>CM068824.1:189367738-190001095 GCA_028554795.2 Sinohyriopsis cumingii | reverse complement strand
TGTACTTGTTGCCGAAACGTGCAACCAAGACCCAACCTTGTCATCACAGCCAGGAAGAACGGGGCCTTGACGGGAACCTGGGTCAGCGTAGAATTGTTCAAAGCTCTGGACATGGGATACGAACTGTTAGAAGTATACGAGATTTGCCACTTTCCCAAGACACAACAGTACCGCAAGGGTGATCCCAGTCAGAAAGGCATTTTCGCCGACTACGTGGATGCCTATCTTTTTGAAACTGAAGCAAGAAGCCAGCGGCTATCCTTCCTGGTGTCACACTCCCGAAGACCAAATACAATTCAAAGAGAAATACTACGAACAAGAAGGCATCACTTTGGACCACATCGAGAAAAACGAAGGCAGGCGATCGTTTGCCAAAGTGATGTTAAATTGCTTGTGGGGTAAAATGGGCACAACGACCGTGTTTACCCAAGACGGAATATTTGACAGAACCTTCCCGCTACTTCCAGATGATTCACGACAAAACCAAATACATGAAACACGTGGACGTCGTTCGAGAGAATTTGATCTTGGTCAATTACGAAGAAGATCTGGACTTTGTACAAGACGACCCTTTTGGAAATGTCATTATTGCGGCTTACGTGACAGCCCATGCTCGCTTAAAATTGTACGAAGCTTTAGAACTGTTAGAAGAACGCGTCCTGTACTTTGACACGGACAGTTGCATTTACATCCATCACCCGATTCAACATCACCCTGACATCGAAGGAGACCGTTTAGGAGCCTGGACAGACGAGCATCCCGACGACAAGATTCTAAGTTTTGTCAGTGGCGGTCCCAAAAATTACGGCTACGAATACCGGGACAAACAAGGAGAAGTGCACACGACGTGCAAAGTGAAAGGACTGACTCTGAATTATCGTACCAGTCGTGTGGTCAACTTTGGGGTATTGAAAGAAGCCTTGCAATCGGGAGAGGATGGAAACTTTAAAGTGACCACTTACCAACCGAACAAGATTGTACGTTTACCCACTCACCACATCGTCAGTCGACCTTTGGAAAAAGTTTATCAAATCGTGTACCAGAAGCGAGTTCGACTTCCCAATCATTTCACCTTACCGTATGGACACGTTGGTATAAAACATTGGTTGTAATAGGATAGTCACCCACCAGAAAGATGACTTCGCCACAGCAAGAATCGAGTGAGAAACCCGATGAGAACTCCAAGTTCAAACCCTACCATTTTCCAGTCTTCCTTACCTGACTATTGTGATTGTGCCCGTCGATTGGACACGTTTCAGAAATGGCCTACGGATAGGGAAGGATTACCTTCTTCGCATGTTTTAGCTAGAACAGGATTTGTCTACTTGGGACCTGAGTCAGGATTGGGATACGAGGTACAGTGTTTCGCTTGCGGACTGAAGTTACGAATGGATCTATGTATCTATAAAGATTCAGCTATTCTGGAGCATACTCGATGGTCTCTGAACTGCCCTTACCTTTCTATGGCCTTTCCACCCATCGCACTACGGTACAATGTTGACGGTACCTTAGAGACGGTACCTTCCAGAACAGGACATAAAAAACGTAAAAAAGGAAAGATGTACAAGTTGGAGACTGCATTGAGACTAGTATAAAAAAGGGGCTATGGTCAAGATCGATAGTTCATTGTGACTACCAAGACCGAGCGAACAAGATGAATACTTTGAAAAAGACATCGTTTCAGTTTGGGGATTGTAAAAAAGTTGTATCTTCCTCTAGTGTGACTAATACTGGATGGATAAGACCCATGCATTGCGACGGAAAATGTCCGGAAGGAAACTGCGATTGTCCATGTGGTTACCATTGTAATTGCGTAACGGAGTTTGCAGACGAGTGCGATTGTGAGCCTTGCGATGGGACCGATGCTGTACGTTGTGACCTGAGCGATGCCGTAAAGCATCATGGGAACTTTGTTCTCACTGCCCCTGTCATGGAAAGTGATGCTGTGCGTGTCAAACCTGAGGGATGCGAAAGCGATGCCGCTCGTCCTCTTAGACATTTTACCGGGTTTAAAGGGGAATGTTCACCTTCACGTCTACCCCCCTACGGATGTCATCCAGCCCTGAGCAAACTCCTGTTCCTGTCACCCAACCCTCATCGAAACGAACCTGTGAAAAACGAATATTCGTTTCCTGTGCGTTTGTCGGAATACTGCGACTTTGAAAATCGTCTTCAATCGTTCAAAGGAAATGGCCAAAGTATCTGGGAGGACCGACCCCCGAAGAATTAGCCAGAGCCGGATTTTTCTACTTGGGCGAAGGAGATAAAGTCAAGTGCTTCAGTGCGGTGTGTCACTTCACCACTGGGAACCGCAAGATTCGGCCTTCGTTGAACATGCTCGATGGTCACCGAATTGTCATTACTTACCCTTAGTGGGACCGAGACATTGAAGTAACTTTTTACCATAATCATCTGTTCATGGATACTTTACAAGAGAACATTCGTGCTTTGCTGTGGAGTTGAGAGAACGCATTTACCGAGAGCTGGTCAAAATAAAAGTGAAACGTAAAGAACAATTGCATCCGATACGTCACCGGTGTTTGAACCACTGGTACCTGAAGGCTATACAAGGACTGATTCAATTGAAAGTGTTCCATTGGACAGACATTGATCAACGACCTCCTGGTTATAAAAAGGAATGGTTTGGTATTGACGATTCTATCTACTACATTGTAAACGTACTGCATCGAATTCCAGAGGAAGAGTTAACGAATTACCAACATCTTGAACACAATGTCAACTTGGTGAAAGAGGAAACTTCTGAACGAATTGTAATGTGTAGATTAGTGACTCAACGATTTAAATTCGACACTGAAGTGAAACCATGTTTGTGCAAAGAGTACATTTCTTGTGTCAGACCAAAGAGGATTTAGTATGACCTATTCATGGATACTTTACAAGAGAACATTCGTGCTTTGCCTGTGGAGTTGAGAGAACGCATTTACCGAGAGCTGGTCAAAATACAAGTGAAACGTAAAGAACAATTGCATCCGATACGTCACCAGATCTTTAACCACTGGTACCTGAAGGGTATAAGAGAACTGATTCGTCAGAAATTCTTTCAATGGTCAGACATTGTTCAAAACTTTGAGGTCGCTAATGATCGACATGTTCATGATTATGGTTACTTCGAGATTCACCTAGTGCAATGCATTGAGGAAGACAAGTTAAAGGATTACCAACATATTTTACGTGGAATCTACTTAGAGGAAGAGGAAACACCTAAACGAACTCTAACGTTTCGGTTACAGTATGCAAGATTTAGATTCCCTACTGGAGAACGAAGATCTCTGGCTAGAAAGTACGTCTATTGCATCCGAAAAAAAGAGAATATAAAAACAGGCTGCCATGCCACGGTTTATGTCACATGTCATCCAACAGATTCCGTGGAAGGAACTCAATGACCATATTCAAACCGTGGATCATTACCATCAATTATTACAAGAACTGTATCCATTCAATTTTGGACGACAAGTGGTGTGTGTCTTAGTGACTTGTTTTCTGGGATTTCGTTTACCAGCCGATTCCTTGTGGACTCTTTACGATCAGTACTTACCACCTCCATGGCCTTAAATGGTCACGAAAAACTCCTTTTGTTCAAAGCCTTGCGTTTTCATCTGGATACTTCTCGACCTCAACAGGAAAAAAAGATTCGTCAACTTTTAGCGACCCAAGACGTGTATGACGATGTGTGTGTAGCTTGTGACTTACACCCTCATTGGACAGATGTTCGTGATTGGAAAAAGGGGGGTTTTGAGGTTTGGACCCAAGAAGTGGCCCAGTATGCACAAGAGTTGTTCAAGGAAAAAAGTTACTTTTCAACCTGTGTTAGTGACGGTGCCAGAAGAACCCGTCACCGAGAACAACCACTCGCTTCAGGACAGGACTGTCATGGACATACCTGAAAGGTCATTCCGGGAGGACACTTGTGTGACAATACCTCAAGTAGAGACTGTAAGAACATTACACACTGTCCCTAGGACATCTTCGTTACCCAAAACATGTTGTACAGACACTTGTTTATATTTCACTTTGATTGTTTTGCTGTGTTTTATATTCCTGTACATCACTATTTGGGTTGTATGTATTTTTGTCTTTCGTGTTCATATTTGAAACATTCAATAAACGTGTTCTGAAAAAGTATATAAACTCTTGTCTTGTTTGTTTTTAGTGTCACAAGTGACATTTCTCACACCATGGCTACCTCTGCTGTCTCTGCTCCCTCTTCCTCTACTGTCAAAGTCATTGACGAACACTTAGATCGTGCCAGTTGGGAGGCTTTGTATCTTCGCCATCCCTTTAACATGCTCATTGCTGGACCTAGCGGTTCAGGCAAAACCGAATTCGTCAAACGTTTGATCGAACATAAACATCATTTGATCGATCGACCCCCTCAACGGATCGTGTGGTGTTACAAAGAGTGGCAATCGGCGTACAGCCTCTTGCGAGAAAGTCAAGGCGATTCCATCGTGTTTGTGGAAGGCATTCCTAAAGAAGACGATGGCATCGTCTCTGACTCCCGTCTAACCCATTTGGTCATTTTCGACGACATGTTAGGAGAAGACGAAGAAGAAATTAAATTGTGGTTTACGCGCAAAGGGCATCACCGTAATGCCAGTGTCGTTTACATCACCCAAAATTTGTTTCAACAAAGTAAAGCCCATCGCACCATCAGTCTCAATGCGCATTACGTGGTCTTGTTTAAAAGTCCTCGAGATAAATCGCAAGTGCAAGTCTTAGCCAAACAGTTAGGAACGCCTTGGCTGACTCAGGCGTACGACGATGCCACTCAAACGCCACACGCCTATTTACTCGTCGATTTGAAACCTACGACCCCCGAGGATTTGCGATTTCGTACCCACTTGTTTCACCACTGGTGCCAAGACGGAGGGCCTGTCCTGTACACGTCTCCGTCCTCGACTTCATTTCACTCCCCATGAAAAAAATCTATAAAAACCTCAGACCCTTTTTCGTCTGTCTCACACAGTGTGAACATGACGTCCCTTCAGTCGCATCTTCCCGTCAAATTGATTCGTGCCTTGTATGGCATCAGTCGAGAAAAAGATCCACAAACACGAGCCCGTGTCTTAGAAGCTAGTCTCAAAGAAGTCTTACGATGGTTCACGGTGACGGCACGTCAATTACTCCAAGGAATCATTCAGATTCCTCATCAAACCCAACGCTTTTTCGATCGAAACAAAGTCGCTTTGGTCCAACTGGCCGATCCCCGCATCGACACTCAAACCAAAAAACAAATCATTTTGAAACCTGGAGGGAGCGGTACTCTAGGAGGGGTCATCATTCGCTCACTCTTAAGATGGGATCCTAATGCCCCCAAAGTTATCCCCAAGACAAAAGTCCAACGAAGCCCCAAGAAGAAAAAGAAAAAGACCAGGTCCCCAAGAAGAATAACTTCTCCAGTGGCAGGACCCTCCTCTTACCAGACACCACCACCATCACCCCGGAAAAAGAAAAGAAGCCCCCAGAAAAAGAAACAGAGAAAAAGTCCCCAGAAAAAGAAAAGTCCACAGAAGAAAACTAGTCGCAAGAGAGGCACTTCGGCCAGGACGCAACCTTACACTCGCAAACCACGACCTGCCACGGCAGTGACTGCGTCTCCGGCATCCTCACGTTCATCCACTTCTCCGTTGATGACACCCAGAACTGAAGAGTACTTGGAGACGTTGATCACACCAAGAACATCTCCGTTGATGACCCCCAAAAGAACTTCCCCAGTGGCAGGACCCTCCAATTTAGTGGCAGTGGCTGCTGCTCACAAAGTACCTTCTCCCAAAATCAAAGTCCAAGAAAGATCGGGCATGTTACAAAGTTTACTGGATTTGTCCAAGCAAGAACTGGCTCGATTTAGTCCGTTGCGTACCCCTGCACGACGTGTCATGCCTGTCCTCAAACTGATAAAACGTAAAGACAATCAGTGGCGACGCGTTCCAGTATAAAAAGAGCCTGTGACCAAGTCGGGGTATCAGTGAACTTGTAAAAGATGTCACCTCCAAGAAGCCACAAAAGAAAGAGACAAAGGCAGACGCGTCATCCGACAAAGCGCTTAGCCAAGCATCGACATTACCCTAAGAAAAGACACAGTCGTTCCAAGAAAAAGAGGCGTCAACAAAGGGGAGGATTCCTTGGCGATTTTGGGAAAAACATTGTCACCTTTATGACAAAGCGATAGCCCCAAAAAAAAGATAAAAGGGTGTGCGTTAAGTCATCGACGTTAGTGTCTGTTCGGTGAATGTCCCGGAACCCACAAGCAAAAATGTCACCCTCCAGAAAACCCCAAGGAAAGAAAAGGAAAGGACTGCCACCACGTTTAGCTAAACATGGGGACCTGTTATCTGTCCTGTCCAAAGCTTCTCCACCCCTACGAAAAAAACTCATTCAAACGGCCTCCAAAGAGGTCATCGATACCGTCTGCGAATGTTGTTTGAACGTTTTGAAAGGCACGATCCCTTTGTCCAAACACCAGAAACAATGCTTAGGCAAACATCGTCACGTTCTTCGCCAAATGGTTCAAAAGAAAATTCCCATTCGTCAAAAAAAGAAGATGTTGGTTCAACGTGGAGGCATTTTGCCTCTCTTGTTAGGCCCCATACTGAAAGGAGTCTTGGGAACCATGTTGGGAGGACTGATGGGAGCAAGATAAAAAGGCCTTCGAAAGTCCCAAGATCTCAGAATCGACCCCTGACAACCCCATGGAAGGACGAAAACTAGCTTTAGTGCCTTACAAACGATGGATGGAATACCATCGGTGGCAAGAACAACGCACCCCGCATTTACCTCCCAATCCCAATTTGAGCGAGATGTCCCAGTTACAACACGAATTGCAGTCCTTGATGGATCGCCAAGATTTGTCCGAAACAGAAAAATCGCAAAAGTACGGTCAACTCTTGCAACGACTGCAACTCTTTCACCAGAAAGCTTTAGACGAAACAGCTCTACCCACTTTGAAAGATTTTAAGACCTTGATGAAAAGTCCAGCACCATCACCAGTACCAGTACCAGTACCGGTACCAGTGGTCAAGAAAGAAAAAGGAAAAGAAGAAGAAGAAGAAGAAGGGTTTCAAACTCCACCAGAAAAAGTACGCAAGTTAACAACACCACCTACCTCCAGAATTGGATGGATTAAAAAGATGATGGCCACCCCTTCTTCATCACAAGAGAAAAAGAAAGTGAAGACAGAAGTGAAACAAGAACCGATATCCCCTGCTCAGACATCCTCCTCTTCGACACCTATTGCCGGTCGCACACGCAAAGCCTTGCAATCCAAGAAAATACCCCAAGAGAAAAAGAGTAGCCTCTTCCAAGAGTGGGTGCCTTATTAACACACAAACACAAAAAAAAAATGGAAAAAGTCTTAGCCAGCATTTACTACGATCCCTCGCATCCTGCAGGTTACGCAGGAGTTCAAAAATTGTATCGTGCTGCCAAAACTCGACTGAAAAGTCTCCGTTTACCTCAAGTGCAACGATGGTTACAAGAACAAGCTACCTACACTTTACACAAACCCATTCGACGCAAGTTTGCCAGAAGTCGCACCCGAGTGGAAGGCATCGATCATCAATGGCAAGCCGATTTAGCCGATGTCTCTCATTTGGCCAGCTACAATCGCGGCTACAAATATTTGTTTTGTGTCATCGACGTCTTTTCCAAATTTGCCTGGGTCGTGCCCTTGACTTCCAAATCGAGCAGCGAGTTAGTGCGAGCCCTGCAACGGGTGTTGAAACAAAGCGGTCGTCGCCCTCTTCGATGGCAAACGGACAAAGGCACCGAATTTCTGAACCAAGCTTTCCAAAAAGAATTAAAGAAACGTGACATTCATTTTTTTACCACCGAGAATCCCGAAACCAAAGCCAGCATCGTGGAACGTTTTCAACGTACTTTGAAAGAACGCATGTGGAAATATTTTACGCATCACCACACTCTGAAGTACATCGACATCTTACCGCACCTGGTGCAAGCGTACAACCAATCTTACCATCGAAGCATCGGACGTGCCCCGCAAGAAGTGACTCCCGACAACGAAGTGCTGGTGTTTGAGCGTCTGTTTGGTACGTCCCCGACGAGGGCTGTCCCCAAGAAAAGTGGAGAGTTGACCGTAGGAGATTGGGTGCGCATTGGCAAAACCAAACGCACTTTCGACAAAGGTTACTTACCTAACTGGACGACCGAATTGTTTCGCGTCACTGGACGAGTGCATGGCCGTCATCCTGCCGTCTATAAATTGGAAGACATGAACGGAGAAGTACTCAAAGGAACGTTTTATTTGCCCGAGTTACAACGTGTCACCAAAAAAGAAGACGACGTGTACGACATCGAAAGCATTCTCGAACGCAGAACCCGTAAAGTGGGCAAACGACGTGTCAAAGAAGTCAAAGTACGTTGGAAAGGATATCCACCCAGTTTCGATTCTTGGATCGACGCTTCGCAAGTCATCGACTATAAAAAGAAGAAGTGACCATCATGCCCTTTCACACAGCAGACGCAGCTACGTCGACCAGTCCTTCTTCCCCTAGTTCTTCTGTGCAAGATTTACAAAAACAACCCTTGTGGGTGTGGTGTGGAGAACGTGTGCCTAAAACGCAAATCGCCTTTTTCTGCCAAATCTTCGTGGTGTATTGTGTCATCGGGGCAGCCATCGCCAATTTGAGTTTGCAACAAGGAGACAAACAATTGTGGACCATTTTATTGAGCAGTTGCATCGGTTACCTGCTTCCCAATCCCTCCCTGAAATTCTCCTCGAACGGGAACGTTGTGTCCAGTGCCAGTGCCAGTCACCACTCCAACCACAACCACAACCAGAACCCCATTTTGGACGGAGACACGCCTCTGACATCCACTAACCCCTCGGACAGCCACAGAACTCTGGAATTATGAGTCACCAAAACCAATTTTACTTAACCTTACCCAGTGACAGTTCCATGGAGGTGTTTCCCCACAACACGTTGTGCTGTTACACGGCCAAATTACCTCAGGCCATCCCCTTAGATCACGAAGCCCATTGGGAAGTGGCTTTAGTGGAAATCATTCACCCGACCCAAGTCCTCAATGTCCTTCCCAATCAAAATTTTTTTCATGTGGAAGTTCATGACGAGTCATTGCAACAGGAGTTGAATAAGAAAGTCATATATGACAATAAAACCTATAATGAGAAAACTCAAAAGTGGACCTACCACTTTTTCATTCCTCCAGGTTATTATTTCAGTGGTCAACATTTGGTCAACATCATAGCTGCCAAGTTTAATGGCGTGTTTGGGAAAGCTTTGGAGCATGTCAACAAAAGTGTCACCATGGAGTACCACAAAGTAGCTCGTCGCTTCTGGATGAAATTTGAGCGGAGTAAAATCATGTCCATTTTATTTTGTCCTGAATTGTTTGACATGTTGGGCGGAGACATGAACCTGAGAATGAACATACTCAAGAACAACGAATTACCCATCGTTTACGACAACGAGTCTTTTAGCAAGTTATTTCGTACCCCAGTAGAACTGAACCAAGGACTGAATTTGATGTTCGTGTACTCCGATGTGGTGGAGTATAACGTGGTGGGACACACCTCCGTACCGTTACTGCGTGTCATTCCTTTCAAAGTGGATTCTGCCGCGAACGCTGACGAGGAAGGTGGAAACACTTACCACGTCCACCGCGAATTTGTCCATCCTCACTATTTGCCAGTCAGCAAGTCGTATTTGGACACGGTCAACATTACTATAAAAGGAGATCTGGGACAAAATATTCCATTTACCAAAGGAAAAGTCACGGTGAAACTCCATTTTCGAAAACGGTTCTCTCACGATTCGTAAGTAAGTCATGTATCCAGTGTACCAAGGGGTTGCACGACAGCGAGGACACGGTTTAGGAGACATGTTAAAATCGGCCTTTCGTTCGGTGGCCCCGGTGTTGAAACCGATGGTGACACGCGGATTGCACGCCTTGAAAGATGCGGCACTGACGCAAGGCAAAGAATTTCTCCAAAATGTCATCATCGACAAACAAAACCCTAAAGAAGCCTTCATGAGGGCAGGCAAAAATGTCCTGCTGCAAACGGGTAAAGACATTTTAGGCCGACGAGACACACCTATAAATGCCCTGCACGCTACCGAGTCAGGCATTCAGCAAGGACAAGGCAGAAAGAGACGACGAAGAAAACACCCTTTCACCAGACTTCAAGCTAGAAAAGCCAAGAAAAGAAGAACCGTTCGAGACTTAGACGTTTTCGATTATTGAGACACAGAAAAAAATGATGCACCGAGAGTCATGTGCTTGTTCCAAGACGGAACTGGATATGTTTGCCATGCCCCCCACCATGATGACGATGCAAGAATCCCAGTGGGTGGAATTTCATCCCGTCTCCTCTTTGACGGATTCCGCTCCCATCGAGTTCGAAATCAAAGGACAACCCGAAGATTACATCGATCTGAATAGCAGTTACCTGTATTTGAAAGTCAAAGTGATCAAAACTGACAACACCAATCCTGGAGCCAATGATAGGGTAGCGCCCGTCAACAATTTCATGCATTCCTTGTTCAGCGAAGTGGACTTGTACTTGAATAACAAACTGGTCAGCAGCAGCATGGATACTTACCCATATCGTGCCTACTTGGAAAATCTCTTGACCTACGGAAAAGAAGCCAAGAATACTCATCTGGATGCTTGCGTGGTATGGAAACCTGACACGGCAGGTGCAGGCACGTTTAGCGACACAGCCCTGACAGAAGATGACAATCCTCACAATGTGGGGTTTAACACACGTAGAACTAAAATTTTGCAAGGACGTAGTTTAGAACTGATGGATCGTTTGCATTTGGACATGTGGTTACAAGAAAAGTATTTACTGAACGGAGTTGATATTCGCCTGAGACTGAATCGTAGCACTGCCGCTTTCCATTTGATGGCTCATGCCAACGAATACAAAACTGTTATCCAAGAAGCCAGACTTTACGTACGCCGTGTGGAAGTGTTACCTAAAGTGGGAAACGACATCAGTCAGACGTTGAGCAGAACGACCGCCAAGTATCCCATACGACGTGTGGAAGTGAAAACGTTCACCATTCCTGTTGGACAGCGATCCATGATCGAAGATCATCTGTTCCAAGGACAGTTACCCAAGCGTTTGATCGTTGGTATCGTCAGGAATTCAGCTTTCAATGGACTTCACAACGAAAATCCTTTTGAGTTTCGACACTCTAGCGTGTCCAAAATCGAAGTCAGTCGTGACGGCAAGACCTTGTGTACACGACCCTTTGAGCCTAACTTTGCCCAGAACAATTACTTGAGATCGTACTTGTCCCTGTACGAAGCCACCGGACAGTTAGGAACCAATACCAGTCACGGTATTACGTACGAAGATTATGCAGGAGGCTACGCTTTGTGGGCTTTCGATTTCACTCCAGACCAAGGCAGCGACGAGGGACATTTCCACCCTATAAAATCTGGCCAGATTCGTGTGGAAATTCAGTTTGCAAATCGAGACCCTGCTGATCCAACGTTGAACGTGATCCTGTATGCAGAATTTGACAATACGATAGAAATCAACAGTTTGAGAGAAGTCATTCTAGATTACTAGAAGCCATGGAAGACTGTTATCCCTCTTTACCTAGTGAAGAAACTTTGGACATGAAATGTGAGGAGACCGTGGAAGGAGAATCCCAAGACAAAGACGAAGAAATTGTCATGATGAAGTCGAGATGGCCAGAACAAGAAGCCCATTTAGTCTCCTGTTTTGCCAAACACTTGGTCGACAAAATGACGGAATTGATCAAGAAAAATTGTTATGGATGTCAAAACGATCATCCCAGTCAAATTCAACACGATAAATGCCTGATGTTGAGTCAAGAAGAAAAATTGGACGAGTATCTGGACGAAGCTTGGAGTCTCATCTCAAACAAAGACGTGTTGCACCAGTGGTATAAAGACTTGCGTGAACATTCTTGTCCACCATTAACCACTCAAGAGATCCATCGTATCGAAGCTCTCCTGAATCAGAGTGAGGAAACAGAACGAATAACCGTTTATTCGTCAGACATTTTCAAGCAAAAAGTCAGGATCGAATTGACGACTTATTATTACCTGTGAAGAAGAAAAAAAACACAAATCAATGGATACCTGGGAACTTTATTACCTTTTGAACCATAGTTCGTATACGGCTTCTTGGAATCCTGTCGTCTGTGCTAAAGATGAACTCCCTCATCGCAAACCTAAAGACCATCAAGCTTACGTGATCAACACGGACGAAAGTCATCTCCCAGGAACCCACTGGGTAGCCGTCTACTTTCCTCAAGAAGGATGTGTGGAATATTTCGATTCGTACGGATTGCCCCCTTTGGAAGACGATATCATCGACTTTATGAGAAGAAATGCTCAAACCACCCGATTCAATAACGTGAAATTACAAGGCACAGATTCCTTGGTGTGTGGACAGTACTGTGTGTATTTTCTGCATCATCGCAGCCTGGGCTATTCCTTAGAACATTTAGTGACTCATTTTGATCCTCGTTCTTCTGCTAGAAACGATGTGAAAGTAGATCGATGGTTTTGTGACCATTATGCTTATCTTTTGTCTCAAGCTAGGAAACGTAGTGTCCATCAATGGCCTAATGATTTCCAACAGTGGAAATCACAATTTCATTCACAACGTTGTCAGCCTTGTTTAAAGTAGATGGTATTTGAAGAAAAAAATGTTTGTGATTTGAAAAAAATTGTTAGATGTTATAGTGTTGGATTAATGTTAAAAAATGTTAGAGTTGTTGTTGTTTAGTGTTAAGTGATTTTTGAATAAAAATGTTGTGTTTTGAAAAAAATGCCTTTGTGGTTTGTTTAGCTATAAGAATATTGGATTGATGCTCTTTCATTTCTTACTATCCCACTCATGAACGTTGCGGCTCGAAAACCGTGTGGGGGATGTTTTCCTTCACGTCCGCGCTTTAACTTTAAGAACCGGGTTGTTCCCAGTCTAGCCATCCATTGTCGACTCATCCTCCTAAGAAGATGTGCTCCAAACTAGCTAAGCTCAACGAAGCCTACGTGAATTTGCATAGGGTCAGACACAGTCTGATACCGAAGCCAGAAGAAATAGAGAATGTGAGAATGTTAAAAATCACTGAAGACCTGATAGAAGAGCTCTTCAGAGAAGAAATGAACAAGGAGAAAGAAGAATGGACAGAGAAGTACAGACTTCAGAGACAGCAGCAACAGCAGCAACAACAACAGCAGCAGCAACAACCTGAAGCTGACAGAGGCTTTGTCGATTGTCGTATCGACACCAAAGAATTCTTCTTCTCTTTCCGAAGAAGCAGACCTATTGCCAGAAAGTCTATCCTCAGAGGACATCGCATTCTTAGAAACTAAAAAAGAATGCCATAGCAAAACAAAAAACAGCCCTTTTCAGGGCTACCCAATACTCTAGAAAAGAAATAACTATTAATTTGCCAATGTGTGTAGGTAGAGTAGTGTGAAAATAAACACTAACTCTTTCTTAAAGAATGTGAGGGTATGAGTTTGTGTGTTTGTGTAATTGTGTTTGTAAGTGAAAAAATAGATTGATGTGTATAGTAGATTAAAATGATGTTAGTTTTTTGGCTGTTTGAGGTGTATATTTGGGGTTAGATTGGATTGCCTTGCGTATGTGGATAGTCTATTGAAGTGATTTATAAAAAAATTTAAAATAGTAATGGGTAGCATAAAAAAGTGAGAGAGTGTTTCTTTTAGGTCCGAGCGTTGTTGTTGTTTTTTTTTTTTTTTTTTTTTTGGTCATGATCCAGGTAAGATCAATTTCATGTTATTAGGGGGATGTTTTCCATCACGTCCGCGCTTTCACTATAAATTGAAACTCGCTGGGCAGTCTAGCTACCCTTGTTGATTGATCAACAGTAAAAAATGAGCAACAGACTGACTAAATTGATGGAACTTCAGATGCATCTGGAGTATGCCAGATACCTACTGAACGAGCTGACTGCGGAGGCCCTTGTGGAAGAAGTGGGAATAGAACAGGAGGAGGAGGAGAGAAAAATGAAAGAAGAGAATGAAAGAAAGAGAGAGATCAGGTGTCACCCTATGATGAACCCTGTGTGCAAGGTGATACCTGAGGCAAGGACATCTTGCCAGCCTGTAGCTGAACCACAATCACAACGAAGACAAAGAAGACAGAGGGAAGAAGAAGTGTTCACTATTCCGCAAACAGAGGAGTGGGATAGTGAAGCCACTCACCCACCGTCTGCTCTTCAAACAAGTCATGTGAATTGGACTAATGATTGGAGTAGACGTTGTGTCTGTGGTGCCAGACCCGGAAGGTGCCACCATTAACCAAGGCCTCTGAAGTTAAAAAAACAGCCCTTTTCAGGGCTACCCAATACTCAAGAAAAGAAATAACCATCAATTTGCCAATGTGTGTAGGTAGAGTAGTGTGAATATAAACACTAACTCTTTCTAAAAAAGTGAGGGTATGTGTTAGTGTGATTGTGTTAGTAAGAGCTGAGGTATGTTTGTGTGAATAGTAGATTATGGGTTTCTTAGCGTATGTGAAGAGTATAGTTAGGGTTTTATTATATGAAATGAGAAAGTAGGGGATGTTTTCCTTCACGTACGCGCGTTGTTGGGTCATGATCTAGGTAAGATCCATTTTATGTTTTTAGGGGGATGTTTTCCTTCACGTTCGCGCTTTTCGTATAAGAACCCACAGTGTTGGTCGTTCAAACCATTCTGCAAAGAATAAAAAGAAGATGGCGTCAAACCAAATCGACAAAATTCAAACCTTGCAAGACGTTTTAGACAACTTAGGAATAATGGAACAGATGCTATTAAGACTGGTTGAAGACCATTATTCCTATAGTCCCCATCGTGTGAAGATGGAAATTAATAACTTAAGGAATGCAAAGGACAAGATTAGTGGTGTCATGAAAGAGATCAAGGAGGAGAAGGAGGATGAAGAGGAAAGAATAAGAATACGCAAATGGAACGAAAAGATTGAAAAAGAAGAGGAAAATGAGAAGAGGAAGAAAGAAGAAGAGGAGGAAGAGAAGAAAGAAGAGAAGGAGAAGGAGAAAAAAAAGAAGAGAAAGAGTGTTGGAGATAAAATAAGAAGTTGGTGGAGGAAAAGAAGAAATTAGAAGAAGAAGAAGAAAACCCAAAGGCCCTTTTCAGGGCCAGCCATATTTCTCGAAAAGAGATAGCCTTTTGAATTGCCTACCCCTTTTTTTTAAAAAAAAATTTTAAAAAATCCCATGTTAAATTCCCCTTGTCCGTAGAGTGACCCACGATTTATTCCCATGTTAAATCCCCTTGTCGGTAGAGTGCCCCACGATTTTTCGCCATGTTAAATTTCCATTGTCGGTAGAGTGCCCCAGGGGTGTTTTTAATGGTAATTCCCATTGTCGGTAGGGTGCCCCCATTCACTACTGGCGACCATGGTCAACCGCCACCATTTGTCGGCGAGGGTCCACATGATTGGTTAAGGGGTTTTGTGGACTATTATGAAGAAACCGATACTGATTACCGAGCACTTGATGAACAACTGCGCGGGGTTAAAAAATTAATCAGATTACAGCCGGATAGAGTTCAATGTGAAATAATCCGCGAGGTGATTCCGGAAACGCCGTTAAATGAATTCTGGGAAACATGGAGACCAAACGATTTGATTGTAGCGAGTAGAAAGATAGTCAGGGACACACTTCAGCGGAAGTTATTTACGTTGCATAAGGAAAAGTTTCCAACGCGTCCAGTGCCGTTATGTTATAGACCCGCGGATACACGGCGGCAGAACATTGAAGTTGAAATCCCGGGCCGGACAGAAAAACAAATTCTCGTGCTGAATGATATTGTGCTCGTTGATATCAGCGTCGTCGAGGACGCGCTACGTGCTGATAAATCCCCGTGGACGCTAGGATACGCAACAACAATACATTCCTCGCAGGGACTAGCCATCACGGACACAATTGTTTGGATGGTTGATAATCGCATCGAATGGTCGAATCTAGTCTATCTTGCAGTGTCCCGAGTACGGAGGATAAATCAGCTTCGAAGAATTGTTATTGACGGAGTCAGTGACGGAGTCACCAACGACAACGACATCATCGATGCAAGCGTCATTGATAGAAAACTCTCGGGTTACCGCCAACAGGATAAAAAAAACCAGCGGCGTTTTGATATTGATGCCGAATTAATAATTGCGTTACGACAACAACAGAATAATCACTGCGCGAGTTGTAATTGTGTAATGAGTTGGCGCTATTCGGATAAAGACGCTCGCCAATTTACCGTGGACAGGATCGATAACAGTCTCGGTCATGTCAAAAACAATGTGAGGTTGACTTGTCTTGAGTGTAATAGACGCAACGGCGCTAGTTAAGACCACGCGGGGGTAATTGAGTATCGTTAGGTATCACTTGTAGTTGCTCGCGTGTAAATCCGCGCTGTGGGGCAGTTGAATCCAGTCTATAGATCGGTGGTCTACCAGTTGATCGTGTTATCGTTGATATGTTATGTGTGGTAACACTCCAAATAGGATCAGTAGCTCTTTTTTTACCGCCTTCAAGCTCTCCTGGTTCATATAGATATCTAACAGTGACATCGCCGAGAATCGGCTTGGAAACGCTATCTATTTTTGATCTTCCGGGTATGTACTCGTATTTAATCGCGTCGCTGGGCTTCATGTTGATTGCTCGGGTAATCTCGTTATTTAACGCTGCAATTACGCCTGGTAACCTTTTGACCCATTCACGAGATCGTTTTTCCTGGATGAATTCCTTCGCGTATTGATATCCAAATAACCGTTCAGCGAGAGTCCGATTGAATCGTTCAACAATTGCCTGATCACGATGTAGCGCAGTATGACCTCGTCGTACCGCGACGCTATGATGTTTCAGCGTTGATAAAACAGCGCCGCGAAATTCATTGCCAGGATCAACTTGTAATAGATTTGGCCAGCGCAGAGGACCTCTTTGATAAATTCTTTCAAACGCATCGGCTACTTCAGTTGCTGACTTTGTTTTTAACGGCTCCGCTTGTTTGTATCGACTCGCAACATCAACTACGGTTAGCGCGTATTTGTAACCGTTGTCATGCGGCAGAAATAATATATCAGCCTGATGAACTTCATTAGGTACGCTGACATCAAAGCGCGAAAAGTTGATTTGTTTAGGCGGTGGTAGATAAATTTGCCATATAGCCTGTTTGGATAACCAATTAGCCGCAGTGGCCTTTGTTACCTTTGCAGCGCTTGCAAGCTTACCAATTGCGGCCTTCCCCTTCCAGTATCCTCTCGGAGAATAATAGATGGATTCCATGTTGTTATTATAAACGCTAGCGTTTTCAATTACCAGCGCGAGAAGCTCCGCTTCCAATCATTAATTTACCTTTCATAGCCGATTTTACCAACCATGAAGCCAATTTTTCTTTGAATGATTTATCAGGAATAGCATTTAGCGCGTGAATTAATTTTACGTCCGCGATATGACGCTGTTGCAGATCGCTACTTTTGTAAGCAACATCATGAGCATGACACGCCTTATCGATAGCGTTTATTGGATACTCACCGGGTTTGGGCTGATTTTGATCTTCGAGTCTGATATCTAATCGTGTTCCGGGGCCACAGTAGCTATATCCTGGGAGGTGCTTTTCTCCTGGATACTTTGCCCACGGTGTTCCGGGGAGTTTTGATAACTTGGCTGCAATGTCACCTCCTCGCTTTTTTTTAAAACATCCCCGGGTTTAATAGAAATAAATCTAAATTTCTTTGTACCGCATTGTGCACACTTGCCAGTAAGGGCCGATCTGTTATTTCTTGTTGTAGCGGTTGTCATATCATTTGTGCCAGTACGTACTCTACACTTCACACAATATAGATCCATAATTTATGTATAGAGATATGAATATAATTGATTTTTCGGCAACTAAAACAAGAGAACCAGTTAAGCATGTTGCAGCGTTACCAAACTCGATCCGGATGATTATCATCGGACCATCTGGATCCGGCAAGACGCAATTGTTACTCAATTTAATAATGAGATGGATGAAGTGGGATAAGTTGTATTTGGTTGCTCCTAGCGTGGATGATCAACGATGCTACGAGGTGTTGAAAGATTTCAACGAGAATGCATCAGCGATCGCTAAAAAAAATGTCATCGAGTTTATTACAGATATCAATGATGCACCAGGTATCGATGATATTGATGGCGACGTTAACAATCTAGTCGTGTACGATGATGTTATGTTAGACAATCAAAAAAACCCAGCTAGGATATTTTCCAGAGGCAGGCATAAAAACACTGACGTGATATATGTCACTCAACGATACACTCAGATTCCAAAAGTAATCAGAGACAACTGTAATATTCTTGCTGTATTCAACGGCGTTGATACACACACGCTACGAAATATTTGGCAGACATGGTGCGGCGGTGACATGGACTTTAATGGTTTTCGAAACTATTTTAGTCATGCTCAGTCGACCCCACATGGATTTGTAACGATAAATTTACATGATCCTCGGACACGATATCGTATCGGACTTGACCAAATATTCGGTTAGTTGTAAATAATTTTCATTGTAAGATCATAGCAGCAGAGGGGGCGATGACATCGACGCGGTCGTCGATGTGCTTACCGGACGCTGACGACGCTGGGGATCGACGCGCAGAAGGTGTTAATTAAACCAAATGACGATTGGACGATCCCCCAACGACGTCGTCGTTTTTTTTTTACCAGCGCTGACTACACCGGATCCGCTGAGTGCAGAAGTAATAATTAAGCAAAATAACGATTGGACAAAATGTCGGATTCGCCCCCTCTGCTGCTGGAGGTCATCCTCTGGATAACGCCAGCCAAACCCAATTAACCACCCCTCTTACTAAGAGGGCGACGTTACAATGTTTGATGTTGTATATCACACACCTCAAGTTATTGGCATCAGAGATGGGATCAGGAACATGGTAACTATTAAAATATAACCATCCTCACACTCTTTTTATTTTTATTTCATTTTTCATTTCATTTCAAAGGCTTTCTCCATGGCTATGACCATATGTGTACAATAACAGAGCTAAGTACACTGTTCAGCTATAATAGTCCACCATTGTCATTGATATATGAAACCATTGTCATTGGTATATGAACCATCTTCATTTTGTATACAAGCCATTGTCACTGGTATACAAAACCATTGTCATTGGTATATAAACCATTGTCACTGGTATACAAACCATTGTCATTGGTAAACAAAACTATTGTCATTGGTATACAAACTATTGTCATTGGTATAAAAACAACCATTGTCATTGGTATACAAACCATAGTCATTGGTATACAAAACCATTGTCATTGGTATACAACCCATTGTCATTGGTTTACAAACCATTGTTATTGGTATACAAACCATTGTCATTGGTATACAAAACCAATGTCATTGGTATACAAACCATTGTCATTGGTATACAATCCATTGTCATTTGTAAACAAACCTTTGTCATTTGTATACAAACAATTGTCTTTTGTATTTCTGTCTGAACCTGGAACAATTAGATATGGTGTACCACAAGGCTCAATTCTAGGTCATTTACTATTTATATCATTTATGAATGACCTACCACTTTTACTATGGGACTCAGTTTCATCTACAGATCTCTATGCAGATGATGCAACATTGTCATACATCCAAAACACAAAGCATGAACTGGAAATTTCTTTAAGGATGCCCTAAACAAACTGGACAGCTGGTGAACACTACTTATCTCAACATGGCCAAAAAGAACAAATCTTGATAGTGATGAACTATGTCTGACATGGAAAGATACAAATTTGCAAATGGTCTGTCATGAAAGATTACTTGATGTTTTGGTAGATAATAACCTCTCATGGACTGAACATATCAAACATAGTAAAAAGGTTAATTCAAGTTTAGAAGTTCTCAGTAGGATGAGACATTTTCTCCCTAGAAGGCATAGAAAACTATTTTATAACAGTTACATACAACCCTATTTAGTCTACTGCAATATAGTACGGGGTAATTCAAATTATAAAAACATTGCAAAGCTAGCACATATTCAAAAAAGAGCATTTGGGCTAATATCAATCCAAAAAGAAAGCAAGGGAAATTTAGCTGGTAAGTTAATATATAGAAAATCCAATAATAGTGCTCCTGAATATTTACAATAACTATTCCAGTATAAGCTACCTGGTAATACTCCCCACCTGTGATCCATGTCTACCAAACAGTATAAAATTCCCAAACCAAATAAAGAATTATGCAAAATAAGTTTCCAATACTCTGGAGCTTTGCTCTGGAATAGTATTCCAGTTGAGATTAGAAATGCCCACTCTATTTCCTTCTGCCAAATCCAATATATCCAGTGGCTTCAGAGATGCAGTTAAAATTAATAAATTCCTTTGTATGAGGGCCTCAAGGTAGATTAGTTCTTTAGCTAATTGTGTTACCCTCTTTAAATAAATTCATTATTATTATTATTATTATTATTATTATTATTTATACAAACCTTTTCTCATTTGTATACAAATCTTTGTCATTTGTATATGAACCTTTGTCATTTGTAAACAATCTTGAAGCACCAACACTAAGCCTCACCTTCAATCATGATGCAATTTCCCACATTACCTTTTTATTTTAGCAACAGTAGCAAAAGCAGCATCAGTACTAGCAAAAGCAGCATCAGTACTAGCAAAAGCAGCGTCAGTACTAGCTAAAGCAGCATCAGTACTAACAGTAAGTCATACCATATATACTCGCTTATAAAATGCATCCAACAGCAAACTGCACAGACCTAGATCTTCCACAGCATAATGCACTGACAGATTTGGTCTATACAGTTTGTTAGGAATAATCAGTTGACCAAACAACATAGATCATGATCTGAATGCACATTAAGCTACAGTAGATCAGGGTCCGTGTTGTTTACAATTTGCCTTTGTCAGTATGTATCACATGCAACTAGGCACGGACACCTAGGAGCGGAAGAAGATGGAGAAGGCCGGCCTGGGTCACAAAGTGTCATAGGAGCCTTCTAAAAATGCCAAGTGTATCCTATAAGTTAAATTCATCCCAGTTATCTACGTTGCCAATTGGGTGTAAGCCACATGCTGTAATTAGAATCAAGCTATTTTAGTTGAAAATGTTCCTATCTATAAAATTTTGAAATTTTGTGTACATAGTGTACTTAAATTTTCCAAAAATGTAGTTAAAATACAAGGTCTAAGTGATCCTTTAGAAATATGTGTCAAGGTAGGATTATCAAGAATACTTTTAGACTTGTGACTAAATAGATCATATTTACATATTAAATCAGTGTTATGTAAATGGGTTTTCAAGCCAGAATAAAAACCTTATTTTAAAGTGCAATTGATTACTATCCCTTAAAAGGACAGAGGTTAGGCCTCAAGTGGCAGGACCAGGAATAACCTTAGGTGTTCGGGTGGTGAAAATGTCTTTCTTTTAATCCCCTTACTAGTGTGTAAGGGGCAATAATGTCCGTCATCACCTGCTCCTCCCATTCTGGCCGGTATTGACTTGGCTGGGCTGGGATGCTGAAAGCTCTGACAGCCTAGCACCATCTTTTTATAAAAACAAACCAATTATGCCACTGAATAATGTCTGAAATGATTGTTTTCGTCTTTGCCCAAGAACTGTTACATGCATCCTTCTTGAATAACAGTTGAGCGTTATTTTGTCTCAGTTGAGTCAATGTTGGTGGAACGTATTTGTTGGAAAATGTAACCGGGGTGGATTCTGTACTGAATACCACTTCCTCATTGTAGAAACAATATCTGGGTTTTTTGCATCTGGTGATACAGTAAACAATTGGGCATTTTTACGTGGTAATGCTATAACGCGAAGCTGGCCTCGAGTTGGTATAGGTACAGTAGGGTGGTCCCAACTGCTTGTTTCTATTTGGCCCTTAGCAAGATTACATCTCAGCTTATACAAAGGTTGGTTTAATGTTGTTTTCACATAAAAACATATCAACAAGTGGTTCAAAATCACTATCGATGTTAGCATCCTTTGCTAGGTCATCAATACCCGTCGGTAAATTCCGCAAATGCATTGCAAAGTCAGAATCCATCACTTGTATATAATAATAAAATCTCATCTTAAACGCAAACACCCAAAACAATTAATAACACTTCGGGCTCATTAATTCCATGCATATCTACTCTTTCATCCTTGTTCATTTTAAATGAGTCTGCAATCAAACAAGTTTTAAATAAGCTGTCACTGTCACTAGTAGAATCTGACTAAAATGTAGTATTTCTTTGGTTGAATATTTGGCTTAAGCGTTGGGATCTTGCAAAGATTGTCTTGCTTCTGCAAAATGAATAGTAAGTTAACCCCATATACAATAAAGAAATAATACCTGGATATATCAACAATAAATCTAAAATCACTAGTGGGATGAAAACCAACAAGCTTTACACATTTTAAAAGAAATATTTTAGGTTTGTTTGATGAGGACTAATTATTATATATTTTTCAATCAATTTAGTGTTGCCAGTCACGACCATGGTATCAGTTAATTTTAAAACCATGTACTGGTTTGTTGCAGCGTCATTGATTGCCTTTAAAACCTGCTGAATTGAGTTTCCATTCATATAAGGTCTCCATTCATTTTATTGTCAGATCGTTTAACCTTTGAAACCGCATTTGTGTCTATGTAATGTTTGACAAAAGCAACTAACACATCGATGTCTTTGATTCTCCCAACTTCACCGATCATGGTCAGGTTTTGTGCAGCAGTGCCTCGCAGCCTGACAATAATAACTTTAATGTCCAGGTTAGACCTTTCTAATTTTTGGTTTATGTATTCAAAAATTCTCAAACTCAGTTTTGTCAGTGTCAGCGAGAACCTGGCTGGTAAACTCAGCCAAATCCTCTGCGGTGGCAATCGTACTCAGATCCACATTATCATTGCGTCTCGTTGAGTAAAATCCATAAATATTAATAGATTATTTGTGCACAGTTAAATGAACTTTAATGTAAAATCAAAAGTGTTTGCGGTGTTGGTGAATGTTCTGGTGCATACATTGCTTTAGAATAAGATGTCTGCATATGTGGCCATCCATCTGAGTTTACAACGGCAAAGTTTAATCAAACAGCGTTTGTGGTCCATCACCCCTGGCTAAATAATCAACAAATTCAAGTGATGGTGCAAGCCCATATGAGTCAAAATATAACAAATGTTTGATTGTGGTATGTAATCCAATGCTTTCCAGGTCCTTTTGTCAAGTCCAGGTTAACAATACCAGTTTCCCTTGTGCATGGTATCATCAATTGAAATCCTTTCACTCTGAGGTCATCCCACATAAAGACACATCAAAAATGATTTACTGATTTTACCATAGCAAGTAAATCAAAACTGGTTAGTTGTACCAAGTAGTGAAAGACCGATGTCTGAGGATATTCTGCGAGTTGATCTGGGTAATCAAAGACATTTTCCTTTTTTATTCATCCATGGATGGACCTAATAGGTCTGTCATTGACTGCCTTTTCTAAAGCCATTCCAGATGCCATTCTGACAAACCCTAATGCAGCTGTTTTTGCATCCAATGGAGCTGAAGCTGTTAATAATGTTAGAATTTCTGCACGTAATGGCAATATCTTGTATTTGCATCACCTCTAACTTAGATAATGACACTTTCTTTTTCTTCTTTTGGCCGCATTAAGTTGACTTAAGTTGTGTTTGGGTCAACCACAATGGAACAATTATTTTCACAACCTTAACTTCATGATAGGACATTATTATTTAAAAACATTACAGGTCTAATTGCTCTCTCAATTTAAGAATATTTTACTACTTTTCCACAGTTGCGTCAAGGACCCTCATTTGACCAACTGTGCCCTCCAACAACAAAGTTTTGTCAGATAGAATCACATTACAGCACCAGTAACTGTTAGCTGCACCTACACATGTATGAAGTACATGTCAACCATGCCACGTGTTAATGTGAAAATTAATAAATTTGGTACAACATGCTGGAAACTTGCATATATATCTCAATGTTTTGATGCCTGTCAAGATACGACCATAGGTGTGATATGCACATGCAATATGATTGTTTGTATTGTCAAGGAAAATTTCTTCAGAGAGTTCCTTATGACTGTTTAGTCACAGATGAAATCAGTTATTTCTAAGTTCTCAAATATTGTCTTACTCTGCATTTGGTCATTGTCTTGTGTTTTGTTCTGAAATGCCACAAACACAAGTTTTTGCCATGTAAACTGTCCCACAATATTACTTGGTGTGTACGGTCAGTGGTGCGCACACGAGGTATGATAGTGTTGACATGGTTCCGAACTCCATAAACAACAAGCGGTCTTTTGTGGTCAGTAAAGGCGACAGCACAGTAATCCATAAGGTTAATCTTGACAACTCAGCTATACCATCAGCAGCAGCTAGTTCATGCTATATTGCATCTTTGGCATTGTTTTTACAGGTCAAACATGGCTGTCTGCTTGTTTCCAAAACCTTGAGGACATATTGCAAAACCAAATATGTGATTGCGAGGAATCGCACATGTAAACCTGAATAAGTTTCCCAAACTATTTTTTATTGATACTGGATAAATCCAATGTTAAATGCATTGTTAGAGATCATGACTAGGGCTTCTATATTAGCCACGTTGATGTGTACTTGAGGCTACCTCAATGTTATACAGTGGAGAGTTTGCATTACTGGATGTATCTTTGATACATATCATGGTTGGGCCAGTGGATCTAGCATAATCATCACTGTAACTGGTGAGTCCAACAATTGTCGCGGCAATGTCAGCATTGTTAAGAACTGATTCTATTTCCTTTCCACTGATGGAAAAGTTTGCACTGTTGAAGAATGTCATAATGCCATTATTACAAAATCCAACTGGTATTGATGGTATATTTGTACGGAGGGCGTTGTTTTGTACAAGTTTTCTTTCAACATCCAAGAAAGTCCTGCATGGAAGAAAAATCCTAGATGTGTCTTCACTTGTAGTTCAAATTTCTTTTATTAGGAACCCTAGTCCGGGGCGAAACATACTGAAAATCTCTTATATTGATCTATCAATATAGGCGTGGCCATATCAAATGTTGGATTAGATGTATCTTTGAAAACAACCATGGTGAAATTTTAGTTTCCACTCATACGTTATTGGCTTCATCTAATACCTTTTGCAAGACAACTGTAATCTGTTCACCACTGCCAATCTTCAAACAACATGAAGACCAGTTCTGGAATATGTTCACAACACGCACTGGTATTACACATCAACGTACGACTGTCGCTATAATTATAAAATAGTCTATATATAATTATCAGGTCGATCTTTAATGTATAGCTGAATTCTGAAGTTCTCCCTGCGCAAGTCTAATATCTGCCCAACCTGATCCACAAGTATAAAACGAATATGTGTCAACCGCTTTTTATGACATGAAATATAAACAGGCGACGTGGAAGTAATGCTATTAAATTACCGATTGTGCACAGTTGGTTAAAACCGAAACTGTACACAGAGAGGTTATGCCAGTCGTTTGATTTCCGCTTTCATAACTCCCACTAATGGCAAAACAGTTTCAGTTTATTTGAATCGTTGTGTTAATTATGACAATGACAAGCGTGATAAGATATCCCATGCTTGAAATCTGGATTGTTTCTGAATACGGTGCAGATTCGATTGAAATGACAGAGCTGAGTGCGGGTTTATGTTCGCATACAAAACTGTAGAGTCTTTGGCGGTCACCAATATGATTTTTTGGTCAAATTTCTGCATTCATTGATTCCATATTGTATGCGCCCGTGGAAAGTTCATTATTATTCTAGGCGGCGCCACTGATTACCGAAAACACAAAATATTTATTTGCACCAAGACCATCAAGTGTCCGTGGATATCATACAAACTGTAATTGATAGTTTCTACATGACATCATCCCTGTCATTCAACCAACCAAAGACCGTACTCTAATTCGAGTAGGTGATTGACGCAGTTTAAATCCTATTAGACCATTGTCTCTGATAGCGAATAATCGGAATCTGAATGTGTACATTGCAGGGCCGGTCATGGCATAAATCTGAATGTGTACATTGCAGGGCCAGTCATGGTATAAATCTGAATGTGTACATAGCAGGGCCAGTCATGGCGTAAATCTGAAATGTTACTAAATGTTTTCCGACTCGCATCTTTAATGATAATATATCCTCAAACTCTCACATATTGTTTCTTCTTATTTTCTGTACAGCTATGGCAGTATTGTTGACTGAATTTTTTTTTTGTTATTATTTTTGGTTAAATCAAGATGATCCACAATTCAATGATATTATACCAAACAAGGAAAATTATTCTTTTAAAGAAAGAAGACAAATCATACCTTGCAAATTCTGAATACAAGAAAGGATTCGGGTATTACTGGAAGAAATCACACGCAGCTAGAAGGGCCCTTGTAGATTTTGTGATTGAACGATCAAAGAAAGGATTGAAGAAACTGACAAAGGGTGATTTTCCCCTATCACGAGAGGTATCCGTTGAATCTTTCGAAAAATTTAACTGGGAAGAAGTTAATGAGAAAACTAAATCAGCGGCTCCCATATTTTACAGCGCATTTGTAACTGCCGCACGCCAAGTAAGACCCTGGAAAAGGTATTTCATTAGATGTTTTCTTCTTCGTCTTCTTGTTATTATTATTGTATCATTCCTCCACGGACAAAGAAACACAAAACAGAATTATCAAGGAATTTCGAAATTCCGTGGTCACAAGGGAAGAAGAAACTATTGTTTTTGATTAAAATATCACATTATCCATATGTTATAAGTTATGGTGTAAAATTATAACAGACGTATATATGTATGTATGCATGTATGTTTGTATTCATAAATACCATTCTAAATGTTATTAATAAAGTTCATCGTACTAATCATGTTATAAGTAGTGTTAAGTATTAACATGTATGTATGTATGTATGTATGTATGTATGTATTCATAAATACCATTGCAAATGTTATTAATAATGTTCATCATAATAATCATGTTCTTCTTATAAAAGTAATGTAAAGTATTAATATATAGATATGTATGTATGTCATAAAATCCATTTATACCATTGTAAATGTTATTAAATATGAAGCTACTACCACTAGTAATAATAATAAATTATTATTATTATTATTATTATTATCATTATTATTATTATTGTGTAGCATATTTTCACATCTGAATACAGTTTGTGGTCTTTTTACAATTTATTTATCATTCACTCTATCTCACATTTCTGACATGACGTCTCTTTGTCTGTCTGTCTGTCTCTCTCTGTCCTAAATTTCTGCCGTAACGACACAGCTCCCACCCAAGCGTTAGTAAGTTCCCGGTGATATAGGCCTCGCAAGACGGTTTTCACGCGTTACTCTTGCCATGTGGTGATGCTGCTTTACACGCATGTGTGGGTAATTAAAATCTGAGGTCAGCAGCCGATGAATACACGAGTGTTCTGTTCTGATAGGGATTTATGCTAAAAAAGTTAGCGTTCTAAAGGATTTAACGCAGTGGATAATTAGAAGAGGGATTATACTTATCGTCTGGATACAAAGGTTAGTCTAAATAAATTTATTAATTAATAGCGCGCGGTCCGATCATCCGCAGATACATCTGCGGACGCATCAGCACAAGTAGTGCATAATAACGTTGGTCTCCGCCGCCAGTCCAAAAAAAAAAAAAAAAGGTGGATAACAACTTGTTGGTCTAGGTGATATTTAGTCGTTTAGGAGCCTTATTTCCCTGCGGGCGTCTTTTGGGCTGAATGAGGATGTTGAGCTTGATGATGATGAGGGGTGGTCTGTCAACGTGTCTCATCGAACCCTTAGTGCTCGACGCCGCTTTGCAAGGAATCGACTTTCTGCCCGTTGACCAGCTGGTGGTTCCTCCGCACAGGCTACCGAATCCAGTCTTCACATGCTAGGTAGACAAACCCTACCTCACCGAGGGTTTAAGACCCGTCGGCTACCCTTAGCCGGCCAGAAGAGACCGTTTTCCGAGATGTGGCCACTGCGCTTGGTACAACTTCTTGGAGCCACAGGCATGTAAAAGGATGATAAATATCGATCTCTGTTATTTTTGAGTTTAACCTTTGACCAAGAGATCTAGTACTCAGTAACAAGTTGTGGTTGTTCATATGTACAAATGTCAATATTTATGCTAGCACAGTGCCATACAACACTAGATCTTTCAAGATATGATGTCTTTAGTGCTAATACCTCCACGAGTGTTGTGGTGCCATACATTGCAATTAGAAGAGCAAACTCCAATCTGGGACCAAGTCACTAGGAGTTCACAATAGCTGCATGTGAATATAAAGCCATTTCCAGGTCCTGGTTTAGGCAGTACGTCGCCAGACACGATAATATTTACACATTTTTTGCTGTAGCATGAATATGACTTTAAGTTTGCGGTATGCTTTGGTTTAAATCTTTTGTGTGAATAGAGTTCGTCTGTCTTTACTTTAGTAACATTCCAGGTTGTTGCCGAAAAACATAAGGTAGAATTTGCCAGATATCCATCCGAATTTGTATTCCAAATCACAAGCAGAATGCTAAATAATAGCAATAAAGATAGAAGCATACATGGTCGGTGGTTTGTTTTGATGTCTGCACGAAGACCCCCATCTTGGATTTCCCGTCCTGACTTTAGGAACTGTGGGATATTGCCCTTTTTTAATCAAGTTAATAATGCACTTTATGGTTTTCAGAATGATCAATGATTTGGGGGAATTTTACAACGTCAATGTAACATTCTTTGGTTAACATTCCTGGTTTATCTAACTTTTAAAACGAGATATCAAACGCTGAAATTTGGACTTTGAAAAAAAAACACTTCCTCTCTCACCAGAAAATTCTAGCCTTCTATTTTTGTTTTAAAACTAAATATATTTAACCAATAACATGATGAAATATATTCCCAAAATTTTCCAGTATTCATTTTGAGAAATTCTGTGATGGCGAAATTATGCACATGTAAGGCGAGTTCAAAAGATCCAAGGAAACCACATTTTTCCCCAACCGAAAAGGGGCGTCAAACCTGTTGTAGTGCGTATGTAGAAATGATCAGAGTACGCGTAAACATGCCATTGCATTATCGAGTGTGTGACCTTACCCAGCGGCAATTGGCATAGAAAACAAATCCTGTTAAATTATGATTTCCTTGATTAGATTGTAATCATCGAGGTAACGCTCGGAGTTGTATTTTCAACAACATGTTGCATTGCCGCATATATTTCGCATACTACACGAAGTGTTTCAATGGCCTCAGAACTCATCATCGGTGTGCAAACTCTGTTCGTCGTATAAATCATCAATATCTTCAACAAGTTCATTCCATGGTCCATGATGTTATTGGTGAGCAACCACTGACAAATCAATTTGGCCTCATTAATACCTTAAAAATTGTTGTTACCAGCACAAACATTTCCAATAATCGATTCCAAGCGATCGGCAAGGTCGTTTGGGTTACGCGGTTCAACAAGGATGCTTCCTTTCTTCGGTTCTTCGGTTGTTGTTTACCATAGCCTCAGTAAATTCTTTGTATGCAGGTTGTTGGGTATTTGTGTGTGTGTGGGTGCATGTTCGAGCGTAGTTACAGTTATTTCTTCAGGTTTTGATTAAAGTATTCTTTGGGTTGGGATTCGTGTATTTCTTGGGATAGTGAGTTTTACTGTTTGCTTGCGTAGTATCAAGGCTTCTTTTTCATTTTTCATCAATTTTGGGGCTGCCTGCTCCTTTTACGTGAGAGGTGGCGACCTACGATGCCTTTCCGGTTCTACTATATTCACGTAATCTGTACAATCGTCATAAACTCGGGTAGTGTGTCCAGATTGACCAATAGCAAATATGTTATCATAATAACCATCCAGCCAGAGGTTTGTTTAATTTCCCAGTATACCCATTATGTAAATACACCATTCATAGTTATTCTTGTTAGTTTTGCAACATGTATTCCAATTGTTGTGTATATCATAGGTTTGGGATCAATCCACTGGCGACTGAAGACATTAAATGTTGCGGGTCTCATATTGTTATTAAACTGTACCTGACTGTTGGTGGCATTAAAATTTATAAATTATATCTGTGGCGCATTTGTCTTCAATATTCTTAGCAAATTTGGCTAATTTTGAATAGGTTGTAGTTTTCTTCTAATTCTATCATCTCTTTTACAGGTTTCATTAATTGTGCAAACATTTGTTCAACGCCCTCTGTGCTAAATGTCTGAGCCGTTAATCACAGTTGTAAAATATCTTTTGACACTTTGCGGTCGGTTATAATATTACGAAACAGTTCATATGTTCTCAAGCAGATTTACAGCGTCACTTTCAATAGTCTTCTTTGGCATCACTGGCGGGAAGTGGAGCTTTCTCATTGGACATTTTATATGTTTATCATAGTTGTTCAATTTTTGTGTTCAAACCCGTACGATACTTCCGTGGTCCACCAGTTAAAGTCAGCAGCAAGAAAACTATAAGGCACCTAGGTGACATCCGCAAACATATGAAGAAATTCATCCCACAAAACTATTGCGGCCGACTGGGTCCAATGAATATTTGTGAGGCTATGCACGTTAGTACCATGAAATATCATTAACATGTTACATTTGTCACGTTAGTACCATGAAATATCATTAACATGTTACATTTGTCACGTTAGTACCATGAAATATCATTAACATGTTACATTTGTCACGTTAGTACCATGAAATATCATTAACATGTTACATTTGTCACGTTAGTACCATGAAATATCATTAACATGTTACATTTGTCTTGGATTGCTAGGATTATTTTAGACATGTGTGCGTATCGTTGCGTCAAATTGATCACATCGGTGTTTTTGTCAACCTCGCCAAAATATTCTTGCGAGATTGATTTCGCGTTCGAGCATCACATCGTCATACAGAACAAGATTATTTGTACTTGAATCCAAATGATTAATGATAACAGCTTCTTTGATTGTGGAAAAGAAATCAACAGTGAACGACTTACTTCATGGTGTTGCTTCAAGTGATACCCTAAAATCTTTAAGAACGTTATAACACGGGGGTGTTTTTCCTGACCCAGCTGAACCAATGGTTAATGCACGAAATGAGTTTAGAAACATGTCAACGTGCTTGACTATATCTTCACACTGTGTGCTATGTGACATGAAAACTCGTACTGTAAATCCATCTCGAGTTCAAACATGTAGTAGTAGAACCATGTCCTGCGAAGAAGTTTACATGTGCGAGAACCCGCGGGTTTAGACAAAAATCACTGGCGGGGATGTCACTGTCGCCTTAAGAAAACATCATGGAACACAGTGGATTAAACATGGCGGGTAAAAACACATTCCCTGCTACAATTGTTGTGGGTCTAGTACACGGCTTGTTATACGACTTGATTCTAACAAGCAACCAAAGCCTGGTTAAGTACCCATACATCGTGTCGATGCTGCATTTTATCGACATGATCTTGCTTATAAAGCATCAAACGATATATGTTTACGTCACGATATAAATGCAATTAATCCTACACTCGGAGAACGAATAACTAGATGGATTATCAAAGGCGGCATGAGGGCCAAGATTGTTTTATGTTGTGGACAAAGTACACTCATTGGAGGTAAAATAGATTGATGTAATGGTTTCTGAGTGGACTTTATCCAAAATATACTAGTGTCATCACGGTTATTGGAAAGGTTACGCTACCGTTGAAAAATTAGCAAGCGCAGCAAGGATCATCCGTGTTGCTGCTCGAGCAAGGGTTAGCCAGACAAGAGCTTTGGCAAACATACCTACCTACTATAATTCCCATAGTTCGTTTGATGTCAAAACAAAACTAGTTTCATCAAGCTTATCTTTTCTTTCTTCAGTATGATCATGTACGTGATCGACAGGTTCGTTTTGTGCACGCCATAACCATTGCAGATGTTGCTAGTAGATAAAAAAAGAAGAAGAGCCGTTGACTTCAAAAGATTTAGCAAGTATAGCATATGCACTTAAACGGATTTATATACGTGTACCGATAACATGGCCACGATTATAAAAAGTCGATCCAGAAAAAGAATGTCTCGGATCTGTTGCTATGTTGTTGGCAAAACAACGGTTGCTCGTTAGTGTTGAACATGTGAATATATAACGTGACCAATATATTCCTATGACAAGTAAATAATTACCAAGCTATTGTGGAACAAATTAGTCGCACACTTATTAAACTATTATTCGGACATCGGTACGCTCAGGGATTGTTAATTAACGCACGGACAATTAAGGGGTTAGGGCTAGCCCGTTAGAGCGATCTCGGATTGCAGAGCAATCACAGGAATGGGTAAATGATGAAGTCACATGTACGACTGGATTGAAACCTGCTGATGCGATTCGGCAAATGTCGGTTACCTTACTTACAGAATGAATTCACAACATCCGCCGTCAAACCTAATCGGAAATAATGTTGTTCGGTACTTATATACACCAGGAAAAAATAGAAGGCGTGCAAATTTACGCTACTTACCTGGTATGGTCCGTTAATGTATTTACAATTTCAAATAGGATTGATTTTGCAAGACAACCAACACGTTATCATTGGCACCTGCAGATCAACGATGGGAGATTCGTCTATGACTGGCGAAAGCACCAAGTAGGGCATGTGTGCGGCAGGAATTACAATTCGTTCATGGAAACACAGAACTTACAATAGAGCTTCGAAGCTTATCTTGTTCACTTTTCTGTTGAAGGTGGGCTTGAATTCGTTTCCGAAGATTTTTCATCAGTTTTCCAAATGAAGAATAGCTCTCGAATTTGAAGAAAAAAATTCAAAGTCGTTGCTGACCTTTGTCCTCAGATACGCGCCATCAAGCATGTTAGCGAAAACCAAGTACCCTATGGGTTTCTTTATGCGCATTCCTAATCGCAAACACAACTGCATATTTCTTACCTTGACCAAATAACTGTTTTTAGTTCGAAGACTTGGGACAAGTAAACTTGGGCTTGGATTCATTTACAATTCCGTACTGAGAAGGGGACATCTATTTGCGGGGCACCACCAACGCTCCCGGTGCTAGCAGATAATTGTAACGAGTTTGGTGAAGTTTGTCAGGGTATTCTATATCATCTTCAAAGAAATATCTATCCTAGCTGTTGCTGTCGTACTCGTGTACATAAGTTCGTATGTCCACAAGCACTGGATCAATCCACGAAAAACCGCAGACATGCAGTTGTTGCACCATGCCATACCATACAGATTATTGGGTATTTGATATATGATGTATGAATTTGGGACAGCTGGGTCATATCCGCCCACACTTGGCATGGGCAATGTTGGTGAGTAATTTCAAACTCCACTTTGGTTTGTAATATCAGCGCATTTCAAGACATCACCGGTGATGTAACATAATGTGCAGGTCTAACTTACACACACACACACACACACACACACACACACACACACACACACAAAACCAATCGGGTTGTACTTGTGAAATACTATTTTTGAGGTTATAGGCATGCTAAAAATTGTAATCTGTTACGCATACTGTTTTATGGTCAAGCTAATACATGCAGTCCGTGTCAATTAGAGCAGCTTCAATACAACCCCAGCTAATCGTGTAGCCTGCGAAATAACATAGATAGTAGGCCCAGAGGTTACTGAAACAAGGTATGTCTCAAATATTTGATGTGTGCCTCATACTTGCAATAGATATTAACCTTACATCATCATACTTACTTTAATTTCTCCATGTTCAACCAACTAGAGCAGCAATGTCTGCTCAAATATAATGATAAATCTTAATTTCTGGAAGTTGGACTCAAGATAGTAATATTCTGCTGGGTAGTATGACACCTTAACTCTCTCAGCCACTGACTACACATAACAAGTAAACGAGAAAACACGTCTAAAGTTAAGAAATTGATTGGAAAATATACACATGCACTCTCCCTATAAAAAGCCAATATAAAAAGTAAGCCATTTTTAATTACTATTATATGACCTATTCTGTACGTATTCATCTTGTAGTGTAAGCCTTAATCTAATTAGCTTTGAAATATCACTTGACAGTAAAAGTAATCAGACATTCCACACTGGACTAGAACTGATACACACCAACAGCTGGTTTATGTTATACATTCACTAGGGTTTAAGTTCCATGGGAAATATATGCTCAGGGCAGACTTACTCCCCTTCCAAGCTGTATTGATGTCTTGTATATAATAAATACTATAGAACGCCTTCTGCAGTTATTGTTCAATAACAAATAACATTACACATATTATACTGTATAAACAGTTTTGAAATAATGAAGTTGGCTCTTTCAAATATTTGCTGGCACACAAGCCAAATAACTGGCATATATTTTGTGTTGGCGAGTTGACTCATGCATAAAGACAATCAATGTACGATACTGCCTTGAGATTGGCATGCCAGTGTTACTCATTACTTGATTAAGTCAAGAAATCATTATTTCTCTTTCAGATCGGAATGTAAAAACATTTTTTTTTTGACATTGCATACAGGAGCAAACTGACTCAATAAAACATGAGAATTTTTGTCAGGCTTAATATCCATCACTCTGGTGTTTGGCAACCACTGTGCTGACACTCATGTACATAGGTTGGGCCTTTAATGAATAACTACCACAGTGTACAATCGCAACCGTTGCAGCAGTGTACAGTCATTGCTGGGCTTGTCAAACAAAACAATTACGCTGCTAATAGTGCAATGGCGGTTTTGTTGCTTACTGATATAGATTACAGCTTTCTACCCCAAATGACTGTCTTTTAGCATGGATACATAATGGTCAAGTTTCACACGGGATCCCCTACATCTGTTTTGTTCTGTAAAAGTGTGATTCTTGCATGGTGATAGTAAGCAATTATGTCTACAATGCAAATCATCGCTACTTTACTCCCTAACTTGTTATCTTACAGTTGTTACACTTCGTTTATAGGTGTGGTTGCTGGTTAGTAACATGAAGATTGGTTAGTACGAATGGGTATTTGTTAGCATATTTTAGTAATGGTCAATACATATGGGTTTCGATCAGTAGAGGTGGGTTTTCGTTAGTCAGACAACATGTTGTTCAGTATGTGTAGTTGTAGGTTAGTAAGTGCAGTTGCTAGTGCTGGTCAATACTTGTAGCTGTTGGCCAGAAGATACAGTTTTAACATTGTATTTTCCTTGTGTTCATACTGGCAAGGGGTCCCCTGTGTGGAGAGTGGTTTCAGGCACTCACTTGTACAGATCACTCACATATCTCCTCTATCTGCACAAGTCTAAATCTTGGCTTGGCCTACATGAGTGAGAAAGCTTGCCAGTAGCGTCTGAATGACTGTTAGTTCTTTCCAAGGTCTTCCTTCACCAAAATATACTGGCTGCCATGTATAGCCTATCATGTGCTGCAAAATGGCACCGAACCCCACAACACCAAATAAACAAACCGTACATGCCCATAACATTATTATTAACCTAATGGGCTATTGTTAAATTCACTTTTGGCCCCCAAAGGTCCAATCCAATGTGGCCGCCATGTTAATTCCCCTATATGCCTATACGGCCCCATTTTTGCAATATTGCCCTGAATTACTACTGCCACATCAAAGTAAGGTACAAAAAACCCACTATTCCAAAATTTTAAAATGTCAAAGTCAAAGAAGACACCTAGATTATATAGAAGCCTTTAAAGCCAATCAAAAGACACTGTCAAGTTTAATCAAATACTATTTTATGATTCTTAAGAAGAAATCATGTAAATTTTGTATTTTTAATAACAAAAGCCATATATAATGGCAGATCATAAATCAACCGCATACATTTGAAAGTTTTTGTTTCGGTCAAATTTGTACCAATTCTGTTAAGTGGTTTTTGTTGAGAGGTTTTTTCCATTTAAGTAATGGTGGCAATTTTCATGGTGGATATGCATCATTACTAAAAAAATTAAAAGGCTTTTATGATAGCATGATCTATGCCAAATTTTGCTTGACCTGGATGCATTGTATTCGAGGCTAAGAATAGCAATAGCTGACAAACGCTGGACGAAACATGGTAGTAACGCTGGACGAAACATGGTAGTAAGCTAAAAAGTTTAGTAAGATTAAACTCAATTACATTTTGTTAAAAGTCCCAATTTCAAGGTCTTGTTTGTAGTCCTACCCTTGTTAAAATCAAAACAACTCAGTCAATTTAAGAAGTGTACATAAAGTAAAGTGTACAGTTCGACGGTTCGCTTGTGAAACTTTTGTTCATTGTTGTTCCTTTAATTTGAAATAAAGCTTTAAGTGGTGAATTGTCAACAGTGGTTTTAAATTCTGCCTTTGTCAAATAAAATGGTGTGTTTCGGGTAACGGACACTACTTCTGTCATCTTTAACGGGGCCGTCACCAAATATTTTTTCAATGTAATATTTGCAAGGGGTTTCGGTTCCCTTCGTACCTCTGTTCCACTTACCTGTCTTATCAGAAAACCTGACCCCAGTAAGATTATTTCTCATAGAATGTTCAATTTTCCACAACAAAGCACCGACATGACTGCACGTGTCCTTTCCCCGTCATACAATGTACACCACCCATTCTCAACAACCCCTCCATGGTACAAATAAAGTAAGCTTCGTTTACTTTATTTACTGACTGTGATGAACGTGTTTCTGCTTTCGTGATAATTTTATCCTCCAGGTTCGATGTATTGTGCAGAAATTGTATCCACATTTCCACTCTAGAAATAGGTATAACTTTGTAATCTTTTATACTTCTTCGTTTTTTTCCATCTACTGCTTTTGATGAGACTAAATATTTGTAAATGTCGGAGTACATGGCATTTGGACATTCTCTCATGTCGTCAGTTAAATCATTTATATTGCAAAATACATCAGGCATTAAATATCTCGCTTCAGACATTGCACTTTTCAGTGTAAGTTTCAGTTTGTTTACCGTGCTTCTCAGTAATGTAATGGCAGACGCAGCAGTGGTGTTCCAAGCGGACTGGATCGATTCAAAGGGTGATATTTGAAAAGAACTGTCAATACATGCATCTGCAATTTAGGTTATCGTTTCTCTTGATGTGTCTAATGTCAGTGTTGTTTTCCTACAATATCAGCACCACCTTAACAATCTCTGATTTTTGTTTTTCATCTTGTTAGTGAATGTAAAGGGTTTGTGGTCAATGAATACAATCATCGGAGATAACACTTACCTAATATATACTTCAATGTGTTGCAAAGCCAATATAGATGCCAAACATTCCTTATTGATTGAGGAATTATTTCTCAGGTGTTTCTTTAATTATTTTGAAAAACAACAAACTAGATACTTCACACCATTTTGTCTTCTTGAATCAACACTAGTAGTGAAAGGGGACGATTCAGCCTCAATGGGAATTAGCATTACAGACCCCCCCCCCCGGGACTGTTTAGCCTCAATGGAAATTTAACATGGAGAAAAATCGTGGGACTGTTTAGCCTCAAGGGAAATTAACATGGGAAATAGATTTTGGGACTGTTGAGCGACAAGGGGAATTGAACATGGGAATATGGGACTGTATAGCGTCAAAGGAATTTAAACAGGGTGGGACTGTATAGCGTTAAGGGAATTTAAACAGGGTGGGACTGTATAGCGTCAAGGGAAATTGAATATGGGAAAAATTGCTGGGTCACTCTAGTGACAAGGGGAATTGAACATGGGAATAGAGTGTGGGTCTGTCTAGGGACTAGGGGAATTTAACATATGGAAATTAAACATGGTGGGTCTGTATAGCGTCAAGGGGAACTGAACATGGTGGGATTGTCTAGGGACAATGATGGTAGAGGGTCAAACACAACAGAGACAGAAACATACATACACTAGTACAAGCGTGAGATTTGTATATAAAGCATTACCAAGACCTGAAATCTTGCTGGGGTGTTCAAAAATTTGCATAATTGTAATGATGCTATAAATAGCTATAATCAAGGAAATGCTCAACGACAAAATGGATGTGACTAAAAGTAACGCTAAAATGACGAAATTGTCCCAGAATTTAAAGGAAAATAAACATATCCCCGAAAATTAAGTTACAATGGTTTAGACTAAAATGGATAAAATTAGTAACTACTTACAATATCAACTTGTGTGACGATCGTGGATAAACACCCATGTATCTATTTATAGCTATAATCAGCTAAAATTCACCTGAAATCCCACTATCTATTTATACTACAACTTGTGGGTTATTCCTTTGGAAAACCCCACTATCTTTTTATAGCCTCAGCTTGAGTGACGTTCCTGTTTATGAACTCTAGTACATATGTATAGCTACAACCTGTGGAAAACCCCAAGTCCATATTTATAGTATCAAAATTTCCAGCGTCTGTGACGTCACTGTACTGGAAACTAGGGGATAAATGGCAACAATGCTGCAAGTGGCTGACCTGAATACGCGCTGCTGTAGGTAGGTAGGTAGAATGTATTTGATAGGGATAAAGGGAGTTTTATAGGGACAAACAGAGACCAATACACACACTAACACACACACACACACACAACGTATGCGCGCAGACATACGCACACACACACACACACACACACAGGGAAGAGGAAAAAACAAACCCAAAATATACTATTCACACAGGGAAGAGGAAAAACCCAACAAATATACTATCCAGAAGTTCTTACACTAACACACACACACACACACACACAAAGTACGCGCGCATACATACGCACACACACATGCACACACACACACACAGGGAAGAGGAAAAAAACAAACCCCAAATATATTATCAACACAGAAGGGAGATAATACAAACCCCACATAAACTATCCACACAAACGTACGCGAACGCATACAAACCCCAAATATACTATCCATACAAACGTATCCGAACGCATACAATTCCCAAATATACTATCCACACAACGTCGCTAACGCGGACAAACCCCAAATATACCATCTACACTCGGGAGGAAGAAGAAAAAAACAACCAAATATACGATTTACATAACGTACGCGAATACACACACACACACACACACACACACACACACACACACACAGGGAAGAGGAAAAAACAAACCCCAAATATACTATCCACACAGAAGGGAGATAATACTAACCCCAAATATACTATCTACACATGGAAGAGGAAGAATACAAATCCCATACCTACTATCCACACGGAGGTGAGATGTAAAAAAAATAAACCCCATATCTACAATCTACGCAGAGGGAAGAAGAAATAAATAACACAATATACGCTATCCTCAAAGAGGGAAGAGGAAAAAAGCCATAATATACTAACCACACAGAGGGAAGAAGAAAAGCATTATACACTATCCACACGGAGTGAAGAAATAACCCTTTACATATATTATCAACATAGAATGAAGAAAATAACCCATTATATTCCATTAACACAGAGTGAAGAAGAAAAAGTTTTTTGAAAGCACCTAAACCCTCACCTGCAATGACCAACTCTGCCAAGCACCTACACCCCACCCCGCCCCCAACACTACAAAACCCATTTAACCCGTTATTTTATGGCATCAGTGTGTGATTTAGGAAACATCAAGACACAAAATGATGGATGAATAGACTGACTATTGTTTACCGACTTGCATGCCTAAAGAGCGTGCATGAAGGAAAACATCCCTTCATTTCAATTCTAACTAAAACATGTTCCAGAGGGATAGAGATAGGTGAAAGAGCACAATTTCATAAAGTGTGAGTAAAAAACAAAACACGTCATCCTTATTATAGAATGTCAAGACTAAGAGACACTAACGTTTTCTTTCTGGTCTATTCTCTTTTAGAAGGTAGTGTGAAATTTCACATCAGGGCCAGCGCATCGGCTTACATTGTCAATTTTTCCATTTCCATGTCTTTACTGGCACAAGTTCTTCATCATCTTCAATTTCTTCTTCTTCTGAATCCCTCTTCTCTGTTTCGTTTTGTTTCTGTTTCTTCTCTTTACTCGTAGGGCACTCTGAATCCCAGTGTCCTTTCTCCCGACAGCGATATTAGGCATATTGACTTTTGTCTCTCTTTCTTAGACGAAGCAGGTATTCTGGAGACAAATACCCATTTACCTTTGCAGATATAGCAAACTTCATCAGCACTTACACACTTTCGTATGACTCTCATCAAATCAACGACCAAAAGAGTAGTTTTGTTGCCAATTTCGCCTGTGAATTATGCTTTCGTATGACTTTTAGCAAATATTTGACCAGCAGGTCGATCGGTGTTGACTCTTCCATCTTCTTGATCGTTTGAGAGTGGAATGAATACTCTGACGCTAAGACACTCTCCCTATGTACAGGGACCTGCTGCGTATGAAGCCTAGTCAAATGTAATTTTGCAATAAGATGAAACGATTTCATTGATAAAGTAAAAGGCAATGACGTGCCGTGTCGCCTCACACAAGAGCTGAAGTGTTAGCTCAGATCCGTGTCAGCGATTTCGAAGACGACATAACTGAGCTTTCATCAATGTTCTCCACATATGCCACAAAACCACGAGTCCTGCTTCACGCCAAAAGAAATTTCGTTCAGTCCGTAAAATATAGTATCACATCTGAGAAACGCAAAAACGAACTTCCAGAAAACTGAGAACGACGACTTACACCTACAACGTAAATGTATGAGTTCAAGTAGTGCGTAAAACTTAGTCAAATTAAATTTTTATAGTCAAGACGAAACGATCTCTTTTCGAACAAGAAAGCAGACGCCAAGCGACAATGGCGATCCGTGTCACACAACACTTTTCAAAATGTATATTATCAGAGGTTTGTTCTAGCGATCTGCACGGTTAAATTAAATGTTGATGTATTTTGCAATAAGACGGACACAATTTCCATGGGATCGCCCATGGTACGATTGTTCGTGCATTAGTTTAATTTTTAAAAATATTTTTTTATGTATAAATCGCCTATAGGATAGACTCAGTAAAGCATGGCCATTCTCGTCACTGTCTGAATAGCTACTCAAGTCAATTCGAAGCGAACGCGGTAAGAAAATAAGTATAGCCAATGAAATGGCTTACAAAATGGGTGATGCATTGTTTTGTTCTAGGACTGTGTGGCATAATAATCCCTATGTTCTTGCGTTATTACCATTACAGTGCAGACAGACTGAAATGTGAACTTACAAGCCCTCTTTGTGTGTGTTGTACCATTTCTTCTTACCACATCAAAATACTGAGCGTCACAGTATTGGTTCGCGTTTTCAAGCTGACCATTTTTTTATATCTCACTTGAACATTTTAACATAAACACTCACACTCACATCGGTAGAGTCAGAACAGACGTGTTACAGTATTGAGGGGCATGTTATCTTTTTTTTTTCTTCAAACTAATAAATTTGGGGTTTGTATGAAGTAAAGAACCGAAAGTACAGTGAAACTCAAGGATGATGACCCAATCTGTCTGTCTATTGATGCGTGTATTTACTTAAGAAGAAATATGACCTCTAAAATACAAAGAGATACGGCAAGCATGATTAGATTAAATGCAACGATGTTTTCCTTCACGCCCGTGTAATTTAGAGTTTCAATCGTCTTTGAAGACAAACTTGGTCTCCTTTTGTAGGGCTTGAAATAATAAAAAACCTGAAAAAATCTTAAGCACTTTGCTATAGATAATTTCATCAACAGACTAAACAACATAAATACCGTTACAACAATAGAAAGCCTTAAATCTTCTATCAAAAAGAAATGCATCAAAAAAATTAAAGATTAACGATAACTAACCAATGAAACCGAATTTAACAAAGGCAATGACATGTGAAGAAATGCCTCTCACTTTGGAAAGGTAGGCGAATGTACTCTGTCATGCTCCATCAACTTGAACAAAATTATAAACAGAGAGAAACCTGAATTCAAAATTCAGTTGTTTTTTTCTTCAAAATCGTTTCGTTTCTTTTTTCTTTTTTTTGGAAAAAATCTAAGCACTAATATAGAGTGGAAAAGGGAAAATGCACATAAAAGCTTTGATATTTCTGAAAAAATGAGCAGATATTCCTAACGTTCATAACCACCTATATATGCTTGGACTTGTCTGTGACTTATCCACAAAACAAGATGTACATATTTCTGGTCAAGCTGCAAGTGTGTGCGTGTTTTGGGAAATGGTCAAAATTGGATATACAATTTTCTCGTGACACTTATAAAGTGAAGAGTCTGTGCAAGTGTCAAAAGCCAAAGTCATATAAGTTTTGTATTTTGTACGGCTTGTAAAGATTTCCACTTTAGAAAATGTGAAGTATCACAAGTTATTATCACAAACAGAAGTGGAACATAGGGGCTTGCAAGAAAGAAAATAACCCAGACAGTTGGTGTCATCAAGAGTGCTAGAGACGGTACCCGAACTTGCTTGCTTGCTTACTTGAATTAAAGTGATTTTCGCTCTAATGGAGCATGTATCACTGGTTTAATAACGCACCGCGTGATTTTTAATTACTCCTGGGGAAGGAAAGACAGCCTCATCCCCCAGGCTTTTATGTACTCACAGACTATTTTTAAATTTAGCCACTTAGGTGTAGGACTAACTAGTCCTTAACAACCTGGCTGAAAGGCTTTAAACATGAGTGGGAATTGTCTCACCACACACTCATTTTTCTGTCCGAGCGTGGTAAAGGAGGAAAAAAGGTGCTCAGCAAGACAGCCGTGGAGTTAAGTACTCACCAAAACGCTAGCCCGTACTTATTTCAAATCAAGTCCCGTTTTTGTTAATGGACAATAAAAAGTACCAATAATGTGTTAACCACCTGTGCAATTAGTTCAAATCTAACGAGTCTGTTAAATTTCCTACTTCCTAACATATCTGTCTAATATTAGTACTTAGTGTACATAAAAATAGCCATACTGATCTTATTTAAATTATTATGTCTAAGCGACATATACCAGTTTGGTCACTGTTAGGTTTAAAAAGTTAAGTTTGTTGCGGTGTTCCAATAGGTCAAGTTTGTTTCGAGAATAGTTTAATCAAGGAGGGATACCAAGCCAAATATGGTTCCCTATTTAATAATAAGCAATCTTTTGGAGCCCTAAAAAAGAAATCTGTTTTTTCTGTTAGAAGGTAACACGTCTCTCTTTTGCTTTCACGTTCTTTCCCGCACTCCTAGTCTCATGATTCTTGATATCAGGAAATGCGTAGCCATGATGGGCGGTAATGTAAGCAGCGGCTTCTACCAGTTGACTGAGGGGGTATCCAGTGTAGGCTTGTCTGTAGAATTGGGGAAGAACTCTGACCCCTAATCCCCATTGAGAAGGTCTTAGTTTAAAGGTGTCTAGAGATTTGTAGGCAACGTATTGTATGGCTCTAATAAACTGCCCTGCTTTGTTGACGTCATACAATGCTTGATCTAGCCCATTTCGGTGTACTTCTCAACGAGGTTCAGCGTCCCCCTCCTCCTCCTCAACCGCCTCAATTTCCTCTTCTGGTTCTGATACTAATTCTTCAGTTGAGGTAGATAGTTTCAAATCCGCGGCTATGGTGTCTGTCGCTGTTATTGTTGTTGTGGTTGTTCTTTCAGCTGAGATTGCCTGTAGTATCGGAGTGAGAAAAGAACGTAGTGCCTCCGATAATTACATTTGAGTTTGCCATACTGTTTGTCTAACATAATTGGCCCTTTGTTTTGCCACCACTCTTTCCGGGGCGGGTTGTTTGTTAGTATAGTCGGCTGTTGACTAGATGTTATTTGTGTTCTCGAGGTGGGTGGAGTGCTAAATGCCTAGGTCTGCATTTCTTGCTCCCGCTGCTGTTGCGTATATTTCTTCCCTCCACACCGAGTTCTGGGCCTAATTCTTTTAATTTCGTTGTACCCGAACTTACATTATCCATATTATCCAAAAAAAAAAAAAAAAAAAACAAAAAAAAAAACGCACAGGCCTAAGAGAAACACTCACTCACTTTTTACAGAACATTACTATTTTTAAAATTTTGATAAGCGACGGAAACGAACAACTTAGAGTCACACTTTCTAACCAAGATAAAGAAATCATGTGCTGATAGACTCACTTCTGTATTTTTTCTTCTAACTGACTAACATATCATAGGCAATGGAATGTTATTTCTTTTCGAGAGTATGGGGTAGCCCTGAATTTTTTTTTTTTTGGGGGGGGGAACTTGAAGCTATGGCGATCACTTAGGTTATAAGATGGCGTCCTCCTCTGACGACAGGCTTTCTCACAGGATAAGGTCTGCTTCTTCGGAAAGAGAAGAAGAACTCTTTGGTGTCGATACAACTGTTGACAAAGCCTCTGTCAGGTTCATGCTGCTGCTGCTGTTGCTGCTCTCTCTGCTGTTTATGAAGTCTGTACTTCTCCGTCCATTCTTCTTTCTCCTTCTTGAATTCCTCCTTGAAGAGCTCTTCTTTCAGGTCTTCAGTGACTTTCAACATTATGATATTGTCTATCTCTTCAGATCTCGGTATCAGACTTGTCATGACCCTATGCAAATTCACATAGGCTTCGTTCAACTTGGCTAATCTTGAGCACATCTTCGTAGGAAGATGAGTCGACAATGGATGGGCAGACTGGAGACTGCCCCGTTTTTATTTTCAAAGCGCGGACGTGAAGGAAATCATTACTACACGGTTTTCGAGTCGAACCGTTCAAATAGTGTTATGGGAGGGATAGAGAGAAGTCAAAGAGCATGAATCAGGATGCCTATAGTTAAACAAACCACAAAGGCATTTTTTTCTTCAAAACACAACATTTTTATTCCAAATTACTTAACACTAACAAACAACTCTAACATTTTGTAACAATAATCCAACAATATAACATCAAACATTTTTTTTTCTAATCACAAAGATTTTTTTTTAACTCACACATTATTTTGGACAGGGCTGACAACGTTGTGAATGAAATTGTGATTTCCACTGTTGTAAGTCATTAGGCCATTGATGGACACTACGTTTCCTAGTTAGAGACAAAAGATAAGCATACTGGTCACAAAACCATCGATGTACTTTCTCATCGTTTCTAGAAGAATGACGATCAAAATAAGTCACTAAATGTTCTAAAGAATAGCCCAGACTACGATGATGCAGAAAATACACACAATATTGTCCACACACCAAGGAATCTGTGCCTTGTTATTTCACATTATTGAATCGTGTGGTCTGAGCATTTCTTCTCATAAAGTCGATGATATCGTCTTCCAAAGAGGGCAATCCATACGAATCGAAATATTCCACACATCCTTCTTGAGGAAAGTAGACGGCTATCCAGTGGGTTCCTGGGAGATGACTGTCGTCCGTGTTGATCACATAAGCTTGATGGCCTTGAGGTTTGCGATGAGGGAGTTCATCTTTAGCACAGACGACAGGATTCCAAGAAGCAGTGTACGAACTGTGGTTCAAAAGGTAATAAAGTTCCCAGGTATCCATTTGTGTGTTGTTTTTTTTCTTCACAGGTAATAATAAGTCATCAATTCGATCCTGACTTTTTGCTTGAAAATGTCTGAAAAGTAACCGTTTCTTCGCCTTGTCTCCCAACTCTGATCCAAGAGAGCTTCGATGCGATGGATCTCTTGAGTTGTTAATGGAGGACAATAATGTTCACGCAAGCCTTTATACCACTGTTGTAACACGTCTTCTTCCGAGATGAGACTCCAAGCTTCGTCCAGATATTCGTCCAATTTTTCTTCTTGACTCAGCATCAGGCATTTATCGTGTTGAATTTGACTGGGATGATCGTTATGACATCCATAGCAATCTTTCTTGATCAATTCCTTAATTTTTTTTCTGTCAAGACTATAGCATAACAGGAAACTAAATGTGATTCTTGTTCTGGCCATCTAGACTTCATCATGATGACTTCTTCGTCTTTGTCTTGGGGTTCTCCTTCCTCAGGATCTTCACATTCCATGTCCAAAGAATCCCTACTATATAAACATTGATAAAAGTCTTCCATGACTTCTAATCGTGTAGAATGACTTCTCTTAAACTGTTGGTTTATATCGTATTGTCAAATTCAGCATACAGGATGACGTTCACCGTATTATCTGCGCGTAGATTTTCTGCAAACTGAAATTCCGCACGCATCTGCCCGGATTTTATAGGGTGAAAATGTCACTCGTCGCTGTCTTGACTTACAATTCGTTAGAGAACCGTTTTCGAAAATGGAGTTTCACTGTAACTTTCCCTTTGGAGAATGGAATATTTTGTCCCAGATCTCCTTTTATAGCAATGTTGACAGTGTCTAAATACGACTTACTGACGGGCAAATAGTGAGGATGTACAAATTCACGGTGTACGTGATAGGTGTTTGCACCTTCCTGGTCATTGTTTGTGGTACTATCCACTTTGAAAGGAATGGCACGCAGTAACGGCACAGAGGTGTGTCCCACCACATTGTACTCCACCACATCGGAATACACAAAGATCAAATTAAGTCCTTGGTTCAGTTCTACCGGGTTTCCAAAAGCTCTGTAAAAATCCATATTACTGTTGATCTTGGGGCTCAAATTGTTTGCGACCATTTCTGCATGTCCACCCAAAATTTCGAACAAACTACCATTGAACCTGAGGGACAATGTGTCCGTATCTTGAAATTTGATCATGAGACGATGAGCCACTTTATGGTACTCAATCTTCACACTTTTTTTGGCTCTGTTCAGTGCTTTGCCAAAGGCTAAGTTGAACCTGTCCGCAATAGTGTCCACCAAATGTTCACCACTAAAATAATAACCTGAAGGAATTTTCAAGGTGTAGATAATGAAGGCAGGATTGCTGGCTGGTCTTGTGTCCCCTAAAAACCCGATTTTATTGATTTCTTCCTCCAATTGGGCATTCAGGATTTCCACCTCGAAAGTGTTTTGCTTTTCGGTGATGTTTTTGATTTGTGTTGGGTGAATGATTTCCACTAAAGCCACTTCCCAATGGGATTCGTGATCTAACTGGATGGTCTGAGGTAATTTGACCGTGTAACAGCACAACGTGTTCTTGGGAAACACCTCCATGGAACTGTCACTGGGTAAGGTTAAGTAAAATTGATTGTTATTGCTCATAATTCCAGAGTTTTGTGGCTCTCCGAGGTGTTACTGGAAGTCAGAGGAGTGTCTCCGCCCAAAATGGGGTTGTTGTTGGAGTGGTGACTGGCACTGACACTGGACACAAGGTTTCCGTTGTTCCCGTTCGAGGAGAATTTCGGGGAGGGATTAGGAAGCAGGTAACCGATGCAACTGCTCAATACAATGCTCCACAATTGTTTGTCTCCTTGTTGCAAACTCAGATTGGCAATGGCTGCACCGATGACACAATACACCACGAAGGTTTGGCAGAAAAAGACGATTTGCGTTTTAGGCACACGTTCTCCATACCACACCCACAAGGGTTGTTTTTGTAAATCTCGCAGAGAAGAATTGGGTGAAGGAGTGATCGCAGTAGCTGAATCTGTGTGAAAGGAAATGATGGTCACTTCTTTTTATAGTCGATGACGTGCGAAGCGTCGATCCAAGAATGAAAACTGGGCGGATATCCTTTCCAACGTACTTTGACTTCTTTGACACGTCGTTTGCCCACTTTACGGTTTCTGCGTTTGACAATGCCTTTGATGTCGTACACGTCGTCTTTTTTGGTGACACGACTTGATTTGAAATAAGTACGGGCTAGCGTTTTGGTGAGTACTTAACATCCACGGCTGTCTTGCTGAGCACCTTTTTTCCTCCTTTACCACGCTCGGACAGAAAAATGAGTGTGTGGTGAGACAATTCCCACTCATGTTTAAAGCCTTTCAGCCAGGTTGTTAAGGACTAGTTAGTCCTACACCTAAGTGGCTAAATTTAAAAATAGTCTGTGAGTACATAAAAGCCTGGGGGATGAGGCTGTCTTTCCTTCCCCAGGAGTAATTAAAAATCACGCGGTGCGTTATTAAACCAGTGATACGTGCTCCATTAGAGCGAAAATCACTTTAATTCAAGTAAGCAAGCAAGCAAGTTCGGGTACCGTCTCTAGCACTCTTGAAGACACCAACTGTCTGGGTTATTTTCTTTCTTGCAAGCCCCTATGTTCCACTTCTGTTTGTGATAATAACTTGTGATACTTCACATTTTCTAAAGTGGAAATCTTTACAAGCCGTACAAAATACAAAACTTATATGACTTTGGCTTTTGACACTTGCACAGACTCTTCACTTTATAAGTGTCACGAGAAAATTGTATATCCAATTTTGACCATTTCCCAAAACACGCACACACTTGCAGCTTGACCAGAAATATGTACATCTTGTTTTGTGGATAAGTCACAGACAAGTCCAAGCATATATAGGTGGTTATGAACGTTAGGAATATCTGCTCATTTTTTCAGAAATATCAAAGCTTTTATGTGCATTTTCCCTTTTCCACTCTATATTAGTGCTTAGATTTTTTCCAAAAAAAAGAAAAAAGAAACGAAACGATTTTGAAGAAAAAAACAACTGAATTTTGAATTCAGGTTTCTCTCTGTTTATAATTTTGTTCAAGTTGATGGAGCATGACAGAGTACATTCGCCTACCTTTCCAAAGTGAGAGGCATTTCTTCACATGTCATTGCCTTTGTTAAATTCGGTTTCATTGGTTAGTTATCGTTAATCTTTAATTTTTTTGATGCATTTCTTTTTGATAGAAGATTTAAGGCTTTCTATTGTTGTAACGGTATTTATGTTGTTTAGTCTGTTGATGAAATTATCTATAGCAAAGTGCTTAAGATTTTTTCAGGTTTTTTATTATTTCAAGCCCTACAAAAGGAGACCAAGTTTGTCTTCAAAGACGATTGAAACTCTAAATTACACGGGCGTGAAGGAAAACATCGTTGTATTTAATCTAATCATGCTTGCCGTATCTCTTTGTATTTTAGAGGTCATATTTCTTCTTAAGTAAATACACGCATCAATAGACAGACAGATTGGGTCATCATCCTTGAGTTTCACTGTACTTTCGGTTCTTTACTTCATACAAACCCATAATTTATTAGTTTGAAAAAAAAAAGATAACATGCCCGTCAGTACTGTAACACGTCTGTTCTGACTCTACCGATGTGAGTGTGAGTGTTTATGTTACAATGTTCAAGTGAGATATAAAAAAATGGTCAGCTTGAAAACGCGAACCAATACTGTGACGCTCAGTATTTTGATGTGGTAAGAAGAAATGGTACAACACACACAAAGAGGGCTTGTAAGTTCACATTTCAGTCTGTCTGCACTGTAATGGTAATAACGCAAGAACATAGGGATTATTATGCCACACAGTCCTAGAACAAAACAATGCATCACCCATTTTGTAAGCCATTTCATTGGCTATACTTATTTTCTTACCGCGTTCGCTTCGAATTGACTTGAGTAGCTATTCAGACAGTGACGAGAATGGCCATGCTTTACTGAGTCTATCCTATAGGCGATTTATACATAAAAAAAAATATTTTTAAAAATTAAACTAATGCACGAACAATCGTACCATGGGCGATCCCATGGAAATTGTGTCCGTCTTATTGCAAAATACATCAACATTTAATTTAACCGTGCAGATCGCTAGAACAAACCTCTGATAATATACATTTTGAAAGGTGTTGTGTGACACGGATCGCCATTGTCACTTGGCGTCTGCTTTCTTGTTCGAAAAGAGATCGTTTCGTCTTGACTATAAAAATTTAATTTGACTAAGTTTTACGCACTACTTGAACTCATACATTTACGTTGTAGGTGTAAGTCGTCGTTCTCAGTTTTCTGGAAGTTCGTTTTTGCGTTTCTCAGATGTGATACTATATTTTACGGACTGAACGAAATTTCTTTTGGCGTGAAGCAGGACTCGTGGTTTTGTGGCATATGTGGAGAACATTGATGAAAGCTCAGTTATGTCGTCTTCGAAATCGCTGACACGGATCTGAGCTAACACTTCAGCTCTTGTGTGAGGCGACACGGCACGTCATTGCCTTTTACTTTATCAATGAAATCGTTTCATCTTATTGCAAAATTACATTTGACTAGGCTTCATACGCAGCAGGTCCCTGTACATAGGGAGAGTGTCTTAGCGTCAGAGTATTCATTCCACTCTCAAACGATCAAGAAGATGGAAGAGTCAACACCGATCGACCTGCTGGTCAAATATTTGCTAAAGGTCATACGAAAGCACAATTCACAGGCGAAATTGGCAACAAAACTTACTCTTTTGGTCGTTGATTTGATGAGAGTCATAAGAAAGTGTGTAAGTGCTGATGAAGTTTGCTATATCTGCAAAGGTAAATGGGTATTTGTCTCCAGAATACCTGCTTCGTCTAAGAAAGAGAGACAAAAGTCAATATGCCTAATATCGTTGTCGGGAGAAAGGACACTGGGATTCAGAGTGCCCTACGAGTAAAGAGAAGAAACAGAAACAAAACGAAACAGAGAAGAGGGATTCAGAAGAAGAAGAAATTGAAGATGATGAAGAACTTGTGCCAGTAAAGACATGGAAATGGAAAAATTGACAATGTGAGCCGATGCGTTGGCCCTGATGTGAAATTTCACACTACCTTCTAAAAGAGAATAAACCAGAAAGAAAACGTAAGTATCTCTTGGTCTTGACATTCTATAATAAGGATGACGTGTTTTGTTTTTTACTCACACTTTATGAAATTGTGCTCTTTCACCTATCTCTATCCCTCTGGAACATGTTTTAGTTAGAATTGAAATGAAGGGATGTTTTCCTTCATGCACGCTCTTTAGGCATGCAAGTCGGTAAACAATAGTCAGTCTATTCATCCATCATTCTGTGTCTTGATGTTTCCTAAATCACATACTGATGCCATAAAATAACGGGTTAAATGGGTTTTGTAGTGTTGGGGGTGGGGTGGGGTGTAGGTGCTTGGCAGAGTTGGTCATTGCAGGTGAGGGTTTAGGTGCTTTCAAAAAACTTTTTCTTCTTCACTCTTAATGGAATATAATGGGTTATTTTCTTCATTCGATGTTGATAATATATGTAAAGGGTTATTTCTTCACACCGTGTGGATAGTGTATAATGCTTTTCTTCTTCCCTCTGTGTGGTTAGTATATTATGGCTTTTTTCCTCTTCCCTCTTTGAGGATAGCGTATATTGTGTTATTTATTTCTTCTTCCCTCTGCGTAGATTGTAGATATGGGGTTTATTTTTTTTACATCTCACCTCCGTGTGGATAGTAGGTATGGGATTTGTATTCTTCCTCTTCCATGTGTAGATAGTATATTTGGGGTTAGTATTATCTCCCTTCTGTGTGGATAGTATATTTGGGGTTTGTTTTTTCCTCTTCCCTGTGTGTGTGTGTGTGTGTGTGTGTGTATTCGCGTACGTTATGTAAATCGTATATTTGGTTGTTTTTTTCTTCTTCCTCCCGAGTGTAGATGGTATATTTGGGGTTTGTCCGCGTTAGCGACGTTGTGTGGATAGTATATTTGGGAATTGTATGCGTTCGGGTACGTTTGTATGGATAGTATATTTGGGGTTTGTATGCGTTCGCGTACGTTTGTGTGGATAGTTTATTTGGGGTTTGTATTATCTCCCTTCTGTGTTGATAGTATATTTGGGGTTTGTTTTTTTCCTCTTCCCTGTGTGTGTGTGTGTGTGTGTGTGTGTGTGTGTGTGTATGTGTGTGTGCGCATGTATGCGCGCGTACTTTGTGTGTGTGTGTGTGTGTGTGTGTGTGTGTGTGTTAGTATAAGAACGTCTGGATAGTATATTTGTTGGGTTTTTCCTCTTCCCTGTGTGAATAGTATATTTTGGGTTTGTTTTTTCCTCTTCCCTGTGTGTGTGTGTGTGTGTGTGTGTGCGTATGTCTGCGAGCGTACGTTGTGTTTGTGTGTGTGTGTGTTAGTGTGTGTATTGGTCTCTGTTTGTCCCTATAAAACTCCCTTTATCCCTATCAAATACATTCCACCTACCTACCTACAGTAGCGCGTATTCAGGTCAGCCACTTGCAACACTGTTGCCATTTATCCCCTAGTTTCCAGTACAGTGACGTCACTGACGCTGGAAATTTTGATATTATAAATATGGACTTGGGGTTTTCCACAGGTTGTAGCTATACATATGTACTAGAGTTCATAAACAGGAACGTCACTCAAGCTGAGGCTATAAAAAGATAGTGGGGTTTTCCAAAGGAATAACCCACAAGTTGTAGTATAAATAGATAGTGGGATTTCATATGAATTTTAGCTGATTATAGCTATAAATAGATACATGGGTGTTTATCCACGATTGTCACACAAGTTGATATTGTAAGTATTTATTAATTTTATCCATTTTAGTCTAAACCATTGTAACTTAATTTTCGGGGATATGTTTATTTTCCTTTAAATTCTGGGACAATTTCGTCATTTTAGCGTTACTTTTAGTCACATCCATTTTGTCGTTGAGCATTTCCTTGATTATAGCATCATTACAATTATGCAAATTTTTGAATACCCCAGCAAGATTTCAGGTCTTGGTAATGCTTTATATATAAATCTCACGCTTGTACTAGTGTATGTATGTTTCTGTCTCTGTTGTGTTTGACCCTCTACCATCATTGTCCCTAGACAATCCCACCATGTTCAGTTCCCCTTGACGCTATACAGACCCACCATGTTTAATTTCCATATGTTAAATTCCCCTAGTCCCTAGACAGACCCACACTCTATTCCCATGTTCAATTCCCCTTGTCCCTAGAGTGACCCAGCAATTTTTCCCATATTCAATTTCCCTTGACGCTATACAGTCCCACCCTGTTTAAATTCCCTTAACGCTATACAGTCCCACCCTGTTTAAATTCCCTTGACGCTATACAGTCCCACCCTGTTTAAATTCCCTTGACGCTATACAGTCCCACCCTGTTTAAATTCCTTTGACGCTATACAGTCCCATATTCCCATGTTCAATTCCCCTTGTCGCTCAACAGTCCCAAAATCTATTTCCCATGTTAATTTCCCTTGAGGCTAAACAGTCCCACGATTTTTCGTCCATGTTAAATTTCCCTTGAGGCTAAACAGTCCCACGATTTTTCTCCATGTTAAATTTCCATTGAGGCTAAACAGTCCCGGGGGGGGGGGGGTCTGTAATGCTAATTCCCATTGAGGCTGAATCGTCTCCTTTCACTACTAACACTCCACCAACCCCTATATCTTTTGCATCATTTGAAACAACTGGCTGAAATTTGGAGCTAAAAGAATGGTACAATTTTAAGTATGGCCATTAATTTGTCATTAATTTCTGGCATTTGTAAGAGCAATGAAAAATGGGTTAACAATTTTGTCAGATTCAGTAATTACGGAAACACTGAGCAAAATTTCCGATAATATCCAGTCAAGCAAAAATATCACAGCTGCTTTTACTAATAGGCAACGGGAATGCAGAGATAGCCTTGACCTTAATTTCTACCTGACATTGTCCCAGAATATTTCCTAAAAATGCAACACAGCGAAACTCGTTCAACATAAATTTACTGCTGGATACGCATTAGTGAGTTGAGCAAAGAATTTCTGAATTTTTCTGTTTTTTTCCAGATCCTCAGTTTGGTATGGTACAAGTGATTGAATAATTAACTGTGCTCTCTCACCATACTCCTTTAATAAAGTTGTTTCCGTTTCCACCACCCAGGAGTGTTGATATAATTTATGTCATCGACTTTTTTCAGTAGTGTAAGAACCATACAATTTAGCCCAAAGAATTTTTTGGTATGGGCAAGAGACCCAGAACTCCTATCACGCGGCTAAAACTCCTTTTTGTAAAACCTTAATTTCACTTGACAGTAGAGTGAAGATAAGTTGCTACTTCACATGCCTTTGACAACTGGTATTTGATGTAGGGGTTGGTGGAGTGACGATTCAACAAGATAAAAATGGTGTGGATCATCCAGTGAACTATTTTTTAAAAACAACTAAAGCACTACAAAAGTTTTGCCACAATCAATAAGGAATGTTTAGCTTTGATATTGGCCTTGCAACATTCTGAAATGTATATTATTTTAGCTCTTTCTCAGATTGTATTCAGTGATCACAATCCCCTTACTTTAAATGATAAAATGAAATAGAAAAACTAGTAACTGAAGCAGAACATTTGAGACCGAGTAATCGTTGAAAATCGAAAATAGGTCATTGAAAAGTCAATGCATTTTAGCTCCCCTGATCTGTAAGAACCCTGTAGAATTCCACAAATGTCATGATATACCAAAATGATGCAATGCAGAATGTTTTTGAGTTTTACTACTTACACGATGTGTTAATCCAAAGCCAATGAACACAGTAATTCCAATGAATAATTTAAATAATTCCTCCCGATTTACATCTTTACTGCAAAATCTAATAAATGGACTCCAGAGACTGATCATAGATAGGAATGAATTATTTGTTTATTGAGTTCCAAAGACAAAGAAGAGAAAATTTATATCTTCCAGTTATTAGGTCTTTTAGCTGGGAAATAAGATGAAAAAAAAATCAATTCTATCCGCATTGTCAGGTAGAGTGCCAACTTGATACTTCAGGAGTCCTCCAAATTTATCAACGGCTTTTCCTGCAGCATGGTGCATCATATAACAAAGACAAACTGATATGTACAATGACAGAGACATTTTTCAAAACATAGAATGCTGTTGTTGTTGGGTTTAACGCCATTTTTCAGCACAAGATAGGCTATACATGGCGGCCAGTATTAATGGTGGAGGAAGAACCCGGGAAAAAACCGGAAAGAATCACTGACCCACGAGAAGCTACTGGCAAGCTTTCTCACACAACCACATTAGTTGAATCCGAGACTCAAACTGATGCAGACAGAGGTGAGATGGCAGTGATCCGTAACGGTGAGCGCTTTACACCACTCAGCCACTTAGGAGCAAAATACAGAATGCAATTCCTTTATGAATTCCAGTCATCACTGATGAAGTATCAGCTGAAAACCCGATACAGTTAGGCCAACTTATTTTTATTCAAAGCATTATCAAACAAACAAAAAATGTTTTCTCCAGTGGAATCTACTGTTAATTCTGGTATTGAAAAAAGAGCAGTCTGACTTTGCCCTTTCTGTTGTCAAAGTTTCTGACACAGACTGCGAACAACTTTTTGTCATCATAATCACTACTCCTGTCTGTTGCAATACTAAACGGCCCAATTTTCATGGCAACCGCAAGTTTAAGTGAAGTATCATCTGTGAAGCTCCTAACAATATTAGATGATTTTGTTCTTGCACATGCATATTTTATGCAATTTTGGAATCAGGAAACATCCATTTGAACAAAGGACAATGTAGTCTTCTACCGCTAGGGGGAGTCCGTGTTCTATTGAGCACTTGGTACATAACGCCTATGCATTTATAAAATTCATGTCCACAATTTAGTTCTGCTGTGAAAATAAAGTTTTACCTTAGTACTGTAGTTAGTAAAATGAGCTAATTCAAGGTTTCTTTGTTTTACCACCATGACCAATATTAAAATCCTTTCCAAGTGGCGTGAAGTTGCTCTAGAATGGAATGGTACATAGTGTAATTCATGGATTTATCTCTGAATCGGTGTTTCTTCTTTTCCTAATCCATTTGTGAAATTATTTGAAAAACATGTTTGCTCTAACATACGCATCGACTAGAATAAATCTGTCCTGACTTTCAGCGCCAAATACCTACAGACTGGTTCTGTACCAGATATGAACTAGAACAAAGAATCTGCGAGCTAAGATTAAAAGTTAGAAAACCAGTACTGTTCTCTCCTAACTAAGCATAACAACTGCTATAAATAGAATCCGAGGTCAAAAGTTTGTAATTAGAAACCAGAAGGTTTCTTGGAAACTGGGCAGTTGCTATAAACAGAACATAATCCTGTTTGGAAAGAACGTGCAAGTCTACGGACAATTAGACTCTTATGCCATAGTCAGTGAATGGTCCACTGTCATTTAGTCAATACTTCTTCTAGAATATGGTCTGTCGGATTAATGGGATATTAATAAAAATGAGAAAACAGATTATTAATTTTTTTGGGAGGGGGATATACCAAAAACACTTAATCCAAATACATTTACATGTAAGGCATAATTTAGTGAAAAAAGCGTAACGATTACGACAAAAGGCGTAATGGTTGGCATGTATGCTGTAGGCCTATTTGCTGAACTGAAACACCCAATATAAAGATGAAACATGCTGGGATTGAGCCTTTTTGGATAATCTAGGTAGCCCGTTTTTTAAACATGCAATTGTAAAAATTCTTCGATGCATGGTTGAAACTACTACAGAATGTCTTGTCCAGAACACAATGTGACAATTAAACTTATTGATGTCACTGAGTGTTAATGAAATGATGTGAAAGGTGTGCTATGCATGATACCTGATTATATGTAAATTATGAAAAGAGTGGAATTGCTAGAATGACAGAAAATCAAACCATACTTCCAATCGTCACACAACAAAATAAATGGCTAGAAAGGAAAATTTTCAATCACTTTTTTCTTTTTCTTTTTTATGCCAATTTTCTAAAATTTAACGACTTTCAATGCCCTAAGTGAAATATCAATGACTTTTAATGACCGTACAAATCCCGATTCAAAACATTATAGTGTTATGTTTATTTGATTTAATTTATATCTGATTTAATTGTTTGTAACCTTTAAAATCTTTTATTTTTTTAATTTCATTATGTCAAAATAATGTAACTCTTTTACTTGGAACTCAATACTTTTTCCAGAAAATAGTTTGACCTTGACCCTTCATTTTTTGTAAACACATAAGGGTGACCTGGTTCCCAACCTTAATTCAAAATTAGTAACAGTCACGTCAACAAGATTTTTTAAATTTATTTTTATTGTGGTATTAATAAGGTTGAGATTGAGGCTGTGTTGAATACATTACCCTCGACTTGTAAACAGATTTTATTGAAGTAAACAACTTTTTTCAAATTTTATTCTTTGAGCAAAATGATTGGTTTTTGTCAGGGTATTGCTAAGAGTATGTGATGTAAACATGATCATGTGACCCTTATCCAAGCAACTATTTTATGCAATATTCAAGTTTTAAAGCATTGCATATTCTGAGAGACATCTCAGTCAGGCTTCAAAACACAGAGACATAAAGGTGCTTCTTTTGTTGTCATTTTGGGAATTACATTTTAAAGTTTATTCGAATTAATCTGATTCTGAAAGATTTAGTTTCTCTGGAAATATTTTGAGTGCTGATGCAGAATTCTTGAACAAAGGCATTTCTTAAAAATTTTATTCGGATTTCCAAAACTGGAGTGATATTTCTTGTGTTTCTACAAGGAACTGTAGACTTCAACACAGTCCAGGATACAGCATACGTCATTGCCTTCCATCTTGGATTCTTTGTTGAGACTCATACTTGAATTCATTAGAATGATTCATTATTAGGACTTGTAAAATTTTAATCGTGGATTATTCTTGGATTATTTTTGGATTTGATTCTTAAAACGACAAGTTATTTTTACAGCATTTTTCCAGGGAAATAAATAATGTTAAATTCTTCAAAGCTTGTTGTTTTCACTCTTTCTTGTGTTACTGTTTATTTGAGCCTAAACACGTAACACTATGCTTTTAGACTTGTGATAAGACATTTAGGATTATTTGGGACTGAATTCACAATACTTATTAATTCCCCTAATTTATCCATAATACAGTGTTCTTCCGGTGAGCAAATCTATTTAGTAACTAGGTAACCAAGTGCCTGTCCTAAGATGGGAATTATATATAAAAAAAGTCAAACTGTTTTTTCACAAATTGGGACAAGCGAGTTTAAAAGAAAGTTTCAAAACGATTTGGATACCACAACAAATTTAGAAAACTCATAACCTCTTGTTTGGCAAGCATTAGACAGAAAGACAAACGTATAAGCTGGTGTTAAACAAAGATGTGAATGAACCTTGCGACCTGCAAAACGATATGGTGAAGCAACATCGCTGATAGGGCACATCACTGTAGATACATGAATTGTGATGTCTAGTTAATAATATAAAGTAAATTAAATTTAAATGATGATTCACTTTTTTCCTTTTTCAAAGATTATTCATGTAATAATTAAACTCAGATGTACTTGCAAGATCCGTTATTAAACAGTGAATGTTGGTAATAAATACACATAATGATGTTATAGCTGACTGTACTTGACTTAATTTGTAACTGCAATCACAATAATCTAATTTATCTGTGTGCAAGCTGTTGTTGTTCTAGGGTTTAACGCCATTTTTCAGCACAAGATAGGCTACACATGGCGGCCAATATTAATGGTAGAGGAAGAACCCTGGAAAACCCAGGGAAGAACCACCGACCAACGAGAAGCTTCTGGCAGGCTTTCCCATGTACCCACGCTAGCCGAGCCTTGGACTCGAACCCACGCAGACAGAGGTGAGATGGCAGTGATCTGTAACGGTGAGCGCTTTACACCACTTGGCCACTCGGGGCCCCTGTGTGCAAGCTGTAAAAATTAGCGTATGCTACAGTAGAGCATATACAACCCTGCTTATAAGACACAGTAGGAAGTAAGCTGCAAAGTTTATTTTGTTAAAAACAAACGAGTATCAAAGTGGTAAAATTGAATGAAGCTATAACTGTCTCCATGAGGTGTAGATGTTATGCATGTGACCAAGTTAAATTTAATACTTAGAAAAATGGAGCATCAGTTAAAACCAAAGCACAGCATCAATACTGTGTAAATAATTCTAAATACTAATAAATAATATAGAGATCTAATTTCAGTGTTCACCACAATATGCAATTCACTAAAAAGTATTATATATATATTTAGTAAAACGTCTTCAACATGGAAAATACCGTTACCACTAATTCCTTTTTTGGTAATTCCCTTTAATATGGTAATTCTAGGAACTGGACTTCGACTTTGAAAACAAGAAACATAATTTGTTTGGATTTGTTTATCACTCAAGTATCTAAAGGTATACAAGATCATTTATTCATTCACAAGTCGAATAATCATAACAGTCATAATCTAATTAAAACATGCATTTGATATTTTTAAAAAGCACAAACTTGTGACATATTGTGCAGAACTGATAGTTGGCTTTTTTTCTAATGTGTCATTTCCAAACAAATCCCAATTCAAACTCATTTTTTCTAAGCATGAGGATTTTCACAAACAATCCTGATCATTACACATCTAGGTTTACCTGAGAAACAACAACAAATATATATATATATATATATATATATATATATATACACACACACACACATTTGTATAGAAGAGTGTTTGATTTGTTTATAATAACAGTAATGCTAATGTTTCAAATGAGAGAACGTGTGATGATTTTTAATGATAATACAGTGCGTCATCACACCTTTAATACGCCTTACCCATGCTTGTATCAACCTCACAGGAAATTTGTGGAGAATTATACTTTTTCTGTCAACAGATTTTCTAATACAATTGGAACCGACACAATAACGTCTCATCCCTTTCAATTTATTGCTTGCCAGAAATAGGGATTGTAAATCTGTGCACATGGTTTCTGATTTCAATGCTCCCAAAAAATCCAACCTGCTACAAAAATGCCATCAAAAGAAAAACCAGAAACTGAAAGCCTGAGGGAGGAGGGGATGGTACAGGACAGAGCCTCTGGCGATCTTTTGTGGGCGGCCTATACCCTGGCAGGGGTGACAGGCAAAAAAATAAAAAAAAAAAAGAAAAATAAAAAAAGGAGTCTTCAAAGGAGCCTATTTTTAGGGGTGGTAAAACAGTTTTCAAACAGGCATACAGCCATCTCATCTTAAATGCAAGCCATCCACCAAATTTGCTCAAGGTAACAGATAGAGAAATGAAGTTGTTTTGTGGAAAACGCATTTCTTCATTTGACCCACAAAGTGACAGACGTCTCAAATGCATGCAAAAGACCAAGCTTGTTTCTGGTTTGTAACATAACTCAAATTATTTTGTGGAAACCGTTTTTGTCTTGGAGTCCATCTAACCTTATTCTTCAGCTCCTAAATAAATATGCGTCTTTCTCTTTTCTTCTGCAAGCCACCTACCAAGGTTAGTCAAGGAATGTGATACAAAACCTGTGCAATTGTATGAAAAACATGTTTCTTCTTTCAATGCCTGGTGACTCTTACCTCGGATACCAAAAATGAATATGCATTTGTCTGAAATGCAAGTCATCTATAGAATTTGGTCAAAATAGCAGACCAGAAACAAGTGACTTTGATGAGAGAAAAAAACAACAATTGGCATCTTTCTTATCTCAAATTACTGACATTTACAAGCTCTGATCCAGGCATCTGGATAAATGTCAATGTGTGTGAACTTTTACTTTCGTCAGCCACTGTGACACTGATCTGTGGAACCCAAAAATTGACATGTTTTTTGTTTGTAACAAATTAAGTCAATTACAAAGTTTTGTTAATGGCAGATGGTGCAGAACCTAAGATATTGCATTAACAAAATTTGGAAGAATCAACAATATAACAGGATATTATCTGTCTTGGAGTGGGTGAACTAACAAGGTCACAGGTAACCAAACTGGTTGGACTCCAGTGTGATGGTCTGCTGCAGTGCTCAAAATCAGTACATCTCCACCACTGCACAGAGGAAATTTGATGGGTGTCAGGTGTTTTAATACTGTAATTTTAAGCCATTAATCCTTTCCTTTACCTCCAGAATGGCCACAATAATTTTGATTTATTTACAATTATCACCTTTTAATTCAGAGAAAAACAGCTGTAATATATATATATTTTCATTCAATGAAAATAATGCACAGACTAAATTAATCTGTTGTATTTATATTTATTTGTGATCACATACATTTATCATAACGACATAAAAGACTTGTACCATCTTCGAATGAATATGAGAATGAGTATGAAAGTGATTATATACAATGCACATGCAATTACCAGATTTATGAGAAGCTGCATTATTATTTTCACCCATGTACTTCCTTGCTTTAGGATCAGTCCTGCAGAAATTTCACAGCTTTAACATAACCAAAGTTATGAAAAGGGCTTCTAAATGTGAATAAATGTGGTTCTTACTGAAAGTCTTATCTGTAAATCATTCACAAGAGTATATACAACTCTTAATAATGTCTGCCCTGATGATCCCATGAACTCAGTCACGAAATATCATGGGAGGATATTTTAAGGAACAATTTTGCTTTTGTTTTAAAAACAATCGTATAAAAATTATCTTAAAATGTAGGCAAGAAATCCAAGAGTGGTGAAATGACAGATTCATCTTGTGCATAGCAGGCCTTTTTGAAGAATCGAGAAAGTGGTTTCTGGAGCAGTCATGCAATTCACAAAAGTAAACTACAAAACTAATCTAATTTTCTTCCTGTTCATCACTTTTTTCTGCGTCCCTGCCATTGTCACGATTATCATTTTCCAACGGTGACTTGGATCTAGATTTCGAAAGAGACTTGGATTTGGATTCAGCTTTAGACTTGGATCTGGAACGTGAAACCTTCTTGTTTTCACCAGAGTGTGATCTTGAGCGAGATTTGCTCCTGCTCCCACTACGAGATCGGCTGCGACTCCGACTGCGAGATTCACTTCTACTCCTAGAACGACTGCCACTTCGGCTTCGCTTGGATCGAGACCGACTGCGGCTTCTGCTACGGGATCTTGAGCGGCTCCTGCTGTGGCTGAAACACAATTAAAATTGATCTCATTGTACATTAGGCATCAAGTTTATGAAATGAGAGGTACATAAATTGTGAAATAAAAAAGGATATTTTCTCTACTTTCTGTGCCTTTATTATATCAACATTAATGGGGCTTGTTAAGTGCCAGGAACACAGAAAGAACGTTTTTGTCACAGACTTGTTCAGAGTTTTAAAAAAGGCAATATGCAGCTGCTAGAAAGCAGCATATTAAACAACAGTAAACCTTCAAGACCAAATTCCCTCAGGATCAAATTGACTTCAGTTTCAATGTTTTTCTCTCTCTTCTGAAAGTGAAGCAGTTCACCCTCCTTGGACGATACAGGTTTCTGTGAGAGACAGAGACAGAGAGAGAGAAATATCTATTGTCACATGCACTGGGATTACTATCATTAGTGATGACAGTGATTATGGTCCTAAAACATGAGATGTCAAGCCTAATGTGCATGCTTGGAATTGGGTGTGTGTGTCTTAGTGTCATATCTGTGCGGTGTAGCCCTGTTCCATAGCCACCACCTGTGGAAATGGAGGGCAAGTATTCAAGAATATCTCACACAGTTTGTAGACTAAACTGACAGACTCAGTTCTAATAGCTTTATTTGTTCAATACTACTGTGATGACTTGTTCCTTGATGAAAATTCAGTCACAATTTATTTACCACTGTTGACTGCAATTTGCTTGATGAGCAATGATAGCCAATGAATGCCAAAGTTGGCTGACTTATGGGTGCATTTTCTTTAATGAAACTGAAGTCTAATTACAATGAGGTGAATGTGATTTGACCCTTGACCCTCGACCAATCGTTCTTCTGAATTTGGCATCAACTGCACTGCTATCTCTTTAAAATCTGATCTCCACTTCCTACGTGAAGATCTGACAGCAATCACTTAGGGGTCATGTTTTGATGACTTTTGAATTAGCCAATGGAAAATCAGTTATCAGAAATTTTAAAGTGAATCAAACCATTTGGCACACATTGATGCTCTTCAACCAAACCCCTAAATGTTAAGATATAAGACTGCATCTGACTGGCTGATAATATTAGCGATTATGGTAATAACATCAGTCGTTAGAACATGACCCCTAAGCAGTTGTTGTCAGATCTTGATGTGGGACAGTGGAGATTTGATTATAATCAAACTTTTATTAATTTGCTCCTAAATCAAATGAAACAGTGGAAAATAGGCATCACAAATAGTTTTCTGTAATTCAGGGAATTATACCTCAAGCCATGGAATAACCAATCAGAATTCAATCTGTGATACACATGAAGAAATGATGTGATCCACCAGTCCACAATTTTAAGTACCGGAGAAACAATTTTTGGGATATAAAGTGCATCTAATTGTTAAAAAAATGTGCACCCAATTTGTTTTGTTTATAAAGTAGTTCCCAATGCATAATACTTTTTTTTTATGTATTGTGCAGTATGAAACCACGCAGTATGGAAAAATGCTGCACAATTCTGACAAAATAAAGTTAAAGGAGAAGAAATGAGCATAATAATGTAACACTTTTCCTCCAAGATATGAAAGCGAAGGTACAATCCATTCATAAACTCCGGAGAATACTTTTGCTTTTCTTCCTTTTTTCTGCAAAATAATCATCTTAAAATCTGCTTCAGAAGCTATTGTCACTGTCCATTCCAAGAAGCCTGATTTTATGTGGTAAATGCAGGTAAATTTGGAGTTACAGCCAGTGCAATCATTTTTGAATAGTTCATGCACCATAAGTAGCCTCTCCTGGGTTGGTGGTTATTTCCAGGGTTTTCCCAGGCTCTTCCTCAACCCTATATAGTGGCCACCATATATAGCCTATCTTGTGCCAAAAAATGGAGCTAAACCCTACAACAACTCTGACTAACCACAATAGCTGAAGCCTCAATAACATGCATGCAGTCCACGTTTAATTCTACATTTACATTACAGTTAACCAACTGAAGATAACCTACCACTGCATACTTTGAACACTACTAATAGAGATGCATCCAAATGTCAAACGTCACGACTGTAACAAAAATAGCACCAATAAACAAACTTTGAACATGAAATTTTAACAAGGTCATTCAAGTGCAAATAACAGGGGACATAGAATTTTTTTTTTCAATGATGGTTTAGTACTTGTTAAAATGCATTTCCACAAATTTCATGATACTAGGTAGGATGAGCCAAGTCCAAAGACAGAAAAGATGAAATATAGGCCACAATGATCTTCTTTTGTAAGGGTGTGGTAGTAACCAAGATGCACAGCACAATCAATTTCCTGATTTTACCACAAACTGTGCCTGGAGGCTTAGCAAACATAATTCAATGTAAGTGCAAAATATGGGTCAAGAAAGACCTACATATGCAATGGAGTAGTATCTATCCAAATGCATTCCTTCAGAAAGATTCATTTTCCAGGTTTAAGAGTATGTATGTAGGATGCCTTGAGATAAATGCCCCTCTTTTACCAAACATACTTACCAGCCCAAAGTCAGGTGTAAGCATAATTATTGCTAATATGTGGAAAAAAATGGTAATCTGAGCATAAAAAGTGTGAGCTATGTACAGAGACAACCCTTTAATCCAGACTTCGTTTATCCAGAAATCCTGCATTCCAGACTTAGTTCAACAGGAATGCAATTAATAAACATCAATTTGCTCCAATAATCCAGAAGCTCCAATAATCCAGAAGTCCAAATTCTGGATTCAGAAATCAAAATTGGGGACAAAAGTGTAAAATTACTACCAAATCCGCCATGATAATCTAGAAATAATCTGTCCAAAAATAAGAAATTTAACGGATTGTTTATGAAAATAGCCACTCAGATAACACGGATTCACCGAAACAAATTCGGAGGTGTCAATTTACCAATTACCAAATTCTAGTGGCATGATAAGATTATAAATTGAGCCCCATATCTTGTGTGGAAAAGCTTCAAGCAGCACGTATTGTAACCAGTGATTGTATAAACAATTTTTTGCTACCAGCCAACATGAATGTTAATTAAAAAAAGACTCTGTGATCATAGGTCTTTTTGTTGTTTACCAACTTATGTGACAATCAGTCTGTTGATGTCTATACAAATGATGATGACTGATTTAAGCTTTGGACAGTATAGGGCTGATGTATAGGCATCATTTCAGAATAAAAAGAGTCAATTATTGTCTTGTAAAGTACCTACAACATTGTAAAATACAGTTTATAAGAATGACTGCATTGTATTAATTTATTGTAACACAATTAACTGTGAGATATTAACTTGTATTTCTTGTTTTACATTATTATGGTTAGCAAGCCAGTGTAGATGAGAAGAAATACTGACCAGCATAAGATTTGCCAGTACAAAGATAACCCATCAAGATATCCACCACAATATTATACCTGACTCATCCTCTGACATTATTTAAAAATTTTTTTTAGGACAAATGGTAGTCCGTAATTGATGACTTGGCAAACTTAACCTGCAACCACCACGTCAAGTATCAACAAGTGGTTCTCAGATAACCATTATTGAAGCTACAAGTACATAACGACATCGCAAAAAAAAAAATGCATTATCCAATTACCTGGAAAACTAATAAATCCAGATGTATTCACTGGAAACAAAACATGTCTGGATAACAAAGTTCCACTGTATTACACTGCATAACTATAGAAAGCAGTTTGAAAAATGTATCTATTTTTGCTACTAATCTGGGTTTGCAGCTGGTTAAAATTATTTCACAAATGGACAAAATCTACGTGGATTAGTAGCAAAATAAAGGCACAATACATACTGCAAAATTATTTACATACAACAACCACTTTAACTAGTCTATACATCTACCTTTCGCTTAATGATCATAAGGTCAAGTCCACAAATTATATGACAAGTATGATGATGTATTCAATCTGAATGCTGCAATAATCACTTGCACATTTTTTATTTTATTTTGCAAAGTGCTATTAATTTCTCCATTTTCTGATCCAAATTGTTTTTACGTTTTGAAAAGATCCCCCTCCTTCAACAATATTTTTCAGTCATGTGTGACAATGCCCAATTCACTGAAGATTTGGCACAATTATTTTTAAAATATATACTGGTTTGATACTTAAATATACTATCAAAATAAAATTGACTTCTGAGACAGGTTTTCAAATTAAGACACCATTCTTTTCTTGGAAATGTGTCATATATGGATGCTATAAATAGAAAACAGAAAAGCACATAGAGGTCTACAATTGACAAATGTACTATTACACCATTCTTGCACAGCAGTGTTCTCTTTTTAAGTGATGAAATTTATATGATGTGTGGGAGACTAAAGAGAGCATAACGAAAATGACAACTTTTAATTACCTTTATTCTTAATGAACCAAAAAGTGTGATCCATATATAACGGGTTAATAAGGTGAAAAAGTGGCAAATATGCACAAGGGAGTAAAAATATGAAATGTAGCCAGAGACCTTTTTTGTTGTAAAGGTATGGTTCTAAGAGATGCATAAAATAAATTTTTTTAATGATTCTTCCTTTTTACATTTTTGTTGGTTTTATCAGCCTTTTTAACACATCACTGGATATAATCATGCCAAGGTAATGGGGGTCAATTGTTTATCCCATGAAGACTAGTGCGCAGATGATCTGGGCTGGCCTTGGCACATATATCCAACCTATCAACCTTGCAATACGAGTCTAACATAACTACAGTGGCCCCTTATAGCCTGAACAGTGAATGATAATTATTTATTTATTTATTTAACCCACGTCAGTGAAAGCATATAATGAGGGCTACAGTGACCTACTTCTTTGATCAGGGTGTAGTACTCGTCAAAATGCATCCCTTGACCAAGTTCATAATGAACAAAAGGCAACAAAAAAAAACTATGCAAGTGAGCTAAATCAAAAAATTAACATAAAGCCAGTCAACTATGAAATGCAGGTCACAGTGACCTTTTGTTGTAAGTGTATGGTACTAACCGAGATGCATGCAATCAACTAGTCTGATAATAAGCACTGTATAAAATGGTACAGATTCAGCCAAGGCACATACTGTGTGTAACTGTGGATATGGCATTTTACTCCAATTGCCTCAGCACTAAATAACCCATTTATGATGCCCTGCCGTAAGACATTCTACACCACAAATTTGTAGGCATTATAAAAACTACTGGAGGAAAAATGGCCAAGATGCAATATGCTTTATATCTACAGATGCAGACACCACAAAAAATGTTGTACCTTCTTCTACTGCGGCTTCTAGGCCTTTCCTCAATGAGCTTGATGCGTCGTCCATTTATTTCTGTGCCATCAAGCTTTTCAAGGGCATTCTTCATGTCACGATAGCTTGCAAACTCCACAACACTGGACATTTTGAAGAAAAAAAAAATTGATTAAATTCAACATACGAAACTTTTTATGGAACTGATATAAAGGTACAATCAGAAAGAACATGGGACAATTTGTGTGTGCCTCTTTAATTTCACAACTTTACTGTATTTCACAAAAATTTCACTAATGAAATCTATGAGTATACAAATAAAACAATGAAAGTTTCAGATAAAATATTGATGCAATTACCTCTATCAACATTTACTGCTGAAATGACTTAATACAAAGAAGCTGTCAAACTATATCATGGGAGATGCTCCTTTCAAGTATTTTTACTTCTTTGGATTAAAATTTCAGTTATGTAACTTTACACAGCTACCTCACTCACTATTCAATGCCAAAAGCTAATATAAAGAAACTGCATATTATCATAAATACAAACTGATCTGAGTAACAGAAAAAAAGACAACATGGCCATTTGCTTGAAAGGGAATCTCTTCAAGCTAACAAACTAAGATTTGCCAAAGATTCATCTTTACCTTGCATTATTTCAAAGACCTTATATACAAGTCATTTCAAATAACAAGATACAAGAATCTGAACAACAGCAACCTACCCTTCATTCTTGTGTTGTTTGTGAGCATCAGCATAGGTGATCTCTCCAGCTTGTCTCATGTAGTCTTTCAAGTCCTTTAAAATATAATACAGAATCAAACTTCAGACCAGAAGAACAAACCCAACATAAAAATCATTTTAAAAAAAATCGAAAACACACAAGAAACATATACTAGAAATACTTGTTGTAGGAGGTAAAAGACTAAAACACGTTCCCCCATCATGTATTATCAACATGAATTCAAATGTTCTTGTAGATTCCTGAAACTCCGAGGTTCAAACTTCAATTATTAATACACTGTAATGTGCTCAGAAAAGAATCATTTCTCTACACAATATCTCGGGCTTTTACATTCTTTTACCTTGGAACAAAAAAACAACAAAATAAACCAACAAGCAGCCCAACTTGTCCTGATATCGCACACCTAGGTAGTTGACACATGTCGGCCTGTGAATCTGAATTCCCACATGTATTGAAACTGCAGTGGGGGAAAACTAAAGCTTTGAACACATAGCTGCTACTCTGTCCAGTAAAGCTATTGTCATTAATCTTCTTGCCTAGACCATAAACAGTAACTTTCTGTGCATAAACTGCAAGCAGTCTCACGGACCTCTCCTGTCTCTGGAGTCTAGACCCACATTTATTGCTTTGAAGCAGTTCATAATCTGTACAGGCAGCCTGGATTTCTGCATCCGTTCTTAACCCAGGGGCTACTCACCCACCTACCAATAGAGACATTTCATGTGAAATACCTGATTCTCACCCTAGCCTCAGTGCTTAAGGTGTTGGTCTTGTGACCAGAAGGCTGAAAAATCGACAGATATATCTGGCACTTCTTTTAATCCACAAGACTGTAATAAATCATTGATATTATACAAAATATTATTATAAACAGAAATACATTATCAAATTACATCAGTTTTTCTTGTGTAACATTTTTTTCTTTCTGGCTAAATGATTTTTTTAATAATCACATTTTGTTGTTTTTTTGCGGGGGGGAGGTGTATCTTCTATTAAAATTTATTCAGCTTGCGTTCTAAAATCTATTAAGGTTTTTAATATTTTTGTGCACAAGGAAGAATCTGCATAACCCCAAACCTGTGATTCTCATTAGTTCTTATGTCACTTCCCTTGCAATAAAAAGTGGCAAGTAACTGCCTGTGCTTCACTATTATGTAGACATGGTTTCAAGATGAAATTAAAGTGAATCTCTTCACATTCCACCAGGTTTATAATCAAACATACCAAGTCTAATCTGAAAAAAGGCTTCTGGAGTAGTAATATAACCACTTAGATGATGTTCATAATCGAATCTTCTGACAAGAATATACTGTATGTATAATTGGAATTTGCCTCTCAATTGTTCACAAGCTCTACCAACAAAATGCAGGACCACCTCCTTAATATCTGTGAATGCTGCTCTAGCTCAAATTCATTCAAGATCTTAATAATACAAGCTTAGATACCAGGCTGACCACAATCTGATAAAAAATATGACGTCAAGAGTGTTCAAAAGCTCAGCCAATCAGATGCTGGATTATCTCATTAGTATGCATGAATGTCACTCTTAAACTTCTCAAAGATCTTGATGATAAAAGTTTACGTATCAAACTTCATGAAAATCGGACAAGACAAACGAGTTAGTGTATATATACGGACAACAAATCAAATGCAAGATCATCTCCTTAATATGCACGTGTATGAATCATGATCCAGCTCAGGGGTCTTGATGATATAAACTTGCAAAATAAATCTAACAGAAATCTGATCAGAAATAAAAACTACTGAATATTAACAAGTGTTGATGGAATAACAGAAAATGCAAGATGAATGCTGGGCCATACCAAAAGCTCACTTGGCCTTGCGTTTTGAAGAATTTAAGGGTAATGTATGCAAAGCAAAGTTCCTCTTTCAGTCACAGTGACCTTGTTATTTTAATGGTTTACCCCAGAAATAATATACTTCTTCCTTACAAATGCAAACCACCCACAAAGTTTCATCCAGGTGTATGATGTAGATTATAACTGTGCAAAAACTTTCCTCATTTTAATGATCTTGACCCAATGACCCTAAAATCAACTAGCTTCTTCCTTAGTTGAAGTGCATTCCATCCACAAAGTTTGGTCCAGGTCTTAACATGGAACTTATACTTGTAAACCATTTTTCTCTGATGACCTTGACCCTTGACCTCAAAGCAATAGGCTAAATCTTTACACTAACCACCAGACAACCACAAAATCTGGCGACTACTCAATGGAAAATGAGAGAATTTGTGCAGAAATGAAATGGGGAACTCATGTACGTCATAACATGAAATGCTCAGTCTTGTGTTGGGTGTATAAAAAAGTACATCTATGAACTTTTAATATAAAAAAATAATTCTAGCCAATCCAAATGTCATTTAGTATATATAGTTCAGCCGTATCTGAACATGATCATCAGTTGACAAGATTTTTCCCTAGTGAAGCTAACAATTAGCTTCAAAAGTGCTATGGTTTGTCCTGTGCTTTCCAAAATATTTTTAAAACAGGCCAAGCTAATCATAAATATTGATGTCTGAATATGCAAGGCTCCACTTCTAGGTGCATACTTGCCAAATAATGGGGTCTCACACGAAATCATGATTTGACTCCAAAACCCCTGGACACAGGTGGCATTTTCCCCACATTGTGGCTATGAAGAAATTTGGGGCGACTTGGTCTTAAACAGTGCTACACATTTTCCACAATCGCTTGACAAGTATTCAGACATTTTTTATTCCTTTAACAAGGCTTTACCAAACACAGAAAGAGTTTCTACTGCAAATTATATACAGCAGAATACATGGATGGAATTTCAAATAATGGTTTTTAAAAAAGCTAGATTTTCTCCATCAAGAAAATAAAATAAAACAAGCTCAAAATTAAGCAATAAAAATCAGAAGGCCAGTACATCAAAGAAGTGTTAAAGACATCAAAACTTAACAGCTATAACAAGACTGTAGTGACATTTTTTGTCACATGTGTTGGTCACAACATCTTTTCTTTAATTAATAAATATTGAGATTTATATAAATGTAATACCCTTATGAAAATAATGAGCTTTTAGGAACAACCAGGTTAACTACATTTTAGCTTTTAATTTGTTTTGAAAACAACAGTCATTTGTGTCACACACAATGACCCTCCCCAAAGAAGGATAAAACTCCAAATCTGAGCCTTAAAAAAACCACCCACCACTATTCAGAAAGATACTGGGTAAATAGTTATTAGTAATTAAGACATTCAGCCTAAATTATCAAAGGGGGGTTTCCACAACTCGTTCAATATGACTCAGAAAGATAAGTCCTACAAAACAATTGACTTTTTCTCAAGAATGATGATGAATTTTGTTGCCTCAAGACAAACTTGTCTTCAGTGTGTTGTGCTATTTAATTATTAGCATCACATATACACACTTCCTACAATTACATACAGATTATTAACTAACCATTAGCCACTCATTATTGATGGTTCAAAAATATGTATTACCTCCATGTTCATTTAAGACCACTGAGCTGGCTTTGGCCCCTTCAAAGATTTGAGACTGCCCTCCTGTTCATTGAGACGCCCTTCATGTCCCCTAAAGCCTCTGGACGTCTCGGGCAGGATTGTAGGACCTTTCATAAACTCATGTGTTGCACAATTTATGCACAGCACAAGTGTTAGAGTCAATACAGATCTCCCATTAAATGTCAATTTTCATAAGTTCAAAACTATGGAATATGGTTTGTCAGCAAGTCATGCTGTCTCTAAGTCAGACTGTCACCTTCATTTCACTAACTGACAAGATGGCCATTTGACAACATGGCCACTGTTGAAGAGGTGGCAAAATTTGGTCCAGTGACAAAAATTATTTCAAGTTTTAATTCTAAAAATCATCCAAACATCTTAAAAGTCAAAATGTCTATAAGGTGTCACATGTTTTATGTACTTGTGTATGCACAACATACCTGTGTAACAAAATCAGATGTGAAGAGATAGCAACCAAACTGTAAGGCTAGCTAGTCGGACCAAAAATATCAGCACTGATTAACAATGATGTTATATCAATAAATAAGACATTTTCTAATCATTTTCAGAAAGTCAAGCCCAGAGGACTTCAAGAAGCAAGAAAATAATGGCACTGGTTGGTAGGCCCATCTGGTGCACCATACTATCTTAACACTGATCCTTTTCATTTGATAACACGCAAGCTTGGCTTCGGATATCATATGCAATAAATTCTTTTAATACAAATTTGTAGCACGACTTTTGTCATTACCATGCCATATTAATAAATGGCAATATCACCTTCAGATATAAGACCTTTCCAACACATCAATTAACTTTGCTTTCAGTATGGGCCTGGTGTTGTAGGTTGCATCATGCTGCATATTGTGGGTCAACATGTGGTAATTGTTCCCACAACTTAGACTAAAATTAAGAAATATATTGCAACTTTGAGCTAAAATCTCTAGAAAACTTCTGCTCTGTTTGTAATAAAATGCTGAACATTTTCTTTCAAATCAAGTAATAAGTCTGTCAAATTTCATACTTTTTCTGAACATAGAAAGATTTTCTTGAGTCAACGAACATGGCAGGTCTTGGAGCAAATGTATGGATGAAATGGATGCAGAAGGCCCTCAAATGGACTGGCACTTTACTGTCTGGAAAGAATTCTGAGGAATTCAAGGTAGCACCATTTCTTGTATCTCACTGTCAAGCGTTGAAACCATCTGATATTCTTGAGCAATAAAAATGTCAAATTAGCCAATACGGCAGCCATACTGGATGTGGGCAGGTCAGCATTTTCATTCAGAATAAAGATACCATAGAAAGTTTTTTGGAGAAGAAAAAATACTGTCAAAATGACCATCAGTTCTAAAGCAGCAATGGCCACCATGGTGGCCCTGCTGGATTATGATTGGCATCATTTTCATTCAAAACAAACTAAATATCATCAGAAGTTTTCAGGTGAAATTACATGACAATATGGTTTCCATTTAAAACTAGAAATAAGATGGCTGCCATTTAGGCAATATCTGTGGTCAGATACGTGCCATTTTCGTTTGAGACCAACAATATATCATAATTAGTCTATTTTGATATGACCTTCCATTTTGAAGAAGTAACAATAACAAGATTTTAAAGCTAGCTACTATGGTGGTCATCCTGAAGGTCAGATAGGCACCATTATTATTAGGACCAACTATAATCGTAAGGTCTTTTAGTAAAAACCCATGCTGATATGACCATTCGTTCAGGAGCAGTGGCAAGGTTTTCAGGATGGACACTGTGGCAGGCATACTGGATGTCCTTTCAAAATAATATTTATTTAGGACCAACTAGACATAGGTCTTCTAGTGAAAACCCCATGCTGAAATGATTTTCTGTTCACAAATAACAATTAGATTTTCTTGATGGCTGCTATGACCAGTATGGATGTCAGATTGGTACAATGACCACTATGATGACCATATTACAAATCAGATTGGCACCATTTTCATTTAGGACCAACCAGGCATCACAGGAAATCTATTAGGAAATACTCTATCTTCATAAGACCACTTATTCAGGTGAAGCAAGGACCAAATTATGAAGATGGCTTCTGTGGTGGCTGTATTGGATGTCCAAGCAGTAGCATTTTCATTTTTTTAGGACCAACTCAAACTTGGGTTGAATGTATGTAAAGTTTCATGGCAATCCTCCAAGCAGTTTAGGAGTAGCGATAACAGACTTGTGCCACCAGATGGGCGAATGATGGACAACAGGCCAACCAATTAGGTCTTCTGGACTATGACAAGTAGAGGTATAAGCAATTGCACTTCAATTATATTAAATTTATTTTGTGCATATGAAAATTCAATTAAATAACTTATGTGCATGTGCATCAAAAAATTTGTCCAGCTTTGCTTTATGCATCTACCGTGATAACATTTTAAAAGTAGACATACGGGTGAAGCTTACAGTGTCTCATTCAACTACAGCTCTCTCGAGACTGAGATCTTAATCACACAGGGTTGTGTCTGGTACAGGTATATCTATACAAACAACTGAAATGATTCAACACAAAGTTTCCCAAAAAATGTGGTAAAGGTGCAGTCTGGTTAACAGATTAGTCACTGTTCTTCTACATTACCTAAATGCACAATTCTCCTAGTTTTGCTAAATTTTTGTATGACATAATACAATTTTCATTGCTTCCACATGAAAATGTTTTAAATCATTAGACTGTTGACACTAACTCAGAGAGCATATGAAATTGGCATTCTCTGGCCCTGTTTGTATTAAAACATTCTGCTACCTTTAAAGTACATTACAACGATCTTAACAGTACAGAAATAGTAGTTACGGATTTTACTGTACAGGTGGTGAATCTTTTATACAAAAAAATATAAAGTACCAATATGAAAAAAGATACGAACCATATTGGTAACAACTAAACAGGCCTTTACTACTCGCACTCTGCATCTATTTCTTTTAGTGTCATACACATCTGTCGAAATGAGACTATACATACAAAGGTCAGAACCCAATGGAATCTAATTAAACACTGTTCTAGAAAGCATACACAAGTATAGACTACAGGGTTCCCATGCTTTTTGAAATAAAAATGTCCAGATCTTTTCCATGGATTAAATAGACTTTTCAAGGTGTACTAACCATGAACAGACTCAAACATTTTGGCTTGAAAAATGTGCATTTTTTAAATCAAAAGCTGCTTCTATTAGAGACAGTCCCATAACATGTATATTATGACAATGTACTAAACAAGAGGACGCTTAATTAAAACAAGGATAACGAATGAAATTCATATAAAGTTGCATGTAATTCATTTTAATTTACAGAATAAAAAAGCTGACTTTGCTCAATTGCACATTTGTATTTAGAAAGTTTTTAGAAAAGGGTTGGTTTAAATTTTGACAGATATTATATATAACATTTTTTTACAAAATCCAGTTATGTCTGATTGGTACCAAAGAATCAACTTTCAATGTTATCTTACTATGATCTGTATATTTAATGTCTTATCAAGGATGACCAGTGTGGGATTATACATGGAAAATTTGCCACAGCAGCTGGTAAATATCCAGGCAAGGTTCAATTCACTACATAGGCATACTGTGTCAAAATGATGTGGTTGTGAAGGTTACTACTGTTACACTCTGTAGTTACAATGTGAACATGCCAAATATGCAAAGATTTATATTTTCATTCACATACACATCAAAAGGGAAACTAGGGAAAACAAGCTTTATTTCCATGTTAAAGATACTTGGATCATATATCACAGACATGTTGGCATATTGTGACACTCGACTGGTTTTCATGTTAGCACAAGATACAAAATGGTGCCAACTATGTGGTAACCAGTATACCTAACCAATCCAATCACCTAAGCACTTGGATTGGCTATACCAAATAAAATATGCATACAATTGACCCATTCAACAATTCTATCTCCACAGACTAAAGAGATTTATAACCTCTGAATTTTCATTTAAAACTTGATCAATTTAACTTGTGATCAGTTCCATTAAAACTCATACAAATGGGTTGTTTTTTTTCTGTGCCAAATTAGAGGGCTTTTCAAAGCTGGGAACAAATCCAGTCCCCCTTCCCTGGAGTTTTTACCCCATTAATTGTGTGGGAATGCAGTTTATTTTCATCACATCAAGTTCAGGTGACTGGGATTAAGTGAACTGCTGAGGCACATTAAACATAAATTTTTAAGATTGAAAAACATCTTCCAAAAACACAACGCCCAACATTTGTACCAATTGTTTTCCACTTGCATATCAATCAATAAATCATGCCTGACCTACCAAAGAGTAAGACATTTCTTAAATGTCAAAAAATAATACATCTTTACGCTCTGAATCACAAGCCACTCAAGACCAACAAAATTTGGGCAAAATTTACAACAAATTCTTGTACTATACTACACATCCAAAAAGAATGTCTCACATTTCCTAATCACAGTCTGCTCTTTAACTTGTACAGTGTTATTTGTTGAATAAATGTGGGGGGAAAAAATTGATGGCAAAGTGCATGTCAGCCTAGTTTAAAAAGAATCATGCTTCTGCCTTTCAAGTTGTGGTCAGAAAATCTTGTTCATCTGACCTGCAAGTCTCAAGTTATTTATCTTTTAGAGTAAGACTTGTTTATCAGCAATGTGGGTCAGGTTGCATTAAAAGAAAAATCAAGCTCTAGAGTTTTGCACATTTTGGTTTTCAAAAAAATTTAAAAATGTAAAAATGATTTTTTTTTAAATCCAAAAAAAGGAAAACTTTTTGAAAATGTTAACCTGGCTCAGTCAATCCAGATTACAAGTTAAATCCATTATTAGCCAAGCCAGTTTTGTGGAAGACTTTTTAAATTAAATAATAACAATTATAATAAAGTTTTAATTTTTAAATTTTTAATGACTGTTTAAATGTAGCATTTCCAAGTGGGCTTCAGTTTGATCAAAAATTGACCAAACTGAAACCCATTTTTTTTTAAAGCAGCTTCCTCCAGCCAAGTTCATTCATCCAGGCCCTCAAAGCATGGTGACATCATCGACCGTCTCCTATTCTTTAGGAGCTCAGATTGTGAACATCAAACATCTGACACACGGCTAGATCAAGCTGATAGGATAACCCCCTCATGACGGTGCCGGGTGGGTGGGAAGTAGGAAGGCAAGCCAGCCAGCCACCTAGTGTTTGCATGAACAACCCTGATCATCTGTCTGTCTCAAGACCCTCAATATGGACTGACCCATTCTCAATCAGCCTTGCATCAAGACCCTCTCATGTGTAGTCTTCAGGAGAGCAAGATAAGTTATTGACAGTACATGTTTGAATCACGAAGTGAAAAAAAATGTGCTGTTTTGGACACACAAAAATACATTATCTTCATATCTATTCCATTAATAATGAACATTTTAAAAGTTACAGTTTTCTGGTCCTTTTCCTTTCTCAAAATTTCCTTTTCTCTGAAAGCAAACTTGCAAACTTTACCCCCTCAAAGGTTCTACATAAAACTATCATATACTATCAGGAAATAAAACTTTTTTGGGGGGTTAAAAAAAAAGATTTTAAAGCTACTGCATCTTTTTAATGTTAAAATGTTAATTTCAAACAATTGCTTTTCAGGTACTGAAATTAATAGATATCAATAGGAACAGTGACTTTTTAAAAAATGAAGTTGGGTTTTTCCTCATATATTTCAACATGTACATACCTGCCAGCTGACCCGGGATGACAAGTTTTCCACAATCAGTCGATATTCTGTACGAGTGGGTGGTCCGTATCTAAAACAGAAACACACAAACTCTGCCCTGTAACTAAAGATACCATAGAATTTATGAAAAATATTTCATCATTTACAAAGTTGTGTCTTAATCATCTTTTACACAACAATTGCAACTATTACACCACCCTCCAAAATGTCAAATTGGGTCTGCATTAAATTTGTCTGATATAATACATAAGAAAACTATGACCAAATAAATAATTTTCAACTAGACGTTTGTAACAACTTTCACACAATGATAAACTTCAAGATTATCTCTGTTTATTTCCAATAATACACCAAATCCATTTTTAATTATTGCATTGATCTTGCCAGATTTCACAAACAAGGGGCCATATACATACATGCCAACCCTTGGTGAGGAAAAAGTATAATCCAAGCGGACAAAAAGAGTAATCCCAGCAGAAAAAGAGTCGTCCACATATAACATAATAAAAATTCAATGAGCATATGTACAAAATGATTTATTTATCCCTCTGGACCTTTAACATCAATTACAGCTTTAAGTTTTCGTATATAACACTTTGAGCTTTAAAAAGCAATAGACTCTCGTATTGCATTTCAAAACACTTTGTACCAGCTGAGATTATGAATGTTTTGCACACCAGCAGAGCACTAAGTGCTGGATTACAGAGCCTGGATCTGAATTCAGTTTTAATTTTGTTAACAATACTGAACAATCTCTCATATTTATTTTTATTCAAAGCATTATCAAGCAAATAAAAAAATGTTTCTCCAGTGGAATGTACTGTTAATTCTGGCAATGAAAGAGCACTCTAACTTTGCCCTTTTCTTGTCCAAGTCTCTTACACAGACTCTAAAAAAGAGTGTATGGCTTTTTTTTAGCTCTTTGATACACATGAAGCAAAGTTACCTAGTGCAGTGCATTATAAATAGAAAACCTGTTATCTATTAGACTCTATACACATAGGCCTGCCTGTTAACTGTTAAACAGTGCAGTGTATATTATGTTTAACAGCAATTTTAACCATTTAACAATTTTGGTACACATCTAATATGTGTGGAAAAAATTAAGAGTACTGTCCGATCGTTATAGCTGTGTAATTATTTTTCACAGAAGATTTTTTTAATGTGCTTTAAAATCTTGAGAAAATTCATTCACCGTCAAGTCAGTGAAGCTGCGTGACCAACTGTAGCTGCCATTTCTCATACTTGAAATTTACAAGTTCTTTGTCTGCATCTACATCGTTAAGTCATATGAATCTGATAATTTATAAAAACTAATTGCTGCCTATATCAATATCAGAGCCTTTACCGAAGTTATTGAAGCTTTCATAGTTGTGATTCTAATCGTGAAAACTCTAGTAAGTACTGAACGAAATCCACAACCTCCATTTTGGAGAGTGGAGAATACGACCCAGTTACTTTAAATAGCAGATTTCGACCAGAGCATAAACAGCGACCATGTGATCCAACGTAATGGTCATTCACAGCAGTGAATGTAATATCTAATGGGATTTTCCCCCTGAAGGTGGCAATACGAAAACCCCTCAAAATGGCTGATGTTTACAGCAGGCGTCGAAAGGCCCTTCCATGAGAATGGCGTAGAGGTGTCAAAAAGTGATTGCATGAGAAAACAAATTAATTTATTGGGGAGGGGGATATAACGAAAACGCGTAATGCGAACACATATGCTTGTTGTTGTTCTAGGGTTTAATGCCATTTTTCAGCACAATATAGGCTATACATGGCAGCCAGTATAACTGGTGGAGGAAGAACCCTGGAAAACCCAGGAAAAAGCCACTGACCCAAGAGAAGCTACTGGCAGGCTTTCCCACGTACCCACGCTTGCACAGTCTTGAACTCAAACCCACGCAGACAGAGGTGAGATGACAGTGATCTGAAATGGTGAGCGCTTCAGACCACTCGGGGCCCCCGAATACATATGCATGAGGCGTAATGTTTGGCATGTATGCATAAAGCACCCTTTATTTGAAAAAGTGTAACCAGTGGTGTGAACACAAGAAGCCAGCCTCATAATAGATGACAATTTCTATTCCTACATCAGTCCCAGATACATTTCATAGTGGTACAGAATGTATTATTTTTGGTATTAAAGGGCAACATATATCAAGCATTTATTCAGGAAAAGAAAATTTTCTTTCTCTTGTATATCAAACTTGCCTTACAAGATTATACTCACTCTTCAGCACAACACACCACCACCCTTTTGCAATTCACCTCGCCTCATAGGCTGATCAAATTACATTTGTGACATTTTGTAAACTATTTGATCATATGTAACCAGAAAGCAAGTTCGATTCAGCAATGGATTTGTCAAGAAAGGGTAATAACTCGTAGACACTGTCTGAAATCAAAAGCAGTTTTTATTTATTTGTTCTAGTTCACAAAGTGCTTGTTTTGATAGATGCAGGCATAACTTGTGAAGGCACACATAATCAATTGTTGCATGGCATGGTGGGAAATCTTACGATGTATTATCTGCATTCTCAGAGCTGTCAACCCTGAAAAGTAAGTTGTAACAAAATACCATACACTGTTATTGTAAAGCTGGAAAACATAATTAAAATCCGGTATTCGGAACGTGTAGCAACGACAAACATTATGTTCAACTGAAAAGTTCATGAAGTACTCATAGACTTTTTTTTACCACTAGTACAGTTGCACAAAATTTAGTTCCAAACCATATGGAGCTCAATGACTTGTTGCTATCTCTCAACTTGATGCAATTCTTGGAAATTCTTTTTTCCATTCCACATGATGACGGCAATAATATTTCCTGCCAAGAGTCATACTCAAATTGGCATGTGATGTCCAATAACAATAACTGTGTCCCTTCCAGCTTATATTCACAAGAATATGAACATTCCTTTTTTATTTTTCTGTGTTGACTATTAACACTTTTCAAGAGGATTATTTCCCCTTTTGTCTCAAACATGCATCGCCTGCTGGATGCCATTTAAAAAAAATCTAAGATCAACAGTTTGATCACACAGATGCTTCGCATAAACAAATAGCTGCAGTTTAAAGTGTCTGATGTGCTGCTGTAAAGTTAGTCTGGTTCCCTGACCAATTGCACTACTTCTAGTATGAAACCCAGATCCAAATCAAACGAGGAGGAACAAATTTTACACATATTTTGGCAATGATCATTTTCCTGTAGTTTTTGCTTGTATGCCACAAGTCCGTATTTTAAGTGTAAATTTCGTAAGACTTACAGCTTAATCATAAAGTTGGCAGGTCTGCATTCTATTTCATATGCTTTACTATATGATTCTCCTCTTTAATGCCTCCAATCATACTCACACAGTGCAGTGGAAATAAAATTTTGAACATGTATGCCCCTCCAACACTATACATTAGTCATTAATTGTTAAATGATTACCTTCTGTTGTAACCTGAAGAGTTTAAGGCTAAATGCATTATCTTTCATGAGGTGTTAAGTAATAAAGTGTTCAAAGGTGTCCACGATTTATTTCAAGTCTTTCAATAAATATTGGTTGATCTTTGATAAATACAAGATATAAAATAAAGGAGAACAAACAATCAATGATTATAGCAGTTATGATTTTTAATTGTTATTGCACTGTTCAAGATGTTTATGGGTAAATGATATGATTTAATTTAATTCTGATCAAAATGTGGAAACTAGAACTTTCTTCTAATGCTAAAAAAAAAAAAAAAAAGGTGATGATCCATAAATATGAAACTCTGGAATATATCTCGATATCTCGTGTCCAACAAGGAAATTTTCTGCACAAGGTGAACATAGCTTGGAGTAATGGAGAGCAGTTAGCAGCCTTAAAATAAAGTGATTCAAGGGGAAATCTGGACAAGAAAACAATTGAGAATGTGTTAAGTGTGAAACCTAGTAATTACAATGTCACCGGTCAGTGATCTTGTTAAGGAAACTAAAAGCGCTTGTGGAATTTTTTTAACCACAAACTTTTTTGTAGTAAACTATGAGCTATACACCTCTTCCTTTTTTCAATCAATTGGTATACACTAACTCTTATTAATCATGATGTCTCAAAAGAAGTCTTTTTTTCTTTTCTGTCATAGTCTCAGAAATGACTTGCCAGTGATGATCATTGCAACCCTAAGATAACAAAGAAACAGAGTTTGTAACAATTCTGAGAAGAAGGAAAATAAATCCAAAGTTGTAAGATATCTGAAGCATCCATTTGTTCCATGAATAACATAATTCCAGCTATGAGTTCACAACTCAAAAAAGGAACATATCTTGAGAAAAAGAAATATCTCGAGATTTTCTTTTCTCTGGAAACATTTTGGTGTCTAGGGCCAAATTAGATCTACTGAGAACCCTGTATATAAAAGTAGCATTTAGGTATGTCAAAATTCTTTCCACTGTATGCTGCAAATGCAGACAACTTCACCTAACACTGGTCACTCTCTCATACCTATGTAGCATCTACAGTGGGCCTCCTTGACAATTACCTCCAGTCAGCACCACCAAAGAGAACTTAACAGCTGCATGAAGCCCAAAACCTTATTAAAACATTGTTCAGCACAGTTCCTGTAAATGTTGGCCATTATGTATGTATGTGTGTGTGATTGTGATTTGGATTTTTAAGGTAGCTTTAACTATTTCACACATGCCAACCCCTGGCAATGAAAATGTGTAATCCAAGTGGACAAAAAGAGTAATCCACATACAACATGATAAAAATTCAATGAGCATATGTACAAAATGATTTATTTATCCCTCTGGACTTTTAACATCCATTACTGCTTCAAGTTTTTGTATATAACACTTTGAGCTTTAAAAAGCAACAGACTCTCGTATTGCATTTTAAAACACTTTGTACCAGCTGAGACTAGGAATGTTTTGCATAGCAGTAGAGCACTAAGTGCTGGGTTACAGAACCTGGATCTGAATTCAGTTTTATTTTTGTGAACAATACTGAACAATCTCTCACAGTCAGCATTAGAATGGTAAAGAACCAATATTCTTTATGATTGCTATGCACAGTAGTAGAGCTCTAAGTGCTGGGTTACTGAGCCTGGAGCTGAATTCAGTTCTATTTTTTTTTAACAATATTGAACAATCTCTCTCAGTCAGCATTAGAATGGTAAAGAACCTGACAAAAATGAGGAAATTTATATCTTCCAGTTATTGGGTCTTTTAGCTGGTAAATGAGATGAAAAATATCAACTCTGTCCGCATGAAGTACATTGGCAGGTAGAGTGCCAACTTGATACTTTAGGAGTTCTCCTTCTAATTTATCAGCAGCCTTTCCTGCAGCATGGTGCATTATACGACAAAGACTACCTGATATGTACAATGATGGAGACATTTTTAAAAGACAAAATGCAGCTTATTTATGAATTCCAGTCATCACTGACGAAGTATCAGCTGAAAAACCCATACAGTTCTGCCAACTTATGTTTATTCAAAGAACTATCAAGCAAATAAAAATGTTTTCTCCAGTGAAATCTGCTGTTAATTCTGGTAATGAAAGAAGTGCACTCCGACTTTGCCCTTATCATTGTCAAAGTCTCTTACACAGACTGGGCACAAAATTTTGTCATCATAATCACTACTCTGGTAAGTATCTTCTGGTAAACACCTAATAATATTAGATGATTCTGTTCTTGCAGATGTATGTTTTCTTCAATTTTGGAATCAGGAAACATGAGTTTGAACAAAGGACCAATGTGGACTTATACCAATAGGGGTAGTCCGATTTCTATTAAGAACTCGGTAAATAGAGCCTATGCATTTCTAAAATTCATGTCCACAATTTAGTTCTGCTCGATTTTCCCAAACTTTCAAGGCATTGAAAATGCTACCTCATTTTTCTCAAACTCTCAAGGACCTTCAAAGACTGTATGAACCCTGATTAATTAAGTGCCAAGCATGTACCGTTAACAATACACATAAACTTGGCTGACACCACATATGCATCCATGCATGCAAAGCACAATCAAATGAAACCCTTCACAAGACTTTGAGAATTTTTTTTACTGGCTCCCACAAACAACAAGCAAGTTGAACCTGTGTTATCTACCCATGACAGGGACAAAATATTTATGCCAAATCAGGTAATTGAGTTGGAATATTCAATATCAGATTCATCACAGTAAAGACAAACACACAAATCGATGTGAATCTACCATACATAGGGGCCAAATTAAGCAGATTCCATGGCAAGCCACTGAAATAAACTCATTTACATGACTATAATTCTATTAATCATATGAGAGCAATGAAAGTCTAAGATTCAATCACCGCACAAGAAAATCCTATCTTACTTGTCATTGGCTCGATTACGTCGCCTTGGAGGAGGGAAGGAGCCCCGGTACCCTCGCATGTCACTACCTCTCGGAGCTCCCCTCGCATGCTCAAGAAGTACTCTGAAAGAATATAATGCTAGAGTAGAACCAGGCTTACTTGTCTAGCCAAGTGGGTCGCTTTGAGTGACTATAATCACTATCCAAGCCCCTCCTTGAAGGACCACGTGCATGTTCAAGAGTAACTCTGCAAAAATCCAAAGATAACCTAGGTAAGGAAATGCTGGTAGACAGAATATGTTCACTGAAGTGCTTTGCACATGTAAATCGGCACCAACTAATTGCTGAGAAATAAAAATCAAACAACTAAATTAGTTTACTTCAATAGGAAAATTACATCTTAACACTAAATGGCATCAGTAACAGCTCAAAACTACTTTCAACAGCTAAAAAAAAACTTGAACACAGTCATCAGGCCACCAGTTACTGGAAAATAAGAGCATTACATGAAAAAAATGTACACGTCAGCTTCTTGAAAAAGCATTGCTGAATAAAAAATAAGCAGATAGCTTTATTTCCACAAACATTCCAAGAATTTCCTCACCTTTCACCACAAAGTTCTTTTCCATTTAACTCATACACAGCATCATCAGCATCTCTGTAATCATCAAATTCCTGCAAAATTAATAAATCAGTATAACAAACTGATCAGCACAAGATATCTAGTCTAGAATGAATATTGTTGCCTCCTATAACCATTTAAAATTAAAGAAATAGGAATAGATACCGTTCTGTAGCAAACCAATTCATAACTCTTTAGCTTTCAACCTTATCACATGGCCTTCATCAGAGTCATGAAGTCAAAACTGGAGTTAATACACATGATCAACATATTGGTTATCATTTGACTCCAGTGTAAGGAGTCGTGAATTTGTTGGCTACACCAAGGTATCTATTCTTATGTCATTAAGATATCAATCAGTGATCAATTTACAACTTGTAAGGGGGGGGGGGGGGCCCGAGTAGCCTAAAGCGCTCTCCGTTACGGATAAATACCATCTCACCTGTCTGCTCCGCTTCAAGTCTTGGATTCAGCTAATGTGGGTATGTGAGAAAGCTTGCCAGTAGCTTCTCGTGGGTCGGTGGTTCTTTCTGGGGTTTTCCCGGGTTCCTCCTTCACCATTAATACTGGCCGCCATATATAGCCTACAGTGTGCTGAAAATGGCGCTAAACCCCACAACAACAAAAGGTAAGATTTTCTCAGACTTGTAAAATCAAGGCTCTGAAACAAACATCAACCTTGTATCCAAGGCAAAAAATAATGACCACTGTCTTTCGCAGTTTATCTCTCCAACCCTAAGAGACTGATGCTCAACTATCTGAAAAGAATTTACAGGAATCCCTGACCTGCCAACCCTGACATGACCATCTCAATAAGGAAGAATTTACAAGAATCCCTGACCTGCCAATCCTGACATGACCTTCTCAGTAAGGAAGAATTTATACGAATCTCTGACCTGCCAATCCTGACATGACCTTCTCAGTAAGGCAGTTGATAGTTTTTTCATAAGTATCATGTATTGCTATTATAAAGTTGGAAAACATGCATTTATATAGTTCAGAAGTATTCAAGACCAGGGTTCATACCAAATTCTGAATGATAAATTTGAAGACTTTTCCCGAACTTTCAAACCCCACAAACATAGATTTCCAAGACCTATTTTTATTAACATTTTGTATACAAGTTATGTTGTATGAGAAAACAGCAAATTCAAAATACAACAATATTGTTTAATGATGAAATGAAACTGAACAGATCATCAAAAGAAAGAAACCAGGAAAACTTGACTACATTGGAATCTAACATAAACAACCTTGGACACTTTTATTTGTGATTATGGAAAGAAATTAAAATGTTTGGGTGTATTTCAAGTTGCAAAGACTTTTAAAGACCTTAGGATAATCTCCCAGATTTTCCCAAACTTTCAAGGCCTTGAAAATGCTACCGCATATTTCCCAAACTGTCCAAGACCTTATGAACCCTGATTGACTGTTGGGAGCATTTTTCCCCCTTCAAATTCTGAAAGCAACAGCTTGATCATACAGATATTTTGCATGAAAAAAATGCGATGTTTTGGCTCTCTGACCAATTTCACTGAACATAATATGAAACCCAGATCCAAATCAAACACAAACTTTTTAAGATCAAAGTTGTTTTCTGACAATTCATTTGTGTGAAAATATGCAAATAAGCACATACTAATTAACCAATGCATCACGTTCCTACAAGTAACTAGGCAAATAATAAAACCATAAATTTGCATAATATCAATGGACTGTTGCAATAATCCTACAGTGGTTATATAAAGCTAGAGAAAATCCCCATTTCTCAAAATAGATGCACACGTTATGCACGAGGCCATACAACTTCTTGGTTGTATTGATTCGGCTGGAAAGAATAGTTAAGTTCCAGGGATCATCCTGGGCTTCGCCAATGTCGCAAATTGCGATTTTTTTCCCTTATTGGCGACAAAAATATCCCATCTGGCGATTTTTTTGGCGACATACTTTTTGGTTATTTAATTTGTACATACAATCATGTATTTGGACTGAATAAATTTAAAGCCAGAACGAAAGGAAGCCATAAACTTGACTAAGCAATGCATTGGAATCAATCTGTTACACAAACGATCCTTTGTTCTTATTGACAACCCTATCTTTACAGTGCATTGTTACATCATAATCTGCTTATGCTGACATCTGGGCTGAGTACTGTATGCTGCGATACAGTCAATCATGCTACCGCACTATACCTACAACTGACCCACTTCTGAAGACGCGAATAGAACAGATACAATTAATTGTATGGCTAATCCTTATGTTTTTTTTTTATACGTATACCAATACAATAGTTTTGCTGAACCTTCATAGAAAACTGATAACCTTTGAAGTACCGACTACTGTGTATAAATACAAAGCAAATGGAAAAAATCTCAATCACAATTACATCTGTCGCCAGTGCAGCATTTTACTCATTGATCTTTTCCTTTTGCCATCAGTCCCGTGTTACGGCTGCAGAGACTTAAACTCCGCAACAAGAAATAGCAAAAAAAAAAAAAAAAAAAAAAAAGTTTTGCATAATTAATAATAATTATTTATTTCTCAAAATACAGGAGTGAAATAATCCCTAAATTGGGTGTGAATTTACGCTTATATATACGGTCCAATATTGCCAGGTGTTGACTCGTGTAAGTTTCATTCGTGGGAATGGAGATCCTATTCTTCTTGTCGAGAAAATTTATACAGCATTCAGTGATCATTCTTGGGATTTAGGAAGCAATTCGCTACAAGCTTTGTGAAGATAGCCATAAAGTGTGGGGGGGGGGGGGCTGCTGAGAGACTACTGGTGTCACCTGTCAGCACTGAGGACTGTGAACGTGGATTCAGTAACATGAACCCCATAAAAACTGACATCAGAAATAAGCTCTGCATCTCATCTCTCGAGAATTTAATGAGAATCAGCATGTACAGATGTGAAAAATTAGACTTTGAAACTGCATTCAACAAGTGGGCAGCCCTAAAATCGCGATGGATCTTCATGTAACACTTTGTAACATTTTGTTAATGCTTGTTGTAATTAAAGTATTAACTAATCCATCTTTTGTAATTTTCATTGCCTGTTACATTAATAGACTAAATTAACACTTGGAAAAATGTACACTACTTGTTTTGGCGACACTTTTTGAAAATTGGCGACAAAATATTGAGGTTGGCGATTATTTTGGCGACAGCTTTTTAAAAGCCAGGACCATCCCTGAGTTCAATCATATATCGACATTAATGCTCAGTGTCATCTCTGAATAGTTAAGAGTAATGTTTGATCGGCAACAATGAAATTAGAATGACCAGTATGATAGGAAGTTAGTTATTTAGCGTTTTACTGCCTTACAAGACTATAATCTCAGTATTAGTTCAAATTAATTACAACGTGCTCTTTTATAGCCATGTGGCCAAAATACACTGCAAATATCAGCATCCATGCATACACATTCAAGTATGAATACGATCGGCATGAATAAAAAAATTGTTATACACATACAAAATGTTTCTAATAACATATAGCACATTTTTTTACTTAAAAATAAAGTATTGCTTAAAACCAATGTTAAAGGAATACTCAGAAATACAGGACATAATTCAAATAAGAGAAAGGAAATGGATATGTTTGTGTGTGTGTGTGTCATTTCTTTCTTAACTCCCGTATCTCCCCATTCAGCCCTCACATCTCCCTAAAATACAAAGTCTAGCTTGACCCCATGAGAAGTGGGTATTAAATGATCAGTAAAGTATTTACATTATGCATGACGAACAAGTCTGGAATGTCTCCTTTAAACTGATATATGCGATCAGTAGCTGAACAAGCTGACAAGATGAAATAATTTGCATGGAATGTCAGGGGGTAGACACACATCGGGGTAGATTTTTCCCACCAAGCGAATTCAAACCACTTGGTGTTAATATATACAATGCAAGAGTGTTTTGTCCATGAACAATCATTAAACTATATGCCCCTAGCACTGCTTTGTTAGAGAATAGCAAACTACCACTATTCCTTTTGGCAACTTTTCCGACTAGTTCAGATGGCTGCCACCAAAAGTTCCCAGATGTGTCAGCAACTAGTCAGACCCCATCCAACAGTTTAAGAAGTTCAAATCAAGGAACCACTTACCACAAATCCATATCCATTTTTAAGCATAACATCACGTATTCTTCCATATCCTTTGAAGAAGCGCTCAACATCTTTCTCCCTTGCTTGGTAAGACAAACGTCCTATGTAAACTCTGGTACCCATTTGCTGTAAGGTTAATAAACAAAATATGAAGATTCCAAGTTATCATTTGTACTTTCAAAGGAATGAAATGTCTTATTATACAAATTTCATAAAAGCAAAACGCACAAGTCATTATCAACATTAGCAATCGACAAAATCACCCAACAGCTATTCATTTCAACAAAAGCAATACATCTGGTGAATGAAAATTACGTGCATATGCTGTTGTCTGCAGATATTACCATTATTAACACATTTTCTAAGCAACAGAAAAGACAGATGTGAATTGTCAGCAATAAAAATATTTTTCATTAGTCAATTTGAAAGAAACTTTGAAAGAAGACAGTTATCAAAGCAAATTATGGACAGAAAAATAAGTAGCAAATTTTGCATTTGGGCAAACAAGCTTGCACATAACTAGCTAGCTGCTGACAGTTTATGTAAGATTAATAATATTGGGATATGAGATTTATTTCCATCTACAAAAACATAGGATAGGTACAAGTGTCAACTGTGCCTGATCAATAAACGTGGACCCCTTCCCCCTTGATGCTTGATTAAATAGATGAAATTATTGCTAAAATCAGCAAATACAATTGGTCATTGGTTTCTTATATTCCTGTGTGGGTGAACAACAAAAGAAGTTTAAATGTAAACAAGCATCTCTAACAGCTCATCAAAACATTACCAATTTCATGGTTCATACAGCAGGGATCGTCCTGGGCTTCGCCAATGTCGCAAATTGCGATTTTTTTTCCTTATTGGCGACAAAAATATCCCATCTGGCGATTTTTTTGGCGACATACTTTTTGGTTATTTAATTTGTACATACAATCATGGATTTGGACTGAATAAATTTAAAGTCAGAACGAAAGGAAGCCATAAACTTGACTAAGCAATGCATTGGAATGAATCTGTTACACAAACGATCCTTTGTTCTTATTGACAACCCTATCTTTACAGTGCATTGTTACATCATAATCTGCCTATGCTGACATCTGGGCTGAGTACTGTATGTTGCGATACAGTCAATCATGCTACCGCACTATACCTACAACTGACTGACTTCTGAAGACGCGAATAGAACAGATATAATTAATTGTATGGCTAATCATTCTGTTTTTTTTTATACATATACCAATACAATAGTTATGCTGCACCTTCATAGAAAACTGATAACCTTTGAAGTACCGACTACTGTGTATAAATACAAAACAAATGGAAAAAATCTCAATCACAATTACATCTGTCGCCAGTGCAGCATTTTACTCATTGATCTTTTTCTTTTGTCATCAGTCCCGTGTTACGGCTGCAGAGACTTAAACTCCGCAACAAGAAATAGCAAAAAAAAAAACAAAACAAAAAAACCAGTCTTGCATAATTAATAATAATTATTTATTTCTCAAAATACAGGAGTGAAAGAATCCCTAAATTGGGTGTGAATTTACGCTTATATATACGGTCCAATATTGCCAGGTGTTGACTCGTGTAAGTTTCATTCGTGGGAATGGAGATCCTATTTTTCTTGTCGAGAAAATTTATACAGCATTCAGTGATCATTCTTGGGATTTAGGAAGCAATTCGCTACAAGCTTTGTGAAGCTAGCCATAAGGGGGAGGGGGCTGCTGAGAGACTACTGGTGTCACCTGTCAGCACTGAGGACTGTGAACGTGGATTCAGTAAGATGAACCTCATAAAAACTGACATCAGAAATAAGTTCTGCATCTCATCTCTCGAGAATTTAATGAGAATCAGCATGTACAGATGTGAAAAATTAGACTTTGAAACTGCATTCAACAAGTGGGCAGCCCTAAAATCGCGACGGATCTTCATGTAACACTTTGTAACATTTTGTTAATGCTTGTTGTAATTAAAGTATTAACTAATCCATCTTTTGTAATTTTCATTGCCTGTTACATTAATAGACTAAATTAACACTTGGAAAAATGTACACTACTTTTTTTGGCGACACTTTTTGAAAATTGGCAACAAAATATTGAGGTTGGCGATTATTTTGGCTACAGCTTTTTGAAAGCCAGGACCATCCCTGATACAGCCTTGGATTTAAGTTTTTTCTTTCTTCAAACTTTCAGACCTTTTCTTATGGACAATCAACTTTCACTAGATGTTTTTTTATTTATTACAGTATGAATAAATTCTTATTTATTCAATTTATCATAACTCTTAGAGTGCTAGAGTTTGTATCACAAGATCTCTCCTGGATCAACTGTGTGAGGAAAGAAATGAAAATTGCAATACACAGTTAAATTGCCTTTATTTTAATGACACTTGGTATTCTGCCTTTTTATGCCTTTAATTTAGAAACATTGCTGAATGGGGTGGGTGGGGGTGATAGGCATCAGAGGTCTCACTAGAATTTTAAATCTAGGAGTCCAGGACTTTTAGTTTGGTAAAAAGGGGAGTCGCACCAGCAAAAGTTGCAATTCACATAAACATATTAGGCATACCTGAGGTGGTTAAATGTCCAGAGGAAAAGAACCAGTTTTGTCATACAGTTAAATTTTCTAAATTCCTTACACCACTGACATATAGCTCTTGTCTGTCCATTAAACCGAGACTGCATTTGAGAACTTAAGGAAAGGCCTTATTCCAAACACTAAGCCAGGCATCACACACTTTCTTACAGTTGGCTACTGTTCCATCCGAACAATCAGTTTTAGCAACTTCAGCACTCTTTTGAATCTTGTTACAATCGTCAATTTGCCTTTGAACCCCAAAATTGTTTTCCAATTTGTGCAAATGGCATTTTGTCTAAATCTTGATTGTTTTGATTTCAAGGTCAAAAACACTAATTATTCTGCTACTTTGGAAACAAACACACTGAAAGCTAAATCTGTTTATTTTGATGTACTCTTATAATGACCACATGTATATCTCTGGGTCTTTCTGCCTCTGAATTCAGTCATTGAAAATATCAGCAACTTTCCCACCACTCAGCAGCTGGTCAAGTCGTTGAACATGATGTCCAGCTATTGCATCAAGTACTTTTGATGTATTCATATGATGAAACGTACATAGGGGCCTGTCAAACACTGAATTTTCTCATTGTAAATGTCAGCACAGCTAAAATGATCAACTGAACAACACATTTTCAGTAGGTGGTTGAAGCAGGACTAGCTAGCTTCTAATTTGCCATCCAGCTGTATATACGGAGTTCAAAAAAGCGAGATTACGCATTTTCATGCCACATGTTTTTTTGTCCATCAAATATGCAGATCGATCTTGTATTCAAAGTTCTTTCTGGCTTATTAGAATTCCCTGTAACATTTTCCAAGATTCAGTAATCTGATCTGCTATAAAACTTCAAAAAATCATTTTCATCATCATTATTTTCCAACTGATATTGTCTTTGGAAAATTAAGCACGTTGGGAGTCAACCTTTGTGTTTTTTGGTAGCCCATATTTTAAACAAGCATTTGTAAAACTTCCCTGATAAATGCAACATTACAACTGTAACAGAATGCTTGTTCTAGGGCCCAATGAGCAAATCAAATTTAGTTTACCACCTTTCATGTCAAGATGAAGTACAAAGATGTACAAACAGGTGCCTAACTGCCAAAAAGACTTCACAACAAAGCACCACGAGACCTCTACTGGTGATGCGGCTTGTGCCCCAAGAAGCACTTTAAAGGAGACCAGAAACCAATGGAAATATAGAATAATAATAAAAGTACTATAGCAGAAAACCTTATTCTGAAGTATCATCTGCGACTGTAATGCCAATATTTAAATATTGGCCTATCTTCTAGGAGCTGAATTTCCGTGACCTCGTATGCAAAATTTCCGCGCCTATTCGGTTACTTTCGGGATGTGACGTCATAGTAGCGACTCCAGCAACCCAAGTGGGAGTTGCCAGAGTAAAAGACAATACCGTTTTGCGTTGCTTACGGGTGTAATAGAACATTAAGAAAAGCCTGTGAACATATTTTTTTTTCTTTTCCTAAAGATAAAGGCATCATGAAAGAATGGGTACATTATTACAAACGAGTCGATTTCAAAGCAACACCATACAGCACTATGTGCTCGTTACATTTCTCAAAGGAATGTTACGAGAGGGATCATGAAAAAATAGCAGCTCAAAGAAATGCTAGGCCTAGACTAAAAGTTGGCGCTGTTCCAGACATACCTTTGAACATTTTAAATCCTGGGAAAAGAGTTAAACGTGTGAGTTACGAAAATGGGCAGAAGGACGAGTAAGTGACCACAAAATGCAACAATCAATCCACATATCTTTTATCTAAAACAGCAGTGCTAAAAACAAATCTGATAGCCTGACACCCTGGGTCCCTTCTGGTTTTAGTTCCGGCCCATCCTGTATTCAAAGTGAGGTGCCCGTCAGGCTTGTCGAAACAAAAAGTGTTTGCCTGAGGAAACTTTGATCGCGCTGGTGAAATGAGTAAATGTATTTTCAAGATGTTGACATACATGCCTTAACACGGCACAATCTAAATCAAATCACCACTGTCGTAGGTGAAATTTACATTTGATTTTAATCAGATCTAAGCTTTGCTAAAAATAAGATTCTGAACCTGTCGTGTTTCAAGAAAACACAATTTTCAGTAATCTTATAAAAATTAAATTAAAAAAAAACATGCATTGTATACATGTAGTATGCATAAACGGTAATCTGTATTAATTGGAACTGATATAAAACTATTCCTTGGGCAGTTTAAAAAGGAGCGATTAAAAAAAAAGGTCAAAGTTTCACATTAACTGTCTGACAATAGAACGGGGGAGGGACTATTGACCCCCCCCCCCGCCCCAATGTGCGACCGCCCATTTGACGTGCCTTTTCTCGCTGTGATACGCCTTATTATTCCCCCATGACAAGCCCCTTTTGCATATTCTGGTCAGTTCTGGCTAAATTGCAAAATAGCTAAAGTTTTTTGATTTAAGTACGCAAACAATAAAGCCTATGTGACTAATGAACAGAATCCTTATCCTTACATTAATCTTGTGAAAAGGACTGCCCTTCGGACATACTTCCAAGAAACCATGTTCGACAGTGTGTGTAAACACCAGCAACTGATTACCAAATAAACGATGCCTATTTTGTTGTTACTTACGATGCCATGGACTTCATTTTAACAGTTCAAATCTGCAATCACAAGTTACCGTACATCTGGCAACTGTTTTTCTCAAGTTTTATGCACAACCTTATTTTCTTAGGTTTAAGTCTTAATGCATGTAACACTGTTTGCTGATTAAAATATTTATTCAGAATTAGTTCTTTAGGGCCACATATTACTGCATGGTATATTTTGTTTTATTCCTTGTAATTTAATCATGGTAATTAAACTTTTCATATACGGTAGAGGAATGTCAGGTGTTAACTGGCCGAGTTTCTTTGGCGGAAATGGAGATGCGATTTTGTTTGCAGAGAAAATTTCAACGTGATCATTCATTTAAGCTAATTGGTGACAATTTTATTCTTTTAATTATTTTTTTTACTATAGTACTGTTGTAGTTGTTTAAAAAATCTGAAATTTACTTGAATAATGTTTAATCTTCACGTTCTATTTACTGAAGAAGAAAAAAAGAAGAAAAAAACTGTTGTATGATATTAATTATTTCGTCCAGTGCCGGGTTTAGACGTGTGTGCGTGTGATTTGAATTTTTAACGTAGCTTTAACAATTTTTCAGTCATATCGCTACGATGTCAGCAGTGTGGCAGTTTAGACTGTGGATTGCATACGTTATATTTAAAAATGGTTTGGGGTTGCGTTTTTTCTTCTGACAAATGAAAATTGACAGACATAATGTAATAATCGGGACTTCGCTGCGCAAAATTGAGAGATATTACGAGATCGGGATGTAGATGAGGAAATACCCCCCCCCCCCATCGGGAGGTTTTTCTCCCGGCTTGAGAGTTGACAGGTATGAACTGTCCGGGCTTGTGGAATTTCATTCAGGACTTTAGTTTATTTAAGTCACCAGCCCGGGGCCTGTGCCTAACAAATTTCTTTTAATACTTACCAGTACAGTACATAAACTATTATATCAGACTGCAGATTCAACTTTTGAATGTGCAACCCAAATGTCGTCTCCTGTCTGCCTCGCTCGCCAATGTTTATGTTTGTATTCGAGGACTCGCTAGTATAGCGTCACGGTACCACGTGATCTGTCGTCTCATTAATACTCGGAAAAACTCGGCAATTTACGGAATCGTGGTATCTTCCACGCAATATAATCACTACCCGCTTACGATATTTCATTTATAAACATTGCAGTCGAATTAAAATCTGTAGAGAATTACATACGTAAAAGGAAAATTTTGATTTCTAGTCTCCTTTAAGGGTTAACAGTTAAATAAAAACTGTATATTGCACAGAGTACATGTTTACATGCTTGAATTTAAATTAATTTTTTTTAAAGATTTCTCATTCAGTGTATAAATTCATACAAATGTATGATATGCACACTCACATCTCTGACACTGTATAATGCTAACTGATAACTTGCTATCCTGAAGATTCCTGTTCTTTTGATACTGCTTTGTGTATTTCTTACACACAGCAGTAAATGTTAAGAAAAATAATAATGGGGTCCATAATCTTCTTACAATCAAGGCCCCTTTTATTTTCCACAAGCATTTCAATGTCCGGATTCAGCTAATGTGGGTATGTGAGAAAGCTTGCTAGTAGCTTCTCGAGGGTCGGTGGTTCTTTCTGGTGATTTCCCGTGTTCTTCCTCCACCATTAATACTAGCCGCCATGTATAGCCTATCGTGTGCTGAAAAATGGTGTTAAACCCTACAACAATTTCAATGTCATCTAATGTCCTGCAACTTCACCTATATTCAGTGTTTTTTGAGTTAGTTTCCACATACATTCTTTTACAAAAAAATGTAAAACACTGGACCACACTTGCATTTTGCCTTGAATCCATTAAAAGGAGACCAAGAAAAAGGTCAGGAATTAAAACTCAAGATTCATTAACTAGTCAAGCTTAAAAACCAACTGTTGTCCAGAAGATTAACACAATCAACAGAGTGGTATAAAGCATGTGCAGAAAGACCTGAGCAGAGAATATGAAAATATTCCAGACTGGTCATTAAGGGGATCGTCTTCATGTTTGGGACTGACAATTGTGTTATGATGATGACCAAAATGCATGCACAACTATATCATTGTCCTTATCATGAAATGCAGCTTATGGCCAGTACTGGTCTACCTATTTAAAAAAAAATACTATTTGTCAATGATCATTAGGAACAACAATAATGCATTTTGTATTCACCAACAGTATGTGTAGAAATACAGTGCAGGTTAAATTTCTCAAAGTTTTATACAAAATCCACTTCTTTTTGCCATGACATGGATTATTCAAAAAGTGTCAGTGATGTGCCATTTTCTGTGCAGTCCAGTTCCATATTGCTGTAGGCACTGTCCTAGTAAATACTGCTATACATGACATAATCAACCGATATCTTGAAGACAACTGCCATTCACGCATGACATGGTGTTAGGTGCAAAATAATCAAGACTGAATTATATCCAGGTCTAATGTATGAGAGTATCTCGCAAATAAAAATAATTTTTTGAAATCACATTCACTTGAGTACAAGTGACAATCTTCTTGCCAGCACGGGTTACAAAAGTATCATTACTATTTACCCGCAGGCATAAATGCTCCTATGTATTTTAATTGTAACTACAGAGGCCAAGCACACAGAAGCTCTGGTGGTGAATAAACACAACTGGCAGCAAGTAGAAAATTCCTTCTTCGAACTCACCGACAGGACATAAAGATAAAGGTTATTTTTATTACGAAGCAAGCCAACTCTGGATTATGAAGCCATTTTTTTTTTATAAAAAAGGACATCAACACAAAGGTTATTTTATTGCAAAGCAAGCTGACATCAGAAGACGACTGGATTCTTTTATGTGTGCCAATTTTTTATTTGAACATACAAAAATGGCAGAGATATGGAAACAAACTTTGGTTCCTTTTCACCAATATTCATGGGAAGTTTGAAAACAAATTGAAACAATGGAAGAATTTTTAAAGTGACATAATATAGTGCTTCATGCTTGGACATCAATGACCCAACGTCGCCCAGAAGATTTGGAGAAAATAAAATCATGTGATTCATGAAGGCCAGAAGAGATGCAGATGATTTCACAGACAATATGATCATTAACACTTATGAAATTCTAGTGTACTAGGATCGTATTCCTGTACAGACTGGATGGGGGTCAAAAGTGTGAGAATTAGCAAGACTGGTGTAGATTTGAAAAAATCTAACTAGAGTCCTTGCAGTTTCCGCTTCAGATGTGTTGCCTCATGGTATGATTAAGCTAAAAAAATTATTCTGGCACCGAATGAATGGATTGTGTGTGTGAGAAAGGTTGTCTTGATGAGATGCTGATGCAGTGGACGAAAGAGTTTTATCTCAAGTAGTTTTATATTTTTTTAAAATAAAATTTCAGTTGGAGTACATTTTCCAACACGTAATTTTCGAATGATTTAAAAGGTGTCCCACAACTTATGACTAAAAAAAAATGACATGTCCCAGAACATACAACGCAAAAAAAATTACTTTTAAAATTAATTTATGTTGTCCCAACAAATACTGTAATGACTGCATGACTATCTGGCTTTGTACTACTTTGGCATGATGTCATTAGGGCATTTTTTGAAATATTGCATTTTTTTTTCGATATTCAACAAAAAAAACAATGTATAAAATAATAAACATTTCACATAAAATATTGTCATATTTTGTTATTACTCTGTCATTATCTCAATTCGATCTATGTTGCCCAATTTTCTGTAATTAAATTTGGCATAATTATGTTGACAACTAATCCTTTGGTTTGGTTAATTTATTCATCAATATAATTTACAATGTAAGTACACTTTTCTAATCTGACTTAGCACGATGCAGTCAGGCTTTGTACGACTTCGTCTGGTTTTGTGTAATTATTGAAATATTGCATTTTGTATTGATAATCGAATTAACAAGTTATAAAACAATAAACATTTTACATGATTTTGTCCGACTTTGTAACTTTATTATTTAAATTCGAACTCTGTTGGCCAATTCTTGGTCTTTTAATTCGGCATATTTATGCTGAAAACTAGTCCTTGTGTTTGATTAATTTATTAGACAATAAAATTACACTTTTCTAATTTTACTTTACATGACATTACCAGGCTTTATGAGGCATTGTTAGGCTCAGCTGTGTTTAGTAGGTACCCGGTATGCTACCTCAGTCTGTGGGCAAATGTGTTTATATTTTAAGATATTCTTTTACACATACACTGGGGGCTCAGTGTGGCAGAGTGGTCTAAAGCGCTCTCCATTACAGATCACTGCCATCTCATCTCTGTCTGCATGGGTTCGAGTCTAGGATTCGGCCAATGTGGGTATGTGAAAAAGCTTGCCAGTAGCTTCTCGTGGGTTGGAGGTTTTTTCCTGGGTTCTTCCACCACCAATAATACTGGCCGCCATGCATAGCCTATCCTGTGCTGAAAAATGGTGTTAAACCCCACAACACAAACTGCTAATTGTTACAGGAGATTTAACTGAGGGTAATGGTACATCACAATTACCATAATATTTAGCCATTTCTGTACAATCTGAGTACCAATCCCGCCTACCTGTACTGAAAGGTGCATTACCAATTTGCTCTTATTAAATAATTTCTTAAAATAAAGAATCTCTCAACGTTATAACATGTCTCAATGGGAACGTTATTCACTTCACTTAATTTTATCTGTAAAACATAAGCGACTTAGTTTCATCAAACATGTGCCAACGAGAACTGCCTTTCGTCTTATCCCACAAAATGGCGAATGTCAAGGTCATTATCAGGTAAAACCGGACTCAAAATGGACTTTAAAGGCACCAAAATGTCTTACAATGCTTTCAACAAACCTCTTTATTTTGCATCAAATCTTCAACAACTTCACTAACAGTTTCTGTTCATCAACATTTTTCTACATAATCAGTCGCAAATAAAGAACACTCATGACGGGAGAAGCACGTTTTGAATGTCATAAAATCTACTCTTCAGAGGTAATTTACCGTCACAAAAATCAATAACCTCAGTTATGGTAGATAACAGATACGTCTTATACCTGTAATGTTTTCTCTGGTGAGTTTGTATCAAGAGTAAACTACCCAAAAAAAACCCAGAAGTATGACCATATACACTTCGGCTTCCGCCAACCGCAAGCTTTACGCACTTAACCTATTGAGCATGCGCGAGTGAATGAGAACTAAATTAAAGCAGACGACGAGGCCGAAGCGGATAAAATGGCTTCATGGTTTTTCCGATACGTGACATTTTGAAATATTATAGAGCAAAAAGAATTTCGATTAGAACTCTTCTATTATGATCCTAACCTGTTATGTAAAACACTAAATTCTTTGCTTATAAAAAAACTAGTTAAATTTGTCCTTATTTCTAACTAATGAAATTCAGCAAAGAAATACAAAAAGTAACATTTTCTTATGTTAAATTCTTCACTTTTATGGCCTATTGTTCTGCCGTTTATTCTACTTGCCTCGCCTTTTTGAATTTCTTTACTGGAATGGGTTCTTTATTTGTTTCTTTCCGAATGCTCCTCGTTCTTGTCTTTTTTTTTTATTCTTGGACACTGAAGACCAGTATTCTTTTTATTGATAGACATAGCATGTATCTTTTACTGTCGTCCCTCTTTTCTACTGTCTTAGAAGTTCATTTTCTTTGCCTTTGTTGGGATTATGGACCCCATTATTATTTCTCTTAACAAACAACAGGTATCTTCACTTTTATCAGGAAAGGAGTAGTCAGAAGTCATTTTCGAAGTGCATTTTCGATAGTAGTGAAGGGGGACGATATACGGACAATTGGAAAATACATTGCAGAACCCACTGGGACGATGTACGGACAAGATTTATACCGACAAGGGACATCTCAGTCAAAAACACCTTGGGACTATATACGGACAAAAGATTGGGGTTATATACGAACAATAGGAATGGAACAGGTAAGGTGACTTCACAGTACTGAAGCTGGGTCACAATGTTGCAAGGAGCTGACCTCAATCGACCAAACAGCGGGGGGGGGGGGATCCTAGAACGTTTTGGGCGGGACAGAGACATATATAACACATACAAACATACAATAACAACAAACAAACACAAATAGCTATACAACCGACTAAAAAAAATTAGGCAAGAAAGTAAATATTTTCGAGGCATGTGAATGGCCCTGAAAAAAGGCCTTTGGGGTTGTGTTTTTTTGTTAATGTTATTGTTGTTAACATAATTCTGTTAACATAGAGAACAACGCACATGTCTTCTTCTCTTCCTTAAACTTCTTCTGACTTCTGGACCGTAGATGAGAACTCTCTTGAAACAGCCTTGTCTCTCCACATAAATTATTTATAATGAAAGAGTGGATCGAAACGGATTGAGTGTATTCACCAATCCAAACACGCGTTAGAAAATTCAGCCAAAACACTGAGTCGGTCTTCCAATCCGAAGAGAGCGGTCTGTGACGTCACATTCCCTATATAGATGCGCTAGCGTATGTGCGCAGTGAATCCATACGACATAGTTTTCATACATTTCGGAACCTAAGAAAACGCTGAATTGTTGTGCACCGGCCGTGGAGACGGGAAGCCATTGAATATCAGCGGCTACCAAAGTCAACACAGTCTTAATTCCAGAAGAGGTCGATTTTAATTGGGATTTAGTCGATTTTCTTTCTTCTTTGCAAGAATTTGTTCCGGTACCAGTACCTTCGCCACCTTCTCCTTCTTTAACCACACGTCGAGGATTTTAAACAGAGACAGAAAGAAGAAATGGAGAAATTTTTACAGCAGCAGAAAGAAGAAGAACACGTTTTTCTCCTTCAACAGCAACAGCGAGAAGAAGAGGCAACAAGAAGGAAACGACAAGAAGAAGCAGCAGAGAAGAAACAAGGTATAGGAGAGAAGGAGAATAGTACAAGTCAAACGGTAAGGGTACTCTTAGACATTTTAGCAGAGTTAAGGAGTCTAAAACAAATGTATCAGACTTCTTTTTTACCACCCAAGAGAAAAAGACTTTCCCGAGCCAAGCAACCCAACCCTGTTACTACGCCTGCGATACCATCCCTGGTAATTTCTAACAGATCATCATTGACAGGAGCCATTCAAGAGGTAGGCCTTGGCCGTGGCAAAAGCTTAAGGCAATTAAAGCAGATTACGTCCCGTTCCTGAGTTGTTTTTTTTTTTTTAAAAAAAAAAAAACAAATACCCATCGGTCCTTTTCGGGGCCACCCACTTCTCTCGAAAAGAGAGAGTATTTCAATTGCCAAAATCAATTAAAACTCAAAATCCCTTTTTTGCCCATGATGTGAGTGAGTGTGTAAGTGTAGATCCATATTCTAAAAAGTCAAAACCAAGAGTCACATATGTTTTCTGTCTGGTCTATTATGGTGCAAATTTTACAATCCAATACACAACACAACAAAACACTTTAAAAAGTTCATAGACTTCTTCTGTGTCTTTGTTCACTGTCTATGTTTTTTGAATTTCTTCACTTTCACAGGTTTTTCCTCCTCTTCGTCGTCACTTTCTCCTCGTCTTTTTGTCTTCTCTTTTTTCTCTTTCTGCACGTGCATGGGCTCTTCTTTTAGGGAGGGTACCTCTTCTTCTTCCACTTCGAGACCTGTCTCTTCCTCTTGCTCCTGTTGTTTCATACGGCATTCTGAAGACCAATGTCCTTTTTCTTGACAATGATTACAGGTATCTTGACTTTTGTCTCCTCTGACACTTGTTTTGCTTTTTTGACGGTCTGGACACTCTGAAGACCAATGTCCTTTCTACTTACAGATATAGCAAGTATCTTGACTTTTATCTCGAAAGGGGGAGGAGAAAAACGTCGGTTTGTCCGAAGAAAATTTTCTTATGACACCTCTCAAAGCTCTGATCAGAAGCTCGATCTGTGTGGGCTCTTCCATCGTTCTGCTCAGTTTGAGAGTTAAATAAATATTGGAAGGGAAGACACACACACTTTATATATGCGCCGGTCTGACATTGATATAAAGGGACCAATGTCGTTTAAAATGTAGTCATTTGACTTTTCGCAGTCAAGATGAAACGATCGCATCATGTCGTGGAGAAAGGAGAAGAACGTCAGAGACAGAAATGTGATTTATTGCCTCGTACAGTAGCTGAAGTCTTGGCACAAATTCATGCCAGTGATTTTGCAGATGACATGAGTGAGCCAGAATCCAGACCCAGAGAGTCTACACCCAGCCGAAGTTCACCACCGTTAGTAAACCCTGAAAAGTACTACCACATTCGAGAGATGAGGAAGCTCTCCTCTAGAAAATTTGGAACGACGGCTTACACTTACACGGTAAAGTTTAAAGATTTCAAGTCAAACGTACCGCTGGAGGAAGCAGAGGGTTTCATCACAGAGGTGTGGGATTCTTTGTTAACCACACTGAAACGACAATGTGAAGCCAAAGAAGACGATCTCTTCAGATTTTCCATTCATCACGACAGTCTGAAGTCCCCCGTTTGGATCGAGTTTAGCAGCACAGCAGATTTGACACCTTCCAAAGTCATCGACAAGATTCAACACGTGCAACAATCCAACGACAAGTTTCACATCACCGATGGAAAAGCCACACTGTTCATGACCCACGTGTCTCTTTCCAAATGGACCGGACAACGCAGAAAAGTGTTATTGGTGGACGACCATCGTAGCATCAAGCGTAGCCTCGTCCAAATTAACAACCCTCAGACCAGATGTGTGTAACCCGTGCCATCGTGGTGGGACGAACGTATGCCGACAAGACCGACACGGCAGAATGGAAATGAGCTTGGCAAACTATTCAAAAATCGAATCGTGCCAAACAACGAAGAGAAGCAAAACTACTGTTACAGCAAGCGGGGCTAACCAAAGTGACATCCTGTGGCATTCTTGAAATGCAAAAACTGCAAGATGTATTGGCTACACGCTGTACCTTGAAAGTGCACCCTCAACAAGTGCGATGACCTTTTTGTTTCGAGGCAAAGACTTCAAAGACGGAAAGTACATTAACGTCTATCATCACGATGAACATTTCACAATTTCTCGGGATACGATGGACAGTTTCTTTTGAGATCCCATATGGAACAAAGTACCGAAAGTCCTAAAGTGACTTTGAACGGAGCCAAAATCATTTCCATGGAAGCGGGACAAGTGCAGTTTAAAGATTCAATGAGTTACTTGGCCATGCCTTTCAGTCGAATGCCTAAAACGTTTGGAATGACAGAAATAGCCAAAGGTTATTTTGCCGCACTTTTTCAATACCGAAGCCAATCAACATGCCGTTCTACCTCATTTGCCTGAGTCTCACGACTACGACCCCGACAACATGCGTACCGAACAACGAGAAGCTTTCTAAGCTTGGTACCAGGCTCACGCCTCGGACCCATTCGACTTTAAGAAATATTAAAGTATTGTCGTTCTGATGTGGACATTTTACGTAGTTGCTGTGGAAAATTTCGAGAACTGTTCATGGAACACGGAGGGATCGATCCTTTGAAAGAAACCTGCACTATTGCCAAAACGAGTTCCTTAGTATACCGCCAACGATTCATGCCCGAAAACAGCCTGGCTGTCATCAGCCCTCAAACGACCAACTTTGTCAAACGTCAGTACTCTGACAAAGCCCTGCTCTGGCTACATTACTTGTGCGACAAGGAAGACAAATGTACCCAACATGTCCGCAACGGAGAAGGTGAAAAAAACCATCGGAATGTATTCAGTGGATAGCTGAGACTTAGACAACCCTCAGATCGTGTACGAGTTTAATGGTTGCTTATTTCACGGATGTCCCCTTTGCTACCCTCAACATGGCACCAAAAACAGTTTTTACCATGGAAGACTTGTACCAGGCCACTTGTTAGCGGCGGTTAAAGTTAAAACAACAAGGATACCAAGTGATGGAAATGTGGGTACATGAGAATGATCACCGTTTGAAAACTGATCCTGCGTTTAAACGCATCGTGGAAAGTTACAAGTTGGTGGACCCACTGAACCCACGAGACAGTTTGTATGGAGGAAGGACAAATGCCACCTGTTTGCTGTACCAAGCCGATGAGGAGAAAGGAGAAGAAATCAAATAATTGGACGCGTGTTTGCTGCATCCTTACGTGTGAAAATATTGTCACTTTCCTTCAGGGCACCCGCAATTGCTGACGGAACACATCGATCTGGACAACATTCGACAATACGAAGGGTTGATCAAGTGCAAAGTCTTGCCTCCCACCGACTTTTACCATCCCGTTTTACCTCACCATTGTCAAGGAAAACTGACGTTTCCCTTGTGCCGTACTTGTGCCAAAACGTGCAACCAAGACAGACGATGTCAACACACCGAAGAAGAACTCGCCTTGACAGGAATGTCGGTCATTGTGTAACTGTTCAAAGCTCTAGACATGGGATACCAACTGTTAGAAGTGTACGAAATTTACCACTTTCCCAAGACAGAACAGTACTAAAAGGGCGACGACACTCCGAAAGGCATTTTCGCAGACTACGTGGATGCCTTTGTGAAACTGAAACAAAAAGTCAACGGCTATCCTTCCTGGTGCCAAAAGAAATTCAAAGAGAAGTACTGGGAGCAGGAAGGCATCACTTTAGACCACATAGAGGAAAACGAAAGAAGGCGATCGTTGCGAAAGTGATGTTAAATTGCTTGTGGGGCAAAATGACAGAGTATTTGACAGAACATTCCCGTAAGCTCCAAATGATTCAATATAAAATCAAAGACATGAATCATGTCCTTCGTGAGGACTTGATCCTGGTAAATTACGAAGAAGAACTGGACTTTGTACAAGCCGACGAATTTGGAAATGTCATCGTTGCGGCTTACGTGACAGCACATGCTCGCTTAAAATTGTATGAAGCTTTAGAACTGTTAGGTGATCGCGCCATGTACTTTGACACGGTCAGTTGCATCTACATCGATCGCTCGAATCAACCTCACCCTGGCATCGAAGGAGACTGTTTAAGAGGCTGGACAAACGAACACCCCGACGACAAGATTCTAAGTGTGACTTCCCAATCACTTCACTTTACCCTACGACATGACGGTATAAAACATGGTTCCAAGAGACTAGCCACCATCAAGAAGGATGACTTCGACACATCATGAATTGAGCGAGAGACCCACTGAGAACTCCAAGTTCAAACCATACCATTTTCCTGTCTTCTTGCCTGACTATTATAATTGTGCCAGTCGATTGGAAACGTTTAAAATAAATGGCACACGGACAGGGAAGGATTACCTTCTGATAATGATTTAGCTAGAACAGGATTTGCCTACTTGGGACATGAGACTGGCTTGGGATACGAAATACAAATGTTTCAGTTGTAGTCTGAAGTTGCGAATGGATCGATGTATCTATAAAGAGTCAGCTATTCTGGAACATACTCAAATGGTCTCAGCACTGCCCTTAGCTTTCAATGGCCTTTCCACCCATCACACTACGGTACAGGTATAGCGTCAACTTATAGAAGGTAGTACCTTTTTCCAGGAAGAAAAAAAAAGGAAGACTTCCAAAGCTAGTCATAAAAAGGAACGATGTACAAGTTCGATAGTTCATTGTAACTACCAAGATCAATATTCGTTCCCTGTGCGTTTGCCTGAATACTGCAACTTTGAAAGTCGATTCCAAACCTTCCAAGGAAGATGGCCTAAATATCCAGGAGGACCTTCCCCCGAAAAATTAGACAGAGCCGGAATTTTGTACTTGGAAGAAGGGGATAAAGTCAAGTGCTTCAGTTGTGGTGTGTCACTACACCAGTGAGAGCAGAAAGATTCGGCTTACGTGGAACATGATCGATGGCCTCCGGATTGTCACTACCTACCTTTAGTGGGACAGAGTCAATGAAGTGGCATACCATGTCGTTTAAGAAACCAGCTTGGCTAGGAGTCAAACGTTTGACAACTCATCGACAAGTATTTAAACCCCATTAAAGAAATAATATTCAAGGATTACCAAACGAACTGCAAGAGAAGATCTACAAGGACGTTTGGCAGGGACTTGCAGAGCAAAATCTCAATGGATGACTGTAGACCTTTTGTCTCGAGAAATTCACAAGAGGAAAGTGAAAGAAGTCAACAAAAGGGTCAGATTTCTCTGGATCAAGTGTGCGTTCATCCTATTTTCTGCTTTAGACCGTTTACATCAGAAGATTTTATTAACATTCTTGACCGTTACCTTAAATGGCAGTGGTCAGAAATTACTCACTATATTCATTACTTCCGCTCTAGGAGAAGATTTTTAAAAAATAATACTGACTGACATGATCATGGATACTTTACAAGGGAACATTCGTGGTTTTCCTGTGGAATTGAGAGAACGCATTTTGCGAGAGCTGGTCAAAATACAAGTGAAACGCAAAGAACAATTGCATCCGTTACGTCACCGATCTTTAAACCACTGGTACATCAATGCTATAAGAGGACTGATTAATTTGAAAACTTCCAATGGTCAGACATTGTTTAACTGGACGAGGACCAGAAGAGTTTGGTGTCTACTCAGCCTACTTGTTACGTGTTGGCCATACTACAAAGAGTACCAGAGGATGAGTTAGCGGATTACCAAAATCGTTTACGCTATCAAATTTTTCATCTCTAGAGGAAAAGTTAGTGCGATGTGTAGTGTGTACACTAGTGACTAAACAATTTGGCTTCGCTACTGGAGTACGAGCAGTTTTGTGCAAAAAGTACACTTATTACCTCCGAAAAAGAGGGTATAAAAAACGCGCTACCATGCCACAACCTTTATCATTCGCGATGCAACAAATTCTGCGAAAGTAAATCAGTGACACTATTCAGACGGTGAAGGATTACCAACACTTATTACAATAACTATCCACTGAATTGTGGTCGTCGTGTGGTATGTGTCTTAGTGACTTGCTTTCTGGGATTTCGTTTACCAGCAGATTCCTTGTGGACTCTATACGAACAGTATTTGTCACCAAATAAAGCATCAGAGTGGTTCCTTTAAATGTCCACGAGAGACTAATTTTGTTCAAAGCCTTGCGCTTTCATCTGGATTCTGCTCGGCCTCTACGGGGAAAGAAGATTCGTCAGCTTTTATTTACCGAAGACGTATATGATGATGTGTGTAGCTTGTGACCTACAAAGAAGTTATGCCCAAGAGTTGTGATCCTCAATTCAAACGTCCAGGGAAAAAAGTAACTTTTTTAACCTGTGTTAGTGACAGTGCTAGAAGACGAACCCGTCACCGAGGACATGCACTCCCTTCAGGATACCTGTATGACATTACCCAATGTAGAGACCCTAAGAACATGACACACTCTCCCTAGGATACCTTGGTTACCAAAAACATGTTGCACAGTGACTTGTTTATATTCCACTTTGATCGTTGTGATTTGTTTTTATTGCTGTACTTAACCATTTGGCTAAACTATGGCTACCTCTGCTGTCTCTGCTCCATCTTCCTCCACTTTCAAAGTCATCGACGAAAGCTTAGATCGTGCCAGTTGGGAGGTCTTGTATCATCGCATATCTTAATATGTTAATTGCCGGACCTAGCGGTTCAAGCAAAACCGAATTTGTCAAACATTTGATCGAGCATAAACATCATTTGATCGATTGTCCACCTCAACAAATCGTTTGGTGTTACAAAGAGTGGCGATCGGCATACATCTCCTCCGAGAAAGCCAAGGCGATTCCATCGTGTTTGTGGAAGCCATTCCTAGCGAAGACGACGGAATCGTGTCTGACCCCCGTCAAACCCATCTGGTCATTTTCGACGACATGTTAGGAAAAGACGAAGAAGAAATTAAACTGGTTTACGCGCAAAGGGCATCATCGTAATGCCAGTATCATTTACATTACTGAAAATTTATTTCATCAAAGTAAAGCCCTCAGAAAACCGCTTCTACTAACAATAGAGGTACTGCGATCAGAACTCAACCGTACATTCGCAAACTTCGACCTGCAACGACTGTTACCATGTCTCCAGTAGACTCAGGTTCTTCCGCTTCTCCATTGTTGGGGATGCTGCCAAACCCAATTTGACACCCGTTCTTCCTTACATGATGAAACAATGGAAACCCACGTCTGCAAGAACTTCTCCTCCGGCGGTGACAACCTCCTCATCTTTAGCTGCAGTGGCACCTGCAAACCAAGTACCTGCTCCCAAAATCAAAGTCCAAGAGAGATCGGGCATGTTACAGAGTTTACTGGATTTCTCCAAGCAAGAACTGTCCCGATTTAGTCCGTTGTGAATGCCTAAACGACGCGTGATGCCTGTTACCAAGCTGATACAAAGTAAAGACAATCAGTGGCTCCGCGTTCCAGTATAAAAAAGGCCTGAGGAAAAGAATGGGAATCAGCGTCTTTGTTCTCCGGAACAAACAAAGATGTCACCCCTTGGAATCCATCCCTTCTCTAACCCCAAAGAAAAGAAATGGAAGGACTTCCTCCTCGTTTAGCCAAATATTGGGACGTGTTGTCCCTCAAGTCCAAAGCTTCTCCACCCATGCGAAAAATAACTCATTCAAACATCCTCCAAAGACGTCGTCGATATGTGTGTGAATGTTGCCTGAATGTCTTGAAAGGCACGAAACCTTTGTTTCCACATTATAAAGAATGCTTAGCCAAGCATCGACGCGTTTTTCGCCAAATGGTCTAAAAGAAAATACCCATCCGTCAAAAGAAGAACATATTGGTACAACATTTTAGGACGCGTGGTAAAAGGAGCATTGGGAACAGTGCTGGGAGGACTCATGGGAGCAATATCAAAAAGGACCAAGAAGATGAAAGGGACTTCTGGTGTCAAAAGATCTCAGACGTGACCATTGAAATCCGATGGAAGGACGAAGGAAGAACAACGGACCCCGCATTTTCCTTCCAATCCTCATTTGACGGAGATGTCCCAGTTACAACAAGAATTGCAATCGTTGATGGAACGTAAAGATTTGTCCTAAATAGAAAAATCGCAAAGGTATGGTCAACTGTTGCAATGACTGCATCATTTTCACCAGAAAGCTTTAGACGAAACAACTTTGCCAAGTCTGAAAGATTTTAAGACCCTGATGAAAAGTCCATCACCACCACCACCGCCACCACCCCCAGCGGTCAAGACAGACGAAGTGTCCACGAAAGCCTGATTAAGAATAGGCACAAGAAGTCTTTCAAACACCGTCAGTAGCTCCCATTCCTGGTATGATAGCATCCTCCTTGTTGACGCCTTTACCCACTTCCCAACGAGAAGAACTTAAAGGTTGGCTTAAAAAGACAATGTCCACTCCTCCGTCGACAGAAGCCAAAAAGAAAGTAGGGAATCCAGAAGTAAAAAAAGAAACGAAGACCAAAGCCATCCCATTACCACCACCACCGCCACCACTACCCTTGACTATTACTCCTGTGACACATCGGACACGTAAAGCCGTTTCCAAACCACCATTTCGCCCCATCCAAATCAGCATCAGCGAATAGTGGGTAACTTATTAAAATATGGAGAAGGTGTTAGCCAGCATTTACTACAATCCAGCCAATCCTACGGGTTACGGAGGAGTTCAGAAATTGTATAGTACTGCCAAAACCCGTCTGAAAAGTTTCCGTTTACCTCAAGTGCAACGATGGTTACAAGAAAAAGCCACGAACACTTTACACATTCCCGTTTGACAAACATTTTCCAGAACTCGTACCCGAGTGGAGAGCATCGATCATCAATATCAGGCCGATTTAGCCGATGTCTCTCATTTTGTCACCTACAATCGCGGGTACAAATATATGTTTTGTGTCATCGACGTCTTTTCCAAATTTGCCTGGGTCATGCGATTGACTTCCAAATCGAGCAATGAGTGCGCGCACTCAAACTGGTGTTGAAACAAAGTGGTCGTCACCCTCAAAGGCACCGAATTTCTGAACCAAGCTTTCCAAAAAGAATTAAATTAAGGAGACATTCATTTTTTCACCGCTGAGAATCCCGAAACAAAAGGCAACGTTTTCAACGTAGGTTGAAAGAACTCATGTGGAAATTTTTTTACGCATCAACACAATCTCAAGTTACATCGACGTCTTACCACACCTGGTCCAAGCGTACAACCAATCTTACCATCGGAGTATCCGATGTGCCCCCAATAAATGATTCCCGACAACGTAGTGACTGTTTCCGAGCGCCTGTTTGGTACGTCCTCGAGGGTGGCTGTCCCCAAGAAAGGTGGATTGTTGGCAGCAGAAGATTGGGTTCGCATTGTCAAAATGAAACACACTTCCGACAAAGGTTACCAACCCGACTGGACCGCCGAATTGTTTCTTGTCACTGGGTGATTGCGCGGCCGTCATCCTGCCGTCTGTAAACTGGAAGACATGAAATAGGAAATGATAAAAGGAACGTTTTACTTGCTCGAGTCACGACGCGTGACCAAAAAAGAAGACGACGTGTACGACATCGAAAGCATCCTCGAACGAAGAACCCGTAAAGTGGGAAAACGACCTGTCAAAGAAGTCAAAGTGCGTTGGAATGGATATGCTCCCAGTTTTGATTCCTGGATCGACGCTTCGCAAGTCATCGACTATAAAAAGGAAGTGACCATCATGCCCTTCAACGCAGCCTCAACCGCTACCACCTCAGTGACAGCTCCTTCACCGAGTTCTTCTCTGCAAGATCTACAAAAGCAACCCTCTTGGGTGTGATGTGGAGAACGTTTGCCTAAAACACAAATCGTCTTTTTCTGCCAGATGTTTGTGTTGTTTTGTGTCATTGGTGCGGCCAATGCCAATTTGTGTTTGCAACAATGAGACAAACAATTGTGTACCATTTTACTGACTAGTTGCATCAGTTACCTTCTTCCCAATCCTTCCCTGAAATATTTCTCAAACGGGAACAACGGGAGTCTTGCGTTCAACGTCAGTCACCACTCCAACAATAACCACAACATCAGTCCTCTTTTAGACATTCCTCTGACTTCAAGTGAGCTCTCGGACAGCAGCAGAACTCTGGATTTATGAACAACAACAACCAATTTTACTTAACCTTACCCAGTGACAATTCAATGGAGCTGTTTCCCAACAATACTTTGTGTTGTTACACGGCCAAATTACCTCAGGCCATACAGTTAGATCACGAAGCCCATTGGGAAGTAGCTTTGTCGGAAATGATTTGCCCTATACAAATAAAAAAACATCACTGAAACTCAAAACACTTTCCAGGTCGAAATCACGAACTTCCATTTGCATGAAGAAATGAATAAAGTCGGGTTTTCAGGTGACACAAAGTCAGCAAGCAATTCATCATGCAGCATCAACACGATGAAAATTACGGCAGGCTATTATTTTAGCTGTAAACATTTGGTGGACACAATTGCTGACAGGTTCGAAGCAACGTTTGGCAAAGCCCTGAACATACCAATAAAAAGTGTTAAGATTGAGTACCATAAATTGGCTCGCCGTCTGCTGATGAAATTTCATAATATCGATACGTTGTCCATCAGGTTTAATGGTATTTAGTTTGAAATTTTGGGTGGACATCCACAGACGGTAGCACAGAATCTCAGCCCAACGATCAACAATTATATGGATTTTTACAGGGCTTTTGGATCCACTGTAAAACTAAACCAAGGACTCAATTTGATCTTTGTGTATTCGTTGTGGTAGAGTACAACGTAGTGGGACACACCTCCGTACCGCTACTACCTGTCATTCCTTTCAAAGAGGATTCTACCACGACCAATGACCAGGAAGGTGGAAACACCTATCACGTTCACTGCAAATTTGTACATCCTCATTATTTACCCGACAGTAAGCCGTATTTTGACACTGTCAAAATTGCTATAAAAGGTGGGACAAAATATTCCATTCTGCAAAGGGAAAGTCACGGTGTAGCTCCACGAAATTTATGTCATATCCAGTCGAGGTCAAGGTTTAGGAGATATGTTGAAATCGGTCTTTCGTTCGGTGTCCCCGGTTTTGAAACCGATGCTGGCACGAGGATTGCATGCTTTGAAAGATGCCGCATTGACGCACGGCACAGATTTTTTTAAAAAAATGGCATCATGACAAACAAAACCTTGAAAGCAGGCAAAAATATCTTGCTTCAAACGGACAAATACATTTTGGGCCGACGAGAAACTCTTATAAATGCCATAGACGCTGCCGAGGCAGGTATTCCTGATTCCCTGACCACACAGCATGGACAAGGCAGAAAGAGACAACCTTATAGAGGCTTTTACACCCCTAGAGATAAAAAGACAAAGAAAAGAAGAACCGTCTGAGACTTAGACGCTTTTTATTATTAAAAAACAGTGAGAAAAAAAGAAAGAAAGAAAATGATGCACCGAGAGTCTCGCGCCTGTTCCAAGTCGGAACTGGATCTGTTTCCCATGCCACCCACTACGAGGACGATGAAAGAATCCCAATGGGTCGAATTTCATTACGTCATCTTTGTCAAAGACTCAGGTTCAGCTCCCAATGAGTTTGAAATCAAAGGACATTCTGAAGATTACATCGATCTGAATACCAGTTAAAAGTGATCGACACATCGATGGACGGACCCGATTTAAAGAACGAATATAATGTAACCCCGTCAACAATTTCATGCATTCCTTATTCAGTGGAGTAGATTTGTATTTGAATAACAAACTGATCAGTAGCGGCATGGACACTTACCCGTAACGAGCGTACCTGGAAAATCTCTTGACGTACGGAAAAGAAGCCAAGAACACCCATCTGTATGCTTGTTTGGTATGGAAACCTTACATAGCAGACAAATTTGACGATATAAATTTGATTACAGATAAAGAACTAAACCACATTGTGAGATTCAACGATAGACAAAACAAAATCAAAGGACCCAACAAAAATTTAGAACTGATGAATCGTTTGCATTTAGACATGTGGTTGCAAGAGAAGTATTTTCTGACTGAAGTGGATGTCCCCCTGCGACTGAATCGTAGCAGTGTCGCTTTCCATTTGATAGCTGAGTCTGCCTATTACAAACAGTCATTCAAGAAGCAGGCTCTACGTACGACGTGTGGAAGTGTTAGCTAAAGTGGGAAACAACATCAGTCACACTTTGCGCAGAACGATCGCCAAGTTTCCGATACGACGCGTGGGAGTGAAAACTTTTACCATCCCGCTAGCTATCAATCGATGATCGAAAATCATCTGTAACAAAGGACAATTACCCAAACGTTTGATCATTGGTATCGTCAAAAGTACAGTTTTCAATGGAGCATGCGAGGAAAATCCTTTTGAGTATCAGCACTACTACGCGTCTAAGATCGAAGTCAGTAGAGACGGCAAATCCTTGTGTACCAGGCCTTTCGAAACTGACTTTAGACAGAAGAAGAAGAATTACTTGAGATCGTACTTGTACCTGTGCGAAGCCACGGGACAGTAGGAACCTACATCAGTCACGGCATTACGTACGAAGATTATGCAGAAGGTTACACTTTGTGGGCCTTTGATTTCACTCCATACCAAGGCAGCGACGAGGGACACCTTATACAATCCCGACAAATTCGTGTGGAACTTCAGTTTGCAAAGCCAATACCCTTAAACAACACGGTGAAGGTCATTTCACAATATCATATAAATCAACAGTTTGAGAGAAGTCATTCTAGATTATAAGAAGCTTTGGAAGACTCTTAGTAGTATGGTGGGACGGTCTAGGGACTAGGGGAGTTCCATGTTAAAAAGGCAATATCCACTCTGGGGACTATGTAAATTTAACATGGGAAGCAATATCCACTCTGGGGACTATATAAATTTAACATGGAAAAAAAAAGGCATCCACTCTGGGGACAAGGGAATTTAACATTGGAGAAAAAAATATCCATTCTAGGGACAAAGGCAATTGAACATGGGAATTTTTATTCTTTTAAAAATTAAAAAAATAAAAAATAAAAAAGGGGTAGGCAATGGAAAGTCAATCTTTTTTCGAGAGACGTGGGTGGCCCTGAAAAGGGCCTTTGGATTAATGTTAATATGCCCTTAACATAAAGGGCATCTGCGGCATCTTCTTGTCCTCAAGCTGCGTCTTAGTGTAGGGCCATAAATCAGAGTCCTCTTGAGGCAACCTTGTCTTTCCACATAGACTCTTCGTATCCACAGACTGGTGTCTGACTTGTGGACAACTGTCCACTTGGATCGGACATACATGAGCATGTCCGTCCTAAACATCATTGAAGACACAAAGGTGGATGATTCGACTGTGGTCCACATCTTGAGGCGACGAGAACAGGTGAATCAATGCACTGAACTGCGCTTATTTATAGGTAGAGGAAGGATTGAAACGGATTGAGTTCATTGACCAATCCAAACACGCGTTACAAAATTCAGTCAGCCCGCATCCAATCCGAAGAGAGCAGTCTGTGACGTCACGTGGTCTATATAGATTCGCTAGCGCCTGTGTGCAGTCAATCTATGCGACAGTGATTCAACATGACGGAAACTCAGAAAACGATCCATTGGGGTGCACCAGCAGTGGAGACCGTCCAAGGGAACCCGGACTTACTTTCAGAAGAGGTAAATTGGGATTTTGTGGATTTTCTTACCTCGCAAGAATTTGTTCCGGAACCTTCGTCATCTTCATTACCGCAAGTGGAGAATTTTAGACAGAGACAGAAAGAAGAATTGGAGAAATTTATACAACGACAAAAGGAAGCGGAACAAGCTTTTCTCCTACAGCAACAGCAGCAAGAAGAAGAGGTAAGAAAAAAAAAACAAGAAGAAGAAGTAGCAACAAAGAAACAAGAGGGTGAAAATCAAACGGTCACGGTACTGTCGGACATTTTAGCGGAGTTAAGAAGTCTGAAACAAATGTATCAGACTTCTTTATTACGACCGAAGAGAATACGACCTTCCCGAGCTAAACACGTCAACCCCGTGACTAAGCCTACCGTACCACCCTTAGTGATTTCAACCAAATCATCATCATCATCAACAGTACGCATTCCAGAAGTAGGCCTTGGCCGTGGCAAAGGCTTAAGGCAGTTAAAGTTGATTGCTTAAACTCACCCCTACACCAAAAAAGGCCCTTTTCAGGGCCACCCACGTCTCTCGAAAAGAGATACACTTTCAATTACCAATAACTCAAAAAAAAAACCATTTTACCCCTATAGTACGTGTATATGAGTGCGTGAGTGTAGCTTCTTATTTTAAAATCAAAACTCAAAGACACTTACCTTATATAATTAATGTATTCTTTTCTCAATAGTTACAATCCAATTCACAATTCACAACATAACACTTTAAAAAGTTCATAGACTTCTATCTCATTGTTTACTCTCTCTGTTTTTTCAATTTCTTCACCGTCACAGTCTTTTCCTCTTCTTCCTCCTCACTTTCTTCCCTTCTTCTTTTCTTCTCCTGTTTCTTTTTCTTCACCTGGCTGTTTTCTTCCTCTGAAGAATCCCTCTCTTCTTCTGAAGAATCCCTCTTTTCTTCTGACTCCTCTTGTTTCTTTTTGGGGCAATCTGGAGACCAATGTCCTTTTTCTTTACAATAATAACAGGTATCTTGACTTTTGTCTTTTCTAGCAACTTTTTTTCTTTTTTGACGGTCTGGACACTCTGAAGACCAATGCCCTTTCTTTTGACAGCTATAGCAAGTATCTTGACTTTTATCTCGAAAGGAAGGAGAGTAGTCCGTCGGCTGGTCTGAAGAGAATTTTCTAATGACCCCTCGCAAAGCTCTGATGAAACGTTCGATTTGGCTAGTCTCTTCCATCGTTGTGCTCGGTTTGAGAGTGAAATGAATAGTGAAAGGACAAGACACACACACCCTTTTATATACGCTGATCTGCCAGGACTATAAATTAGTCTATGGTGTTTAAACTTGAGTCATTTGACGTTTTACACTCAAGATGAAACGATCCAATTCATTTGAGAAGAAAGAAGAAGAAAGTAAGAGGCAGAAACGTGATCTATCGCCTCGTACCAGGGATGAAGTCTTGGCACAAATTCATGCCAGTGATTTTGAAGAGGACATGAGTGAACCAGAATCCGAACCCTCTAAACAAAGTTCACCACTCTTAGTCAACCCTGAAAACTACTATTCTACTCGAGAGACGGAAAAGCGCTCCTCTAGAAAATTTAGAACCACGGCTTACAAATACTCAGTGAAGTTTAAAGATTTCAAGGCTGAAGTACCGTTACAGAAAGCAGAAGGGTTCATCACTGGGGTGTGGGATTCTTTGCTCACTGCACTCAAGCGACAATGTCAACCCAAAGAAGACGATCGCTTGAGACTTTCCATACAACACAACGGTTTGAAATCCCCTGTTTGGATCGAGTTTAGCAGACCCGCAGAATTGACTGCTTCCAAAGTCATGGACAAGATTCAACACGTGCAACAATCTAATGACCAGTTGGACATCACCGATGGAAAAGCCACACTGGACATGACCCACGTCTCTCCTCCTCAAGCGACCGGACAACGCAATAAGGTGTTATTGGTGAACGACCTTCGGATCACCAAAACGAGCCTCGTCCGAATTCACAACCGACAAGACCAGATGTGTTTAGCCAAGGCTATCGTGGTGGGACGAACCTATGCCAACAAGAACGACACGGTAGAATGGAAAAGAGCCTGGGAGAACATTCGAAAATCGAACCGAGCCAAACAACGAAGTGAAGAAGAACTCCTGTTACAACAAGCTGGCCTGTCCAAAGACACACCCTGCGGTATTCCTGAAATGCAAACATTGCAAGATGTCCTAGCTCCATTCTACACCTTGGAAGTGCACCCTCAAGAAGTGCGCGGGCTCTGTTGTTTCGAGGCCAAGACTTTAAGGACGGAAAATACATTCACCTTTATCATCACGATGACCATTTCGATACCATTACCACTATCACTGGATTCCTGGGATACAAATATTACTATGAGAAATGTGACTATGGTTATAATAATCGAGAGCAACACAAACATTGCGGATGGAAATGCCCAGGATGTTTGGCCTCTCCACCCTGTCTGAGCGAAGGACAACAAAGAGTACATTGTCCTGATTGTCTGCGCACGTTTGTCAGCCCTGCCTGTTACCAACAACATTTGAAAACACAAGATTCACAGCAGAAATGTGCTTGTCAACTGCTGAGATTGTGCCCTACGTGTGGACAAGGCCTACGTACCAATAATGCCAAGACACACGTATGTTCAGGAAAGAAAAAATGTCACATTTGTCACCACATCGTGGACTTGGAACACGAATGCTACGTGCAAAAATACCAGCCCCCACCAGAGAAAGAGGACGGTCAAAAGAAGAAAGGCAATTTCATCTTTTTTGATTTCGAATGCATGCAAGAGACCGGCATTCACATTCCTAATTTCTGCGTGGCTCATCGAGCGTGCGAGAAGTGCATTCAAGAACCTATCTTCAGTCATTGCTCTCACTGCAGCAAGATTCCCGGAGGGCGTGAAAAAATCTTTCGAGGACCGAACACGCTAGCCGATTTTGCCCAATGGGTCTTAGACCCCATCGACAAGACGTGGAACCAAGAGGACATCGAACGTTACGGAGATTGTCATCGTCATGCCACAGTGATGGCTCACAATTTCTCCGGATACGATGGACAGTTTCTTTTGAGATACTATACTGAACATGGCACCGAACGTCCTAAAGTGACTGTGAACGGAGCCAAAATCATTTTCATGCAAGTGGGACAAGTGCAGTTTAAAGATTCGATGAGTTACTTGGCCATGACTTTGAGTCGAATGCCTAAAACGTTTGGAATGACAGAAATGGCTAAAGGGTACTTTCCACACTTTTTCAATACGGAAGCCAATCAACACGCCGTTCTACCCCATTTACCTGAGGCTCACTATTACGACCCCGACAACATGCGTACCGAACAACGAGAAGCTTTCTACGCTTGGTACCAGGCTCACGCCTCGGACCCCTTCGACTTTCAGGAAGAAATGCTAAAGTATTATCGTTCCGACGTAGACATTTTACGGCGTTGCTGTGGAAAATTTCGAGAACTGTTCATGGAACACGGAGGGGTCGATCCTTTGAAAGAAGCTTGCACCATTGCCAAAGCGTGTTCCTTAGTGTATCGACAACGATTCATGCCTGAAAACACCGTGGCTGTCATCAGTCCTCAAACGACCCACTATGTCAAACGTCAATACTCGGTCAAAGCCCTACGCTGGTTACATTACTTGTGCGACAAGGAAGACAAATGGATTCAGCATGCCCGCAACGGAGGAGGCGAAAAGACCATCGGAACGCATTCGGTCGATGGCTGGGACTTAGAAAACCCCAAGATCGTGTACGAGTTTAACGTTTGCTTATTTCACGGATGTCCCGTCTGTTACCCTGACCGCGACACCAAAAATCAGTTTTTACAACGAACCATGGAAGACTTGTACCAGGCCACTTGTCAGCGACGCCTAAAGTTAGAACAGGAAGGATACCAAGTGGTGGAAATGTGGGAACACGAGTACGATCACCGTTTGAAAACCGATCCCGAGTTTAAAGGCCTCGTAGAAAGTTACCAGTGGGTGGACCCGCTGAACCCGAGGGATAGTTTGTACGGAGGAAGGACCAATGCCACCTGTTTGCTGTACCAAGTCGACGAAGAGAAAGGAGAAGAAATCAAATACTTGCACGTGTGCTCGCTGTATCCCTACGTGTGCAAATATTGTCGCTTACCTGTAGGTCACCCACAATTGTTGACGGAACACATCGACCTGAAAAACATTCGACAATACGAAGGTCTGATCAAGTGCAAAGCTTTGCCTCCCACGGACTTGTACCATCCCGTGTTACCTCACCATTGCCAAGGCAAACTGATGTTTCCTTTGTGCCGTACTTGTGCCGAAACGTGCAACCAAGACCAACCTTGTCAGCACAGCCAGGAAGAACGGGCCTTGACGGGAACCTGGGTCAGCGTAGAATTGTTCAAAGCTCTGGACATGGGATACCAACTGTTAGAAGTGTACGAATTTTGTCACTTTCCCAACACACAACAATACCACAAGGGTGACCCCACTCAGAAAGGCATTTTCGCCGACTACGTGGATGCCTTTTTGAAACTGAAGCAAGAAGCCAGCGGCTATCCTTCCTGGTGTCACACTTCCGAAGACGAAAAGACATTCAAAGAGAAATACTATGAACAAGAAGGCATCTCTTTAGACCACATCGAGAAAAACGAAGGCAGGCGATCGTTTGCCAAAGTGATGTTAAATTGTTTGTGGGGTAAAATGGCACAACGACCGTGTTTACCCAAGACGGAATATTTGACAGAACCTTCCCGCTACTTCCAGATGATTCACGACAAAACCAAATACATGAAACACGTGGACGTCGTTCGCGAGGATTTGATCTTGGTCAATTACGAAGAAGATCTGGACTTTGTACAAGACGACCCCTTTGGAAATGTCATCATTGCGGCTTACGTGACAGCTCATGCTCGCTTAAAATTGTACGATGCTTTAGAACTGTTAGGGGAACGCGTCCTGTACTTTGACACGGACAGTTGCATTTACATCCATCACCCGAGTCAACAGCACCCTGACATCGAAGGGGACCGTTTAGGAGCCTGGACAGACGAGCATCCCGACGACAAGATTGTAAGTTTCGTCAGTGGCGGTCCCAAAAATTACGGCTACGAATACCGAGACCTACAAGGAGAAGTGCACACGAAGTGTAAAGTGAAAGGATTGACTCTGAATTCTCGTACCAGTCAAGTGGTCAACTTTGGGGTATTGAAAGAAGCCTTGCAATCCGGAGAGGATGAACATTTTAAAGTGACCACCTATCAACCGAACAAAATTGTACGTTTACCCACTCACCACATCGTCAGTCGACCCTTGGAAAAAGTCTATCAAATCGTGTACCAGAAGCGAATGCGACTTCCCAATCATTTCACTTTGCCGTATGGACATGTTGGTATAAAACTTTGGCTGTAAGTGGATAGCCACCCACCAGTAGGATGACTTCGCCACAGCAAGAATCGAGTGAGAAACCCGATGAGAACTCCAAGTTCAAACCCTACCATTTTCCGGTTTTCTTGCTTGACTATTGTGATTGTGCCCGTCGATTGGACACGTTTCAAGCATGGCCTACGGATAGGAAAGGATTACCTTCTTCGCATATTTTAGCTAGAACAGGATTTGTCTACTTGGGACCCGAGTCAGGATTGGGATATGAAGTACAGTGTTTCGCTTGTGGCCTGAAGTTACGAATAGATCTATGTATCTATAAAGATTCAGCTATTCTGGAACATACTCGATGGTCTCCGCACTGCCCTTACCTTTCTATGGCCTTTCCACCCATGACATTACGGTACAATGATGACGGTACCTTAGAGACGGTACCTTCCAAAACAAGACATAAAAAACATAAAAAGGAACGATGTACAAGCTTGAGACTGCATTGCGACTAGTATAAAAAGGGGCTATGGTCAAGATCGATAGTTCATTGGGACTACCAAGACCAAGCGAACAAGATGAATACTTTCAGAGAAACACAAAACAAGTTTAGACAGGCACAATTCAAGTGTGGAGCTTCGGAAGTGGAATGCGATTGTGAGCCTTGCGATGGGTACGATGCTGTAGGTTGTGACCTTAGCGATGCCGTAAATCATCATGGGAACTTTGTTCTCACTACCCCTATCATGGAAAGTGATGATGTGCGTGTCAAACCTGAGGGATGCGAAAGCGATGCCACTCGTCCTCTTGGACATTTTACTGGGTTTCGTTTTAAAGGTGGAAGTTCACCTTCACGTCTACCCCCCTACGGATGTCATCCAGCCCTGAGCAAACTCCTGCCCATGTCACTCAACCCTCATCGAAACGAACCTGTGAAAGACGAATATTCGTTTCCTGTGCGTTTGTCGGAATACTGCGACTTTGAAAATCGTCTTCAATCGTTCAAAGGAAAATGGCCTAAGTATCTGGGAGGACCGACCCCCGAAGAATTAGCCAGAGCCGGATTTTTCTACTTGGGCGAAGGAGATAAAGTCAAGTGCTTCAGTTGCGGTGTGTCACTTCACCACTGGGAACCGCAAGATTCGGCCTACGTAGAACATGCTCGATGGTCACCGAATTGTCATTACTTACCTTTAGTGGGACCGAGACATTGAAGTAACTTACCATGTCGTTGACGAAGAAGAAACCAGATTGGTTAGGAGTCAAATGTTGGACATCACTGAGACCAGTATTTAAATTTCATTTCAAAAACGATATTGAATCATTACCTAAAGAACTGCAAGAGAAGATTTAGAAGGACGTTTGGCAGATGTTTGCCAGAGTGAAATCTCAATGGGTCACTGTAGAACTTTTGTGCCGAGAAATTCACAAGAGGAAAGTGAAAAAAGTCAACCAGTGTGTTAGATTTCTTTGGGTCAAGTGTGCAATCGTCCTATTGTATTACTCTAGACCGTTTACATCAAAAGAGTTCAGTGACATTCTTGGACGTTACCCTGCATGGCAGTGGCCAGAAATTACTCACTATGTGGATTACTTTTGCTCTAGGAGAAGATTGTGAATTGTACGGACTGACCTATTCATGGATACTTTACAAGAGAACATTCGTGCTTTGCCTGTGGAGTTGAGAGAACGCATTTACCGAGAGCTGATGAAAATACAAGTGAAACGTAATGAACAGTTGCATCAGTTACGTCACCAGATGTTTAACCACTGGTACCTGAATGGTATAAGAGAATTGATTCGTCAGAAATTGTTTCAGTGGCCAGACCTTGTTCAATACTTCCAGGGCCCCGATGATTCACGTGTTGATCATTTTGGTTACTTCGAGATTCACCTAGTGCAACACATTGAGGAAGACAAGGTAAAGGATTACCGACATATTTTACGTGGAATCTACTTAGCGGAAGAGGAAACATCAAAACAAACTCTGACGTTTAGGTTACAGTATGCAACATTTAGATTCCCCACTGGAGAACGAAGATGTCTGGCTAGAAAGTACGTGTATTGTTTCCGAAACAAAGAGACTATAAAAACAGGCTGCCATGCCACGACTTATGTCGTATGTAATCCAACAGATTCCGTGGAAGGAACTCAATAACCATATTCAAACCGTGGATCATTACCATCGATTATTACAAGAACTGTATCCATTCAATTTGGGTCGACAAGTGGTGTGTGTCTTAGTGACTTGTTTTCTGGGATTTCGTTTACCAGCCGATTCCTTGTGGACTCTTTACGATCAGTACTTACCACCACACCCCCATGACCTTAAATGGTCACGAAAGACTCCTTTTGCGCAGAGCCTTGCGATTTCATCCGGATACTTCTCGACCTCAACGGGAAAAAAAGATTCGTCAACTTTTAGCTACCCAAGACGTGTATGACGATGTGTGTGTAGCTTGTGACTTACACACCCATTGGACAGATGTCCGTGCCTGGAAAGAATGGGATTTTGAGGCTTGGACCCAAAAAGTGGCCCAGTATGCACGAGAGTTGTTCAAGGAAAAAAGTTACTTTTCAACCTGTGTTAGTGACGGTGCCAGAAGAACCCGTCACCCAGGACAGGACTGTCGTGGACAGGCCTGAAAGACCCTTTCGGGAGGACACTTGTGTGACCTTACCCCCTATAGAACTGGTCAGAACTTTACCCAAAACATGTTGTACAGACACTTGTTTTTATTCCACGTTAATGGTTATCATGTGCCTTTTATCCTTGTACTTAAGCCTTTGCCTTTTATGTATTTTTGTCTTTCATATTCATGTTTAAAACATTCAATAAACGTGTTCTGAAAAAAGTATATAAACTCTTGTCTTGTTTGTTTTCGTGTCACAAGTGACATTTCTCACACTATGGCTACCTCTGCTGTCTCTGCTCCCTCTTTCTCTACTGTCAAAGTCATCGACGAACACTTAGATCGTGCCAGTTGGGAGGCTTTGTATCTTCGCCATCCCTTTAACATGCTCATTGCTGGACCTAGCGGTTCAGGCAAAACCGAATTCCTTAAACGTCTGATGGAACATAAACATCATTTGATGGATCGGCCACCTCAGCGGATCGTGTGGTGTTACCAAGAGTGGCAATCGGCGTACAGCCTCTTGCGAGAAAGTCAAGGCGATTCCATCGTGTTTGTGGAAGGCATTCCTAAAGAAGACGACGGCATCGTCTCTGACTCCCGTCAAACCCATTTGGACATTTTTGACGACATGTTAGGAGAAGACGAAGAAGAAATTAAACTGTGGTTCACGCGCAAAGGGCATCACCGTAATGCCAGTGTCGTTTACATCACCCAAAATTTGTTTCAACAAAGTAAAGCCCATCGCACCATCAGTCTCAATGCGCATTACGTGGTCTTGTTTAAAAGCCCTCGAGATAAATCGCAAGTGCAAGTCTTAGCCAAACAGTTAGGAACGCCTTGGCTGACTCAGGCGTACGATGATGCCACTCAAACTCCACACGCCTAGTTACTCGTCGATTTGAAACCTACGACTCCCGATGATTTGCGATTTCGTACCCACTTGTTTCACCACTGGTGCCAAGACGGAGGGCCTGTCCTGTACACGTCTCCGTCCTCGACTTAATCTCACTCCACAAAAAAAATCTATAAAAACCTCAGACCCTTTTCGTCTGTCTCACACACATTTTGAACATGACGTCCCTTCAGTCGCATCTTCCCGTCAAATTGATTCGTGCCTTGTATGTCATCAGTCGAAAAAAAATCCACAAATACGAGCTCGTGTCTTAGAAGCTAGTCTCAAAGAAGTCTTACGATGGTTCACGGTGACGGCACGTCAATTACTCCAAGGGATCATTCAGATTCCTCATCAAACCAAACGCTTTTTTGATCGAAACAAAGTCGCTTTGACCCAACTGGCCGATCTCCGCATCGACACTCAAACCAAAAAACAAATCATTTTGAAACCTGGAGGGAGCGGTACTCTAGGAGGGGTCATCATTCGCTCTCTCTTAAGACGGGATCCTAATGCCCCCAAACTTCTCCCCAAGAAAAAAGTCAAACGAAGCCCCAAGAAGAAGAAAAAGACCAGGTCCCCGAGGAGAACTTCTCCAGTGGCGGGACCCTCCTCTTACCAGACACCACCCCGGAAAAAGAAAAGAAGCCCCCAGAAAAAGAAACAGAGAAAAAGTCCCCAGAAAAAGAAAAGTCTACAAAAGAAAACTAGTCGCAAGAGAGGCACTTCGGCCAGGACGCGACCTTACACTCGCAAACCACGATCTGCCACGGCGGTGACTGCGTCTCCGGCAGCCTCACGTTCATCCACTTCCTCGTTGATGACACCAAGAACTGAAGAGTACTTGCAGACATTGATCACACCAAGAACTTCTCCGTTGATGACCCCAAGAACTTCCCCAGTGGCAGGACCCTCCAATTTAGTGGCAGTGGCTGCTGCTCACAAAGTACCTGCTCCCAAAATCAAAGTTCAAGAAAAATCGGGCATGTTACAAAGTTTACTGGATTTGTCCAAGCAAGAACTGGCTCGATTTAGTCCGTTGCGTACCCCTGCACGACGTGTCATTCCTGTCCTGAAGTTGACACGACGTAAAGACAACCAGTGGCGACGCGTTCCAGTATAAAAAAGGCCTGTGACCAAGTGGGGTATCAGTGTTTTGGTGCTCCTGAAGATGTCACCCTCCAGAAAACATCCCTCTTCTAAACAGCCCCAAGGAAAGAAAAGGAAAGGACTGCCTCATCGTTTAGTCAAACATAGGGACATGTTATCTGTCCTGTCCAAAGCTTCTCCACCTCTACGAAAAAAACTCATTCAATCGGCCTCCAAAGAGGTCATCGATACCGTGTGCGAATGCTGTTTGAACGTCTTGAAAGGCACGATCCCTTTGTCCAAACACCAGAAACAATGCTTAGGCAAACATCGTCACGTTCTTCGCCAAATGGTTCAAAAGAAAATTCCCATTCGTCAAAAGAAGAAGATGTTGGTCCAACGTGGAAGCATTTTACCCCTCTTGTTAGGCCTCTTACTGAAAGGAGTCTTGGGAACCATGTTGGGAGGACTGGTGGGAGCAAGATAAAAAGGCCCTCGGAAGTCCCAAGATCTCAGAATCGACCCCTGACAACCCCATGGAAGGACGAAAACTAGCTTTAGTGCCTTACAAACGATGGATGGAATACCATCGTTGGCAAGAACAACGCACCCCGCATTTACCTCCCAATCCCAGTTTGAGCGAGATGTCCCAGTTACAACACGAATTGCAGTCCTTCATGGATCGCCAAGATTTCTCCGAAACAGAAAAATCGCAAAGTACGGTCAACTCTTGCAACGACTGAAACTCTTTCACCAGAAAGCTTTAGACGAAACAGCTCTACCCACTCTGAAAGATTTTAAGTCCTTGATGAAAAGTCCAGCACCATCATCACTACCACCACCACCACTACTACCATCCCCAGGGGTCACCAGAGATGCTACCCCACGAAGACCTGAGGAAGAAGAGATGCGAGAAGTGTTTCAAACACCGTCAGCAGCTCCCATTTCGAGTAAGATTGCAGCATCCTTGTTGACCCCGTCCCCCACACCCCAACGAGAAGAAATGAAAGCTTGGGTTAAAAAGATGATGTCCACACCTCCTTCGACAGAAGTGAAAAAGAAAGAAGGGAAACCAGATGTGAAAAAAGAAAAGAAGACCAAAGCCATTCCATTGCCACCTCCACCACCACTACCTTAGACTTCTACTCCCGTAGCCCATCGGACACGTAAATCCGTTTCCAAACCACCCTTTCGGCCCACCGAAAGTAGCATCACCGAAGAGTGGGTGACTTATTAACACACCAAAAAAAAATGGAGAAGGTGTTAGCCAGCATTTACTGCGATCCCTCCCATCCTGCAGGTTACGCAGGAGTTCAAAAATTGTATCGTGCTGCCAAAACTCGACTGAAAAGTCTCCGTTTACATCAAGTGCAACGATGGTTACAAGAACAAGCTACCTACACTTTACACAAACCCATTCGACGCAAGTTTGCCAGAAGTCGCACCCGAGTGGAAGGCATCGATCATCAATGGCAAGCCGATTTAGCCGATGTCTCTCATTTGGCCAGCTACAATCGTGGCTACAAATATTTGTTTTGTGTCATCGACGTCTTTTCCAAATTTACCTGGGTCGTGCCCTTGACTTCCAAATCGAGCAGCGAGTTAGTGCGAGCCCTGCAACGGGTGTTGAAACAAAGCGGTCGTCACCCTCTTCGATGGCAAACGGACAAAGGCACCGAATTTCTGAACCAAGCTTTCCAAAAGAATTAAAGAAACGTGACATTCATTTTTTTACCACCGAGAATCCCGAAACCAAAGCCAGCATCGTGGAACGTTTTCAACGCACTTTGAAAGAACGCATGTGGAAATATTTTACGCATCACCACACTCTGAAGTACATCGACATCTTACCGCACCTGGTGCAAGCGTACAACCAATCTTACCATCGAAGCATCGGACGTGCCCCGCAAGACGTGACTCCCGAGAACGAAGTGTTGGTGTTTGAGCGCCTGTTTGGTACGTCCCCGACGAGGGCTGTCCCCAAGAAAACTGGAGAGTTGATCGTAGGAGATTGGGTGCGCATTGGCAAAACCAAACGGACTTTCGACAAAGGTTACTTACCTAACTGGACGACCGAATTGTTTCGTGTCACTGGACGAGTGCATGGTCGTCATCCTGCCGTCTATAAATTGGAAGACATGAACGGAGAAGTGCTCAAAGGAACGTTTTATTTGCCCGAGTTACAACGTGTCACCAAAAAAGAAGACGACGTGTACGAAATCGAAAGCATTCTCGAACGCAGAACCGGTAAAGTAGGCAAACGACGTGTCAAAGAAGTCAAAGTACGTTGGAAAGGATATCCACCCAGTTTTGATTCTTGGATCGACGCTTCGCAAGTCATCGACTATAAAAAGAAGTGACCATCATGCCCTTTCATACAGACGCAGCTACTACGGCTACCACTCCTTCACCCAGTTCTTCTGTGCAAGATTTACAAAAACAACCCTTGTGGGTGTGGTGTGGAGAACGTGTGGCTAAAACGCAAATCGTCTTTTTCTGCCAAATCTTCGTGGTGTATTGTGTCATCGGGGCAGCCATCGCCAATTTGAGTTTGCAACAAGGAGACAAACAATTGTGGACCATTTTATTGAGCAGTTGCATCGGTTACCTGCTTCCCAATCCCTCCCTGAAATTCTCCTCGAACGGGAACCACGGGAACCTTGTGTCCAGTGCCAGTGCCAGTCACCACTCCAATAACAACAACAACAACAACAACCCAATTTTAGGCGGAGACACGCCTCTGACGTCCAGTAACCCCTCGGACAGCCACAGAAGTCTGGAATTATGAGTCACCAAAACCAATTTTACTTAACCTTACCCAGTGACAGTTCCATGGAGGTGTTTCCCCACAACACGTTGTGCTGTTACATGGCCAAATTACCTCAAGCCATCCCATTAGATCACGAAGCCCATTGTGAAGTGGCATTAGTAGAAATGATTCACCCTACACAAATCCAAAACATCACTGAAAAGCAAAACACTTTTGAGGTCAAAATCCTGAACCAACAATTGCAAGACACCATGATTGAAATCGTGTTTTCAGGGGACACAAGACCATCCAACAATTCACCATTCAATATCTACACCTTGAAAATTCCGGCAGGGTTTTATTTTAGTGGCCAACATTTGGTGGACATCATTGCTTCCAGGTTCGACTTAGCCTTTGGCAAAACCCTGAACAGAATCAAAAAAAGTGTCACCCTGGAGTACCATAAAGTGGCTCGTCGCTTACTGATGAAATTTCAGGATACCCAAACGTTGTCCATCAGTTTTAATCGTGACTTGTTTGATATTTTAGGTGGAGACACAAAAATGGTCAACAGCAATACGGAATTTTACAAGTTTTTTCGATTCCCTGTAGAACTGAACCAAGGACTGAATTTGATGTTTGTGTATTCCGATGTGGTGGAGTACAACGTGGTGGGACACACCTCCGTACCTTTACTGCGTGTCATTCCTTTCAAAGTGGATAGTGCCACGACCAATGACCAGGAAGGTGGAAACACTTACCACGTCCACCGCGAATTTGTACATCCTCACTATTTGCCCGTCAGTAAGTCGTATTTGGACACGGTCAACATTGCTATAAAAGGAGATCTGGGACAAAATATTCCATTCACCAAAGGAAAAGGCACGGTGAAACTCCATTTTCGAAAACGGTTCTCTCACGATTCGTAAGTCATGTATACAGTGTACCGAGGGGTTGTTCGACAGCGAGGACACGGTTTAGGAGATATGTTAAAATCGGCCTTTTGTTCGGTGGCCCCGGTGTTGAAACCGATGGTGACACGCGGATTGCACGCCTTGAAAGATGCGGCACTGACACAAGGCAAAGAATTTCTCCAAAATGTCATCATCGACAAACAAAACCCTAAAGAAGCCTTCATGAGGGCAGGCAAAAATGTCTTGCTGCAAACGGGTAAAGACCTTTTGGGCCGACGAGACACACTTATAAATGCCCTGCACGCTACCGAGTCAAGCATTCAGCAAGGACAAGGCAGAAAGAGACGACGAAGAAAACATCCTTTCACCAGACTTCACACGTCTAAAGCTAGAAAGGCAAAGAAAAGAAGAACCGTTCGAGACTTAGACGTTTTCGATTATTGAGAAAGAACAAAATGATGCACCGAGAATCTTGCGCTTGTTCCAAGTCGGTACTGGATCTGTTTGCCATGCCCCCCCCCCCACCATGATGACGATGCAAGAATCCCAGTGGGTGGAATTTCATCCCGTCTCCTCATTGACCGATTCCGCTCCCATCGAGTTTGAAATCAAAGGACAGCCCGAAGATTACATCGATCTGAATAGCAGTTACTTGTACTTGAAAGTCAAAGTTCAAGATAAGGATGGAAATGCTATAGACACTGAGCCAGTAGCTCCCGTCAACAATTTCATGCATTCCTTGTTCAGTGGAATGGACTTGTACTTGAATAACAAACTAGTCAGTGGCAGCATGGATACTTACCCTTATCGTGCCTACCTGGAAAATCTCTTGACGTACGGAATAGACGCCAAGAACACTCATCTCATTGCCTGTGTGGTATGGGAAGCTGACAAAGCTAACGAGTTTGAAACATTCGAAATTATTACAACTGATAAAAATAAACCATACAATGAGGGATTTGTAGAACGAAGAAAGAAAATTGATGAAAGTCATAGTTTAGAACTGATGGATCGTTTGCATTTGGACATGTGGTTGCAAGAGAAATATTTGCTGAATGGAGTGGATGTCCGCCTGAGACTGAATCGTAGCAGTACCGCTTTCCATTTATTGGCTGATGCTGACAATTACAAAACCAAAATCCAAGAAGCCAGACTCTACGTACGACGCGTGGAAGTGTTACCCAAAGTGGGAAACGATATTAGTCAGACGTTGAGCAGAACGACCGCCAAGTATCCGATCCGACGTGTGGAAGTGAAAACTTTCACTATTCCTGCTGGACAGCGATCCATGATCGAAGATCATCTGTTCCAAGGATAGCTACCCAAACGTTTAATCGTTGGTATGGTCGAGAATACAGCTTTCAACGGAGCTATCGCTAAAAATCCTTTCTACTTTCGACACTTTGGCGTGTCCAAGATCGAAGTCAGTCGCGATGGCAAAACCTTGTGTACCCGACCTTTCGAACCTGACTTTACCAAGATGAATTACTTGAGATCGTACTTGTCCCTGTACGAAGCCACCGGTCAGTTAGGAACCAACACCAATCACGGTATTACGTACGAGGATTACGCAGGAGGCTACGCTTTGTGGGCTTTTGATTTCACTCCAGACCAAGGCAGCGACGAGGGACATTTCCACCCTATAAAATCAGGCCAGATTCGTCTGGAAATTCAGTTTGCAAAACGAGACCCTGATGTAACGGTGAACGTCATCCTGTATGCAGAATTCGATAATACCATAGAAATCAACAGTTTGAGAGAAGTCATTCTAGACTATTAGAAGCTATGGAAGACTGTTATCCCTCTTTACCTAGTGGAGAAACTTTGGAGATGGAATGTGAGGAGACCGTGGAAGGAGAATCCCAAGACAAAGACGAAGAAGTTGTCATGATGAAGTCGAGATGGCCAGAACAAGAAGCCCATTTAGTCTCCTGTTTTGCCAAACACTTGGTCGAAACAATGACGGAATTGATGAAGAAAGATTGCAATGGATGTCAAAACGATCATCCCAGTCAAATTCAACACGATAAATGCCTGATGCTGAGTCAAGAAGAAAAATTGGACGAGTATCTGGACGATGCTTGGAGTCTCATCTCGGACGAAGTCGTGTTGCACCAGTGGTATAAAGACTTGCGTGAACATTCTTGTCCACCATTAACCACTCAAGAGATCGATCGTATCGAAGCTCTCCTGAATCAAAGTGAGGAGACGAAACGAAGAAACGGTTATTTGTCAGACATTTTCAAGCAAAAAGTCAGGATCGAATTGATGACTTATTATTACCTGTGAAGAAGAAAAAAACCCACACAAATCAATGGATACCTGGGAACTTTATTACCTTTTGAACCACAGTTCGTACACGGCTTCTTGGAATCCTGTCGTCTGTGCTAAAGATGAACTTCCTCATCGCAAACCTCAAGACCATCTAGCTTATGTCATCAACACGGACGATAGTCATCTCCCAGGAACCCACTGAGTAGCCGTTTACTTTCCTCAAGAAGGATGTGTGGAATATTTCGATTCGTACGGATTGCCCCCTTTGGAAGACGATATCATTGACTTTATGAGAAGAAATGCTCAGACCACCCGATTCAATAATGTGAAATTACAAGGCACAGATTCCTTGGTGTGTGGACAATATTGCGTGTATTTTCTGCATCATCGCAGCCTGGACTATTCCTTAGAACATTTAGTGACTCATTTTGATCCTCGTTATTCTTCTAGAAATGATGTGAAAGTAGATCAATGGTTTTGTTACCATTATGCTTATCTCTTGTCTCAAGCTAGGAAACGTAGTGTCCATCAATGGCCTAATGATTTCCAACAGTGGAAATCACAATTTCATTCACAACGTTGTCAGCCCTGTTTAAAGTAGAGTGTTAATTGAAAAAAATGTTTGTCATTGAAAAAAAAGTTTGATGTTATATTGTTGGATTATTGTTAAAAATGTTATAGTTGTTGGTTAGTGTTAAGTGATTTTTGAATTAAAAAAATGTTGTGTTTTGAAAAAATGCCTTTGTCTTTTGTTTGGCTATAAGAATGTTGATTCATGCTCTTTGACTTCTCTCTATCTCTCTCATGACACTCATTGATCGTTCCGGCTCGAAAACCGTAGAGGGATGTTTTCCTTCACGTCCGCGCTTTGACTTTAAGAACCGGGGTAGTTTCCAGTCTAACCATCCAAGATGTGCTCCAAACTAGCTAAGCTAAACGAAGCCTACGGGAATTTGCATAGGGTCAGACACAGTCTGATACCGAAGCCAGAAGAGATAGAGAATGTGAGAATGCTAAAAGTCACTGAAGACCTGATAGAAGAGCTCTTCAGAGAAGAAGTGAACAGGGAGAAAGAAGAATGGACAGAGAAGTACAGACTTCAGAGACAGCAGCAACAGCAACAACAACAGCAGCAGCAGCAACCTGAACCTGACAGAGGCTTTGTCGATTGTCGTATCGACACCAAAGAGTTCTTCTTCTCTTTCCGAAGAAGCAGACCTATCGTCAGAAAGTCTATCCTCAGAGGACGTCGCATTCTTAGAAACTAAAAGATTGCCATAGCAAACAAAAAAACAGCCCTTTTCAGGGCTACCCAATACTCTAGAAAAGAAATAACAATCGATTTGCCATGTGTGTAGGTAGAGTAGTGTGAAAATAAACACTGACTCTTTTGTGATGTGAGTGTATGTGTTTGTGTATAGGATTGTGTGTTTGTAAGTGCTCACGTACGTTGGTGTGGATAGTAGATTAAGATCATGTTTTTGGCTGTTTGAGGTGTGGGGAGAGTAGATTTGGGGTTTGATTGGATTGCTTTGCGTATGTGAATAGTATATTATTTGTTTAATAAAATGTTTTAGAATAGTGATGGGCAGTATAAAACAGTGTGTGAGTGTTTCTTTTAGGTCCGCGCGTTGTTTGGTGATGATCTAGGTAAGATCAATTTTGTTTTAGGGATGTTTTCCACCACGTCCGTGCTTTTACTATAAATTGAAAATCACTGGGCAGTCTAGCTACCCTGTTCATTCGTTGACAAAACAATAAATACCAGAATTGTGAAACTGCTAGAACTCCAGATGCACTTGGAATATGGCAGGCGCATAGTAACTGAACTGGCCGCGGAGGCCATAGTAGAAGAGGCAAGGATAAAGAAAGAAGAGGAGGAGAGAAGACAAAAGGAAGAGGAGGAAAAGAAAATAGGAGAGAGGATGGCTTACAAGATACCAGAGACAGAGGATTGGGGTGATGAAGCTAATCATCCTCCCTCTGCGCTCCCAGTCAAACGAGTCAACTGGAAAGATTGGAGTAGAAGATGTGTGTGTGGTGCCAGGCCAGGAAGGTGCCAGCATTAACCAGGTGTCCTGGAGTTCAAAAACAAACAGCCCTTTTCAGGGCTACCCAAACCTTTAGAAAAGAAATAACAATCGATTTGTCAATGTGTGTAGGTAGAGTAGTATGAATATAAACACTGACTCTTTTTTTATAGTGTTTGTGTGTGTGTGTGTGTGTTTGTAAGCGCTGACATAGGTTTGTGTGGATAGTAGATTTGGGTTTCATTTTAATGCTTTGCGTGTGTAAATAGTAGAATAGGGGTTTGTTTATTGCTGCCTTACGTATGTGGATATCAGATCATATGAAATGAGAAAAGTAGGGGATGTTTTCCTTCACGTCCGCGCGTTGTTAGGTTATGATCTAGGTAATATCAATTTTATGTCTTAGGGTGATGTTTTCCTTCACGTCCGCGCTTTAACTATAAAACTAACAGTGTTTGCCATTGGAGCCCATTCCACGGAATAAGCAAACAAGAAGATGCCAGCAGCTTCAGCTTTGTATAACAATCTTATGGGAATTTGGTATTGGATGGTGGATGGATTGAATGTAGCAGAAAGGCTTGAACAGGAATGGAGGCATGCAGTGACAAAAGACTTCGTCTCAAGACAAGTAACCAGCCTCCACTTAGCCATCGATATTGTGAAAGAAATGATAGAGGATGAGGAGAAGAGAATCAGAGGTTTAATTAACCCACCGTATGTAAAAGTGGGCAAGTTGAAAGAAGCCATAGTTTATGTGACTAGTGCAAGGTGTTTTTTAGAAGACATTGTAGAATGGACAGATTGGTCTTTTGTGAAGTGGGGCTTAGGCAAGCTTAAAAAGCGGAAGAAGTAATGAGGAAAGTGCTGACCGAAGAGGTCAAGAACATCAAAGAAAAGTGGTCAAAGGAAAGAAAAGAAGAAGAAAATAGAAAGAAAAAGGAAGAACTAGAGAAACTAAACGCTAACTGGATGAAAATCCAACAGAAGTTCCGAGCCATGGGTCACCTGGACTGGATACCGGAAACAGAAAAGAAGAAGAAAGGAATGATGGAAAAAATAAGGGGATGGATAAAGAAGTTAAGGAGTTAGAAGAAAAAGAAGAAGAAACCCAAAGGCCCTTTTCAGGGCCACCCACATTTCTCGAAAAGAGATTGACTTTCCATTTCCTACCACTTTTTTATTTTTTATTTTTTTAATTTTTAAAAAAATAAAAAATCCCATGTTCAATTGCCTTTGTTCCTAGAATGGATATTTTTTTCTCCCATGTTTCAATTGCCTTTGTCCCTAGAATGGATATTTCTTTTCTCCCATGTTAAATTCCCTTGTCCCCAGAGTGGATGCCTTTTTTTCCCATGTTAAATTTATATAGTCCCCAGAGTGGATATTGCTTCCCATGTTAAATTTACATAGTCCCCAGAGTGGATATTGCCTTTTTAACATGGAACTCCCCTAGTCCCTAGACCGTCCCACCATACCACTACTCTTATCCTTCTTTGAATAGTGGAGAATCTTTGGAAATGGAATGGGAGGATACCGTGGAAACAGTACCCATAGACAAAGACGAAGAGGTCATCGTGATGAAGTCCAGATGGCCAGAACAAGAACATTTAGTCTCCTGTTTTGCCAAATACTTGGCAGAAAAAATTACGCAATTGATCAAAAAAGATTGTTATGAATGTCAAAACGAGTATCCCAGTCAAATTCAAGACGATAAATGTCTGATGACGAGTCAAGAAGAAAAATTGGACGAGTATTTGGAGGATGCTTGGCTTGGGGTCTCATCTCCGAAGAAGCCGTTTTGCATCAGTGGTATAAAGATTTGCGTGATCATTCCTCTGCTTCACTGATTGCTCAAAAAATCCGTCACATCAAAGCTCTCTTGGCCCAGGGTGCGGAGACGAAGCAAAGTAACGGTTACTTGTCAGAGATTTTCAAGCGAAAAGTTAGGATTGAATTGACGACACCATTACATGTGAAAAAACAAGAAGAAAAAAGAGAGAAAAAATAATAAAACAATGGATACCTCCGAACTTTATTAACTTTTTAACCACAGTTCGCACATTCCTTCTTGGAATCCAGTTGTTTGTGCTAAAGATGAACTGCCTCATCGCAAACTTCAAGAACATCAAGCTTAAATCATCAATATGGAGGACCGTCATCTCTGAGGAACTCACTGGGTAGCCGTCTAATTTCCTAAGTGGGTTGTGTGGAGTATTTTGATTCGTATGGATTGCCACCTTTGCATGACGACACCATCGACTTTATGAAAAGAAATGCCTTGACGACAAAATTCAATAATGTGAAATTACAAGGAACAGATTCCATGGTGTGTGGACAATATTGTGTGTGTTTTCTTTTTCATCAACGCAGTCTTGGATATTCTTTAGAACATTTATTGACTTATTTTGATCGTCATTTTTCTAGAAACGATGACAAAGTAGATCGATGGTTTTGTGACCATTATGGCTATCTTTTGTCTTTAGCTAGAAAACGTAGTGTACATCAATGGCCTAATGACTTCCATCAGTGGAAGTCTAGCTTGACTGCAAAACTTTGTCAAAAATAGATTGTTATTTGAAAAATGTTTGTTTGATTGTTTGAAAAAATTGTTAATTGTTGGTTGTTAGTTGTTTAAATAAAAAATGTTGCGTTTTGAAAAAATGTGTTTGTCGTTTGTTTTCAATTTTTATCATTATACATGCTTCTTGACTTCTCTCCATCCATCACACTAACATTTCCTCTCTGTATTCCAACCCGACAAAAATCGTAGGGATATTTTCTATCACGTCAGCGCTTCAACAATATAAACCGAGGCAGTTTCCAGTCTGACCATCTATTGTTGATTCGTTCACCTGTAAAGATGCCTTCTAATTTAGCTAAACTAAACGAAGCCTACGTGCATTTACATCGTGTCAGGTAAAGCCTGATACTCAAACCTGAAAAGATAGAGAATGTGAGGATGATGAAAGTGGACGAAGACCTGATAGAAGAGGTCTTCAGAGATCAGGAAGAAGAAGAATGCATGTGTGTGTGTGTGTGTGTGTGTGTGTGTGTGTGTGTGTGTGTGTGTGTGTGTGTGTGTGTGTGTGTGCACGCGCGCACTCGTACGTTTGTGTGTATGCGTTTTTGTGCACGCGTACGTTTGATTTGTGTATTTGTGTGTATGTGTGTTCGCGTACGTTTGTTTTTGTGTGGATGTATTGGTCTCTGTTTGTCCTTATAAAACTCCCTTTATCCATATAAAATTCATTTCACCTACCTACCTACAGTAACGCATATTCAGGCCAGCCACTTGCAACACTGTTGCCATTATTCTACCAGTGTCCAGTACAGTGACGTCATTGAAGTTTTAAATTTTGAGACTATAAATATATACTTGGGTTTTTCCACAGGTTGTAGCTATAAATATATACTAGGGTTTTTAAACAAGAACGTCACACAAGTTGAGACTCTAAATATATAGTGGGTTTTTCCAAAGGAATTTCCCACAAGTTGTAGCTAAAAATAAATACTAGGTTTTGTTCCCATTGGAGTTTCCAGCCAGTGGTGACTATCAATAGATACTATCGTTTTTTCCACATAGTAGTTTTGCAGTGTAAGAGTTAGTCTATTTTGTGAGATTTTATCTCCTTCTCTTACATTTTAGCTAACACATACCGACTATACAACAACCAATATCCCCATGTTCAATTCCCATTGACGCTAAAGTGGCCCATTCAATTTCCCCATGTTAAATTCCCCATGACGCTATAGTGGTCCACAACCTTCTTAAGATATGCTAAGAGATCTGATTAAAGAATAAAAGGAGGAGATGGAGGATGAAGAGGACATAAAGAGGATGAGATAATGGAAAAAGAAAATAGAAAAGGAAAATTAAAATAAAAGGAAGAAAGAACAAGAGGAGAAGGAAAAACAACAGGATGAAAAAATGAAAAAAATGAAGACAACAGTGTTTAGAAAACAAAGAAGATGGTGGAGGAAAATAAACCCAAAGGCCATTTTCAGAGCCACTCATATTCCTCGAAAAGATATTTATTCTCTTTGCCATATATGTGTTTTTGTGTCTTGGTTTACCCACTCCAACTATTGATACTTTACAACAACGCAACTTTCCCTTGTCGCTATACAGACCCAATATTCCCCATGTTCAATTTCCCTTGACGCTAAATGCACCCAGGGTGATCTGAAGTCTTGACCCTAAACATGCCCACGACATTTTTGACTGTGATTTCCAAAGACACTAAACAGCCCAATATTCTACATGTTAAATTTCCCTTGACGCTAAACGTTCCCACGACCTTTTTGACTGCGATTTCCATTGACGCTAAACAGCACCCTATCACCACTTGTGGCACGTGGTGATTAGGGGTAAAAATGACACTTGGGGGTCATACGAGAAATTAACATGGGAATGTCACTTGGGGGTCATAACAGAAATTAACATTGGAATGGCACTTAGGAGTCAAGCGGTCAGTTATAGATGGTAATGTCACTCGTGGGTCAAAATTACACTTGGAGGTCATACGAGAAATTAACATGGGAATGGCACTTGGTGGTTATAGGAGAAGTTAACATGGAAATGACACTTGAGGGTCATACAAGAAATTAACATGGATCACGTCATGGGGTTAATAGGGTCAAAACTATATACATTTTTATAGGGTTACAAGGGTTTTATTGGGACAAAGGGGTTTATAGGGAAAACAAAACATAGACAAACACAAGCAAATACTTATAGAACAAAATTGGCAATGATTATATCTTTTCGAGGTATATGAGGGGACCTGAAAACGGCCGTTGGTTTCTTCTTTTTGCTTTCACCCTGTCCTCCACTTCTTCCACCATCTCCTGAGTTTGTCTTATATTATTCCTTTCTTTTTCACTTCTTCAGGGATCTAGCCTGGATGCCCTATCGCTCTGAACGTTTTTTGCATATTCATCCAATTCTCATGTAGCCTCTTTGTTTTCGATTTTCTTTTTCCTTTCTCTCCTTTGCCAAGGTAGCTTTGATCTTGTCCACTCCATCTTCCATGACTCTTCTGACCATCTTCTCATCTTTGTTTAAATTGACTGATTTCCATTGCACACCTTATGGGTAGGTATGACCAATCTGCCTTGACCTCTATCTCTTCTTAAAACAATACTTGACTTTCACCATGCGCTCAATTGCCTCCTTTAATTTTCCCACTTTACGATACTCAGACTCCATAAATCTTTTCATCTTCTTTACTTCCTCCTCTGTCATGTCTTAAACAAGTTCCGTGGCTGCTTTTAGAGGTATCACTTGGATTGTCACGAAGTCTAGTGTGACTGGATACCTCCACCTACTCCGCATCCACCATCCAATACCAAACGCCTCTCAAATCATTCACCGAGTTCATTCTTCTACGTGTTGACGAGACAACGAGGGTAGCCAGGCTGATACGATACATAATGATATTACAGTAACGTCGCTTGCTCGCAGAGGGCGTTGTTCGTCTGCCTCAAGGTAGTAGTTCGAGAGAATTCTAACTCCAAACTGCCGTTGAGGTGGCCTAGATTTTCGGCCAGGTATTATATAGCGCTTATAAAGTGAATGGCCTTCTTTGTGTCCTCCATAATGTCTTGAAGTCCCATATCCACTAATCTTGCTGGTCTTGGTCGCTCTTCTCTTCCTCTTAGACGTCTTCCTCTACGTCCCTGTTTTCTTTTCTTCTTCTTGTTCTTGATCTGTTTCTTGTTCCTGTTCCTGGTCAACTGGAACAGTTTTATCCTTGTTGATGGTACTGTGAATAATATGAATAATAGATAAGCTGATATCAGTTTAAATTTCAAAATCTGATGTAATTATCTGCCGTGGTATAGTCAAGGTGAGTGAGTTGCTATTCGTCAGTTCAACGATTTGGGGGGATTGGTGTTAGGATAATCTGTAAGGACTCATTCAACCATTGCTGCTGGAACAGAGTTGTCGGATATCCGCATTCTGGTTTCCTCTCTCTCTCTCTCTCTCTCTCTCTCCCCGCTTCTGGTTTTTCCTCGTCCTTTCCTTCTTCCTCGACCCAAAATCTTTGTTCTCGTTTACTTGCACATGTGACTCATTCCACGTTAACAATATAGTTGTCCCTCTACCTCCAGCTAGCAAGTTCGAGCTACTAGTTAGAGTTTTACCAAAGACTCTAAAGGCCCAAAGTGCTGGGTTTGGTATAATGGCAGTAGCTGAAAGTCTGAATGGCGCTCGCCGTGTTTTGCTGGTATGCTCAACTCCATTGCTGAAGTGCTCACTAACTCAAATCGTCGCGACTAATGTAGCCAGGCTGCGTTACATTATGGGCTTTAAGTCGCCTGCGTCTTTCAGATATTTGCGATCTGTTTATTTCCACTGAGTGGATCATTTAATTGATCGAGAGGGTAGGTATGGAGCCACTAACCCTCGTATTTGTGTATGCAATACATACTACTCAGATGTAATGTCTGGGGGAGTCAAGGGCGAGAAGAGACGACGGGAGGAGCGAGGCGAGAGCCACAGAAAGCACCCCAAACATCCAAGCATACTAGGTCTAATATAGTCGCCATGCAATTTAGAATTGTTATCTGTACTTTTCAACATACCTATCCGACCTCACCCATGTGTACACACCAGCAAGATACTTACGCTCCTCTTCTGACAATCGTATACTCATTATTCCCACTATGAAAACGAAGTAATATCGACAACGTTCTTTTGCATCCCACGGCCCAGCAACGTGGAATGAATTGCCCAATGAACATAAACACAAAAACAATATTGCAAATTGGGTTTAAGTGCTCTTAAAACTCACTTATTTCGACTGTAAGAACAAACTTAAAGACCTAATAATGTTTCCTACCTTAAACATTTTCAGCATGCTTTTTATGTTTTCCAATTTCATGATGTTTGTTTTTTGTAATCATATCATTATATGTTGATTTTATGTTATAGATGTTTTCTAATGATGTAAAGCGCTTAGAGTTTCTAAAGATTAGGCGCTATACAAAGTCCTCGTTATTATTATTATTATTATTATTATTATTATTATTATTATCATCATCCTGTTTTGGAAGCAACCAGCCCGTGAGGCGCAATGTTTGTTCATTATTGATTTTGTGCGGTACTTATGTAGTGTGTTTATTTAGGGATGTATGTAATATGACTGTAAATAAGCACTTTTATTTCCGTCTTGTGCGGAGGGGCATGACGACATGGGCATTTGGTTGTCTTATAGTTTTCATAGGGGCCTATCACTTCTAAAATATATTATTCCAATTTGTGCCCCAGTGTGGGGCGGGACCTGATGGCTAGTGATTGAGCCACCTTATTGTGTATCTCAGCTATTGTTTCGTTAATTAAGTATTCTTCGGCTTTTTGGTCTGCTCTGTTGTTTCCCTTTAAGTTTATATGTGAAGGTACCCACATAAATTCAAGTGCATGTCTTTTTCTTCAATTTCTCTAATTAGTTGTTGGGTTTTCTGTATAAAAAATTCAGTCGATTTTGATCCATCTGTTTACATTACATTATAATATTTTTTCTATACTTATTTTAATATTAGATAATATTTCCCATGCATCTTCTTGTTTTCCCTCATATTTAGAGTTTGTAAACTGATTTTCGATGTTTCGATTCTACAGGGTGTCGGGTCTAAATATCTAATTGGGTCTGCTTGTAGGATGTTAAGTGGATATTCTATGCACATCTCATGTATGCGTTTCGCTCTGGGTGGAATGGGGACTAGTTTCTTACTAAAGGCTTTATTGCATTTTAGTATAGCTTTTTGCCCTGGATGGTTGTTTTCATGACTTGAGGTTCTTGTTGCATATCTTAATTACTCCTCTCTTCTAATTTGTAGTGTTTATTCTCCTGTAAGTATTTGTAGTTCTTCTCTAGATGTATTTTTTTAGGCATCTCATGCATAATTTGAGGGCATAGTATTTGATACTTTCAAGCTAATTTGTTTAGTAAGGATAGGTTTGCCGAATTACAGACTTGACACCCGTAGTCTAAGTTGGATCTAATTGTGCTTTATGTAGCATAAGTAATGTGATTTGATCCTCTAATATTCCTTAAGAGGTTTAAATCTTTATTACATCTTCTAAGGTCCATTATACGTATTTTTCAGTTTAGATTTTCATCTAGCAGCATCCCTAGAAATCAAGTCACTTTGACAAATTGTATTAGGGAGTTCTGGAGTGTTAGGACTTTTGTTTTCTTTATTGTGTACACCTATATGCATCTGGACAGGCATATTGCAATTAGCTGCCAAAATCACTGAGCTATCATGCTTCACTACCCTTGGGAAAAATGTTATCAGTTGTACAGACCCAAACTACCATTTGTTTTAAATACCATTCATTAGTCAACTTTGCTATCTGAAATTTGTTAAATTCAATTTTATAACTTGTATGAAAATTTAATATTTCAAAAACATTTAGTTTTTAAAATTTAAATGTTTATTTAAATTTCCATTAAAATTTATTTTATCATAATTTTTAAATTTCAAATATTTTTCCAGACAGGCCTAATCATGCATTGCAATTAGGTTTTTACTGCATTAAAAAAAAATTCATATCATTAAGAAAGATAAGGCAAGTTTTGGTTTCTCAAGAACACTTGGACCTCTCCGGTGGACTAGTGATTAGAGCGTCCGCCTCGGATGCTGGAGGTCGTGGGATCGATCCCCGGTTGAATCATACCAAAGACTTACAAAAATGGTACTAACAGCTTCCTCGCTTGGCGCTCAGCATTACGAGTTTAGTGTTAGGAGTGGTTGGCCTGGTGTCAGGATAATGTGACTGGGTGGGACATCATGCTACATGTCTGCGGCATGATGTCCCAGTGCTAGACATTACTATAAACTATCACACTGCAGACATCGTAGCGATATGACTGAAAAATTGTTAAAGCTACATAAAAAATCCAAATCACACACACACTCAAGAACACTTGGACCGCAACTTGCACCCTGTGGAACACCAGCACTACACACTTTCTGACAGCTGTCACGTATCTTGTTTGCAAGGAAATTCCAAAAACTTCCAAAAGACTTCATGTATAAAGTTGAAATAGGAGCGGCATGCAAATATAAAAGTTTGACTAAAATTGGCCATAAAAAATTGGGCCTGTCAGTGCAGTATTTTAGTCAAGTTTAAATTGGTTTAAAATCTTTATTATTAATGATAGACACATGAAATTTCAATATGTTATGTATATTGACTTTGAAAATATAAGAATGAAATTAAAAAGAAAAAAATAATTTTTATTTTAAAAATTTAATTGAAATTTAAAAGAAAATGAAAAAGTAAAATCCCCCCAAATGCACATATATAATATTTATTTGGAATGATATTAAATGATATCAGAATGTATATATTCTTACACAATATACAAGCTCCAGTGCTGGATATTTGTCAAATTTTGTCAGAGAAAATATCTTTGTAAGTCAAAATGAGACCTTCATTTAAAATACATGAAGACAACATTCTATTTTGTATTGTGCCATTAGTTTTGAAACCCCACTTGTCTACTTGTCTGTCCAGGTTCCATTGGCATTTAGGTGTATTTGGATCTCACTGATGGTATTGTAGTTTTCCAGGTTTCCTTGACTCTAAATTCCACTATCATCGGCTAATGGGGATAGATCTAGCCTTTTGTGTTAATTGATTTACTAATATGATGTATCATTATATTGAATAGGGGTTGGACTACCTTGTGGGGTTCCATTTTCTAGACTGTAGGTGTCAGAAAAAGATCGCCATTCTTGTTTTGATTTGCCTTCCTGTTAAAAAGTTAGATATCCGTCGATGCATTCGACCGGTCATTCCGTATTGATTAAGTCTTGCAGTCAGCCCTTTGGTACAAACTAGGTCGAATTATTTTTTCTTGGTCAAGAAAGATGGCAATCAGGTGTCTATCACATTTGCGTTTTGAATTGAAGTCTAATTTAACACTGGTTTCTAATCGTATCAGTTGATCAATAGTTGATCTTTTGTTCTGAATCTGCATTGGTTTGTTGTGATAAGGTTATTTTGTTCGAGGTTTTTGTTGTTGTTGTTGTTGTAGGGTTTAACGCCAATTTTTAGTACAAGATAGGCTATATATGGCGGACAGTATAAATGGTACAGGAAGAACCCGGGGAAACCCCGGAAGGATCCACCGACCCACGAGAAGCTACTGGCAAGCTTTCTTACATATCCACATTGGCCAAACCCGAGACTCGAACCCACGCAGACAGAGGTGAGACGGCAACGATCCTTAATGGTGAGCGCTTTAGACCACTCGACCACTTGGGGCCCCCTTTCTTGGCGGTATTTGAGCCTGTTGTTAGTCATTATTTCCATAATTTTGCAATTGTTGGTGAGGGAGATTGGTCTGTAGGAACTGAGAGTTGTCGGATCTTTTCACGGGTTTGGGATTGCTATGACCAATGCATGTTTCTGTTTAAGTGGAATATATCCTGTTTGCCATATTAACTTTAGATAGTCGAGCATAATTAGTGCCATATTTTCTGGTAAGTTTTGATGTATTTCATATCCCAACTGATCTTCTCCGGGTGAGAATTTTTAAAAATACTATTTACTACTTTTCTCCATTCATTGATTATGAAATCGTCATTTATTGGCGACCCTTTTGTATTGATTGCTTGATCAATGAATAGTTCGGTGTGGCCACTTTCTGATATGTTACATTGATTTATAAATTTGTGGCTAGTACTTCTACATAGTACTTCTTTGTTATTTGTTTCCATCATGGGTTCATCGGCCTTTATAAATGAATGTAAAGAAGGACCTTGACGAAATGATGGAAGTTTAATAGCTGCAGTTACTATGCTCAGATTCTACATTTTCCGCCTGACAGAAAATCTCCGATGACAATCAGTTAATAATCAGTGAGGATTCTGCCCAGGAATTCGTTAGTATTGTTGTTGTTGTTGTTGTTGTGGGGTTTAACGCCATTTTTCAGCACGATAGGCTATACATGGCGGCCAGTATTAATGGTGGATGAAGAACCCGGAAAACCCCGGAAAGAACCACCGACCCACGAGAAGCTACTGGCAAGCTTTCTCACATGCCCACATTGGCTGAATCTTAGACTCGAACCGCCGCAGACAGAGGTGAGATGGCAGTGATCCGTAACGAAGAGCGCTTTAGACCACTCGGCCACTCGGGGCCCCCGAATTCGTTAGTAAGTTTCTGAACTCCTGTTTTAGATCTGCGAAGAATCTTTGCAAGGTCAAAGCGTTTAATAAACAAGATCTTGGCGCCAAATGCCGAAAAGGCGACAATACGGACAATGGTTTGGTTTTCGAAAATAAAAGAAATGATAATATTTCTATAAACCCTTGTAGGTGTGGAAATATAAATATGTGTTACTGAATAAAAATTTTAGGATAGCAGTAAGAGGAAGGTAATATTGTAAGTTGCGGTAGCTTGGAAAATCACAGATTTCTTGCCCTAGGATTAACTGCAGTTTAATGAATGTTTTCCCTACCGTGATATTGTGTAACAACACACTTCAATTTTGGTGTCTCGTTTTTCTAGACTCCAGCTGGGCGGGCTACTGGACATCTGCGCCGGTCGAAACAGGATGATTGGCTGCTGAAACTCTGCGCTGGACGGAACAGGAATGAATGAATGAATGGATGAATGAATGAATGTAGCCAGACTGCCGAACGCACAGCTTTATATGCCTGAAGCATCGACTTGAAGGAAAACATCCCCTCGCACAAACTTAACATCACATACAAAACATCCAAAAGAGATGGTAACGCTAACCTAAAAGAAACTATCTTGTCAACTTTTTACATACAAACTTTCTATTAGAGTCAAACACACTATTACGAACAAAACACACTTTACTTCATACCATCACATATTTTTGAGAAGGGAAACCTTTTTAAAAAGATACGCAAAATATTACATTCAATCACCAAAGATACCAAACACACTATCACTCAAGCAAAGTTAACAAGTTTCATAGTCACACTTCTAAATCCTAACATATAAACATACATTAGAGCAGGGAGATTTTTAGTGGAAAAAAAGACACACACACACACACACACACACACTATCAGACCAAACGAGGAAGGGTTAAAAACAAACTGCATCTAATCTCACAAACCTAATATCCATCACACTACACAAAATACTATAAATCACACCACCTATACTATCCAACACACACACACACACACACATCCAAAATGATTTATGTTAGCTTAGAGTGTAAGAGAAGAAGGTGAAATATCTCATACATACAATCACACACCACCTATACCATCCAACACCCTATAAACACAATCCAAATTGCCACGTGTTAGTTTAGAGTATAAGAGAAGAAGATACAATCCCACAAACACCCCCATAAGCTCACTATCCAAAACGATTTGTTATAGCTTAGAGTGTAAGAGCAGGAGATGAAATCTCACAAAAGTATAGCTACACACGTTATATAAAATCCAATACGCATACACATAATCCAAACGCGTCTTGTGTAGTGTCTAGAATGCTACGCCAACTATCAGAAAATCTAGTTGTTGTGTAGAAGAAAGAGATGAAATCTCAGATTATCCACCACACTAACTATATCACCCAACACACCATTCACACAATCTAGAACGCTTTGCATTTGCATAGAGTTTTGAAAAAGGAAATCAAATCTCACAAATATCTACCACACCAACTATACCATCCAAAACCCAAAACACACACTCAAAATCGCATTTTGTACTCTCCACAAACCAGCTATCATACCAAACGGGAAGGTTTTTAAACAAACTACACGTAAAATACAAAGAAACATGCTATCAATTACATAATCTCTACCATCCAATACCCTATACACACACTAATTCAAATCTTGTGTCAGCTTAGATTTTAAAAGAAGGAGATGAAATCTCACAAACATACTATCCAAACATACTATACCATCCAACACTCCACACAGACATACACACACGCGCGCACACACGCACATACAAACTGCATGTAATGCAACAAACGTACTATCCATCGCATCACCTTTACCATCCAACACCCCATGCATACTATCCAAAACGCCTTACGTTATCATGGAGTTTTTGTATTAATATATTCATAAAAGATTAGATGAAATCTCACAAACACACTATTCATCACACCATCTAAACCATCCAACAAAACACACACACACAGATACACACATACACTTCAAAATATACTGTGTAGTTTCCACGCACCAGCTATCAGCACAAATTGGGAATTTTTTAAACAAATTGCATGTAAAGCAACAAACATACTAACCATCACATCACCTCTAAAATTCAACACCCCATAAACAGACCAAAAGCTCTGTGTAGTGTCCGCATACCTACTATCATACAAAAAGGGTATCGTGTAAAAGACAGATGAAATCGCACAAACATGATATCCATCACACCACTTACACTATCAAATACCTCATACACAATACCCTAAATCCCTTTATCCCATCACGATGGAATGGTGTGTGTGTGTGTGTTTATTCATCCTAAGAAAAATCATTACCAAAAGCTACTTACTATTCTTTGGTATATTTTGGTTTGTTGTTTCAAAATCACAATAAAATTTCACAACACATCATTAACATCAATTTTTTCTTCTTTCACTCTGTTTCTCTTATTAAATTTCTTCAGCGACACGGGTTGTTCCTCGTTGTCACTTTCTTCTCACGGTATGGATTTCTTGCATTTCTTGACGGGAAGGGGTTCTTCATCGTCTGAGGACACGTTCTCATCCTCTTCATGCTTCTTTTGTTTGCTCCCTTTTTTCTTGGACCAATCTGAAACAAGTGTTGTTTCTCTTGACAATGATAACAAGTATATTAACCTTCGCATCTCATTTCTCCTGTCATTCATTTGCTTTGACGTTGCGGACATTCTCGGGCCTAGTGTCCTTTAACTGACAGATACAGCAAGGATCTTGACTTTTACCTTGTAAGGAGGATAGTCCGTCGTCTTCTCTGAAGTAAAATATGAATGACTCTTTCTAAATTTCTGATGGCAACAAATCTCTAATACTCTCGCCATATATGCAGGGACTCTGCGTGTGAAACGGAGTCTAGTGAAATTTTGCAATCAAGATGAAACGATTCCAGTGAGAAACTAGAAAAAAGTAAGAGGCAATGACGCATCACACACGAGCTGAAGTGTTATTTCAAATACATGCCAGCGATTTCAAAGATAGAGTAAGGCCGAATCAATGCTCTCTACTTCTGCCACAAAACCAAGTGAGTCCAGATTCACGCCAAAAGAAATTCGTTCGGTTCCGAAAATTATTATCCCATTTGAAAGACGAAAAAACGCAATTGTAGAAAATTTAGAACACGGTCTTACATCTACACCGTGAAGTTGAAAGAGTTCAAGTAGTGTGCTTAAAACTTATTCCAATTAAATTTTGTAATCAAGATCATACAATCACACGTGTCCAAATAAAAAGCAGAAACCCAACACTCTCCAAAAAGTGTTGGCAGAAGTTCATGCGAGCATTCTTGAAGAATGTATAATTGCCTCATATCAACACCCTCAGCTGCAAAGAGAGATCGAAAGGGCGAGAGAGAAACTGCGGTAAAACTGATACGCTGACAGACCAACCACGATTAGCCAAGAAATAATTCGTTCGGAACTACTGACGTTTATTATATCTGCATTTAGTCTGTTTAATCAAAACAGTTCAAGCCCCAGTGGTTGTCATGTCTTTGCACTTAAGTTTGATATATTTTCCACAAAGAATATGTTGTTAACTAATGCTAACGCACACATATGATATGGTGTCCAAAATGTAAATAAATCTTCTGTTCTTGTGGAATCAGTTATTTTAACAATACTTGAATATTGACGAAGTCTTGAACAGTATAATTGCCTTTCTTCCATGGATTTTAGTGTAGCACAGCAAAAATAATATATGTATGCTCTACCATTTTTTTTTACCATTGCAATGCAGACTGGCTATGATGTGAATTTGCAATCATGTGTTGTGTTTGCAATCATGTGTTGTGTGTTATAAGTGTAACATTATTAGTTCGCGTGTTAAAACTGACAAAAAAATGTTCCCACTTAAACTTTTGACACACACACGTGTAGAGAGAAAGAAAAGTATTACTGAGTCGCAATTTTGTTTTCAAGTCAGTGAATTTGGAGTTTTCATGAAGTAAAGATTTCTAGAAAAGCTGCAAGTGTGTGCATGATTTGGAAAATTGCAAAAATTTAATGGAAGCTTTTCTCGTGACACTTGTAAAGTGTAGAGTCTGTGCAAGTGTAAAAAAAAACGAAAGTGTTATAACTTTCTATGGTTTAAAGACATTCGACTTTTTAAAACGTAAAGCATCTAAAGCCATTATCCCAAACAGAGGTAGAACATAGGGGCTTGACAGTTGTTGTTTAGATAAATCCTGTAAACTGTAAAACGCAGTTGCTTTGTCTTATACTTTGGTATTACTAGAGGTCACCTTTGGAGCTGTAGAAGCAGCGGCATGAGCAGTAGGAGACGTTGTCGCTGCTGTCAAAGAAGGAGAAGTTCTTCTAGAAATGGGTCTACAATTTGTTAAAGAAAATAGCACATTAGGAAACACGAGTGTTAAATATGGGTTAGTAGGCATCGTGGTCAACAACAAAGTAGAAGTGAAAGGCAGAAGGAGGCATCGTTACCGAGCAATGTGATTTTCTGGAGTACGTGCACGTCCTAAGAGCACAGTACCTTCTCTCTTGATGACTGCAGATGTCTTGTTGTAGGGTTTGAATCGAAGGGTCGTCGACTAACAAGTTACAGAAGATTGAAAGACAGAAAAATTACGGAGATAATCTAAAGAAGAACTCTCAGAAAGAATAGACTCCAAAAAGAAACTCTATTTTATGGGTACAAAGCATTAATTCAAGTGTATGTATATACATGGGCCCTATCATATGTGCTTTGGTGTAAGCACTATCCATCTAATACATAAAAATTGGACATTTAACAAATATAGTTACAAGTTATCTACATATTCATCTCTATATCTCAATGCAAAATACCTTACACTTTTCTCATTAATCAACACATCCCATTTTATAAACTCCCAAATCCCAATCACACCATTATCTTTTCAGTCTTCACAGTCCTTATACAAATAATATGTATAATTCCTAGATTATTCACGTTTATCCGTGTAAGGTCTGTTCATATTTTCTCTCTATATACTACTTGTAGCCACATGCAAGGTCAGAAACCTTCGCTGTCTTTTCTCTTCCACGCTTTCGAAAAGATAACACACATCATTAAATCTATCTTTCAAAGCAATCAGTCTTTCAAATCTTTGACTTGTATTACCATCACTCATAAATTGCTCACCATAGAAATTATCCTTCTATTCATTTCTCTTTGAATCATTCTCAAAGTCAATTAAGCCTTTTTCTCCGACACATTCACTTGCACGTAAAGCTTGCAAATATTTTCTCTCAGGTCAAGTGGAAGCTTTTTGATCTTTTGGAACAAGTCATCACTCATCTTGTTGCATAGTCACTACTTTAATTCCACAAGGACTCCCATTTTGATCTTGTCCTTTTCATTTTTTAACATGCTTCTTCTACATTCCTTGTTATCATCCAGTTCCATGATCTCCTCTGATGAAGAAGTTGCCATTATGAACCAAACAGTGTCTTTACTGTAAAACGTCTGCAGATCCTTACAATCTGAGCTTCTTCACAGGGCTGAAGAATCTTTCAAATAAAAGCCCTTTAGATTCACTCAACTTCACATCAGCATCTGTAATGTTAAACTCCAATACAGTTACTGGTTTAACCTCAAAATCTAACTTCTACTTCCTCGTTTTCTTAACAAAACAAACATTTGATCACTTTCTTCTTCTGCTTCATTTCGTGCACGTTGAAGTAAATCTTTAAAGAACATATATATAAACGTCTCCTGTAAACTCAGTAGGAAATCTGGAGAGTATATAATGTTGTTTAGCTGTCAAATCTGTTCTTGATAATTGTAGTCTCCAAAAGAAAGATCTAACAAATATGAACCGAATATCCCTGTTCACTTGAGCTACCTTCCTCATATGCAGCTCTTGACCAGGACTATCTTTATTCGCTGGCTTGGATTTGTCCTCTCCCCTTGACCTGTAATGAAACTCGTAGATATGATCTTGTATTTCCATTGGCAAGCTTTTGATGTCACTAGTTACATTCATATCACGTAATGGAACTGTCACTCCAATCCAATCCATGTTATTTCCAAGGAAACTAGCATACCAATGACTAAAACGCATAAAAACTCTAACTCAGATATATCCCATATGTGTTTTAAAACCCAGTTCTTGGTTAAAGAGAAGTACTTTTAAAAATTGAAGTTCATGCCTTGGAAAACAACACTTGATATACAACGTATTTACATGTAATAAAATAATACCATTTCTTTCATGCAGGAATTAATTAAAAAAACAAGACAAGAACGATCAATCAAATAGGACAAAGTTAAATGTTTCTCCTTTATCCGTCACACACGATTTGTTTTGTCTGGTCAGCTGCCACTTGTGTCCCAGCGATATGTTTCCAGTCATGTACATCTTTCCAGCATTCGTGTAACCAGCAAGCTACACACATCGCGTGCATCCAAAGTCGATAAAGCGCCACGAATCTTTTCTTCACACAGAGGTAGAGTGGTATCGATATGTATCTTTCAACATAATGAGTCTCTCTTGCACATTTAAGACTCCAGTAAATTCGATGTTCTACGTACTTGTATCATGATCAACGAACCACTTCACGAACTTTTCACTTAACGGTTCTTAATTTTGAACCTGTCAGAATTGTTCTACACCAGGATCTCTCCAAAATTCAATATCCTTGTATAAATCACATCATATGTGACAGTAGATGCTCGATCAAAACGTTACGATACCTTGGATATTTTAGGAGATCGGGTCCTTTACTTTGCCACAGACAGTTGTATGTACATCCATTGTCTTTGGTAACACAGACACTGAAGAGGAACGTTCAGACGCATGGACTGATGAACATACTACTTTACCGTTTGTTAGTCAAGGCCCCACAAAATTATGAATACCAATACAGAGAAATTAATTCCATTACAAATTCAAAAGACTGTCACAAATCTGTCGTTCGATCACATGTTTATATATTTCAGTAGATCTTCATCTCCTCTAACCCCAAGTACATGTGAAAGGATAGTTGTGTGTATGTTATAATATATATAAAAAGCATGTTCAGTATGTGTATAAACACATTACCCTTTCCGTTGGGTAAAAGGAGTGTATGTTGGAATAGCAATCAAAATATGCTTGCTGTATAGTAGGGGTGTGTTTGGATATAATTAAATAGCAGCAGCTGGATTTTAGACGTGTGTCCGATTGTAATCAAAAGAGTGAGTGCTGGATAGTGGAGTGTCTGCTATAGAGTAATCAAAAACAAGTTGCTGGATGATTGAGATGAATGCTGGATTCTAAAGATGCGTGTTGGATTGTAGATTTATTCATTCTGTTTACCACCATAGACCCTTTTCTACCAGAAATATTGCCTTATGTAAATCTATGGAAAAATTTCACTTGCGTCCCAAGTGCTGCCTAATGTATACCTTAAGAAACAGAAATATTTTGCATAAGGTAAGATCCGAACAAACTTACCTTTCGGTCAATGGTGAAATCCAAGATTGTCCGAATGCAAAATTGCACTGTGAGTAGGGTTAATGTCCAGACGTCTAGATCGGCGAACAATTATCGCATTTTCTCCATTATATCACAAATTGAAGGAAGTGTGTCGAGCTGTTTTGAAAATTGAACTATTCTTGATTACGACTGGCCTAAGTTGGAAATTAGCAGACGCAATTAGGATAAAATAGCAGTGTTGGAACTGCCGAGGGGTGCGGACCGGTGTCTTCCCTTGTGTTATATTATTACAGGTTAGAACCCCCATCCCTTGATTTTCTTTGTAACGAGCCCCTGTGGTCTGCTGAAGGATCCCTCACATCACAGACCCGTTGGTCGCCAAGACCTGGTCCCTCGCACCGAGAAAACCAGTCCCCTCTTCCGATCCAACGTCACCAAACACAGCGCATACGTCACAGTAACCCCCACAGTGTTCTGTGACTCCACATCAAACGATGTACAAGGCATGGCAGGCATGTATAAAGCAGCTCTACAGCTGGTGACTCCACATCAAACGATGTACACGGCATGGCATTTAGGCAGCTAAAATGATAATTAAACCGTGTAGTACATACGACACGGTTAAGTACTTCTTCAGTCATATGTGGCGCATGCGCGCACATGAATTCATTACCCAATACATTAATTGTCTAATGCAAACATTGTATAATTAAATACAAGTTGTCTGTTCGGTTGCAACAAATAGCTAACTCTAACCAGACCATAGTAGTTATAATATAGCGTTGTATAACGTAGGTATTGACTCTCCGTAGAATTTAGAATAAATGTTTCCTGCTCGTTAGCTACTGCATTCAATGAATATGTTTGCAGATAGAAGTCTTTTTGAAACATTAAGGTTCTAAAACATCTAAAGTATAAAAACAATTCTGTCATATAGACGAATAATAATAAAAAATTTCATTACCTCTACAGCAGGAGATTTGCTCCTGTAAAGGGGTGAGCGTCCTTACAAGACTTGGCGTAATGTGATGTTTTTCGAGAATTTGCTCTATAAGTACACTAGCTGTGACAGATGCGCAGCTAGGTACTTAGTTTCCCCGCTGCAAGCCATTTGTTCGTGCAGCATGGTCTGAGTTTCGCTCAGGATTTCGAAATAACTAAGCCGAAAAAATATACCACCCTCGGGTGATGCTGTACGCGGCAACCAAACCAGAGTACTTTTTTGACAACATATACATATTGATATTACTCCTACCCAATTCCGTGACACTACATGTATGCGGAATGTGGAATGATGCCCCAGTGCTAGACATCACTATAAACTGCCACACTGCAGACATCGTAGCGATATGACTGAAAAATAATGTTAAAGCTACGTTAAAAATCCTAATCACACACACACACACACACACAAACACACACACACACACACACAGAGTGTACTCTTAAAATAAGTCATTGCAATTAACTGTGTAATGTCAACAGCATCCGCATCACTGCTGACTAGCAGTAAGATTCTGGACTTTAATCCAGTAGTCGCCGGTTTGATCTGCCACTTTTAGTCTTTCGTTCAAGACGAGGTCTCAGAGCTTCCATGGCAGAATGGTGTAAGATGTTTGCCTTGTGATCACTAGTAGTAAAGTGGGCCACCCTAACCTCAATGGGAATTAGCATTACAGACCCCCCCCCCGGGCCACTCTAGCCTCAAGGGAAATTTAACATGGAGAAAAATCGTGGGCCACTCTAGCCTCAAGGGGAATTTAACATGGGAAATAGTCTTGGGCCACTCTAGCGTCAAGGGGAATTGAACATGGAGAAAAAGTCTTGGGCCACTCTAGCCTCAAGGGGAATTGAACATGGGGGAATAAAGTGTGTGTCTATCTAGGGACAAGGGGAATTGAACATGGGATTTTTTTTTTTTTAATTTTTTTTTTAAAAAAATGGGTAGGCAATGGAAAGTCATTCTCTTTTCGAAAAATATGGGTGGCCCTGAAAAGGGCCTTTGGGTTTTTCTTCTTCTGCTTCTAACTCCTTAACTTCTTCCACCATCCTCTTATTTTTTCCATCATTCCTTTCTTCTTCTTTTCTGTTTCTGGCATCCAGTCCGGTTGACCCATGGCTCGGAACTTCTCTTGGATTTTCATCCAGTTAGCGTTTAGTTTCTCTAGTTCTTCCTTTTTCTTTCTATTTTCTTCTTCTTTTCTTTCCTTTGACCACTTTTCTTTGATCTTCTTGACCTCTTCGGTCAGCACATTCCTCATTACTTCTTCCGCTTTCTTAAGCTTGTCTAAGCCCCACTTCACAAAAGACCAATCTGTCCATTCTACAATGTCTTCTAAAAAACACCTTACACTCGTCACATATCTATCGCTTCTTTCAACTTACCCACTTTCACATACGGTGGGTTAATTAAACCTCTGATTCTCTTCTCCTCATCCTCTATCATTTCTTTTACAATATCGATGGCTAAGTGGAGGCTGGTTACTTGTCTTGAGACGAAGTCTTTTGTCACTGCATACCTCCATTCCTGTTCAAGCCTTTCTGCTACATTCAATCCATCCACCATCCAATACCAACTTCCCATAAGGGTATTATACAAAGCTGAAGCTGCTGGCATCTTCTTGTTTGCTTATTCCGTAGAATGGGCTCCAATGGCAAACACTGTTAGTTTTATACTTAAAGCGCGGACGTGATTGAAAACATCCCCTAAGACATAAAATTGATCTTACCTAGATCATGACCAAACAACGCGCGGACGTGAAGGAAAACATCCCCCACTTTCTCATTTCATATAATAAAACCCAAACTATACTCTCCACATACGCTAAGAAACAATAAAGAAACCCATAATCTACTATTCACACAAACTTACGTGATCAGTTACAAACACAAACACACAAACACATACACTCGCACTTTGAAAAAAGAGTTAGTGTTTATATTCACACTACTCTACCTACACACATTGGCAAATTGATGGTTATTTCTTTTCTTGAGTATTGGGGTAGCCCTGAAAAGGGCTGTTTTTTTGGAACTTCATGGACACCTGGTTAATGGTGGCACCTTCCAGGCCTGGCGCCACATACACATCTTGTTCTCCAGTTACTTTTTACTTTTTTTGGGGAGAGAGCAGAGGGAGGATAAATAGCTTCAGAATCCCAATTTTCGGTTTCTGGGATTCTGAAATTTCTTCTTCTCTCCTTTTCCTCCTCTTCTTTGTTTCTTCTCTCCTCCTCCTCCTCTTCTTTGTATCTTCTCTCCTCCTCTTCTTTGTTTCTTCTTTCCTCCTCTATCTCTCATCCTTCCCTCTTCCACAATGGCTTCCGCGGCCAGTTCATTTAGTATGCGCCTGGCATATTCCAGATGCACATGAAGTTCCAACAGTTTCGCCAGTCTCGTGTTCATTCTGGTGTTGATCAATCAACAAGGGTAGCTGGACTGCCGAACGAGTTTCAATTTATAGTGAAAGCGCGGACGTGAAGGAAAACATCCCCCTAAAAACATAAAATTGATCTTACCTAGATCATGACCAAAACAACGCGCAGACCTAAAAGAAACACTCACTCACTTTTTTATACTACCCATTACTATTGTAAAAATTTTCATTAATCACTTCAATAGACTATCCACATACGCAAAGCAATCCAATCTAACCCCAAATCTACACCTCAAACACCAAAATAGACATCATTTTAATCTACTATCCTCACCAACGTACGTGAGCACTTACAAACACACAGTCCTATACACGAACACATACCCTCACACTGGCCGAGTGGTCTAAAGCTCTCACCGTTACGGATCACTGCCATCTCACCTCTGTCTGCGTGGGTTCGAGTCTCGGATTCGGCCAATGTGGATATGTGAGAAAGCTTGCCAGTAGCTTCTCGAGGGTCGGTGGTTCTTTCCGGGGATTTCCCGGTTTCTTCCTCCACCATTAATACTGGCCGCCATGTATAGCCTATTGTGTGCTGAAAGATGGCGTTAAACCCTACAACAACAACAACAATTAAAAAAGAGTTAGTGTTTATATTCACACTACTCTACCTACACACATTTGCAAATTGATGGTTATTTCTTTTCTAGAGTATTGGAGTAGCCCTGAAAAGGGCTGTTTTTTTTGTTTGCTATGGCAATCTTTTTTAGTTTCTAAGAATGCGATGTCCTCTGAGGATAGACTTTCTGGCGATAGGTCTGCTTCTTCGGAAAGAGAAGAAGAACTCTTTGGTGTCGATACGACAATCGACAAAGCCTCTGTCAGGTTCAGGTTGCTGCTGCTGCTGTTGTTGTTGTTGTTGTTGTTGCTGTTGCTGCTGTCTCTGAAGTCTGTACTTCTCTGTCCATTGTTGCTGTTGCTGCTGTCTCTGAAGTCTGTACTTCTCTGTCCATTCTTCTTTCTCCCTGTTCACTTCTTCTCTGAAGAGCTCTTCTATCAGGTCTTCAGTGACTTTTAACATTCTCACATTCTCTATTTCTTCTGGTTTCGGTATCAGACTGTGTCTGACCCTATGCAAATTTACGTAGGCTTCGTTTAGCTTAGCTAGTTTAGAGCACATCTTCGTAGGAGGATGAGTCGACAATGGATGTTTAGACTGGAAACAACCCCGGTTCTTAAAGTCAAAGCGCGGACGTGAAGGAAAACATCCCTCCACGGTCTTCGAGTCGCAACGTTCAATGAGTGTCATGAGAGGGATAGAGAGAAGTCAAAGAGCATGAATCAAACATTCTTATAGCCAAACAAAAGACAAAGGCATTTTTTTCAAAACACAACATTTTTTATTCAAAAATCACTTAACACTAACCAACAACAACTCTAACATATTTTAACAATAATCCAACAATATAACATCAAACATTTTTTTTCAAATGACAAACATTTTTTTTAATTCACACTCTACTTTAAACAGGGCTGACAACGTTGTGAATGAAATTGTGATTTCCACTGTTGGAAATCATCAGGCCATTGATGGACACTACGTTTCCTAGCTTGAGACAAATGATAAGCATAATGGTCACAAAACCATCGATCTACTTTCGCATCATTTCTAGTAGAAGAACGAGGATCAAAATGAGTTACTAAATGTTCTAAGGAATAGCCCAGGCTGCGATGATGCAGAAAATACACACAATATTGTCCACACACCAAGGAATCTGTGCCTTGTAATTTCACATTATTGAATCGGGTGGTCTGAGCATTTCTTCTCATAAAGTCAATGATATCGTCTTCCAAAGGGGGCAATCCGTACGAATCGAAATATTCCACACAACCTTATTGAGGAAAGTAGACGGCTACCCAGTGGGTTCCTGGGAGATGACTGTCGTCCGTGTTGATCACGTAAGCTTGATGGTCTTTAGGTTTGCGATGAGGGAGTTCATCTTTAGCACAGACGACAGGATTCCAAGAAGCCGTATACGAACTGTGGTTCAAAAGGTAATAAATTTCCCAGGTATCCATGTTTTGTGTGTTTTCTTCTTCACAGGTAATAATAAGTCATCAATTCGATCCTGAGTTTTTGCTTGAAAATGTCTGACAAATTACCGTTTCTTCATTTCGTCTCCTCACTCTGATTCAGGAGAGCTTCGATACGATGGATCTCTTGAGCGGTTAATGGTGGACAAGAATGTTCACGGAAGTCTTTATACCACTGGTGCCACACGTCTTCGTCCGAGATGAAACTCCAAGCTTCGTCCAGATATTCGTCCAATTTTTCTTCTTGACTTAACATCAGGCATTTATCGTGTTGAATTTGACTGGGATGATCGTTTTGACATCCATAGCAATTTTTCTTGATCAATTCCGTCATTTTTTCCACCAAGTGTTTGGCAAAACAGGAGACTAAATGGGCTTCTTGTTCTGGCCATCTTGACTTCATCATAACTTCATCGTCTTTGTCTTGGGATTCTCCTTCCACGGTCTCCTTACATTCCATGTCCAAAGTTTCTCCACTAGGTAAAGAGGGATAACAGTCTTCCATGGTTTCTAGTAATCTAGAATGACTTCTCTCAAACTGTTAATTTCTATGGTATTATCGAATTCTGCATACAGGATGACGTTCACTGTCTCGTCCAGTGGCTTTGCAAACTGAAGTTCCACACGAATCTGGCCGGATTTTATAGGGTGGAAATGTCCCTCGTCGCTCCCTTGGTCTGGAGTGAAATCGAAAGCCCACAAAGCGTAGCCTCCTGCATAATCCTCGTACGTAATGCCGTGACTGGTGTTGGTTCCTAACTGTCCAGTGGCTTCGTACAGTGACAAGTACGACCTCAAGTAATTCTTCTTGTCAAAGTTAGGTTCGAAAGGTCGGGTACACAAGGTCTTGCCATCGCGACTGACTTCGATCTTGGACACGTCAAAGTGTTGAAAGTAGAAAGGATTTTTAGCGATAGCTCCGTTGAAGGCTGTATTCTCGACCATACCAACGATTAAACGTTTGGGTAGCTGTCCTTGGAACAGATGATCTTCGATCATGGATCGCTGTCCCCTAGGAATGGTGAAGGTTTTCACTTCCACGCGTCGGATGGGATACTTGGCGGTCGTTCTGCTCAACGTCTGACTGATGCTGTTTGCCAATTTAGGTAACACTTCCACGCTCGATAAGGGTAAGTATCCATGCTGCTACTGACTAGTTTGTTATTCAAGTACAAGTCCACTCCGCTAAACAAGGAATGCATGAAATTGTTGACGGGAGCTACTGGCTCAGTGTCTATAGCATTTCCATCCTTATCTTGAACTTTGACTTTCAAGTACAAGTAACTGCTATTCAGATCGATGTAATCTTCGGGCTGTCCTTTGATTTCAAACTCGATGGGAGCGGAATCGGTCAATGAGGAGACGGGATGAAATTCCACCCATTGGGATTCTTGCATGGTCATCATGGTGGGTGGCATGGCAAACAGATCCAGTTCCGTCTTGGAACAGGCGCAAGACTCTCGGTGCATCATTTTTTTTGTTGCTGTGTCTCAATAATCGAAAACGTCTAAGTCTCGAACGGTTCTTCTTTTCTTGGTCTTTCTAGCTTTAGACGTGTGAAGTCTGGTGAAAGGATGTTTTCTTCGTCGTCTCTTTCTGCCTTGTCCTTGCTGAATGCCTGACTCGGTAGCGTGTAGGGCATTTATAGGTGTTTCTCGGCGGCCCAAAAGGTCTTTACCCGTTTGCAGCAAGACATTTTTGCCTGCCTTCATGAAGGTTTCTTTAGGGTTTTGTTTGACGATGATGACATTTTGGAGAAATTCTTTGCCTTGCGTCAGTGCGGCATCTTTCAAGGCGTGCAATCCGCGTGTCACCATCGGTTTCAAGACTGGGGCCACCGAACGAAAGGCCGATTTTAGCATATCTCCTAAACCGTGTCCTCGCTGCCGAGCAACCCCTCGATACACTGGATACATGACTTACGAGTCGTGAGAGAACCGTTTTCGAATATGGAGTTTCACCGTGACTTTTCCTTTGGTGAATGGAATATTTTGTCCTAGATCTCCTTTTATAGCAATGTTGACCGTGTCCAAATAAGACTTGCTAACAGGCAAATAGTGAGGATGTACAAATTCGCGGTGAACGTGATAAGTGTTTCCACCTTCCTGGTCACTGGTCGTGGTACTATCCACTTTGAAAGGAATGACACGCAGTAACGGCACAGAGGTGTGTCCCACCACGTTGTACTCCACCACATCGGAATACACAAAGATCAAATTCAGTCCTTGGTTCAGTTCTACAGGGAATAGAAGAAACTTGTAAAATTCCGTATTGCTGTTGATCTTCGGTTTAAAATTTGGAGCCATTTTTGTGTCTCCACCTAAAATATCAAACAAGTCACGATTAAAACTGATGGACAACGTTTGGGTATCCTGAAATTTTATCAGTAAGCGACGAGCCACTTTATGGCATTCCAGGGTGACACTTTTTTTGATTCTGTTCAGGGCTTTGCCAAAGGCAAACTCGAACCTGGAAGCAATGGTGTCCACCAAATGTTGGCCACTAAAATAAAACCCTGCCGGAATTTTCAAGGTGTAGATATTGAAGGGTGAATTGTTGGATGGTCTTGTGTCCCCTGAAAACCCGATGTCATTCATGGCTTCTTGTAATTGTTGGTTCAGGATTTCGACCTCAAAAGTGTTTTGCTTTTCGGTGATGTTTTGGATTTGTGTAGGGTGAATCATTTCTACTAAAGCCACTTCCCAATGGGCTTCGTGATCAAACTGGATGGCTTGAGGTAATTTGGCCGTGTAACAGCACAACGTGTTGTGGGGAAACACCTCCATGGAACTGTCACTGGGTAAGGTTAAGTAAAATTGGTTTTGGTGACTCATAATTCCAGACTTCTGTGGCTGTCCGAGGGTGTCTCCGCCCAAAATGGGGTTGTGGTTGTGGCTGGAGTGGTGACTGACACTGGCACTGGACACAAGGTTCCCGTGGTTCCCGTTCGAGGTGAATTTCAGGGAGGGATTAGGAAGCAGGTAACCGATGCAACTGCTCAATAAAATGGTCAACAATTGTTTGTCTCCTTGCTGCAAACTCAGATTGGCAATGGCTGCCCCGATGATACAATACACCACGAAGATTTGACAGAAAAAGACGATTTGCGTTTTAGGCACACGTTCTCCACACCACACCCACAAGGGTTGTTTTTGTAAATCTTGCACAGAAGAACTAGGTGAAGGAGGGGTGGTCGACGTAGCTGCGTCTGTGTGAAACGGCATGGTCACTTCTTTTTATAGTCGATGACTTGCGAAGCGTCGATCCAAGAATCAAAACTGGGTGGATATCCTTTCCAACGTACTTTGACTTCTTTGACACGTCGTTTGCCCACTTTACGGGTTCTGCGTTCGAGAATGCTTTCGATGTCGTACACGTCGTCTTCTTTTTTGGTGACACGTTGTAACTCGGGCAAATAAAACGTTCCTTTGAGCACTTCTCCGTTCATGTCTTCCAATTTATAGACGGCAGGATGACGGCCATGCACTCGTCCAGTGACACGAAACAATTCGGTCGTCCAGTTAGGTAAGTAACCTTTGTCGAAAGTCCGTTTGGTTTTGCCAATGCGCACCCAATCTCCTACGGCCAAGTCTCCAGTTTTCTTGGGGACAGCCCTTGTCGGGGACGTACCAAACAGGCGCTCAAACACTAACACTTCGCTCTCGGGAGTCACTTCTTGCGGGGCACGTCCGATGCTTCGATGGTAAGATTGGTTGTACGCTTGCACCAGGTGCGGTAAGATGTCGATGTACTTCAGAGTGTGGTGATGCGTAAAATATTTCCACATGCGTTCTTTCAAAGTGCGTTGAAAACGTTCCACGATGCTGGCTTTGGTTTCGGGATTCTCGGTGGTAAAAAAATGAATGTCACGTTTCTTTAATTCTTTTTGGAAAGCTTGTTCAGAAATTCGGTGCCTTTGTCCGTTTGCCATCGAAGAGGGTGACGACCGCTTTGTTTCAACACCCGTTGCAAGGCTCGCACTAACTCGCTGCTCGATTTGGAAGTCAAGGGCACGACCCAGGCAAATTTGGAAAAGACGTCGATGACACAAAACAAATATTTGTAGCCACGATTGTAGCTGGCCAAATGAGAGACATCGGATAAATCGGCTTGCCATTGATGATCGATGCCTTCCACTCGGGTGCGACTTCTGGCAAACTTGCGTCGAATGGGTTTGTGTAAAGTGTAGGTAGCTTGTTCTTGTAACCATCGTTGCACTTGAGGTAAACGGAGACTTTTCAGTCGAGTTTTGGCAGCACGATACAATTTTTGAACTCCTGCGTAACCTGCAGGATGGGAGGGATCGTAGTAAATGCTGGCTAAGACTTTTTCCATTTTTTTTTGTGTTCGTATGTTAATAAGACACCCACTCTTGGAGGATGCTACTCTTTTTCTCTTGGGGTATTTTCTTGGATTGCAATGCTTTGCGTGTGCGACCGGCAATAGGTGTTGAAGAGGAAGATGTCTGAGCGGGGGATATCTGTTCTTGTTTCACTTCTGTCTTCACTTCTGTCTTCACTTTCTTTTTCTCTTGTGATGAAGAAGGGGTGGCCATCATCTTTTTAATCCATCCAATTCTGGAGGTAGGTGGTGTTGTTAACTTGCGTACTTTTTCTGGTGGAGTTTGAAACCCTTCTTCTTCTTCTTCTCCTTTTTCTGTCTTGGTCACTGGTAGTGATGATACTGGTACTGGTACTGGTACTGGTGATGGTGCTGGACTTTTCATCAAGGTCTTAAAATCTTTCAGAGTGGGTAGAGCTGTTTCTTCTAAAGCTTTCTGGTGAAAGAGTTGCAGTCGTTGCAAGAGTTGAACGTACTTTTGCGATTTTTCTGTTTCGGACAAATCTTGGCGATCCATCAAGGACTGCAATTCGTGTTGTAACTGGGACATCTCGCTCAAATTGGGATTGGGAGGTAAATGCGGGGTGCGTTGTTCTTGCCAACGATGGTATTCCATCCATCGTTTGTAAGGCACTAAAGCTAGTTTTCGTCCTTCCATGGGTTGTCAGGGGTCGATTCTGAGATCTTGGGACTTCCGAGGGCCTTTTTATCTTGCTCCCACCAGTCCTCCCAACATGGTTCCCAAGACTCCTTTCAGTATGGGGCCTAACAAGAGGGGTAAAATGCCTCCACGGTGGACCAACATCTTCTTTTTTTGACGAATGGGAATTTTCTTTTGAACCATTTGGCGAAGAACGTGACGATTTTTGCTTAGGCATTGTTTCTGGTGTTTGGAGAAAGGGATCGTGCCTTTCAAAACGTTCAAACAACATTCGCACACGGTATCGATGACCTCTTTGGAGGCCGATTGGATGAGTTTTTTTCGTAAAGGTGGAGAAGCTTTGGACAGGACAGATAACATGTCCCCATGCTTGACTAAACGTGGTGGTAGTCCTTTCCTTTTCTTTCCTTGGGGTTTTCTGGAGGGTGACATCTTTGAGTCTTCAGGAGCACCAAAAAACACTGATACCCCCGACTTGGTCACAGGCCTTATTTATTCTGGAACGCGTCGCCACTGATTGTCTTTACGTCGTATTAGTTTGAGGACAGGCATGACACGTCGTGCAGGGGTATGTAACGGACTATATCGAGCCAGTTCTTGCTTGGACAAATCCAGTAAACTTTGTAACATGCCCGATCTTTCTTGGACTTTGATTTTGGGAGAAGGTACTTTGTGAGCAGCAGCCACTGCCTCTAAATTGGAGGGTCGTGCCACTGGGGAAGTTCTTTTGGGGGTCATCAACGGAGAAGTTCTTGGTGTGATCAACGTCTCCAAGTACTCTTCAGTTCTTGGTGTCATCAACGGCGAAGTGGATGAAAGTGAGGCTGCCGGAGACGCAGTCACCGCCGTGGCAGTTAGTGGTTTGCGAGTGTAAGGTTGCGTCCTGGCCGAAGTGCCTCTCTTGCGACTAGTTTTCTTCTGTGGACTTTTCTTTTTCTGGGGACTTTTTCTCTGTTTCTTTTTCTGGGAGCTTCTTTTCTTTTTCCGGGGTGGTGTCTGGTAAGAAGAGGGTCCCGCCACTGGAGAAGTTCTTCTTCTTGGGGACCTGGTCTTTTTCTTCTTCTTGGAGCTTCGTTGGACTTTTTTCTTGGGTATAACTTTGGGGGCATTAGGATCCCATCTTAAGAGAGAGCGAATGATGACCCCTCCTAGAGTACCGCTCCCTCCAGGTTTCAAAATGATTTGTTTTTTGGTTTGAGTGTCGATGCGGGGATCGGCCAGTTAGACCAAAGCGACTTTGTTTCGATCGAAAAAGCGTTGGGTTTGATGAGGAATCTGAATGATTCCTTGGAGTATTTGACGTGCCGTCACCGTGAACCATCGTAAGACTTCTTTGAGACTAGCTTCTAAGACACGAGCTCGTATTTGTGGATTTTTTTTCTCGACTGATGCCATACAAGGCACGAATCAATTTGACGGGAAGATGCGACTGAAGGGACGTCATGTTGACGTTGTGTGAGACAGACGAAAAAGGGTCTGAGGTTTTTATAGATTTTTTGATGGGGAGTGAAATGAAGTCGAGGACGGAGACGTGTACAGGACAGGCCCTCCGTCTTGGCACCAGTGGTGAAACAAGTGGGTACGAAATCGCAAATCCCGGGGGTCGTAGGTTTCAAATCGACGAGTAAATAGGCGTGTGGAGTTTGAGTGGCAAGGCGTTCCTAACTGTTTGGCTAAGACTTGCACTTGCGATTTATCTCGAGGGCTTTTAAACAAGACCACGTAATGCGCATTGAGACTGATGGTGCGATGGGCTTTACTTTGTTGAAACAAATTTTGGGTGATGTAAACGACACTGGCATTACGGTGATGCCCTTTGCGCGTGAACCACAGTTTAATTTCTTCTTCGTCTTCTCCTAACATGTCGTCGAAAATGACCAAATGGGTTTGACGGGAGTCAGAGACGATGCCGTCGTCTTCTTTAGGAATGCCTTCCACAAACACGATGGAATCGCCTTGACTTTCTCGCAAGAGGCTGTACGCCGATTGCCACTCTTTGTAACACCACACGATCCGCTGAGGTGGCCGATCGATCAAATGATGTTTATGTTCGATCAAACGTTTGACGAATTCGGTTTTGCCTGAACCGCTAGGTCCAGCAATGAGCATGTTAAAGGGATGGCGAAGATACAAAGCCTCCCAACTGGCACGATCTAAGTGTTCGTCGATGACTTTGACAGTAGAGGAAGAGGGAGCAGAGACAGCAGAGGTAGCCATAGTGTGAGAAATGTCACTTGTGACACGAAAACAAACAAGACAAGAGTTTATATACTTTTTTCAGAACACGTTTATTGAATGTTTCAAACATGAATACGAAAGACAAAAATACATCAAAGCCAAAGGCTTAAGTACAAGGATAAAAGGCACATGATAACCATTAACATGGAATAAACACAAGTGTCTGTACAACATGTTTTGGGTAATGTTCTAACCAGTTCTATAGTAGGGGGTAAGGTCACACAAGTGTCCTCCCGAAAGGGTCTTTCAGGCCTGTCCACGACAGTCCCGTCCTGGGTGACGGGTTCTTCTGGCACCGTCACTAACACGGGTTGAAAAGTAACTTTTTTCCTTGAACAACTCTCGTGCATACTGGGCCACTTCTTGGGTCCAAGCCTCAAAATCCCATTCTTTCCAGGCACGGACATCTGTCCAATGGGGATGTAAGTCACAAGCTACACACACATCGTCATACACGTCTTGGGTAGCTAAAAGTTGACGAATCTTTTTTTTCTGTTGAGGTCGAGAAGTATCCAGATGAAAACGCAAGGCTTTGAGCAAAAGGAGTTTTTCGTGACCATTTAAGGCCATTGAGGTGGTAAGTACTGATCGTAAAGAGTCCACAAAGAATCGGCTGGTAAACGAAATCCCAGAAAACAAGTCACTAAGACACACACCACTTGTCGACCCAAATTGAATGGATACAGTTCTTGTAATAATCGATGGTAATGATCCACGGTTTGAATATGGTCATTGAGTTCCTTCCACGGAATCTGTTCAATAATATGTGACATAATCCGTGGCATGGCAACTTGATTTTATAGTGTCTTTGTTTCGGAAGCAATAAAGGTAATTTCTAACTAAACATGTTCGTTCTCCAGTAGGGAATTTAAATGTTGCATACTGTAACTGAAACGTCAGAGTTTGTCTAGATGTTTCGTCTTTTTCTAAGCAGATTCCATGTAACAAATGTTGGTAATCCTTTAACTCGTCTTCCTCAATACGTTGCAGTAAGTGAATCTCGAAGTAACCAAAATTACGAACGTCTAGTTCATCATCATTCACAAACTGAAAGTGTTCAACAAGGTGTGACCACTGAAAAAATTTCTGACGAATCAGTCCTCTTATACCATTCAGGTACCAGTGGTTAAAGATCTGGTGACGTAACGGATGCAATTGTTCTTTACGTTTCACTTGTATTTTGACCAGTTCTCGGTAAATCCTTTCTCTCAACTTCTCAGGCAAGCCCAAAATGTTCTCTTGTAAAGTATCCATAAGTATATACACTGTTTTTGGAATCGTTGGGTGGTGGCCAATAGCCTCGTTTACCTTTGTGCCTGATGTAATATCCACTCATAATCAGTCTTCTTATACTTTGAAACAGAGCATAATTTAAAAACGGTTCAATAACTTTGCGTTTGCGTTTCACTTGTATTTTGATCAGTTCTCGGTAAATGCGTTCTCTCAACTCCACAGGCAGGGCACGAATGTTCTCTAGCAAAGTATCCATGAATAGGTCATACTAAATCCTCTTTTGTCTGACACAAGAAATGTACTGTTTGCACAGACATGGTTTTAATTCATTGTCGAATCTAAATCGTTTAGTTACTAATTTACACGTTACAATTCGTTCAGAAGTTTCCTCTTTCACCAAGTTGACATTGTGTACAAGATGTTGGTAATTCGTTAACTCTTCCTCTGGAATTCGATGCAGTACGTTTACAATGTAGTAGATAGAATCGTCAATACCAAACCATTCCTTTTTAAAACCAGGGGGTCGTTGATCAATGTCTGTCCAATGGAACACTTTCAACTCAATCAGTCCTTGTATAGCATTCAGGTACCAGTTGTTCAAACACCGGTGACGTAACGGATGCAATTGTTCTTTACGTTTCACTTGTATTTGACCAGCTCTCGGTAAATGCGTTCTCTCAACTCCACAGGCAAAGCACGAATGTTCTCGTGTAAAGTATCCATGAACAGATTATGGTAAGTTACTTTCAATGTCTCGGTCCCACTAAGAGTAAGTAATGACAATCCGGTGACCATCGAGCATGTTCTACGTAGGCCGAATCTTGCGGTTCCCAGTGGTGAAGTGACACACCGCAACTGAAGCACTTGACTTTATCTCCTTCGCCCAAGTAGAAAAATCCGGCTCTAGCTAATTCTTCGGGGGTCGGTCCTCCCAGATACTTAGGCCATTTTCCTTTGAACGATTGAAGACGATTTTCAAAATCGCAGTATTCCGACAAACGCACAGGAAACGAATATTCGTCTTTCACAGGTTCGTTTCGATGAGGGTTGGGTGACATGAACAGGTGTTTGCTCAGGGCTGGATGACATCCGTAGGGGGGTAGACGTGAAGGTGAACATTCCCCTTTAAAACGAAACCCAGTAAAATGTCCAAGAGGACGAGCGGCATCACTTTCGCATCCATCAGGTCTGACACGCACAGCATCACTTTCCATGATAGGGGTAGTGACACTAAAGTTCCCATGATGCTTTACGGCATCGCTAAGGTCACAACGTACAGCATCGTACCCATCGCAAGGCTCACAATCGCATTCCACTTCAGAAGACCCACACTTGAATTGTGCCTTTCTAAACAACTTGTTTTGTGTTTCTCTGAAAGTATTCATCTTGTTCGCTCGGTCTTGGTAGTCCCAATGAACTATCGATCTTGCCTAGGGTTCCTTTTTATATACAGACCAATACCGACGTGTCCATACGGTAAGGTGAAATGATTGGGAAGTCGAACTCGCTTCTGGTACACGATTTGATAGACTTTTTCCAAGGGTCGACTGACGATGTGGTGAGTGGGTAAACGTACAATCTTGTTCGGTTGATAGGTGGTCACTTTAAAGTTTCCATCCTCTCCCGATTGCAAGGCTTCTTTCAATACCCCAAAGTTGACCACTCGACTGGTACGATAATTCAGAGCCAGTCCTTTCACTTTGCACGTCGTGTGCACTTCTATTTGTTTGTCCCGGTATTCGTAGCCGTAATTTTTGCGACCGCCACTGACGAAACTTAGAATCTTGTCGTCGGGATGCTCGTCTGTCCAGGCTCCTAAACGGTCTCCTTCGATGTCAAGGTGCTGTTGACTCGGGTGATGGATGTAAATGCAACTGTCCGTGTCAAAGTACAGGACGCGTTCCCCTAACAGTTCTAAAGCTTCGTACAATTTTAAGCGAGCATAAGCTGTCACGTAAGCCGCAATGATGACATTTCCAAAAGGGTCGTCTTGTACAAAGTCCAGATCTTCTTCGTAATTGACCAAGATCAAATCCTCGCGAACGACGTCCACGTGTTTCATGTATTTGGTTTTGTCGTGAATCATCTGGAAGTAGCGGGAAGGTTCTGTCAAATATTCCGTCTTGGGTAAACACGGTCGTTGTGCCATTTTACCCCACAAGCAATTTAACATCACTTTGGCAAACGATCGCCTGCCTTCGTTTTTCTCGATGTGGTCTAAAGTGATGCCTTCTTGTTCATAGTATTTCTCTTTGAACTGTATTTGGTCTTCGGGAGTGTGACACCAGGAAGGATAGCCGCTGGCTTCTTGTTTCAGTTTCAAAAAGGCATCCACGTAGTCGGCGAAAATGCCTTTCTGACTGGGATCACCCTTGTGGTATTGTTGTGTCTTGGGAACGTGGCAAATTTCGTACACTTCTAACAGTTGGTATCCCATGTCCAGAGCTTTGAACAATTCTACGCTGACCCAGGTTCCCGTCAAGGCCCGTTCTTCCTGGCTGTGCTGACAAGGCTGATCTTGGTTGCACGTTTCGGCACAAGTACGGCACAAGGGAAACATCAGTTTGCCTTGACAATGGTGAGGTAAGACGGGATGGTATAGGTTCGTGGGAGGCAAAATTTTGCACTTGATCAAGCCTTCGTATTGTCGAATGTTTTTCAGGTCGATGTGTTCCGTTAACAATTGCGGGTGCCCTACAGGAAAGCGACAATATTTGCACACGTAGGGATACAGCGAACACACGTCCAAGTATTTGATATCTTCTCCTTTGTCTTCGTCAGCTTGGTACAGCAAACAGGTGGCATTGGTCCTTCCTCCGTACAAACTATCCCTCGGGTTCAGCGAGTCCATGAACTGATAACTTTCCACGAGGCGTTTAAACTCGGGATCGGTTTTCATACGGTGATCGTACTCGTGTTCCCACATTTCCACCACTTGGTATCCTTCCTGTTCCAACTTTAGGCGCCGCTCACAAGTGTCCTGGTACAAGTCTTCCATGGTTCGTTGTAAAAACTGATTTTTAGTGCTACGATCAGGGTAACAGACGGGACATCCGTGAAATAAGCAACCGTTAAACTCGTACACGATCTTGGGGTTTTCTAAGTCCCAGCCATCTACCGAATACGTTCCGATGGTCTTTTCACCCCCTCCGTTGCGGGCATGCTGAATCCATTTGTCTTCCTTGTCGCACAAGTAATGTAACCAACGTAGGGCTTTGACCGAGTATTGACGTTATACAAAGTTGGTCGTTTGAGGACTGATGACAGCCACGGTGTTTTCAGGCATGAATCGTTGTCGATACACTAAGGAACACGCTTTGGCAATGGTGCAAGCTTCTTTCAAAGGATCGACCCCTCCGTGTTCCATGAACAGTTCTCGAAATTTTCCACAGCAACGCCGTAAAATGTCTACGTCGGAACGACAATACTTTAGCATTTCTTCCTGAAAGTCGAAAGGGTCCGAGGCGTGAGCCTGGTACCAAGCGTAGAAAGCTTCTCGTTGTTCGGTACGCATGTTGTCGGGGTCGTAATAGTGAGCCTCAGGTAAATGGGGTAGAACAGCGTGTTGATTGGCTTCCGTATTGAAAAAGTGTGGAAAGTACCCTTTAGCCATTTCTGTCATTCCAAACGTTTTAGGCATTCGGCTCAAAGTCATGGCCTAGTAACTCATCGAATCTTTAAACTGCACTTGTCCCACTTGCATGAAAATGATTTTGGCTCCGTTCAAAGTCACTTTAGGACGCTCGGTGCCTTGTTCCGTATAGTATCTCAAAAGAAACTGTCCATCGTATCCGGAAAAATTGTGAGCCATCACCGTGGCATGACGATGACAATCTCCGTAACGTTCGATGTCCTCTTGGCTCCACGTCTTGTCGACGGGGTCTAAGACCCATTGGGCAAAATCGGCTAACGTGTTCGGTCCCCGAAAGATTTTTTCACGTCCTCCAGGAATCTTGCTGCAGTGAGGGCAATGACTGAAAATAGGTTCTTGAATGCACTTCTCGCACGCTCGATGAGCCACGCAGAAATTAGGAATGTGAATGCCGGTCTCTTGCATGCATTCGAAATCGAAAAAGATGAAATTGCCTTTCTTCTTTTCACCGTCCTCTTTCTCTGGTGGGGGTTGGTATTTTTGCACGTAGCATTGGTGTTCCAAGTCCACGATGTGGTGACAAATGTGACATTTTTTCTTTCCTCGACATACGTGTGCCTTGTCATTATTGGTAAGTATGCCTTGTCCACACGTAGGGCACAATCTCAGGAGTTGACAAGCACATTTCTGCTGTGAACCTTGCGTCTTCAAATGTTGTTGGTAACAGGTAGGGCTGACAAACGTGCGCAGACAAGTTGAACAAGGCACTGGTCCTTCGCTCAGACAGGGTGAAGAGGCCAAACATCCTGGGCATTTCATTCCACAATGTTTGTGTTGCTCTCGATTATTTTAACCACGGTCACATTTCTCACAGTAATATCTGTATCCCAGGAATCCGATGATGGTGGTAATGGTATCGAAATGGTCATCGTGATAATAGACATGAATGTATTTTCCGTCCTTAAAATCTTGGCCTCGAAACAACAGAGGTCCGCGCACTTCTTGAGGGTGCACTTTCAAGGTGTAGCGTGTAGCTAGGACATCTTGCAATTTTTGCATTTCAGGAATGCCACAGGGCGTGTCTTTGGACAGGCCAGCTTGTTGTAACAGGAGTTCTGCTTCGCTTCGTTGTTTGGCTCGGTCCGATTGTCGAATAGTTTTCCAGGCTCTTTTCCATTCTACCGTATCGTTCTTGTTGGCATAGGTTCGTCCCACCACGGTGGCACGGGCTAAACACATCTGGTCTTGAGGGTTGTTAATTCGGACGAGACTTGTTTTGGTGTTGCGAAGGTCGTCCACCAATAACATCTTTTTGCGTCCAGTCCCTTGAGGAGGAGAGACGTGGGTCATGTCCAGTGTGGCTTTTCCATCGGTGATGTCAAACTGGTCATTAGATTGTTGTACGTGTTGAATCTTGTCCATGACTTTGGAAGCGGTCAATTCTGCAGGGGTGCTAAACTCGATCCAAACAGGGGATTTCAAACCGTCGTGTTGTATGGAAAGTCTCAAGCGATCGTCTTCTTTGGGTTGACATTGTCGCTTGAGTGCGGTGAGCAAAGAATCCCACACCCCAGTGATAAACACTTCTGCTTTCTCTAACGGCACTTCAGCCTTGAAATCTTTAAACTTCACCGTGTATTTGTAAGCCGTGGTTCTAAATTTTCTAGAGGAGCGCTTTTCCGTCTCTCGAATGGAATAGTATTTTTCAGGGTTGACTAAGGGTGGTGAACTTGGTTTAGAAGGTTCGGATTCTGGTTCACTCATGTCCTCTTCAAAATCACTGGCATGAATTTGTGCCAAGATTTCAGCCCTGGTACGAGGCGATAGATCACGTTTCTGCCTCTTACTTTCTTCTTCTTTCTTCTCAAATGAATAGGATCGTTTCATCTTGAGTGAAAAACGTCAAATGACTCAAGTTTAAACACGATGGACTAATTTATAGTCATGGCATACCAGCGTATATAAAAGGGTGTGTGTCTTGTCCTTTCACTATTCATTTCACTCTCAAACCGAGCACAACGATGGAAGAGACTAGCCAAATCGAACGTTTCATCAGAGCTTTGCGAGGGGTCATTAGAAAATTCTCTTCAGACCAGCCCACGGACTACTCTCCTTCCTTTCGAGATAAAAGTCAAGATACTTGCTATATCTGTCAGAAGAAAGGGCATTGGTCTTCAGAGTGTCCAGACCGTCAAAAAAGAAAAAAAACAGGGACTAAAAAAGACAAAAGTCAAAATACCTGTTATTATTGTAAAGAAAAAGGACATTGGTCTCCAGATTGCCCAAAAAAGAAACAAGAGGGGTCAGAAGAAGAGAGGGATTCTTCAGAGGAAGAGAGGGATTCTTCAGAGGAAGAAAGCAGACAGGTGAAGAAAAAGAAACAGGAGAAGAAAAGAAGAAGGGAAGAAAGCGAGGAGGAAGAAGAAGAGGAAAAGAGTGTGACGGTGAAGAAATTTAAAAAACTGAGAGACTAAACAGGGAGACAGAAGAAGTCAATGAACTTTTTATTAGTGTTGTGTTGTGAATTGTGAATTGGATTGTAACAATGGATAAAAGAATAAATTAATGATATAAGGTAAGTGTCTTTGAGTTTTGATTTTAAAATAAGAAGCTACACTCACGCACTCATACAAAGACACGTACTATAGGGGGTAAAATGTTTTTTTTTTTTTGTTTTTTTTTTGAGTTATTGGCAAATTGAAATTGTATTTCTTTTCGAGAAATGTGGGTGGCCCTGAAAAGGGCCTTTTTATTTTGGTGTAGGGGTGAGTTCAAGCAATCAACTTTAACTGCCTTAAGCCTTTGCCACGGCCAAGGCCTACTTCTGGACTGCGTAATGTTGATGATGATTGGGTTGAAATCACTAAGGGTGGTACGGTAGGCTTAGTCACAGGGTTAACGTGTTTAGCTCGGGAAGGTCGTATTCTCTTCGGTCGTAATAAAGAAGTCTGATACATTTGTTTCAGACTTCTTAACTCCGCTAAAATGTCCAACAGTACCGTGACCGTTTGATTTTCACCCTCTTGTTTCTTTGCTGCTACGTCTTCTTGCTGTTGTTGCTGTTGTTTTTTCTTACCTCTTCTTCTTGCTGCTGCTGTAGGAGAAAAGCTTGTTCCGCTTCCTTTTGTCGTTGTATAAATTTCTCCAATTCTTCTTTCTGTCTCTGTCTAAAATTCTCCACTTGCGGTAATGAAGAAGGTAACGAAGGTTCCGGAACAAATTCTTGCGAGGTAAGAAAATCCACAAAATCCCAATTCACCTCTTCTGAAAGTAAGTCCGGGTTCCCTTGGGCAGTCTCCCCTGCTGGTGCACCCCAATGGATCGTTTTCTGAGTTTCCGTCATGTTGAATCACTGTCGCATAGATTGACTGTACACAAGCGCTAGCGAATCTATATAGACCACGTGACGTCACAGACTGCTCTCTTCGGATTGGATGCGGGCTGACTGAATTTTGTCACGCGTGTTCGGATTGGTGAATGAACTCAATCCGTTTCAATCCTTCCTCTACCTATAAATAAGCGCAGTTCACTGCATTGATTCACCTGTTCTCGTCGCTTCAAGATGTGGACCACAGTCGAATCATCCACCCTTGTGTCTTCCATGATGTTTAGGACGGACATGCTCATGTATGTCCGGTCCAAGTGGACCGTTGTCGACAAGTCAGACACCAGTCTGTGGATACGAAGAGTGTACGTAGAAAGACAAGGTTGCCTCAAGAGGACACTGATTTATGGCCCTCGAGTAAGACGCAGCTTGAGGACAAGAAGATGCCGCAGATGCCCTTTATGTTAATGGATACATTAACATAAACCCAAAGGCCCTTTTCAGGGCCACCCATATTTCTCGAAAAGAGAATGACTTTCCATTGCCTACCCATTTTTTTAAAACAAATTTAAAAAAAAAATAAAAAAATCCCATGTTCAGTTCCCCTTGTCCCTAGATAGACCCACACTTTATTCCCCCATGTTCAATTCCCCTTGAATCTAGAGTGGCCCAAGACTTTGTCTCCATGTTCAATTCCCCTTGACGCTAGAGTGGCCCAAGACTATTTCCCATGTTAAATTTCCCTTGAGGCTAGAGTGGCCGCGGGGGGGTCTGTAATGCTAATTCCCACTGAGGCTAGGGTGGCCCACTTTACTACTATCACTTAACTTTCATCGCGCATGTTCAAATCCCACTGGTATGTGAGGATACTGTTAATTACTTGCAGAAGGTCAAGGGTTCGGTTTAGATGGTCTTTGGTGCCTGAAAAGTACTTGTAGTTTTCTTCGGCAATAAAAGTAGTTGCCACATATAGATTTTCTTGAGCTTAAAATGGTGTAAAACCGAAAGTAGTGAAGGGGGCACTTTACGGTCAATGGGAATTAGCATTAAAAACACCCCTGGGCAAGATTACCGTCAAGGGAAATTTAACATGGAGAAAAATCGTGGGTAAGATTACCGTCAAGGGAAATTAACATGGAGAAAAACAATCGTGGGGCAGTTTAGCGTCAAAGGAAATTAAACAGGGTGGGCCTTTATAGCGTCAAGGGCCTTCACTAAAGTGGGCCTTTATACCGTCAAGGGAAATTGAACATGGGATTTTTTTTAATATTTTTTTTTAAAAAAAATAAAAAAAGGGGTAGGCAATGGAAAGGCTATCTCTTTTCGAGAAATATGGCTGGCCCTGAAAAGGGCCTTTTTTTATGTTAATGTATTCATTAACATAAAGTGCACCGTATTGGTCTTCTTCTTGTCCTTAGGCTGCGTCTCACTGTTGGTCCGTAAACCAGCACTCTTTTCAGGCATCCTTGTCTTTCAACGTAGATCCTACGTATCCACAGGCTGGTGTTTGTCCTGTGGACAACGGTCCACTTGGATCGGACATACATGAGCAAGTCTGTCCGAAACATCATGGAAGACACAAGGGTGGATGACTCAACTGTGGTCCACATCTTGAAGCGACGAGAACAGGTAAATCAATGCAGTGAACTGCGCTTATTTATAGGCAGAGGTAGGATTGAAACGGATTGAGTTCATTCACCAATCCGAACACGCGTTACAAAATTCAGTCAGCCCGCATCCAATCCGAAGAGAGCAGTCTGTGACGTCTGTTGGTCTATATAGATTCGCTAGCGCTTGTGTGCAGTCAATCTATGCGACAGTGATTCAACATGACGGAAACTCAGAAAACGATCCATTGGGCTGCACCAACAGGGGAGACTGCCCAAGGGAACCCGGATTTACTTTCAGAAGAGGTGAATTGGGATTTTGTGGATTTTCTCTCCTCGCAAGAATTTGTTCCGGAACCTGCGTTACCTTCTTCATTACCGCAAGTGGAGAATTTTAGACAGTGACAGAAAGAAGAATTGGAGAAATTTATACAACGACAAAAGGAAGCGGAACAAGATTTTCTCCTACAGCAGCAGCAAGAAGAAGAGGTAAGAAAAAAACAACAGCAGCAACAGCAAGAAGAAGTATCAGCAGCAAAGAAACAAGAGGGTGAAAATCAAACGGTCACGGTACTGTTGGACATTTTAGAGGAGTTAAGAAGTCTGAAACAAATGTATCAGACTTCTTTATTACGACCGAAGAGAATACGACCTTCCCGAGCTAAACACGTCAACCCTGTGACTAAGCCTACCGTACCACCCTTAGTGATTTCAACCCAATCATTATCATCATCAACATTACGCAGTCCAGAAGTAGGCCTTGGCCGTGGCAAAGGCTTAAGGCAGTTAAAGTTGATTGCTTAAACTCACCCCTTCACCATGAAGAAAAAGGCCCTTTTCAGGGCCACCCACATTTCTCGAAAAGAAATACAATTTCAATTTGCCAATAACTCAAAAAAATAACAAAACCATTTTACCCTTATAGTACGTGTCTGTGTATGAGTGCGTGAGTGTACGTTCTTATTTTAAAATCAAAACTCAAAGACACTTACCTTATATCATTAATTTATTCTTTTATCCATTTTTTACAATCCAATTCACAATTCACAACACAACACTGTAATAAAAAGTTCATTGACTTCTTCTTTCTCATTGTTTAGTCTCTCTGTTTTTTAAATTTCTTCACCGTCTTTTCCTCATTTTCTTCCCTTCTTCTTTTCTTCTTCTCCTGTTTCTTTGCCTCTTGTAAATAGAATTGTCTTCTTTCTTCCTCTTCTTCCTCTGAAGAATCCCTCTCTTCTTCTGAAGAATCCCTCTCTTCTTCTGAAGAATCCCTCTTTTCTTCTGACTCCTCTTGTTTCTTTTTTGGGCAATCTGGAGACCAATGTCCTTTTTCTTTACAATAATAACAGGTATCTTGACTTTTGTCTTTTTTAGTCCCTGTTTTTGTTCTTTTTTGACGGTCTGGACACTCTGAAGACCAATGCCCTTTCTTCTGACAGATATAGCAAGTATCTTGACTTTTATCTCGAAAGGAAGGAGAGTAGTCTGTAGGCTGGTCTGAAGAGAATTTTCTAATGACCCCTCGCAAAGCTCTGACGAAACGTTCCATCTGGTTAGTCTCTTCCATCGTTGTGCTCGGCTTGAGAGTGAAATGAATAGTGAAAGGACAAGACACACACCCTTTTATATACGCTGTTCTGCTATGACTATAAAGTAGCTCATGGTGTTTGAACTTGAGTCATTTGACTTTTTGCTTTCAAGATGAAACGATCTAATTCATTCGAGAAGAAAGAAGAAGAAGAAAGTAAGAGGCAGAAACGTGATCTATCGCCTCGTACCAGGGCTGAAATCTTGGCACAAATTCATGCCAGTGATTTTGAAGAGGACATGAGTGAACTAGAATCAGAACCCTCTAAACCAAGTTCACCACCCTTAGTTAACCCTGAAAAGTACTATTCCATTCGAGAGACGGAAAAGCGCTCCTCTAGAAAATTTAGAACCACGGCTTACAAATACACGGTGAATTTTAAAGATTTCAAGGCTGAAGTGCCGTTAGAGAAAGCAGAAGTGTTCATCACTGGGGTGTGGGATTCTTTGCTCACTGCACTCAAGCGACAATGTCAACCCAAAGAAGACGATCGCTTGAGACTTTCCATACAACACGACGGTTTGAAATCCCCTGTTTGGATCGAGTTTAGCACCCCTGCAGAATTGACTGCTTCCAAAGTCATGGACAAGATTCAACACGTGCAACAATCCAATGACCAGTTTGACATCACCGATGGTAAAGCCACACTGGACATGACCCACGTCTCTCCTCCTCAAGGGACTGGACGCAAAAAGATGTTATTGGTGGACGACCTTCGCAACACCAAAAAGAGTCTCGTCCGAATTCGCAACCCTCATGACCAGATGTGTTTAGCCCGTGCCATCGTGGTGGGACGAACCTATGCCAACAAGAACGACACGGCAGAATCGAAAAGAACCTGGAACACTATTCAACAATCGGACCGAGCCAAACAACGAAACGAAGCAGAACTCCTGTTGCAACAAGCTGGCCTGTCCAAAGACACACCCTGTGGCATTCCTGAGATGCAAAAATTGCAAGACGTCCTAGCTCCACGATACACCTTGAAAGTGCACCCTCAAGAAGTGCGCGGACCTCTATTGTTTCGAGGGCAAGACTTTAAGGACGGAAAATACATTCATGTCTATTATCACGATGACCATTTCGATACGATTACCACTATCACTGGATTCCTGGGATACAGTTATTACTGTGAGAAATGTGACCATGGTTATAACAATCGAGAGCAACACAAGCATTGTGGATCGAAATGCACAGGATGTTTGGCCTCTTCACCCTGTCTGAGCGAAGAACCAGTGCCTTGTTCAACTTGTCTGCGCACGTTTGTCAGCCCTACCTGTTACCAACAACATTTGAAGACGCAAGGTTCACAGAAGAAATGCGCTTGTCAACTGCTGAGATTGTGCTCTACGTGTGTACAAGTCATACGTAACAATAATACCAAGGCACACGTATGTTCAGGAAAGAAAAAATGTCACATTTGTCACCACATCGTGGACTTGGAACACCAATGTTACGTGCAAAAATACCAACCCCCACCAGAGAAAGAGGACGGTTACAAGAAGAAAGGCAATGTCATCTTTTTCGATTTCGAATGCATGCAAGAGACTGGCATTCACATTCCTAATTTCTGCGTGGCTCATCGAGCGAGCGAGAAGTGCATTCAAGAACCTATCTTCAGTCATTGCCCTCACTGCAGCAAGATTCCTGGAGGGCGTGAAAAAATCTTTCGGGGGCCGAACACGTTAGCCGATTTTGCCCAATGGGTCTTAGACCCCGTCGACAAGACGTGGAGCCAAGAGGACATCGAACGTTACGGAGATTGTCATCGTCATGCCACGGTGATGGCTCACAATTTCTCCGGATCCGATGGACAGTTTCTTTTGAGGTACTATACGGAACAAGGCATCGAGCGTCCTAAAGTGACTTTGAACGGAGCCAAAATCATTTTCATGCAAGTGGGACAAGTACAGTTTAAAGATTCGATGAGTTACTTGGCCATGACTTTGAGTCGAATGCCTAAAACGTTTGGAATGACAGAAATGGCTAAAGGGTACTTTCCACACTTTTTCAATACGGAAGCCAATCAACACGCCGTTCTACCCCATTTACCTGAGGCTCACTATTACGACCCCGACAACATGTGTACCGAACAACGAGAAGCTTTCTACGCTTGGTACCAGGCTCACGCCTCGGACCCTTTCGACTTTCAGGAAGAAATGCTAAAGTATTGTCGTTCCGACGTGGACATTTTACGGCGTTGCTGTGGAAAATTTCGAGAATTGTTCATGGAACACGGAGGGGTCGATCCTTTGAAAGAAGCTTGCACCATTGCCAAAGCGTGTTCCTTAGTGTATCGACAACGATTCATGCCTGAAAACACCGTGGCTGTCATCAGTCCTCAAACGACCCAATATGTCAAACGTCAATACTCGGTCAAAGCCCTACGTTGGTTACATTACTTGTGCGACAAGGAAGACAAGTGGATTCAGCATGCCCGCAACGGAGGGGGCGAAAAGACCATCGGAACGTATTCGGTCGATGGCTGGGACTTAGAAAACCCCAAGATCGTGTACGAGTTTAACGGTTGCTTATTTCACGGATGTCCCGTCTGTTACCCTGACCGTGGCACTAAAAATCAGTTTTTACAACGAACCATGGAAGACTTGTACCAGGACACTTGTGAGCGGCGCCTAAAGTTAGAACAGCAAGGATACCAAGTGGTGGAAATGTGGGAACACGAGTACGATCACCGTATGAAAACCGATTCCGAGTTTAAACGCCTCGTGGAAAGTTACCAGTTCATGGACCCGCTGAACCCGAGGGATAGTTTGTACGGAGGAAGGACCAATGCCACCTGTTTGCTGTACCAAGCCGACGAAGAGAAAGGAGAAGAAATCAAATACTTGGACGTGTGTTCGCTGTATCCCTACGTGTGCAAATATTGTCGCTTTCCTGTAGGGCACCCGCAATTGTTAACGGAACACATCGACCTGAAAAACATTCGACAATACGAAGGCTTGATCAAGTGCAAAATTTTGCCTCCCACGAACCTATACCATCCCGTCTTACCTCACCATTGTCAAGGCAAACTGATGTTTCCCTTGTGCCGTACTTGTGCCGAAACGTGCAACCAAGATCAGCCTTGTCAGCACAGCCAGGAAGAACGGGCCTTGACGGGAACCTGGGTCAGCGTAGAATTGTTCAAAGCTCTGGACATGGGATACCAATGTTAGAAGTGTACGAAATTTGTCACTTTCCCAAGACACAACAATACCGCAAGGGTGACCCCACGCAGAAAGGCATTTTCGCCGACTACGTGGATGCCTTTTTGAAACTGAAGCAAGAAGCCAGCGGCTATCCTTCCTGGTGTCACACTCCCGAAGACCAAATACAATTCAAAGAGAAATACTACGAACAAGAAGGCATCACTTTAGACCACATCGAGAAAAACGAAGGCAGGCGATCGTTTGCCAAAGTGATGTTAAATTGCTTGTGGGGTAAAATGGCACAACGACCGTGTTTACCCATGACGGAATATTTGACAGAACCTTCCCGCTACTTCCAGATGATTCACGACAAAACCAAATACATGAAACACGTGGACGTCGTTCGAGAGAATTTAATCTTGGTCAATTACGAAGAAGATTTAGACTTTGTACAAGACGACCCTTTTGGAAATGTCATCATTGCGGCCTACGTAACAGCTTATGCTCGCTTAAAATTGTACGAAGCTTAAGAACTGTTAGGGGAACGTGTCCTGTACTTTGACACGGACAGTTGCATTTACATCCATCACCCGATTCAACATCACCCTGACATCGAAGGAGACCGTTTAGGAGCCTGGACAGACGAGCATCCCGACGACAAGATTCTAAGTTTCGTCAGTGGCGGTCGCAAAAATTACGGCTACGAATACCGGGACAAACAAGGAGAAGTGCACACGACGTGCAAAGTGAAAGGACTGACTCTGAATTATCGTACCAGTCGAGTGGTCAACTTTGGGGTATTGAAAGAAGCCTTGCAATCGGGAGAGGATGGAAACTTTAAAGTGACCACCTATCAACCGAACAAGATTGTACGTTTACCCACTCACCACATCGTCAGTCGACCCTTGGAAAAAGTTTATCAAATCGTGTACCAGAAGCGAGTGCGACTTCCCAATCATTTCACCTTACCGTACGGTCACGTCGGTATTGGTCTGTATATAAAAAGGAACCCTAGGCAAGATCGATAGTTCATTGGGACTGCCAAGACCGAGCGAACAAGATGAATACTTTCAGAGAAACACAGAACAAGTTGTTTAGAAAGGCACAATTCAAGTGTGTGGCTTCGGAAGTGGAATGCGATTGTGAGCCTTGCGATGGGTACGATGCTGTACGTTGTGACCTGAGCGATGGCGTAAAGCATCATGGGAACTTTAGTGTCCCTACCCCTATCATGGAAAGTGATGCTGTGCGTGTCAAACCTGTGGGATGCGAAAGTGATGCCGCTCGTCCTCTTGGACATTTAACTGGGTTTCGTTTTAAAGGGGAATGTTCACCTTCACGTCTACCCCCCTACGGATGTCATCCAGCCCTGAGCAAACTCCTGCCCATGTCACTCAACCCTCATCGAAACGAACCTGTGAAAGACGAATATTCGTTTCCTGTGCGTTTGTCGGAATACTGCGACTTTGAAAATCGTCTTCAATCGTTCAAAGGAAAATGGCCTAAGTATCTGGGAGGACCGACCCTCGAAGAATTAGCCAGAGCCGGATTTTTCTACTTGGGCGAAGGAGATAAAGTCAAGTGCTTCAGTTGCGGTGTGTCACTTCATCACTGGGAACCACAAGATTCGGCCTACGTAGAACATGCCCGATGGTCACCGAATTGTCATTACTTACCCTTAGTGGGACCGAGACATTGAAGTAACTTCTTACCATAATAATCTGTTCATGGATACTTTACAAGAGAACATTCGTGCTTTGCCTGTGGAGTTGAGAGAACGCATTTACCGAGAACTAGTTAAAATACAAGTGAAACGTAAAGAACAATTGCATCCGTTACGTCACCGGTGTTTGAACCACTGGTACCTGAAGGCTATACAAGGATTGATTCAGTTGAAAGTGTTCCATCGGACAGACATTGATCAACGATCCTCTAGTTTTAAAAAGGATTGGTTTGGTATGGACGATTCTACCTACATCATTGTAAACGTACTGCATCGAATTCCAGAGGAAGAGTTAACGAATTACCAACATCTTGTACACAATGTCAACTTGGTGAAAGAGGAAACTTCTGAACGAATTGTAATGTGCAAATTAGTGACTGAACGATTTAAATTCGACACTGAAGTAAAACCATGTTTGTGCAAACAGTACATTTCTTGTGTCAGACCAAAGAGGATTTAGTATGACCTATTCATGGATACTTTGCTAGAGAACATTCGTGCTTTGCCTGTGGAGTTGAGAGAACGCATTTACCGAGAACTGATCAAAATACAAGTGAAACACAAACTCAAAGTGATTCGTCCGTTTTTAAATTATGCTATGTTCCAAAGTACCAGAAGACTGATTATGAGTGGATATTACATTAGGCACAAAGGTAAACGAGGCTATTGGCCACCACCCAACGATTCCAAAAACAGTGTATATACTTATGGATACTTTACAAGAGAACATTTTGGGCTTGCCTGAGGAGTTGAGAGAAAGGATTTACCGAGAGCTGGTGAAAATACAAGTAAAACGTAAAGAACAATTGCATCCGTTACGTCACCAGATCTTTAAGCACTGGTACCTGAATGGTATAAGAGAACTGATTCGTCAGAAATTGTTTCAATGGTCAGACCTTGTTCAATACTTCCAGGCCCCCGATGATTCACGTGTTGATCATTTTGGTTACTTCGAGATTCACCTAGAGCAACCCCTTGAGGAAGACGAGGTAAAGGATTACCAACATATTTTACGTGGAATCTACTTAGCGGAGGAGGAAACTTCTAATCGAACTCTGAAGTTTCGGTTACAGTATGCAAGATTTACATTCCCAACTGGAAAACGAACATCACTGGCTAGAAAGTACGTGTATTCTTTTCGAAACAAAGAGACTATAAAAACAGGCAGCTATGCCACGACTTATGTCGTATGTAATCCACCAGATTCCGTGGAAGGAACTCAATGACCATATTCAAACCGTGGATCATTACCATCGATTATTACAAGAACTGTATCCATTCAATTTGGGACGACAAGTGGTGTGTGTCTTAGTGACTTGTTTTCTGGGATTTCGTTTACCAGCCGATTCTTTGTGGACTCTTTACGATCAGTACTTACCACCTCAATGGCCTTAAATGGTCATGAAAAACTCCTTTTGCTCAAAGCCTTGCGATTTCATCTGGATACTTCTCGACCTCAACAGGAAAAAAAGATTCGTCAACTTTTAGCTACCCAAGACGTGTATGACGATGTGTGTGTAGCTTGTGACTTACATCCCCATTGGACAGATGTCCGTGCCTGGAAAGAATGGGGTTTTGAGGCTTGGACCCAAGAAGTGGTCCAGTATGCACGAGAGTTGTTCAAGGAAAAAAGTTGCTTTTCAACCCGTGTTAGTGACGGTGCCAGAAGAACCCGTCACCCAGGACAGGACTGTCGTGGACAGCCCTGAAAGACCCTTTCGGGAGGACACTTGTGTGACCTTACCCCCTACTATAGAACTGGTTAGAACATTACCCAAAACATGTTGTACAGACACTTGTGTTTATTCCACGGTCATAGTTATCATGTGCCTTTTATCCTTGTACTTAAGCCTTTGGCTTTTATGTATTTTTGTCTTTCGTATTCATGTTTGAAAAAAAAAAAACATTCAATAAACGTGTTCTGAAAAAAGTATATAAACTCCTGTCTTGTTTGTTTTTTCGTGTCACAAGTGACATTTCTCACACCATGACTACCTCTGCTGTCTCTGCTCCCTCTTCCTCTACTGTCAAAGTCATCGACGAACACTTAGATCGTGCCAGTTGGGAGGCTTTGTATCTTCGCCATCCCTTTAACATGCTCATTGCTGGACCTAGCGGTTCAGGCAAAACCGAATTCGTCAAACGTTTGATCGAACATAAACATCATTTGATCGATCGACCCCCTCAACGAATCGTGTGGTGTTACAAAGAGTGGCAATCGGCGTACAGCCTCTTGCGAGAAAGTCAAGGCGATTCCATCGTGTTTGTGGAAGGCATTCCTAAAGAAGACGACGGCATCGTCTCTGACTCCCGTCAAACCCATTTGGTCATTTTCGACATGTTAGGAGAAGACGAAGAAGAAATTAAATTGTGGTTCACGCGCAAAGGGCATCACCGTAATGCCAGTGTCATTTACATCACCCAAAATTTGTTTCAACAAAGTAAAGCCCATCGCACCATCAGTCTCAATGCGCATTACGTGGTCTTGTTTAAAAGCCCTCGAGATAAATCGCAAGTGCAAGTCTTAGCCAAACAGTTAGGAACGCCTTGGTTGACTCAGGCGTACGACGATGCCACTCAAACGCCACACGCCTATTTACTCGTCGATTTGAAACCTGCGACCCCCGAGGATTTGCGATTTCGTACCCACTTGTTTCACCACTGGTGCCAAGACGGAGGGCCTGTCCTGTACACGTCTCCGTCCTCGACTTCATTTCACTCCCCATCAAAAAATCTATAAAAACCTCAGACCCTTTTTCGTCTGTCTCACACAACGTCAACATGACGTCCCTTCAGTCGCATCTTCCCGTCAAATTGATTCGTGCCTTGTATGGCATCAGTCGAGAAAAAAAATCCACAAATACGAGCTCGTGTCTTAGAAGCTAGTCTCAAAGAAGTCTTACGATGGTTCACGGTGACGGCACGTCAAATACTCCAAGGAATCATTCAGATTCCTCATCAAACCCAACGCTTTTTCGATCGAAACAAAGTCGCTTTGGTCTAACTGGCCGATCCCCGCATCGACACTCAAACCAAAAAACAAATCATTTTGAAACCTGGAGGGAGCGGTACTCTAGGAGGGGTCATCATTCGCTCTCTCTTAAGATGGGATCCTAATGCCCCCAAAGTTATACCCAAGAAAAAAGTCCAACGAAGCTCCAAGAAGAAGAAAAAGACCAGGTCCCCAAGAAGAAGAACTTCTCCAGTGGCGGGACCCTCTTCTTACCAGACACCACCCCGGAAAAAGAAAAGAAGCTCCCAGAAAAAGAAACAGAGAAAAAGTCCCCAGAAAAAGAAAAGTCCACAGAAGAAAACTAGTCGCAAGAGAGGCACTTCGGCCAGGACGCAACCTTACACTCGCAAACCACTAACTGCCACGGCGGTGACTGCGTCTCCGGCAGCCTCACTTTCATCCACTTCGCCGTTGATGACACCAAGAACTGAAGAGTACTTGGAGACGTTGATCACACCAAGAACTTCTCCGTTGATGACCCCCAAAAGAACTTCCCCAGTGGCACGACCCTCCAATTTAGAGGCAGTGGCTGCTGCTCACAAAGTACCTTCTCCCAAAATCAAAGTCCAAGAAAGATCGGGCATGTTACAAAGTTTACTGGATTTGTCCAAGCAAGAACTGGCTCGATATAGTCCGTTACATACCCCTGCACGACGTGTCATGCCTGTCCTCAAACTAATACGACGTAAAGACAATCAGTGGCGACGCGTTCCAGAATAAATAAGGCCTGTGACCAAGTCGGGGGTATCAGTGTTTTTTGGTGCTCCTGAAGACTCAAAGATGTCACCCTCCAGAAAACCCCAAGGAAAGAAAAGGAAAGGACTACCACCACGTTTAGTCAAGCATGGGGACATGTTATCTGTCCTGTCCAAAGCTTCTCCACCTTTACGAAAAAAACTCATCCAATCGGCCTCCAAAGAGGTCATCGATACCGTGTGCGAATGTTGTTTGAACGTTTTGAAAGGCACGATCCCTTTCTCCAAACACCAGAAACAATGCCTAAGCAAAAATCGTCACGTTCTTCGCCAAATGGTTCAAAAGAAAATTCCCATTCGTCAAAAAAAGAAGATGTTGGTCCACCGTGGAGGCATTTTACCCCTCTTGTTAGGCCCCATACTGAAAGGAGTCTTGGGAACCATGTTGGGAGGACTGGTGGGAGCAAGATAAAAAGGCCCTCGGAAGTCCCAAGATCTCAGAATCGACCCCTGACAACCCATGGAAGGACGAAAACTAGCTTTAGTGCCTTACAAACGATGGATGGAATACCATCGTTGGCAAGAACAACGCACCCCGCATTTACCTCCCAATCCCAATTTGAGCGAGATGTCCCAGTTACAACACGAATTGCAGTCCTTGATGGATCGCCAAGATTTGTCCGAAACAGAAAAATCGCAAAAGTACGTTCAACTCTTGCAACGACTGCAACTCTTTCACCAGAAAGCTTTAGAAGAAACAGCTCTACCCACTCTGAAAGATTTTAAGACCTTGATGAAAAGTCCAGCACCATCACCAGTACCAGTACCAGTACCAGTATCATCACTACCAGTGACCAAGACAGAAAAAGGAGAAGAAGAAGAAGAAGGGTTTCAAACTCCACCAGAAAAAGTACGCAAGTTAACAACACCACCTACCTCCAGAATTGGATGGATTAAAAAGATGATGGCCACCCCTTCTTCATCACAAGAGAAAAAGAAAGTGAAGACAGAAGTGAAGACAGAAGTGAAACAAGAACAGATATCCCCCGCTCAGACATCTTCCTCTTCAACACCTATTGCCGGTCGCACACGCAAAGCATTGCAATCCAAGAAAATACCCCAAGAGAAAAAGAGTAGCATCCTCCAAGAGTGGGTGTCTTATTAACATACGAACACAAAAAAAAATGGAAAAAGTCTTAGCCAGCATTTACTACGATCCCTCCCATCCTGCAGGTTACGCAGGAGTTCAAAAATTGTATCGTGCTGCCAAAACTCGACTGAAAAGTCTCCGTTTACCTCAAGTGCAACGATGGTTACAAGAACAAGCTACCTACACTTTACACAAACCCATTCGACGCAAGTTTGCCAGAAGTCGCACCCGAGTGGAAGGCATCGATCATCAATGGCAAGCCGATTTATCCGATGTCTCTCATTTGGCCAGCTACAATCGTGGCTACAAATATTTGTTTTGTGTCATCGACGTCTTTTCCAAATTTGCCTGGGTCGTGCCCTTGACTTCCAAATCGAGCAGCGAGTTAGTGCGAGCCTTGCAACGGGTGTTGAAACAAAGCGGTCGTCACCCTCTTCGATGGCAAACGGACAAAGGCACCGAATTTCTGAACAAGCTTTCCAAAAAGAATTAAAGAAACGTGACATTCATTTTTTTACCACCGAGAATCCCGAAACCAAAGCCAGCATCGTGGAACGTTTTCAACGCACTTTGAAAGAACGCATGTGGAAATATTTTACGCATCACCACACTCTGAAGTACATCGACATCTTACCGCACCTGGTGCAAGCGTACAACCAATCTTACCATCGAAGCATCGGACGTGCCCCGCAAGACGTGACTCCCGACAACGAAGTGCTGGTGTTTGAGCGTCTGTTCGGTACGTCCCCGACGAGGGCTGTCCCCAAGAAAAGTGGAGAGTTGACCGTAGGAGATTGGGTGCGCATTGGCAAAACCAAACGCACTTTTGACAAAGGTTACTTACCTAACTGGACGACCGAATTGTTTCGCGTCACTGGACGAGTGCATGGCCGTCATCCTGCCGTCTATAAATTGGAAGACATGAACGGAGAAGTACTCAAAGGAACGTTTTATTTGCCCGAGTTACAACGTGTCACCAAAAAAGAAGACGACGTGTACGACATCGAAAGCATTCTCGAACGCAGAACCCGTAAAGTGGGCAACCGACGTGTCAAAGACGTCAAAGTACGTTGGAAAGGATATCCACCCAGTTTCGATTCTTGGATCGACGCTTCGCAAGTCATCGACTATAAAAAGAAGAAGTGACCATCATGCCCTTTCACACAGCAGACGCAGCTACGTCGACCACTCCTTCTTCCCCTAGTTCTTCTGTGCAAGATTTACAAAAACAACCCTTGTGGGTGTGGTGTGGAGAACGTGTGCCTAAAACGCAAATCGTCTTTTTCTGCCAAATCTTCGTGGTGTATTGTATCATCGGGGCAGCCATTGCCAATTTGAGTTTGCAACAAGGAGACAAACAATTGTGGACCATTTTATTGAGCAGTTGCATCGGTTACCTGCTTCCCAATCCCTCCCTGAAATTCTCCTCGAACGGGAACCTTGTGTCCAGTGCCAGTGCCAGTCACCACTCCAACCACAATCACAACCAGAACCCCATTTTGGACGGAGACACGCCTCTGACATCCAGTAATATCCCCTCGGACAGCCACAGAACTCTGGAATTATGAGTCACCAAAACCAATTTTACTTAACCTTACCCAGTGACAGTTCCATGGAGGTGTTTCCCAATAACACGTTGTGCTGTTACACGGCCAAATTACCTCAAGCCATCCCCTTAGATCACGAAGCCCATTGGGAAGTGGCTTTAGTAGAAATGATTCACCCGACCCAAGTCCTCAATGTCCTTCGCAATCAAAATAAATTTGATGTGGAAGTTTATGACGAGCAAATACAACAGTACTTGGATACCCATAGCAAATATGACAAGAAAACCCCTCCCACAAAAAATCAAAAGTACACCACCTATCACTTGTTAATTCCCTCAGGCTATTATTTTAGTTGTCAACATTTGGTCAACACCATAGCCACCAGGTTTAATGGTGTGTTTGGGGAAGCTTTTAAGAATGTCAAGAACAAAAGTGTCACCCTGGAATACCACAAAACAGCTCGTCGCTTCCTGATAAAATTTCCTGAGGGGGATAAAATCATGGGTTTCTATTTTTGTGATCAATTGTTTGACATGTTGGGCGGTAATATGGAGCTGAGGAAGAAAGTAGAACAACAACAAAAAAAACCCGAATTATCAATCATTTACAACAACGAGTCTTTTGGCCAGTATTTTTGTACCCCGGTAGAACTGAACCAAGGACTGAATTTGATGTTCGTGTACTCCGATGTGGTGGAGTATAACGTGGTGGGACACACTTCCGTACCGTTACTGCGTGTCATTCCTTTCAAAGTGGATTCTGCCGCAAACGCTGACGAGGAAGGTGGAAACACTTACCACGTCCACCGCGAATTTGTCCATCCTCACTATTTGCCCGTCAGCAAGTCGTATTTGGACACGGTCAACATTACTATAAAAGGAAATTTGGGACAAAATATTCCATTCAACCAAAGGAAAAGTCACGGTGAAACTCCATTTTCGAAAACGGTTCTCTCACGATTCGTAAGTAAGTCATGTATCCAGTGTACCGAGGGGTTGCACGACAGCGAGGACACGGTTTAGGAGACATGTTAAAATCGGCCTTTCGTTCGGTGGCCCCGGTGTTGAAACCGATGGTGACACGCGGATTGCACGCCTTGAAAGATGCGGCACTGACGCAAGGCAAAGAATTTCTCCAAAATGTCATCATCGACAAACAAAACCCTAAAGAAGCCTTCATGAGGGCTGGCAAAAATGTCTTGCTGCAAACGGGTAAAGACATTTTGGGCCGACGAGACACACCTATAAATGCCCTGCACGCTACCGAGTCAGGCATTCAGCAAGGACAAGGCAGAAAGAGACGACGAAGAAAACACCCTTTCACTAGACTTCAAGCGAGAAAGGCCAAGAAAAGAAGAACCGTTCGAGACTTAGACGTTTTCGATTATTGAGACACAGAAAAAATGATGCACCGGGAGTCTTGCGCTTGTTCCAAGACGGAACTGGATCTGTTTGCCATGCCCCCCACCATGATGACCATGCAAGAATCCCAGTGGGTGGAATTTCTTCCTATCTCCTCTTTGACGGATTCCGCTCCCATCGAGTTTGAAATCAAAGGACAGCCCGAAGATTACATCGATTTGAATAGCAGTTACCTGTACTTGAAAGTCCAAGTAACCGAAGCGAACAACGAAATCCTAGACAATAATGATGCAGTAGCTCCCGTCAACAATTTCATGCATTCCTTGTTTAGCTAGGTGGACTTGTACTTGAATAACAAACTAGTCAGCAGCAGCATGGATACTTACCCTTACCGTGCCTACCTGGAAAATCTCTTGACGTACGGAATAAATGCCAAGAACACTCATCTGGATGCTTGCGTGGTATGGAGACCTGACCCAGCGACTAAGTTCAACACTATTTTACTTGCTGCGGATGCTTCACATTCAAAGGGATTTGTAGAACGACGAGCGAAAATTGCACTAAGTCGTAGTTTAGAACTGATGGATCGCTTGCATTTGGACATGTGGTTACAAGAAAAGTATTTGTTGAACGGGATGGATGTCCGCCTGAGACTGAATCGCAGTAGTGCTGCTTTCCATTTGATGGCTGCAGAAAATTCCACTTACAAAACCAAAATCCTAGAAGCCAGACTCTACGTGCGTCGTGTGGAAGTGTTACCTAAAGTAGGTAACGACATCAGTCAGACGTTGAGCAGAACAACCGCCAAGTATCCGATACGACGCGTAGAAGTGAAAACGTTCACCATTCCTGCTGGACAGCGATCCATGATCCAAGATCATCTGTTCCAAGGACAGTTACCCCAACGTTTGATTGTTGGTATCGTCAAGAATTCAGCTTTCAACGGAGCCTACCACGAAAATCCTTTTGAGTTTAAGCATTACAAAGTGTCCAAGATCGAAGTCAGTCGCGATGGCAAGACCTTGTGTACCCGACCTTTCGAACCTGACTTTGCCCAGAACAATTACTTGAGATCGTACTTGTCCCTGTACGAAGCCACGGGACAGTTAGGAACCAACACCAGTCACGGTATTACGTACGACGATTACACAGGAGGCTATGCTTTGTGGGCTTTCGATTTCACTCCTGACCAAGGCAGCGACGAGGGACATTTCCACCCTATAAAATCTGGCCAAATTCGTGTGGAACTTCAGTTTACTAATGCTCTACCAGACACGGTGAACGTCCTCCTGTATGCAGAATTCGGCAATACCATAGAAATCAACAGTTTGAGAGAAGTCATTCTAGATTACTAGAAGCCATGGAAGACTGTTATCCCTCTTTACCTAGTGGAGAAACTTTAGACATCGAATGTGAGGAGACCGTGGAAAAAGAAGAAGAAGTGATTATGATAAAATCGAGATGGCCAGAACAAGAAGCCCATTTAGTCTCCTGTTTTGCCAAACACTTGGTCGACAAAATGACGGAATTGATCAAGAAAAATTGTTATGGATGCCAAAACGATCATCCCAGTCAAATTCAACACGATAAATGCCTGATGTTAAGTCAAGAAGAAAAATTGGACGAGAATCTGGACGAAGCTTGGAGTCTCATCTTGAACAAAGACGTGTTGCACCAGTGGTATAAAGACTTACGTGAACATTCTTGTCCACCATTAACCACTCAAGAGATCCATCGTATCGAAGCTCTCCTGAATCAGAGTGAGGAAACAGAACGAATAACCGTTCATTCGTCAGACATTTTCAAGCAAAAACTCAGGATCGAATTGACGACATATTATTACCTGTGAAGAAGAAAAAAACATGGATACCTGGGAACTTTATTACCTTTTGAACCACAGTTCGTATACGTCTTCTTGGAATCCTGTCGTCTGTGCTAAAGATGAACTCCCTCATCGCAAACCTAAAGACCATCAAGCTTACGTGATCAACACGGACGACAGTCATCTCCCAGGAACCCACTGGGTAGCTGTCTACTTTCCTCAAGAAGGATGTGTGGAATATTTCGATTCGTACGGATTGCCCCCTTTGGAAAACGATATCATCGACTTTATGGGAAGAAATGCTCAAACCACCCGATTCAATAACGTGAAATTACAAGGCACAGATTCCTTGGTGTGTGGACAGTACTGTGTGTATTTTCTGCATCATCGCAGCCTGGGCTATTCCTTAGAACATTTAGTGACTCATTTTGATCCTCGTTCTTCTTCAAGAAACGATGTCAAAGTAGATCGATGGTTTTGTGACCATAATGCTAATCTTTTGTCTCAAGCTAGGAAACGTAGTGTCAATCAATGGCCTAATGATTTCCAACAGTGGAAATCACAATTTCATTCACAACGTTGTCAGCCCTGTTCAAGGTAGATTGTACTTGAAGAAAAATGTTTGATGTTTTGAAAAAAATGTTTCATGTTATAATGTTGGATTATTGTTAAAAAATATGTTAGAAATGTTGTTGTTTAGTGTTAAGTAATTTTTGAATAAAAAATGTTGTGTTTTTGAAAAAAAAAGACTTTGTCTTTTGTTTAGGTATAAGAATGTTGGATTGATGCTCTTTCATTTCTTACTATCCCTCTCATGACACTCACTGAACGTTGCGGCTCGAAAACCGTACGGGATGTTTTCCTTCACGTCCGCGCTTTGACTTTAAGAACCGGGGGTTGTTAGTAGTGAAAGGGGCCACCCTACGGACAATGGGAATTAGCATTACAGGGACCCCTGGGCCACTCTACGGACAATGGAAATTTAACATGGCGAAAAATCGTGGGCCACTCTACGGACAAGGGGAATTTAACATGGCAATAAATCGTGGGCCACTCTACGGACAAGGGGAATTTAACATGGGATTTTTTCTTTAAATTTTAAAAAATTTTTTTAAAAAAAGGGGTAGGTAATGGAAAGGCTATCTCTTTTCGAGAAATATGGCTGGCCCTGAAAAGGGCCTTTGGTTTATGTTAATATGCCCTTAGCATAAAGGGCATTTGCGACATCTTCTTTTCCTCAAACTTCGTCTTACAGCAGGGCCATACATCAGAGTCCTCTTGAGGCAACCTTGTCTCTCTATATAGACTCTTCTTATCCACAGGCTGCTGTTGGTCCTGTGGACAACGGTCCACTTGGATCGGACATACATGAGCATGTCCGTCCTGAACATCATTGTTGACACAAGGGTTGAAGATTCAACGTCGGTCCACATGTTGAGGCTCCGAGAATAGGTGAATCAATGCAGTGAACTGCGCTTATTTATAGGGACAGAAAGGATTGAAACGGATTGAGTTCATTCACCAATCCGAACACGCGTTACAGAATTCAGTCAGCCCACATCCAATCCGAAGAGAGCAGTCTGTGACGTCACGTAGTCAATATAGATTCGCTAGCGCTTGTGTGCAGTCAATCTATGCGACAGTGATTCAACATGACGGAAACTCAGAAAACGATCCAGTGGGGTGCACCAGCAGGGGAGACCGCCCAAGGGAACCCGGACTTACTTTCAGAAGAGGTGAATTGGGATTTTGTGGATTTTCTCTCCTCGCAAGAATTTGTTCCGGAACCTTCGTTACCTTCTTCATTACCGCAAGTGGAGAATTTTAGACAGAGACAGAAAGAAGAATTGGAGAAATTTATACAACGACAAAAGGAAGCGGAACAGGCTTTTCTCCTACAGCAACAGCAACAAGAAGAAGAGGTAAGAAAAAAACAACAGCAAGAAGAAGTAGCAGCAAAGAAACAAGAGGGTGAAAATCAAACGGTCACGGTACTGTTGGACATTTTAGCGGAGTTAAGAAGTCTGAAACAAATGTATCAGACTTCTTTATCACGACCGAAGAGAATACGACCTTCCCGAGCCAAACATGTCAACCCTGTGACTAAGCCTACCGTACCACCCTTAGTGATTTCAACCCAATCATTATCATCATTACGCAGTCCAGAAGTAGGCCTTGGCCGTGGCAAAGGCTTAAGGCAGTTAAAATTGATTGCTTAAACTCACCCCTGCACCATAAAGAAAAAAGGCCCTTTTCAGGGCCACCCACATTTCTCGAAAAGAAATACAATTTCAATTTGCCAATAACTCAAAAAAAAAAAAATAACTCACCCATTTTACCCTTATAGTACGTGTCTGTGTATGAGTGCGTGAGTGTAGCTTCTTATTTTAAAATCAAAACTCAAAGACTCTTACCATATATCATTCATTTATTCTTTTCTCCATTTTTTACAATCCAATTCACAATTCACATCACAACACTTTAATCAAAAGTTCATTGATTTCTTCTTTTCTCCTTGTTTAGTCTCTCTGTTTTTTTAATTTCTTCACCGTCACACTCTTTTCCTCTTCTTCTTCCTCCTCGCTTTCTTCCCTTCTTTTTTTCTCGTTTCTTTTTCTTCACCTGTCTTCTTTCTTCCTCAGAAGAATCCCTCTCTTCCTCTGAAGAATCCCTCTCTTCTTCTGAAGAATTCCTCTTATCTTCTGACTCCTCTTGTTTCTTTTTTGGGCAATCTGGAGACCAATGTCCTTTTTCTTTACAATAATAACAGGTATCTTGACTTTTGTCTTTTTTATCCCCTGTTTTTTTTCTTTTTTGACGGTCTGGACACTCTGAAGACCAATGCCCTTTCTTCTGACAGATATAGCAAGTATCTTGACTTTTATCTCTAAAGGAAGGAGAGTAGTCCGTAGGCTGGTCTGAAGAGAATTTTCTAATGACCCCTCGCAAAGCTCTGACGAAACGTTCCATCTGGTTAGTCTCTTCCATCGTTGTGCTCGGCTTGAGACTGAAATGAATAGTGAAAGGACAAGACACACACCCTTTTATATACGCTGGTCTGCTATGACTATAAAGTAGTTTATGGTGTTTGAACTTGAGTCATTTGACTTTTTGCTTTCAAGATGAAACGATCTAATTCATTCGAGAAGAAAGAAGAAGAAAGTAAGAGGCAGAAACGTGATCTATCGCCTCGTACCAGGGCTGAAATCTTGGCACAAATTCATGCCAGTGATTTTGAAGAGGACATGAGTGAACCAGAATCCGAACCCTCTAAACCAAGTTCATCACCCTTAGTTAACCCTGAAAATTACTATTCCATTCGAGAGACGGAAAAGCGCTCCTCTAGAAAATTTAGAACCACGGCTTACAAATACACGGTGAAGTTTAAAGATTTCAAGGCTGAAGTGCCGTTAGAGAAAGCAGAAGTGTTCATCACTGAGGTGTGGGGTTCTTTGCTCACTGCACTCAAGCGACAATGTCAACCCAAAGAAGACGATCGCTTGAGACTTTCCATACAACACGACGGTTTGAAATCCCCTGTTTGGATCGAGTTTAGCACCCCTGCAGAATTAACTGCTTCCAAAGTCATGGACAAGATTCAACACGTACAACAATCTAATGATCAGTTTGACATCACCGATGGTAAAGCCACACTTGACATGACCCACGTCTCTCCTCCTCAAGGGACAGGACGCAAAAAGATGTTATTGGTGGACGACCTTCGCAACACCAAAACGAGTCTCGTCCGAATTAACAACCCTCATGACCAGATGTGTTTAGCCCGTGCCATCGTGGTGGGACGAACCTATGCCAACAAGAACGACACGGTAGAATGGAAAAGAACCTGGGACACTATTCAACGTTCCGACCGAGCCAAACAACGAAACGAAGCAGAACTCCTGTTACAACAAGCCGGACTGTCCAAAGACACACCCTGTGGCATTCCCGAGATGCAAAAATTGCAAGATGTCCTAGCTCCACGCTACACCTTGAAAGTGCACCCTCAAGAAATGCGCGGGCCTCTGTTGTTTCGAGGCCAACATTTTAAGGACGGAAAATACATTCACCTTTATCATCACGATGAACATTTCGATACCATTACCAGTATCACTGGATTCCTGGGATACAGATATTACTGTGAGAAATGTGACTATGGTTATAATAATCGAGAGCAACACAAACATTGTGGATGGAAATGCTCAGGATGTTTGGCCTCTCCACCCTGTCTGAGCGAAGAACCAGTGCCTTGTTCAACTTGTCTGCGCACGTTTGTCAGCCCTACCTGTTACCAACAACATTTGAAGACGCAAGGTTCACAGAAGAAATGCGCTTGTCAACTCCTGAGATTGTGCCCTACGTGTGGACAAGGCATACGTACCAATAATACCAAGGCACACGTATGTTCAGGAAAGAGAAAATGTCACATTTGTCACCACATCGTGGACTTGGAACACCAATGTTACGTGCAAAAATACCAACCCCCACCAGAGAAAGAGGACGGTCACAAGAAGAAAGGCAATTTCATCTTTTTCGATTTCGAATGCATGCAAGAGACCGGCATTCACATCCCTAATTTCTGCGTGGCTCATCGAGCGTGCGAGAAGTGCATTCAAGAACCTATCTTCAGTCATTGCCCTCACTGCAGCAAGATTCCCGGAGGGCGTGAAAAAATCTTTCGGGGACCAAACACGTTAGCCGATTTTGCCCAATGGGTCTTAGACCCCATCGACAAGACGTGGAGCCAAGAGGACATCGAACGTTACGGAGATTGTCATCGTCATGCCACGGTGATGGCTCACAATTTCTCCGGATACGATGGACAGTTTCTTCTCAGATACTATACGGAACAAGGCACCGAGCGTCCTAAAGTGACTTTGAACGGAGCCAAAATCATTTTCATGCAAGTGGGACAAGTACAGTTTAAAGATTCTATGAGCTATTTGGCCATGCCTTTGAGTCGAATGCCTAAAACGTTTGGAATGACAGAAATGGCTAAAGGGTACTTTCCACACTTTTTCAATACGGAAGCCAATCAACACGCCGTTCTACCCCATTTGCCTGAGGCTCACTATTACGACCCCGACAACATGCGTACCGAACAACGAGAAGCTTTTTACGCTTGGTACCAGGCTCACGCCTCGGACCCTTTCGACTTTCAGGAAGAAATGCTAAAGTATTGTCGTTCCGACGTGGACATTTTACGGCGTTGCTGTGGAAAATTTCGAGAACTGTTCATGGAACACGGAGGGGTCGATCCTTTGAAAGAAGCTTGCACCATTGCCAAAGCGTGTTCCTTAGTGTATCGACAACGATTCATGCCTGAAAACACCGTGGCTGTCATCAGTCCTCAAACGACCCAATATGTCAAACGTCAATACTCGGTCAAAGCCCTACGTTGGTTACATTACTTGTGCGACAAGGAAGACAAGTGGATTCAACATGCCCGCAACGGAGGGGGCGAAAAGACCATCGGAACGTATTCGGTCGATGGCTGGGACTTAGAAAACCCCAAGATCGTGTACGAGTTTAACGGTTGCTTATTTCACGGATGTCCCGTCTGTTACCCTGACCGTGGCACTAAAAATCAGTTTTTACAACGAACCATGGAAGACTTGTACCAGGACACTTGTCAGCGACGCCTAAAGTTAGAACAGCAAGGATACCAAGTGGTGGAAATGTGGGAACACGAGTACGATCACCGTTTGAAAACCGATCCTGAGTTTAAACGCCTCGTGGAAAGTTACCAGTTCATGGACCCGTTGAACCCGAGGGATAGTTTGTACGGAGGAAGGACCAATGCCACCTGTTTGTTGTACCAAGCCGACGAAGAGAAAGGAGAAGAAATCAAATACTTGGACGTGTGTTCGCTGTATCCCTACGTGTGCAAATATTGTCGCTTTCCTGTAGGGCACCCGCAATTGCTGACGGAACACATCGACCTGAAAAACATTCGACAATACGAAGGCTTGATCAAGTGTAAAGTTTTGCCTCCCACGAACCTATACCATCCCGTCTTACCTCACCATTGTCAAGGCAAACTGATGTTTCCCTTGTGCCGTACTTGTGCCGAAACGTGCAACCAAGACCAACCTTGCCATCACAGCCAGGAAGAACGGGCCTTGACGGGAACCTGGGTCAGCGTAGAATTGTTCAAAGCTCTGGACATGGGATACCAACTGTTAGAAGTGTACGAAATTTGCCACTTTCCCAAGACACAACAATACCACAAGGGTGACCCCACGCAGAAAGGCATTTTCGCAGACTACGTGGATGCCTTTTTGAAGCTGAAGCAAGAAGCCAGCGGCTATCCTTCCTGGTGTCACACTCCCGAAGACCAAATACAATTCAAAGAGAAATACTACGAACAAGAAGGCATCACTTTAGACCACATCGAGAAAAACGAAGGCAGGCGATCGTTTGCCAAAGTGATGTTAAATTGCTTGTGGGGTAAAATGGCACAACGACCGTGTTTACCCAAGACGGAATATTTGACAGAACCTTCCCCCTACTTCCAGATGATTCACGACAAAACCAAATACATGAAACACGTGGACGTCGTTCGAGAGAATTTGATCTTGGTCAATTACGAAGAAGACCTGGACTTTGTACAAGACGACCCTTTTGGAAATGTCATCATTGCGGCTTACGTGACAGCCCATGCTCGCTTAAAATTGTACGAAGCTTTAGAACTGTTAGGGGAACGCGTCCTGTACTTTGACACGGACAGTTGCATTTACATCCATCACCCGATTCAACATCACCCTGACATCGAAGGAGACCGTTTAGGAGCCTGGACAGACGAGCATCCCGACGACAAGATTTTAAGTTTCGTCAGTGGCGGTCCCAAAAATTACGGCTACGAATACCGTGACAAACAAGGAGAAGTGCACACGACGTGCAAAGTGAAAGGATTGACTCTGAATTATCGTACCAGTCGAGTGGTCAACTTTGGGGTATTGAAAGAAGCCTTGCAATCGGGAGAGGATGGAAACTTTAAAGTGACCACCTATCAACCGAACAAGATTGTACGTTTACCCACTCACCACATCGTCAGTCGACCCTTGGAAAAAATCTATCAAATTGTATACCAGAAGCGAGTTCGACTTCTCAATCATTTCACCTTACCGTACGGTCACGTCGGTATTGGTCTGTATATAAAAAGGAACCCTAGGCAAAATCGATAGTTCATTGTGACTACCAAGACCGAGCGAACAAGATGAATACTTTCAGAGAAACACAGAACAAGTTGTTTAGAAAGGCACAATTCAAGTGTGAGGCTTCGGAAGTGGAATGCGATTGTGAGCCTTGCGATGGGTACGATGCTGTACCTTGTGACCTGAGCGATTCCGTAAAGCATCATGGGAACTTTAGTGCCCCTACCCCTATCATGGAAAGTGATGCTGTGCGTGTCAAACCTGTGGGATGCGAAAGTGATGCCGCTCGTCCTCTTGGACATTTTACTGGGTTTCGTTTTAAAGGGGAATGTTCACCTTCACGTCTACCCCCCTACGGATGTCATCCAGCCCTGAGCAAACTCCTACCCATGTCACTCAACCCTCATCGAAACGAACCTGTGAAAGACGAATATTCGTTCCCTGTGCGTTTGTCGGAATACTGCGATTTTGAAAATCGTCTTCAATCGTTCAAAGGAAAATGGCCTAAGTATCTGGGAGGACCGACCCCCGAAGAATTAGCCAGAGCCGGATTTTTCTACTTGGGCGAAGGAGATAAAGTCAAGTGCTTCAGTTGCGGTGTGTCACTTCACCACTGGGAACCGCAAGATTCGGCCTACGTAGAACATGCTCGATGGTCACCGAATTGTCATTACTTACCCTTAGTGGGACCGAGACATTGAAGTAACTTCTTACCATAATAATCTGTTCATGGATACTTTACAAGAGAACATTTGTGCTTTGCCTGTGGAGTTGAGAGAACGCATTTATCGAGAACTGGTCAAAATACAAGTGAAACGTAAAGAACAATTGCATCCGTTACGTCACCGGTGTTTGAACCACTGGTACCTGAAAGCTATACAAGGATTGATTCAATTGAAAGTGTTCCATCGGACAGACATTGATCAACGATCCTCTAGTTTTCAAAAGGATTGGTTTGGTATGGACGATTGTAGTTACATCATTGTAAACGTACTGCATCGAATTCCAGAGGAAGAGTTAACGAATTACCAACATCTTGAACACAATGTCAACTTAGTGAAAGAGGAAACTTCTGAACGAATTGTAATGTGTAGATTAGTGACTCAACGATTTAAATTCGACACTGAAGTGAAACCATGTTTGTGCAAAGAGTACATTTCTTGTGTCAGACCAAAGAGGATTTAGTATGACCTATTCATGGATACTTTACAAGAGAACATTCGTGCTTTGCCTGTGGAGTTGAGAGAACGCATTTACCGAGAGCTGGTCAAAATACAAGTGAAACGTAAAGAACAATTGCATCCGTTACGTCACCAGATCTTTAACCACTGGTACCTGAAGGGTATAAGAGAACTGATTCGTCAGAAATTGTTTCAGTGGTCAGACCTTGTTCAATACTTCCAGGCCCCCGATGATTCACGTGTTGATCATTTTGGTTACTTCGAGATTCACCTAGAGCAACCCATTGAGGAAGACGAGGTAAAGGATTACCAACATTTGTTACGTGGAATCTACTTAGCGGAAGAGGAAACTTCTAATCGAACTCTGACGTTTCGGTTACAGTATGCAAGATTTACATTCCCCACTGGAAAACGAAGATCACTGGCTAGAAAGTACGTGTATTCTTTTCGAAACAAAGAGACTATAAAAACAGGCAGCTATGCCACGACTTATGTCGTATGTAATCCAACAGATTCCGTGGAAGGAACTCAATGACCATATTCAAACCGTGGATCATTACCATCGATTATTGCAAGAACTGTATCCATTCAATTTGGGACGACAAGTGGTGTGTGTCTTAGTGACTTGTTTTCTGGGATTTCGTTTACCAGCCGATTCTTTGTGGACTCTTTACGATCAGTACTTACCACCTCCATGGCCTTAAATGGTCACGAAAAACTCCTTTTGCTCAAAGCCTTGCGGTTTCATCTGGATACTTCTCGACCTCAACGGGAAAAAAAGATTCGTCAACTTTTAGCTACCCAAGACGTGTATGACGATGTGTGTGTAGCTTGTGACTTACACCCTCATTGGACAGATGTTCGTGACTGGAAAAAGGGGGGTTTTGAGGTTTGGACCCAAGAAGTGGCCCAGTATGCACAAGAGTTGTTCAAGGAAAAAAGTTACTTTTCAACCTGTGTTTGTGACGGTGCCAGAAGAACCCGTCACCGAGAACAACCACTCGCTTCAGGACAGGACTGTCATGGACATTCCTGAAAGGTCATTCCGGGAGGACACTTGTGTGACAATACCTCATGTAGAGACTGTAAGAACATTACACACTGTCCCTAGGACATCTTGGTTAACCAAAACATGTTGTACAGACACTTGTTTATATTCCACTTTGATCGCTTTGCTGTGTTTTATATTCCTGTACATCACTATTTGGGTTGTATGTATTTTTGTCTTTCGTGTTCATATTTGAAACATTCAATAAACGTGTTCTGAAAAAAGTATATAAACTCTTGTCTTGTTTGTTTTTCGTGTCACAAGTGACATTTCTCACACCATGGCTACCTCTGCTGTCTCTGCTCCCTCTTCCTCTACTGTCAAAGTCATCGACGAACACTTAGATCGTGCCAGTTGGGAGGCTTTGTATCTTCGCCATCCCTTTAACATGCTCATTGCTGGACCTAGCGGTTCAGGCAAAACCGAATTCGTCAAACGTTTGATCGAACATAAACATCATTTGATCGATCGGCCCCCTCAACGGATCGTGTGGTGTTACAAAGAGTGGCAATCGGCGTACAGCCTTTTGCGAGAAAGTCAAGGCGATTCCATCGTGTTTGTGGAAGGCATTCCTAAAGAAGACGACGGCATCGTCTCTGACTCCCGTCAAACCCATTTGGTCATTTTCGACGACATGTTAGGAGAAGACGAAGAAGAAATTAAATTGTGGTTCACGCGCAAAGGGCATCACCGTAATGCCAGTGTCGTTTACATCACCCAAAATTTGTTTCAACAAAGTAAAGCCCATCGCACCATCAGTCTCAATGCGCATTACGTGGTCTTGTTTAAAAGCCCTCGAGATAAATCGCAAGTGCAAGTCTTAGCCAAACAGTTAGGAACGCCTTGGCTGACTCAGGCGTACGACGATGCCACTCAAACACCACACGCCTATTTACTCGTCGATTTGAAACCTACGACCCCCGATGATTTGCGATTTCGTACCCTCTTGTTTCACCACTGGTGCCAAGACGGAGGACCTGTCCTGTACACGTCTCCGTCCTCGACTTCATTTCACTCCCCATGAAAAAAATCTATAAAAACCTCAGACCCTTTTTCGTCTGTCTCACACAGTGTGAACATGACGTCCCTTCAGTCGCATCTTCCCGTCAAATTGATTCGTGCCTTGTATGGCATCAGTCGAGAAAAAAATCCACAAACACGAGCTCGTGTCTTAGAAGCTAGTCTCAAAGAAGTCTTACGATGGTTTACGGTGACGGCACGTCAATTACTCCAAGGAATCATTCAGATTCCTCATCAAACCCAACGCTTTTTCGATCGAAACAAAGTCGCTTTGGTCCAACTGGCCGATCCCCGCATCGACACTCAAACCAAAAAACAAATCATTTTGAAACCTGGAGGGAGCGGTACTCTAGGAGGGGTCATCATTCGCTCTCTCTTAAGATGGGATCCTAATGCCCCCAAAGTTATCCCTAAGACAAAAGTTCAACGAAGCCCCAAGAAGAAAAAGACCAGGTCCCCAAAGAGAAGAACTTCTCCAGTGGCAGGACCCTCCTCTTACCAGACACCACCCCGAAAAAAGAAAAGAAGCCCCCAGAAAAAGAAACAGAGAAAAAGTCCTCAGAAAAAGAAAAGTCCACAGAAGAAAACTAGTCGCAAGAGAGGCACTGCGGCCAGGACGCAGCCTTACACTCGCAAACCACGACCTGCCACAGCGTCTCCGACAGCCTCACGTTTGTCCACTTCTCCGTTGATGTCACCAGGAACTGAAGAGTACTTGGAGACGTTGATTACACCAAGAACTTCTCCGTTGATGACCCCCAAAAGAACTTCCCCAGTGGCAGGACCTTCCAATTTAGCGGCAGTGGCTGCTGCTCACAAAGTACCTTCTCCCAAAATCAAAGTCCATGAAAGATCGGGCATGTTACAAAGTTTACTGGATTTGTCCAAGCAAGAACTGGCTCGATTTAGTCCGTTACGTACCCCTGCACGACGTGTCATGCCTGTCCTCAAACTGACACGACGTAAAGACAATCAATGGCGACGCGTTCCAGTATAAAAAAGGCCTGTGACCGAGTAGGATATCAGTGTTTTTTGGTGCTCCTGAAGACTCAAAGATGTCACCCTCCAGAAAACCCCAAGGAAAGAAAAGGAAAGGACTGCCACCACGTTTAGCCAGACATGGGGACATGGTATCTGTCCTGTCCAAAGCTTCTCCACCCCTACGAAAAAAACTCATTCAAACGGCCTCCAAAGAGGTCATCGATACCGTGTGCGAATGTTGTTTGAACGTTTTGAAAGGCACGATCCCTTTGTCCAAACACCAGAAACAATGCTTAGGCAAACATCGTCACGTTCTTCGGAAAATGGTTCAAAAGAAAATTCCCATTCGTCAAAAAAAGAAGATGTTGGTCCAACGTGGAGGCATTTTACCTCTCTTGTTAGGCCCCATACTGAAAGGAGTCTTGGGAACCATGTTGGGAGGACTGGTGGGAGCAAGATAAAAAGGCCCTCGGAAGTCCCAAGATCTCAGAATCGACCGCTGACAACCCCATGGAAGGACGAAAACTAGCTTTAGTGCCTTACAAACGATGGATGGAATACCATCGGTGGCAAGAACAACGCACCCCGCATTTACCTCCCAATCCCAATCTGAGCGAGATGTCCCAGTTACAACACGAATTGCAGTCCTTGATGGATCGCCAAGATTTGTCCGAAACAGAAAAATCGCAAAAGTACGGTCAACTCTTGCAAAGACTGCAACTCTTTCACCAGAAAGCTTTAGACGAAACAGCTTTACCCACTCTGAAAGATTTTAAGACCTTGATGAAAAGTCCAGCACCATCATCATCATTACCACCACTACTGTCATCCCCAACCGTCACCAGAGATGCTACCCCACAAAGACCTGAGGAAGAAGAGACGCGCGAAGTGTTTCAAACACCGTCAGCAGCTCCCATTTCGAGTAAGATTGCAGCATCCTTATTGACCCCGTCCCCCACACCCCAACGAGAAGAAATGAAAGCTTGGGTTAAAAAGATGATGTCCACACCTCCTTCGACAGAAGTGAAAAAGAAAGAAGAGAAACCAGAAGCGAAAAAAGAAAAGAAAACCAAAGCCATTCCATTGCCACCTCCACCACCACCACTACCTTCGACTTCTACTCCCGTAGCCCATCGGACACGTAAATCCGTTTCCAAACCACCCTTTCGACCCACCCAAAGTAGCATCACCGAAGAGTGGGTGACTTATTAACACACCAACACAAAATAAAAAATGGAAAAAGTCTTAGCCAGCATTTACTACGATCCCTCCCATCCTGCAGGTTACGCAGGAGTTCAAAAATTGTATCGTGCTGCCAAAACGCGACTGAAAAGTCTCCGTTTACCTCAAGTGCAACGATGGTTACAAGAACAAGCTACCTACACTTTGCACAAACCCATTCGACGCAAGTTTGCCAGAAGTCGCACCCGAGTGGAAGGCATCGATCATCAATGGCAAGCCGATTTAGCCGATGTCTCTCATTTGGCCAGCTACAATCGTGGCTACAAATATTTGTTTTGTGTCATCGACGTCTTTTCCAAATTTGCCTGGGTCGTGCCTTTGACTTCCAAATCGAGCAGCGAGTTAGTGCGAGCCCTGCAACGGGTGTTGAAACAAAGCGGTCGTCGCCCTCTTCGATGGCAAACGGACAAAGGCACCGAATTTCTGAACCAAGCTTTCCAAAAAGAATTAAAGAAACGTGACATTCATTTTTTTACCACCGAGAATCCCGAAACCAAAGCCAGCATCGTGGAACGTTTTCAACGCACTTTGAAAGAACGCATGTGGAAATATTTTACGCATCACCACACTCTGAAGTACATCGACATCTTACCGCACCTGGTGCAAGCGTACAACCAATCTTACCATCGAAGCATCGGACGTGCCCCGCAAGAAGTGACTCCCGACAACGAAGTGCTGGTGTTCGAGCGCCTGTTCGGTACGTCCCCGACGAGGGCTGTCCCTAAGAAAAGTGGAGAGTTGACCGTAGGAGATTGGGTGCGCATTGGCAAAACCAAACGCACTTTTGACAAAGGTTACTTACCTAACTGGACGACCGAACTGTTTCGCGTCACTGGACGAGTGCATGGCCGTCATCCTACCGTCTATAAATTGGAAGACATGAACGGAGAAGTACTCAAAGGAACGTTTTATTTGCCCGAGTTACAACGTGTCACCAAAAAAGAAGACGACGTGTACGACATCGAAAGCATTCTCGAACGCAGAACCCGTAAAGTGGGCAAACGACGTGTCAAAGAAGTCAAAGTACGTTGGAAAGGATATCCACCCAGTTTCGATTCTTGGATCGACGCTTCGCAAGTCATCGACTATAAAAAGAAGAAGTGACCATCATGCCCTTTCACTCAGCAGACGCAGCTACGTCGACCACTCCTTCTTCCCCTAGTTCTTCTGTGCAAGATTTACAAAAACAACCTTTGTGGGTGTGGTGTGGAGAACGTGTGCCTAAAACGCAAATCGTCTTTTTCTGCCAAATCTTCGTGGTGTATTGTGTCATCGGGGCAGCCATTGCCAATTTGAGTTTGCAACAAGGAGACAAACAATTGTGGACCATTTTATTGAGCAGTTGCATCGGTTACCTGCTTCCCAATCCCTCCCTGAAATTCTCCTCGAACGGGAACCTTGTGTCCAGTGCCAGTGCCAGTCACCACTCCAACAACAACCACAACCAGAACCCCATTTTGGGCGGAGACACACCTCTGACATCCACTAATATTCCCTCGGACAGCCACAGAACTCTGGAATTATGAGTCACCAAAATCAATTTTACTTAACCTTACCCAGTGACAGTTCTATGGAGGTGTTTCCCAAAAACACGTTGTGCTGTTACACGGCCAAATTACCTCAAGCCATCCCCTTAGATCACGAAGCCCATTGGGAAGTGGCTTTAGTGGAAATTATTCACCCTACACAAATCCAAAACATCACCGAAAAGCAAAACACTTTTGAGGTGGAAATCATGAGCGAACAATTACAAAACTACATGAATGACATCGGGTTTTCAGGGATCATAAGACCAGCCAACAATCCACCCTTCAAAATCTACACCTTGAAAATTCCAGCAGGGTTTTATTTTAGTGGCCAACATTTGGTGGACACTATTGCGGACAGGTTCGAGTTCGCCTTTGGCAAAGCCCTGAACAAACTAATTAAACGTGTCACCCTGGAGTACCATAAAGTGGCTCGGCGCTTACTGATGAAATTTCCGGATACCCAAACGATGTCCATCAGTTTCAATCGTGACTTGTTTGATATTTTAGGTGGAGACACAAGCATGGCTCCAAATTTTAATCCGAAGATCAACAGCAATATGGATTTTTACAAGTATTTTCGATTCCCTGTAGAACTGAACCAAGGACTGAATTTGATGTTCGTGTATTCCGATGTGGTGGAATACAACGTGGTGGGACACACCTCCGTACCGTTACTGCGTGTCATTCCTTTCAAAGTGGATTCTGCCACGAACACTGACCAGGAAGGTGGAAACACTTACCACGTCCACCGCGAATTTGTCCATCCTCACTATTTGCCGGTCAGCAAGTCGTATTTGGACACGGTCAACATTGCTATAAAAGGAGATTTGGGACAAAATATTCCATTCACCAAAGGAAAAGTCACAGTGAAACTCCATTTTCGAAAACGGTTCTCTCACGATTCGTAAGTAAGTAAGTCATGTATCCAGTGTACCGAGGGGTGGCTCGACAGCGAGGACACGGTTTAGGAGACATGTTAAAATCGGCCTTTCGTTCGGTGGCCCCAGTGTTGAAACCGATGGTGACACGCGGATTGCACGCCTTGAAAGATGCGGCACTGACGCAAGGCAAAGAATTTCTCCAAAATGTCATCATCGACAAACAAAACCCTAAAGAAGCCTTCATGAGGGCAGGCAAAAATGTCTTGCTGCAAACGGGCAAAGACATTTTGGGCCGACGAGACACACCTATAAATGCCCTGCACGCTACCGAGTCAGGCATTCAGCAAGGACAAGGCAGAAAGAGACGACGAAGAAGAAAACACCCTTTCACCAGACTTCAAGCGAGAAAGGCCAAGAAAAGAAGAACCGTTCGAGACTTAGACGTTTTCGATTATTGAAACACAGAACAAAATGATGCACCGAGAGTCTTGCGCCTGTTCCAAGACGGAACTGGATCTGTTTGCCATGCCCCCTACCATGATGACGATGCAAGAATCCCAATGGGTGGAATTTAATCCCATCTCCTCATTGATCGATTCCGCTCCCATCGAGTTTGAAATCAAAGGACAACCCGAAGATTACGTCGATCTGAATAGCAGTTACTTGTACCTGAAAGTCAAAGTTCAAGATAAGGATAATGCTGCAGTAGAAGACACTGAGAATATAGCTCCCGTCAACAATTTCATGCATTCCTTGTTCAGCTCAGTGGACTTGTACTTGAATAACAAACTGGTCAGCAGCAGCATGGATACTTACCCTTACCGTGCCTACCTGGAAAATCTCTTGACGTACGGAATAGATGCCAAGGATACTCATCTCAATGCTTGTGTGCTGTGGGAACCTGACGAAGCGAATGAGCTTAACACATTTAAAAAAGACAATGACGGCTTTGTGGAAAGACAAAAGAAAATCTTAGGTGGAAAGAGTTTAGAACTGATGGATCGTTTGCATTTGGACATGTGGTTGCAAGAGAAATATTTGCTGAACGGGGTCAATATCCGCTTGAGACTAAATCGTAGCAGTACCGCTTTCCATTTGTTGGCTGATGAAACTGCTACTAAGACTGGCAATCCTAAAAGCACAATCGAAGTGGCCAAACTCTACGTACGACACGTGGAAGTGTTACCCAAAGTAGGTAACGACATCAGTCAAACGTTGAGCAGAACGACCGCCAAGTATCCCATACGACGTGTGGAAGTGAAAACGTTCACCATTCCCAAGGGACTGCAATCCATAACCGAAGATCATCTGTTTCAAGGACAGTTACCCAAACGTTTAATCATTGGTATGGTCTCGAATGCAGCCTTCAACGGAGCCTTCGCTGAAAATCCTTTCCACTTTCAACACTTCAACGTAAAGAAAATCGAAGTCAGTCGCGATGGCAAGACCTTGTGTACCCGACCTTTCGAACCTGACTTTGAGCCCGCAAAGATGAATTACTTGAGATCGTACTTGTCCCTGTACGAAGCCACCGGCCAGTTAGGAACCAACACCAGTCACGGCATTACGTACGACGATTACGCAGGAGGCTATGCTTTGTGGGCTTTCGATTTCACTCCAGACCAAGGCAGCGACGAGGGACATTTCCACCCTATAAAATCTGGCCAGATTCGTGTGGAACTTCAGTTTGCAAAAGAACTACCAGCAACAGTGAACGTCATCCTGTATGCAGAATTCGATAATACCATAGAAATCAACAGTTTGAGAGAAGTCATTCTAGATTATTAGAAACCATGGAAGACTGTTATCCCTCTTTACCTAGTGGAGAGACTTTGGAGATGAAATGTGAGGAGACCGTGGAAAAAGAAGAAGAAGTAATGTTGATGAAATCGAGATGGCCAGAACAAGAAGCCCATTTAGTCTCCTGTTTTGCCAAACACTTGGTTGACAAAATGACGGAATTGATCAAGAAAAATTGTTATGGATGTCAAAACGATCATCCCAGTCAAATTCAACACGATAAATGCCTAATGTTAAGTCAAGAAGAAAAATTGGACGAGTATCTGGACGAAGCTTGGAGTCTCATCTCGAACAAAGACGTGTTGCACCAGTGGTATAAAGACTTGCGTGAACATTCTTGTCCACCATTAACCACTCAAGAGATCCATCGTATCGAAGCTCTCCTGAATCAGAGTGAGGAAACAGAACGAATAACCGTTTATTCGTCAGACATTTTCAAGCAAAAAGTCAGGATCGAATTGACGACTTATTATTACTTGTGAAGAAGAAAAAACACAAAACAATGGATACCTGGGAACTTTATTACCTTTTGAACCACAGTTCGTATACGTCTTCTTGGAATCCTGTCGTCTGTGCTAAAGATGAACTCCCTCATCGCAAACCTAAAGACCATCAAGCTTACGTGATCAACACGGACGACAGTCATCTCCCAAGAACCCACTGGGTAGCCGTCTACTTTCCTCAAGAAGGATGTGTGGAATATTTCGATTCGTACGGATTGCCCCCTTTGGAAGACGATATCATCGAGTTTATGAGAAGAAATGCTCAAACCACCCGATTCAATAATGTGAAATTACAAGGCACAGATTCCTTGGTGTGTGGACAGTACTGTGTGTATTTTCTGCATCATCGCAGCCTGGGCTATTCCTTAGAACATTTAGTGACTCATTTCGATCCTCGTTCTTCTGCTAGAAACGATGTGAAAGTAGATCGATGGTTTTGTGACCATTATGCTTATCTTTTGTCTCAAGCTAGGAAACGTAGTGTCCAACAATGGCCTAATGATTTCCAACAGTGGAAATCACAATTTCATTCACAACGTTGTCAGCCCTGTTCAAAGTAGTTAGTAATTGAAGAAAAAAATGTTTGTGATTTGAAAAAAATTGTTTGATGTTATAGTGTTGGATTATTGTTAAAAATGTTGTTGTTTAGTGTTAAGTGATTTTTGAATAAAAAATGTTGTGTTTAGAAAAAAATGCCTTTGTGGTTTGTTTAGCTATAAGAATGTTGGATTGATGCTCTTTCATTTCTTACTATCCCTCTCATGAACGTTGCGGCTCGAAAACCGTGTGGGGGATGTTTTCCTTCACGTCCGCGCTTTGACTTTAAGAACCGGTTTGTTCCCAGTCTAACCATCCATTGTCGACTCATCCTCCTAAGAAGATGTGCTCCAAACTAGCTAAGCTCAACGAAGCCTACGTGAATTTGCATAGGGTCAGACACAGTCTGATACCAAAGCCAGAAGAAATAGAGAATGTGAGAATGTTAAAAATCACTGAAGACCTGATAGAAGAGCTCTTCAGAGAAGAAATGAACAGGGAGAAAGAAGAATGGACAGAGAAGTACAGACTTCAGAGACAGCAGCAACAACAGCAACAGCAGCAGCAGCAACCTGAAGCTGACAGAGGCTTTGTCGATTGTCGTATCGACACCAAAGAATTCTTCTTCTCTTTCCGAAGAAGCAGACCTATCGCCAGAAAGTCTATCCTCAGAGGACATCGCATTCTTAGAAACTAAAAAAGAATGCCATAGCAAAACAAAAAAAACAGCCCTTTTCAGGGCTACCCAATACTCTAGAAAAGAAATAACCATCGATTTGCCAATGTGTGTAGGTAGAGTAGTGTGAAAATAAACACTAACTCTTTCTTAAAAAATGTGAGGGTATGTGTTTGTGTGATTGTGTGATTGTGTTTGTAAGTGATAAAGTAGGTTGGTGAGGATAGTAGATTAAAATGATGTAGGGGCTGTTTGAGGTGTATATTTGGGGTTAGATTGGATTGCCTTGCGTATGTGGATAGTCTATTGAAGTGATTTATAAAAATTTTAGAATAGTGATGGGTAGAATAAAAAAGTGAGTGAGTGTTTCTTTTAGGTCCGCGCGTTGTTGTTAGGTCATGATCTAGGTAAGATGAATTTTATGTTTTTAGGGGATGTTTTCCTTCACGTTCGCGCTTTCAGTATAAATTGAAACTCGTTCGGCAGTCCAGCTACCCTTGTTGATTGATCAACACCAAAAATGAACACGAGACTGGAGAAACTGTTGGAACTTCATGTGCATCTGGAATATGCCAGGCGCATATTAAATGAACTGGCCGCTGAAGCCATTGTCGAGGAGGGAAGGATAAGAGAGGAGGAAAGAAGAAAAAAAGAAGAGGAGAAGGAAAAGGAGAGAAGAAAAAATTTCAGAATCCCAGAGAGTGAAAATTGGGATTCTGAAGCGACATATCCTGCCTCTGCTCTCTCCCCCCAAAAGGTAAAAAGTAACTGGGGGATAAGATGTGTATGTGGCGCCAGGCCTGGAAGGTGCCACCATTAACCAGGTGTCCATGAAGTTCCAAACAAAACAGCCCTTTTCAGGGCTACCCAATACTCTAGAAAAGAAATAACTATTAATTTGCCAATGTGTGTAGGTAGAGTAGTGTGAATATAAACACTAACTCTTTATTAATAGTGGAAGTGTGTGTTTGTGTGTTTGTGTTTGTAAATGGTGAAGTAAGTTTGTGTGAATAGTAGATTATGGGTTTCTTAGCGTATGTGAAGAGTATAGTTAGGGTTATATTATATGAAAAAAGTAGGGGGATGTTTTCCTTCACGTCCGCGCGTTGTTGGGTCATGATCTAGGTAAGATCCATTTTATGTTTTAGGGGATGTTTTCCTTCACGTTCGCGCTTTTCGTATAAGAACCCACAGTATTAGTTGTTCAAACCATTCTGCAAAGAATACAAAGAAGATGGCGTCAAACCAAATGGACAAAATACAAACCTTGCAAGACGTTTTAGACAACTTAGGAATAATGGAACAGATGCTAATAAGACTCGTTGAAGACCATTATTCCTATAGTCCCCATCGTGTAAAGATGGAAATTAACAATTTAAGAAAAGCAAAGGACAAGATTAGTGGTGTGATGAAGGAAATAAAGGAGGAGAAGGAGGATGAAGAGGAAAAGATAAGAATAAGAACATGGAACGAAAAAATTGAAAAAGAAGAGGAAAATGAGAAGAGGAAGAAAGAAGAAGAGGAGGAAGAGAAGAAAGAAGAGGAGGAGAAAAAAAAGAAGAGAAAGAGTGTTGGAGATAAAATAAGAAGTTGGTGGAGGAAAAGAAGAAATTAGAAGCAGAAGAAAACCCAAAGGCCCTTTTCAGGGCCAGCCATATATCTCGAAAAGAGATAGCCTTTCCATTGCCTACCCCTTTTTTTAAATTGTTAAATTTTTAAAAAATCCCATGTTCCATTCCCTTTGTCCCTAAACAAGCCCAAACTCTATTCCCCATTTTAAATTCCCCTTGTCCGTAGAGTGGCCCACGATTTATTGCCATGTTAAATTCCCCTTGTCCGTAGAGTGGCCCACGATTTTTCGCCATGTTAAATTTCCATTGTCCGTAGAGTGGCCCAGGGGTCCCTGTAATGCTAATTCCCATTGTCCGTAGGGTGGCCCCTTTCACTACTGTTGTTTCCAGTCTAACCATCCATTGTCGACTCATCCTCCTACGAAGATGTGTTCCAAACTAGCTAAGCTCAACGAAGCCTACGTGAATTTGCATAGGGTCAGACACAGTCTGATACCGAAGCCAGAAGAAATAGAGAATGTGAGAATGCTAAAAATCACTGAAGACCTAATAGAAGAGCTCTTCAGAGAAGAAATTAACCGGGAAAAAGAAGAATGGACAGAGAAGTACAGACTTCAGAGACAGCAGCAACAGCAACAGCAGCAACAGCAGCAGCAGCAGCAGCAACCTGAAGCTGACAGAGGCTTTGTCGATTGTCGTATCGACACCAAAGAGTTCTTCTTCTCTTTCCGAAGAAGCAGACCTATCGCCAGAAAGTCTATCCTCAGAGGACATCGCATTCTTAGAAACTAAAAAAAGAATGCCATAGCAAACAAAAAAACAGCCCTTTTCAGGGCTACCCAATACTCTAGAAAAGAAATAACCATCGATTTGCCAATGTGTATAGGTAGAGTAGTGTGAAAATAAACACTAACTCTTTTTTAAAAAAATGTGAGGGTATGTGTTTGTGTGTTTGTGTTAGTAACAGTTCACGTAAGTTTAGGTCAATAGTAGATTAAAATAATTTATTTTTTGGTGTTTGAGGTGTATATTTGGGGTTAGATTGGATTGCTTTGAGTATGTAAATAGTCTATTGAAGTGATTTATAAAAATTTTAAAATAGTGATGGGTAGCATAAAAAAGTGAGTGAGTGTTTCTTTTAGGTCCGCGCGTTGTTTTTTTTTTTTTGGTCATGATCTAGGTAAGATGAATTTTATGTTTTTAGGGGATGTTTTCCTTCACGTCCGCGCTTTCACTATAAATTAAAAACTAATCGTCAGTTGGGCCCATCGTCGACCTGTTAACAGCAAGAGAATGAATACAAGGATTGTGAAGCTGCTAGAACTCCAGATGCACCTGGAATATGCCAGGCGCATAGTAAACGAACTATCAGCGGAGGCTATAGTAGAAGAAGCAAGAATAAAGAAGGAAGAGGAGGAGAGAAGAGAGAGGGAAGAAGAGGAAAAGAAAAGAGAAGAGATGATGTCGTTCAATATTCCCGAGACAGAGGATTGGGGTGCTGAAGCGAATCATCCCGCCTCTGCACTCTCAAGACAAAAAGTAAAAAGAGACTGGAGTCAAAGATGTGTGTGTGGCGCCAGGCCAGGAAGGTGCAACCATTAGATAGGTGCATCTGGAGTTGAAAAAAACAGCCCTTTTCAGGGCTACCCAATACTCTAGAAAAGAAATAACTATTAATTTGCCAATGTGTAGGTAGAGTAGTGTGAATATAAACACTAATTCTTTTTTAAGATCGTGTGAGGGTATGTGTTGGTGTGTTTGTGTTTGTAAGAGCCCAGGTATGTTTGTGTGAATAGTAGATTATGGGTTTCTTAGCGTATGTGAAGAGTATAGTTAGGGTTATATTATATGAAATGAGAAAGTAGGGGGATGTTTTCCTTCACATCCGCGCGTTGTTGGGTCATGATCTAGGTAAGATCAATTTTATGTTTTTAGGGGGATGTTTTCCATCACGTCCGCACTTTCAGTATAAAACAAACAGTGTTGGCCATTGGAGCTCATTCTACGGAATAAGCAAACAAGAAGATGCCAGCAGCTTCAGCTTTATACAACGATCTTATGGGAAGTTGGTATTGGATGGTAGATGGATTGAGTGTAGCAGAAAGGGTTGAACAGGAATGGAGGTATGAAGTAACAAAAGACTTCGTCTCAAGACAAGTAAACAGCCTGCACTTAGCCGTAAACATCGTGAAAGAAATGATAGAGGATGAGGAGAAGAGAATCAGAGGTTTAATTAACCCACCGTATGTCAAAGTGGGTAAGTTAAAAGAAGCAATAGATCATGTGACAAGTGCAAGGTGCTTTCTAGAAGACATTGTAGAATGGACAGATTGGTGTTTCGCGAAGTGGGGGTTAGAAAAACTTAAGAAAGCTGAAGAACTAATGAGGAATGTGCTGACCAAAGAGGTCAAGAAGATCAAAGAAAAGTGGTCCAATGAAAGAAAAGACGAAGAAAATAGAAGAAAAAAGGATGAACTAGAAAAACTGAACACAAACTGGATGAAAATCCAAGAGAAGTTCCGGGCCATGGGCCACCCGGACTGGCTGCCGGAAACAGAAAAGAAGAAGAAGAAAGGAATGATGGACAAATTAAGAAGATGTTGGAAAAAGTTAAGAAGATAAAAGAAGAAGAAGAAAAACCCAAAGGCCCTTTTCAGGGCCAGCCATATTTCTCGAAAAGAGATAGCCTTTCCATTGCCTACCCCTTTTTTTATTTTTTTTTTTTTAAAATATAAAAAAAATCCCAAGTTCAATTTCCCTTGACGGTATAAAGGCCCACTTTAGTGAAGGCCCTTGACGCTATAAAGGCCCACCCTGTTTAATTTCCTTTGACGCTAAACTGCCCCACGATTTTTTTTTCTCCATGTTAATTTCCCTTGACGGTAATCTTACCCACGATTTTTCTCCATGTTAAATTTCCCTTGACGGTAATCTTGCCCAGGGGTGTTTTTAATGCTAATTCCCATTGACCGTAAAGTGCCCCCCTTCACTACTACCGTATCGATCTACCAGCAACCTGATGTCCAATTGACCTCGGGTGTAGGAGAGACCTAAACCACCAAATAAATCGATGCCCCATGTTCCTGAATAGCCTAAGGCAGCGGTTCCCAACCTATGGCCAAGGACCCTGGGGTGGGTAGGTGCCTAAAAGTACAACTATTAGTATGTGGAGGTTCGCAAAAGTTTTTTAAGTTCAGAATGGGTCCTCCTTATGAGTAATACTCGGAAAGGTCTGAATTGCTTCCCTTTACAGCTCACTCACACATCCAGGTCTTATCAAATCTGGTTTTCATCCACTTGTCTAGGACAAGTGGATTCAAAATATTCATTTGTCCCACCTTACCTTTCACTTGTCCAAAAGTTTAATCATTTGCCAAATCTTGATGAGAGACTAGAGCTTGAATCCATAGAAATAACAAATGCAATAATGTACAACATAATTATTTATTAGAAGAATTTAAATTTTTCAAAAATATTTGTTGCTACTCAGAGGTGTAATGCTGTGGGAACCAGAGAAAACGGCGTTGTCTTACTTTTATGGCTCGTTCCCTTACTTTTTTGCGCTCGCTATTGTCCCATTGCATTTCATTTCTTTATTTAACAATACATCACTTTTGATACTTCAAATCTGGTATACGTGTTTTAGCTGCTGGCTTTGAAGGGAAAAAAAATATCAGTATGTCTTGTCTGCCACCAGGACCAGTGCCAAATGAACAGTTGATAGCTGTGCTGGTCCATTTGCTTAAATGTTCACTAGAAAAAGTATCCTGGTTTTAAGAATTCCTTAATGAAGTCTTGATTAAGTTCACTGAACTAAATACACATTCACAATCAGCAGTGGACGACATTATAACAACAACAACAACAAAACATAATTTCTAACAGTTTGCATAACAGACGGATAGAAGGTGGAATGCTGTCAACTTTGCGTTCAAGTCTGGATATAACTTGGAGATGATTGAAAAGATCCCGTAAGTCGTACTTCCCATATTTGGTCATAATCCGAGTTTCCTCTGACCCTTGCCACCCATTTTTGATATCTGGACATGTATGTTGTGGTGTAGGTTCAGAGTACATTTATGCCAGTGCCGGATTAACAAATTGGCACAGTAGGCACCGGCCTATACGCCCCATGCCTTTTAGGGGCCCCGCGACAACGGATCAAAATAATTATTGATTTGATCTTGAAAGAAAATTACAATCAAGCTTTCTTAAATTGTTTCCAAAAGATATAACGAAAAAAATGAATCAAAGAAACGAAAATTTTACGTTCAAGACTCCATAGAGGAAATACTGTATTAATGTCGGGGCGATGGGGTGGGCAAGATTTCGACTGCCTAAGGGCCTCCACGGGGTATAATCCGGCACTGATTTTCGCCTATCGAAAAGTTGGAATTCGCTGACACTTTGGTGTCGGCATAGGGTAGCCGCTTACTAGACATCCTAACCAACTTGAACTACCTTCGTTTTATAAACACCAGATGTTGATCCAGATCCTGACCTTGGTTGAAAATTAGTAGCAACCACTTAAACAAGTTCTATTTTTATTTTAAAATGATTGGTTGTTATCGAGTTCATGATGGGACTATGTGTTTAAGATGTAAACAATTTTGTTTATTTTATTTCTTAGAGTAAAATGATTGGTTTTCGTCAGGGCCGCACTGAGTAGACGTGGTCTTTAACAAATACCTAATTTGTATAAGCTTCAAGAACATGATCACGTGACCCCCTGTTTACGTTTTAGAAGACGATATAACCTGTTTTGGAGAGTTATTCTCAGTAGAAGTAGAAGTTGGGCTGTTGCATTGGAAGTTATATGTTGTGCTGTTTGGAGTTAGTTCAAATTACTTGGATTGGAGTTATTTCAAATTATTTGGATTCAAAATAATTTATTTCCCTAGAAAATGCTTGTGCTCATATGAGATTCTTAATCAGAGACAGTTCTTATAACAAATTTATTTAGATTTCCAAAATCGGAGTGATAATTCTTGTTTCTGCAAGGAAATATAGACTTCAGAACTAAAGGTTACATCATACGTCACAAACTTCCATCTTGGATTCTTCGTTGGGATTCGAACGTGAATTCAGAACAACGTTTTGTTATTAGGACTTCACAAATTTTATTCGTGGATTATTCTTGGATTATCTTTGGGTTTGATTCTTAAAACCGTAAGTTCATATTTTTGTTTCATTTTTACAGAATTTTTTCCTGGGAAATAAATTATTGTATTTTTTCAAAGCTTGTTGTTTCCACTCTTTCTAATGTTACTGTTTATTCGAGCCTGAACACGTGACATAAGAAATTGGGGAGCTCGTCCTAAGAACAATTTTGAATTATGTAAAGAATATTTCAGAAAACTTTGTTTTTTGAAATTTGAATTCCACTAGTTTTGTAAATCATAGTGAAATCGGGAAGCTTTTTCTAAAATGTCATCAAAAGTGGAAATCTTTCTTTTAAATCCTACCCAGGAACAATTAGATCTTTTCAAAAAAGATGATTTGATTCAACTTGATAGAAAATACTATCTTTCTGAGGTAAAGTCTTCCTTAACGAAACAGGAAATAAGAAATAGTTTGATTCAGTATTTGGTAGAAAAGAATGTTTTGAATAAAAGTGCGTTGGTTTCGATCAGTACATATTTATCTGACTCTGACACAAAAATAAAGAAATTAGAATTAAAATACAAAATGGAATTGGAGTTGAGGAAGCTGGAACTTCAGAAAGATAAATAAGAAAAACATGCAAATGCAGTTGCAATTGGAAAAGAAAAAGAACAAATGAAATTGGAGAAAGAAAAAGAACTAATGCTATTACAAAAAGAACAAATGAAATTGGAGAAAGAAAAAGAACAAATGTTATTACAAACAGAACAAATAGAGTTGCAGCTGGACTTTTTCTTACACTGTAAGTTGTATGTTGTGCTGTTTGGAGTTATTTCAAATTACTTGGATTGGAGTTATTTCAAATTATTTGGATTTATAAAGGATTCATTATTTTTTTTCCTGGAAAATACATGTGCTCATGTGAGATTTTTAATCAAAGACAGTTCTTATAAAAAATTGATTCAGCTTTCTAAAACTGGAGTGATAATTCTTGTTTCTACCAGGAACTGTAGACTTCAACACTACAGATTTCAGCATACGTCATCATCTTCCATCTTGGATTTTTCGTCCGGACTCGAACTTGAAAACATTATAACATTTTGTTATTAGGACTTTAAAAATTGTATTCTTGGATTATTCTTGAATTCTTTTTCGATCTGATTATATAAGACCGTAAGTTCATATTCTTTCATTTGTTCAGAATTTTTCCAGGGAAATAAATTAGTGTATTTTTCAAAGCTTGGTGTTTTCACTCTTTCTTGTGTTACTGTTTATTCGAGCCTAAACACGTGACACAAGATAACACAGTGAAAATTCTTGGCATGAATATTGCAGAAGAAACGAGTAACATCAGATCAGGAAATTAATATCAAGGGGAAAATACTGATAGTAATAATCTCATTAAAATGAAATATTTAGTGACAATGCAAGTGCTGGACTACTCAACTATCAACAATACACGTTTCTTTGACTATTCTGTAGTGTCTAGCGACACTTAGCAATATGACTAATCTCTGCATACATTAAGTTGACCCACTATTACTACTAGTCACGTCTTGCTAATTACTAGCTTTACGTTTTACTACAAACAAGGCAAATTTCTGTGGAAAATAATACATTAGAAAAACTGAGATGGCAAGAAAAGAGAAGGGATGTTATGTTGATACCAGTAAGCTTGAAGAGATAGTAAAGAACACTCAGGAAGCACGTAATTGTATATAATCCGTATATATGAATGACATCAAGAGTGTTATGAGCCTATGCTGTTAAAAAAAGTAACAGAAAAGAGTGAAAAACAAGCTTTGTAAAATTTAACAATTCATTTCCCTTGAATACGAAGTGAAAATGAGAAAAAAAGAACTTACTGTATTGCAAATTAAATCCCCAGATAATCCAAGAATTGCAGACACAAGTCCTAATAATATAAAGTCCACAATAAAACTCAGCACGAATCCTGAATAAATTCAAAAACTGACAGCGATGATTGTCTGGTATAGCTCCTAGTGTGTTGATGTGTCAAGAGTCTTTTGTTGAATCACAGTAATATAATTCCAGGTTTGAATATACTATAAATTCTAGTGAATGACTCTATCCAAGAATTTTATCAGAGCACTTTTGTTTTTCCAGAGAAAATAATCATATGAATTAAACAATTGGAAGAAAAAGACTCCAGCCTCTGGTCACAATTAGAATTTTCTAAGAAAACCCATTACCTAATGGAAAATAACATTCTAGAATGATCCTTATGTTTACAAAACAATAACCTGGATTATATATAATTCACTTGGGAAATTCCAAAACCTAGACCAAAAAAAACATATTTACTTCTTCTATTAATAACAACACTGATTTTAAACCCATATGTATAGGGAATAATTTCGCTATGTATTAGTTGTTTACAATGAATAAAATTAAAAAATCAAGTCGGGTCAAGCAGAAATGAACTCATATTTGGACAAGGTCAAGTCCAACATACAATGTTACATTACAATAGCATGTAATGAAATAAAATAAGACTAAAAGCAAATTAAATATACACGAGTCTTTATTCATCAATCATTATTTAACAACAGTGCTTCAAAATGTTTTGTAATAGGTAACAGCAATCCAATTTATAATAAAAATAACAAATGATTTGGATTTAAATACCAAAAGGCTTACAGAAAATATAATACAAGAAATGTACATAATTTTAACCACACAGAAAGAGCAAATTTTATATCCATCTTGATTAGATTTTATAGACCATTCAGTTCCTTATGTTTAATGCAATTTAATTTTTGCATATAGTGAGCACATGATACATTTGGTAAAATACATTTGCATAAAAATTCCTTTGCTGCCAGTTTCTGCACACACTTAATTGTGATGTTATTCAAGGATTCTCTGATGATTTCTATGGGATTGCTTCTGAGTATCATATGGTCCTTCACTATTTATGAATCTTGTTCTGTGCAGACAACCCCTTACACAGTCTGCTGTCTGAAAAGTCATATAGATAGTTAGCTTGAACAAGTTTGTAAACTGTTATGTACTATTTTCCCTGTCTCACTGGTATCATCTCTTAGATATATTCAAAAATAACATGAACTCAGCCCAAATTTCACTTCTTTGAAACAGTGCTTTACTGCCAACAATGCCAGGTTTGTATTCTCTTCCATAATGCTGTAATATGGTTTTAAGTCCATCAAAACCAGTCTGCTTGTTCAGAGGTATTTTGATCAAATAAATATGCTTACATTTTAATTTCTTTTTAGATTTTTATTTATCCTATTATTTCAACCCTTAAGTTAGCACAAAAACCCTACGTGCAGAGTTTTTTCAGAAAAGAAATAAAACTTGCACTTTACTTTTAAATTGCCTATATTTTAATTTAGGATTGGTATTCTCCATTCAGTTTTGAAATACCACCATAGGGTGTTGACAGGCACAGTCTGCATGTCAATCACGCTCTTATTCAACCTAAATTTCAGCCACAAAATCACAAATTGGCATTTCTAGTAACATCCTCAAGCTCCAAGAGATTGATATGCTTCAAAATTATCGTCATCATAGCCATCATTTGCTGAATGAAACCATTACATATCTGGATTTTGCCATTATGGGTTTCCTAGTGGTCCTTATTTTAAACATGTAGAACACACTAGGACCCATTGTTTTGATCAAATTTACTTTAACAGCCATTTAAGTCAAGCCAAAGTATCCAGATGTATTTATATTTGCCTACCCGAGAAACTACAGCTATGAGAGAGCTACTGGCAGCACGACTTACACTGTGATTAGCATGGGCTAACAGTTACATAAAAACTGCATACTGTGCTGACTGCATTTTTTTAAATGTGGTACTTTGAACTAGTTTGTAGTTTTCGTGTATCACTGCTTCAAAAGTGCATCAATTCATACAAATGCGACAAATGGTCTCGTTGTGTCAGCATTTATTGTCCATATGTTGATTCAAAGAAAGTTACACCACCAAGTGGGTTACATGTGGTTTTAAAATTCTTCACTTTTTTCCCTGACAACCCCAGTGAGGAAATAAAAAACATTCCATAACTACGGCCGTGATTTTAACTTCTCGCCAAGGGTTACATACGGTTTAGGACAGTTGCAAGGCCAAAAGCGGATGGCCAGCTATGTTTATTCAGTAATTAGATGGTTAAAATTGGCTAGCTGCTTCAAAGGGATTAAGCTGTTTGTGTCATTATGGCCACATTTCTGTGCTCACAGCTACATGTGAAAAGATTTGTGCTCAAGTGCTGCTGACCATCAAACAAGATGTACCAACCAGTTAGAATTATAGGAATTTACAAATGTACTAGCGGGAGAAGCTAGTGTCTCAAACAGGGGGACAATGAAGTATCTAGTAACACCTGTGTAAAATTAATCAGTTGGTTCCTGCTGTTTGAAAGGAGCAAAGAATATAAAGATTTCGGTGAAAAAGACTACTCAAGTGAGAGACTTGTAAAAAAGTGGAAGAGGAACTGAACTGTGAAAGAAATAGAAAGCTTCTACAGGAAGCTCTCTAGGGTGCCTGTAAGAAACTGTACTTAGCACTCAAGAGAGGGAAGGAGGAAATGCAAGTAGTAGAAGAAGAGTACAGCAGGAGAAATAGTACAAGGAGCAGCACGGGAAGATTGCAGTAGGAAAGGCAAAGGAAGATTAGAAGAGAAAACAAATGCATACAAGTACAATGGACTACTCATTGAAAGGACTCACATTAGGACATTAACTATCATATGATGAATAAGGCATTTGTTAACAGGCCAAATTAATGCATTGACTTTTTAAGTGCAATTAGAAGAATTATATCCAGAAATTACTCAATTAGTTTATTATTAATACCAATTAAATTGTTATGTATTTTCCATTGAGTTCATCATGTATTTAGCCTGTTGGCATTGCGGACTAGGGGCTTGCGGGTCATTCAAAATATAAATGTCCACTTTTCTGCTGAATTAGACCCAATACTTTCGCGGGGTTGTGACACCCATGTATGATTTCCGATTTTGTTTATACAACCCACATCAGAAGCAATTTTCCTAACCAACGCTCCAATGTCAGAATCTAAGTAGCTTGAAACAACCGCCCACAAAAGATTTGTTTAAAGTCCTGTCCTGAGGGGTGGTCTGTATTTACTGCTCTTACGAATTTCTTTTATTCACTGTTTAAGATATTAACCTATTATCTTTTTGTTGCCCTTTTTGTCTTTCCTCACCCCCTTTAGAGACAAAACAAAATCTATTACGATTAAAGCATCTATACTCTTTTGTAAGAAGAAAGTATTAAACAACAAAAAAGACAAGACCAAAATTGCTGTATGTCAAATTTATGTCCATTTTATTTCAAGTGACAAGTCATGAGCGTAATATGGACTTCTGTACATTCTTTGTAGCTGCACATAAGCAAAACAATGAGTTATATACAAATGGACTCATTTACAATGAAGAAAAAAAGGAATTCTTCCATAGATTTTCAACTATCATAACCAACACTTTCAATTACATTCTTTCAATTACAAACATTTAACTTGAAAATCTTTCTACACATTAGACTTAGATACAAAACTATCTCTCTCTCTCTCTCGATCTAACATTAGTCAAATAATGGCTAGAGCTGAAATGAAATATAAACATTCAAATAGCAATATTTTCCCATAAATATTTGAAACAAACATAAGGGTTAGAATATTCTGGTTTTCCTAGTGTTTGATAGCTCAGCTGGTATAGCATCAGGCTTGTAATCAAGAAAGTATGTGGCTCACCAACAACCCAGACTAGCAACTTTTTGAGGATATTTGTCTCCAATTCCTCCGCATGACATAGTAACAACCCCACCGCCCAAAAAACTGCATTTAAAACAAACAAAATAAAAATGAACGTTTTCCTAGTAAATGGCAACAACAAGAGCCAGATTTGGCAGTCAGCTATTATGACCACAGGTCCACCTGTCCAAACAAAAATGGTGGGGGGATGGGAGCAGGCCTACCATTGTTACCAGCTCATCAGCACAAGTTAACTAGTGCAATCAAAAACTAACCCAATATCAATTCTCTATGGACTTGTAATACTGGCATGTTCAGCTACTGTATCAACATAAAGGAGATAATCAACAGTTTCCCAATGTATGATTTAAATACAATCATTTAATGGCTCATGGCAAGTTTCTCCATGGCTTCAGTTTTGAGGGTATACACTCCTGGCACGTCACACAATGAATAGGCTACTTTCAATTCTTATTAGTGGTTACTGTTTACCCTGGAGAGGAATAGATTATTGTATTAGCACATCCTCCCGTTTTCTATCACCCTACCAATTTTAAAAACAAAAAGCATATAGGATACAAAAAATGCATAAAACTTGGTCATTTCATTAATTAATTTAAAATTTCTAACCTGTAGCCAAGGGTCCCTAAAACTGTTGAATTGTTGGCATTTCAATGTAAATGGAAGCTCCTGATGAAAACAACCAAACAGGATTGCTTGATGTCTATTTCATTAAAAACTGTCTTTTGTGTCTAATATATGCAATGTCAAGTCTCAATATTTCTGAACAAATAGGAAGCAGATATGTGTTCAAGGAGATTAATTCCAAAATTTACAGAATTGAGATATTCAAGGACGGTGAACTACATCAAATGTGTTTTGTGCTGTGATGTGATTTGGATTTTTAATGTAGCTTTAACAATTTTTCAGTCATATTGCTACGATGTCTCCAATGTGGCAGATATATATAGTGATGTCTAGCACTGTGGCATCATGCTGCATACATGTCCCCCCAATCACATTATCCTGACACCAGGCCAACCAGTTATAACACTAACCTTTTAATACTGAGTGCCAATCAGGGCAGCTGTTTGTACCATTTATGTAAGTCTTTGGTACGACTCGATCGGGGATTGAACCCACGGCCTCCGGCATCCGAGGTGGATGCTCTAACCACTAGGCCATTGGAGCAGTCAAAAATATGTTGCTTGAAAACAGAGGCTGGCCAAAGCAAATACATTATCTGTGTTGCTAAAGAAACTCCCGTTTGATTTAAATGCCAACAAGTTGACTGTTTTGGAAGCCCTGGTGACAACTGGTTTTGAGTTGATAAATGAATGAACGAAATCACAAACTTTGCTCATTTTTTATATACTTGAAGCCTTCTGTTTTTAAAATCAGTAGAGGGGTTGGAGGTTTGGTTTACAAATAAACAGGATGGTGTGAGAATATTATAGTATAAACCCTTGCAGCCAACTAGAATTTAAAATATGTTGTTCATTAACATAAAAAAAATAATAGCAGAACCGATGTCGCATCAAAACCAACAAAGCCTTTCTGGAAAGGGAATTTCAGCATCATTGGATGAAATACTTACAATCCTGTAATTCAGTCTAAATTTGAATTTCGACACTTCAAATTTTAAAAAATAATTCATATGCTGACTGCACATGCATGAATTTTCTTTTGCACCCGAGTCAAGTGACATCAAAAGTGAATTGGTTTGATTTTCATTGTGAATAAAAATTCCATAGATTTTAGATGGTCAACACATTTAACTGAACTAGTAATTGAGAGTCACTTCCCTTTTGAACAACTAATGTGTCTTCAGCAATAAATGAACATTTAAATGATGTGGTGTAAGCAAATAAACACAACTATAGCATGTACATTCATTTGATTATTAGTCTGAATACAGAAGAAAATTACTCACCACCACTAAAATCTCACTTAATTGAATTTAGATTACCAAACCAAGTGTTTTCAATGCAGCATTGCTGGTGGTGGTGGAAGTCATCAGTACAAACCAATTGTTCCTCCCCATCCACACCTACCCAAGAGCCCAAAAGACACAATTTGAATAGGCGAATATTCATTTCAACTACAATGACAAAATCATCACAAAATATTGTTAATAAATTTCTATTCAAGCATCATGCTAACATATTTTAATACAGTATCAGTTTTTCGTAGCAGTGTGGGTGATGGACCACTTTAGCAACCGTTGTGCATTTTGATTACATTAAACTTTATCAAACACAGCTAATTGCAGTGAATATCTCTTATGCAAGTGCTCTACTCGTGTTGTTTTCCATTCTGACAGAGAAAACTGAAATGCTTGATCAAGTACAACAGACACAATCATATGGCAAGGTGGTCAAATTCTGATAGGTGGGTAATTTCAACCACTGCCATAGAGTACCAAGATCAACCATGACAAAATACATGCAAAATACTTTTTTTGTACATATGTGAACATCATACAATTACTTTCAGCACATAAATCACTACTTAGAGCAAATTATGTTATCTCATCATCACTTGCTTCCCTGCTGTCAAGAGGAAATCGATTCTAATGGTAACATATCTAGCAGGACTATGCAAACTTGTCAGGTTGTAAGAACAATTAAAATGAAGTCCAACACCAGACCTGCCAAACCTGAGGAGTCCAACTCAGTAAGGCAGTTGATTTTTTCCCGTAAGATTGACCAGTTTTCATTAGGTTGTAACAAAAAATCAATAACTGCTATTGTGAAGCTGGAAAACGTAATTAAATGTTTGATGCATCGACAAAGTATGCATAGACTTTATTTACCACTAGTACAGTTGCACAAACTTTAGTTCCCAATCCTGTACAACTCAATGGCTCGTTGCTATCTCTCAACTTTACATAATTCTTGGAGAAAACAAATTCCATTTCACATGACGATGGCAATCAAATTGCCCACCACGAGGCATACTCAAATTGGTATGTGATGTCCAATAAACGTAATTGTGTCCTTTCCAGCTTTTATTCACAAGGATCTGAATATTTCTTTTTAGTCTTCTGTGTTGATTATTAACACTTTTCTAGAAAATTATTTTCCCTTTCATCTTCACGCATCGCCTTCTAGACGCCAATTTTAAAAATTCTAAATTTAAAAGTTTGATCATGCAGACACTTTGCATGAACAATTATGTTCAGTTTAAAGCATCTGGGGTGCTGCTGTAAAGTTAGTCTGGTTCTCTGACTAATTTCACTAATTCCAAGATGAAACCCAGGTCCAAATAAAACACAGATGAAACAATTATCAAGATTTTTTTTGGCAACGATCATTTTTCCTTAGTTTTTGCTAGTATGCTCTAAGTATTTTAAGGCTAATTTTCGTAAAACTTATGGCAAAATTGTAAGAGTTGGCAGATCTGCGACATGTGTGCACAATAATGAGTCTAACTTTCTACATAGATTTTTCTGTGTGTTAAAAAAGCAAAATAAAATGTGACTAAATAGGACAATTTTACTTCAGGACTTCAGACACCCCCTTTTATTGACTAAATGGTAATTCCGATCTCACCAAGATACTAATGAATAATCAGTAATCATTCCCTAAATACAAGATGAGATTCAGATTAGAAAATAGAACTTCATAAACATAAATTAATGTTTTCTTAATTCATTGTTTCCCTTTCTCTTTTGGATCTCAACTACTTGGACTGTATTAAAATATTGTTTAACCCTTGCATAAAACACATCTTGGCAAATCACAAACTGACTATTAAAGTTATATATATAAAAAAAAAAGAATATACAGAAGTGACAGATTGATGTGTATTGTAGTGGAAGGAATTATCTCCCTTGTGGACACAACAGCCCACCTGGTCTTCTGTTTGATTTTACTGGATAAACATACAAAATGTTCTGTTACTTGTAATACTTGACATTCAGACAAATTTCACTGTGTAATGTCAACCTCTGACCTGCTTGTACAATATGAACAGTTATGTAACTTGAAGTCTACAATCAAGACTTCTTGCTAAAAATGTTACATACCACAAAAGTGGCAATGTCATTTTTAGTCATTTTGTTGTAATCAAGGTAGTAAAGTTGAACATCTACTGTTCATCAGCTCAAGCAAGATATTTACATGTCATCCTAGTATGGAAGCAGATGATGATTTGTGATGTTGTGCAGACAAGAAATCATGTTGTGACCATGTTTTCTTGTCCTTAATTTTGATCATCTTACAATGAGCTTTAAAATACAGATGGTTAATATCTTGCAATCATCAATAATCTACTAGATGAATTAAAACAATTTTTCATATTGTACACAGTTCACTCTATAAGAGCTAATGGTACTTCTAATTTTCAGAGTGATTTCTAGAACAGTCATCTTTCTGTCAGTTTTAAAAGATCCCAGACATACATGTTATAATCTATTCCTTTTCACTGTCGCCATTCTGTGCTTGTTCCTCATTATGATAGTTTTTACCCTGCGACTTTGATCTGGATCTGGACTGAGAAGCTTTTTTCTCAGCACCATCAACTGAGCGTGATCTTGAGCGAGACTTGCTCCGGCTTGCACTTCTACTGCGATCACTCCTGCTTCTGCTACGACTTGGGCTGCGCGAGCCACTACTCCTACTTCTGCTTCGTCTTGATCGGGAGCGACTGCGGCTTCTGCTGCGAGATCTGGAGTGGCTACGGCTTCGACTACAAAAAAAATAATCTCATTAGGCCAGAAGAAACATTCTGATTAAGCAGCCTCTTTAGGAAATCTAGCAAGAATGAAATTTATCCAACATTACGTCAAGCAAAGCAATGAAGTCCCAGTCATCTTAAAATTGAGGATAATTAGCTGTCCATTCAAATTTACAAGTGTAATGTGATGTGATTTTTATTTTTAACGTAGCTTTAACAATTTTTCAGTCTTATCGCTATGATGTCTGCGATGTGGCAGTTTATAGTGATGTCTAGTACTGGGGCATCATGCCGCAGACATTTACCATGATGCCCCACCCAGTCACATTATCCTGACACCAGGCCGAACAGTCCTAACACTAACCTCTTAATGCTGAACACCAAGCGAGGCAGCTGTTAGTACCATTTTTTAAGTCTCTAGTATGACTCGGCCGGGGATCGAACCCATGACCTCCCGCATCCGAGGCGGATGCTCTAGCCACTAGGCCACCGGAGCGGTACAAGAAGTGTAAACGTTGCCAATAAATAAAACTCAGTAAACAATAATTCAGCCTCGGCAGATATTTAATGCCCAGGTAATTTGGTGATTCTTCCACTCCATGGTTTCTACTGAGGTGAGATCTCATTTAGAATCATGCTATAAAAGAAGACTCCTTTTTGTCTAGCCCACCTTTTATTTGATCCAAGAAAAAACTTGAGACTGAGGTAAATCTAAAACTTTTAACAATGAGATTTATCTAGGGTGTGGACAGATGTACATGCGGCTCAATGTGCTCACCAAGGCGAGTACTAGAAATAATACTGCACATATTATAGAATCCAAATATATTTTCCATACAGAAATTGTACAACTGCTGATAAAAAATCAGCTCAAGTCATGTGGCTGTACCTCCGTCTACTGCGACTTCGAGGCCTATCCTCTACCAGTTTTATTCGTTTCCCATTGATTTCAGTGCCATCCAACTTCTCCAGGGCATTTTTCAGATCACGGTATGTGGCAAATTCAACAACTCTGCAACAGATTAACAATCAGCACATAAATTCATGAAATTAAGAATTTGGGTGAAAATAAACCAAAAATGGCAATGTTTACCTGTAAATACACATGGAACAGTTAATAAATCTACAGCCTATAAGAGAAGGAAATACACAAGACACCCTAACCTAGAAAATAAGGTCACAGTAACCTCCTTTTTTGACAGTCTGAATGCTCTTCTGCAGCTCAAGATACATACACACATCATTTTCACGTGTAGGTGAAATAGGGTACTATATATTGACGGTGTGGCATACTTGATACAGTCCCAAAATTGATTTTTAAATTTATAATGATTTTCAATAGTTTAGGTATTTTCCTTGTGGAAATATATATTTTTTTCTGTAAGTTCCTTTGCTGATCACTATAAATAGGTACTGAAGAAGAAAGAGCATTATCTTGTGCAAAAGCCAGTTCAAAATCAAAAGCACAATGCCATGTCTGTGTAACAATACAAGAAATTTTAGTGTTGTACAAGCCGACAGTTACATTATTATAATATCTAAAGGTTTTTGAGCTAGCTACGGGCATCTACTGAGAAGACTGATCACTCGATCGAATCTAATTTTATTCAGTTTAAACCTACTATTATTCCATCAAAATTTCAACAAGTTGGCCAGAGAAGGAGGGGCTGCAGTGATCATATCTACAAAAGACAAACTTTTCAAGGATAAAACCAACTTGTTTCATGTGTAGGTAAATTGAGGTTCAACTAATGGATTGCTGACCTAGTTTTGGCATAGCAAAGTCACTTTTAGTGAGATGTATTAACATAACAATTTTAATCAGTGCTGGTGAAATAGTCCCCAACCCTATGTGGAAGGTGCAACAAGTGAACAGCTGAAAATACAGTAACCACTGGATGTGGAAATTGTTTTAAAAACTGATCTAGATTTGGTAGAACATAGCTGCCAACCTCCGAATACAAAAATACTGACTGCTTGTGACAAAGATACTGATTTTCAGGAACAAATACTGATTTTTAAAATTTTATTTCAGATTTAACTTCATATACAACCATCAGTAAAGTTAGGACAGTGCTTCACATAATTATTTAATGTCAAAGATGCATGTGTTGCACACTTGTACCTTCTGGGGAGACACCATGTTCCATTCAGGTGCCAATTCAGAAGGTGCAAGAGTGCAACACACAGGCTGTTTATAGGAGCCTTTTCCACACATTATTTTCCCCCCAATCATTATCAATTCAAATGTACCAACTTTCACTGATGATCTCAATTCTGTCATTTTCTTAGTGAATGGTTTTCATTCTAGCATACGAGCATTCCTTTTTGATTTTACTGTCTGGAAAATTTAAAAGAAATTTAATAAATCGAATTACATCACGGTTCTCTCCGATATTTATATATGCCATACATTCAGGCTGAGTTGTGTATGATGAAGCAGCAAGCTGATGTTTATTAGCTTTTTGTGTTCTTTATTTCATAGGCACCTCCATGTCCAATAGTTTTCTCCTTTATTAGATGGTTTCACAAATCTAAAGATGGAACAATTGTCCTTCCAGATCTGTTTTCTGGTCCTTCAAGGAAAAAAATTCTGAATATTTTGCTTTCCTATTCAACATCATATGAAGATGAATATTACAAAATCCAATATGGCAGATAAAGACAAGCATGGCAGCCGCAATTTTGAATGAACCAATCTTACTGTAGATCTGTATTCCTATATACATGTGATAAATTTCTATCAGAATGAAACCGATTGCCCGTTCTAAATTGAAAATTGCAAGGAAAAAACCCATACACCCACTTTCTGGTCCAAAATATGGGACAAATACTGAGAAGAAAAAAAAAAAAAAAACAGGACACTTGGCCGCTACGGGTATTGTGAAAATACTTTCACCAAGATGTATTAACATATCAACAGTGATATTGTCTGAAATATATAAAGGGGTGTGGGTGTAATGAATGGTGTTGAAAATACAAGTATGAACTCATCTAGTTTTGGCATGGTCAAGTAACTTTTGTCCCGATATATGTACAATCACAATTTAATGAATGTGGATGAAATAGGGTCCAATATATTAAGGGTGCAACAAACATTGAAAATATAGAAGTGTGAAAATGGAGTCAAACTGACCGATCATTATCACAATAAATGCACAGTCTGATTAGAGAGAGGGAAGCAATTGCTATAACCCACCAAGCATGATTGATGTCAAGTTACTTTTGAAGTTGATAGGTGAAATCACTCCCACCCCACCCCATCAGCAAAATCAAGTGAAAGATGTACAATAAAACCACCCCAAAAATAAATCGCATACTTTATTCCAAGCTAAGCCAATGGACTATTATCCACGATTTCATGAACTGCAACATGTCACTGAATATACAACTACAGGTCTAATCAACTTTATAACAATTGTGATGGGGGAAAACTAAAAAAAAAAAATGAATTAATTGCGAACTTCTTATATATAAAAGGTATATTGTGTAAGGCAAGTGAAAAAGCAATAATTGACTTGTCACTGGCAAAGGACTTTTTGGAGACTAAAGTGAAAGTAGTGTTCCATGAGCTAAAACTCCTCTACAAGGTATAAAATTTACTGGAGAAATTTTTAGAAGCCTTTCCAGACATTTAACCACAAGACCTGAATGCATACTGCTTGATTACATAGACTGTCATTATGTTCACAACTTAACCGTTTATCTCTAGTGAAGCAGGGAAAATAAATCGGTCTTTATTATGCCTACTTCATCTTCTACAATACATACCCTTCATTCTTGTGCTGTTTGTGAGCATCAGCATATGTAACTTCTCCAGCCTGTCTCATGTAGTCTTTCAAGTCCTTGAAAGACAAACAATAAATGTATAGAAAATCTTGGCAACTAGTTATTTGGAGGAAAAAATTAAGCTGGGAAAATAAGTTGCATCCTTTAAGTTATGCCCCACCGCACCCCCACAATTAAAGCCCAATTTTATGCAAAATAAACATCTCAAAATAAGAGAGGATTTGGCAAAACACTATTCACTTGTATAAAACATTGCTATGATCTACTCCCGCTAAATGAAACTTGAACACAAAAATTACTTGTAAAACTTTAACAATGGTTACATTTTGGAAATACAATACCCATGTTGCAGCTATCTTATGTCAGTACACATGTATATATGTATTAGGGATCAATGGCAAATCAGGACAATAATGGCTATATAGTGCCATTGAAGGCATACCAAAGCCAGCTAGTGCAAAATCCTTAAAATACAAAGTAAACTTTTGATATACTTTTTTTTAAAAATCAGGCATAAAAGCTAACTCTTTTTGACTCCCTTTGTGATACACAAGATGCAACAAGCCCATCTGACATCCACAAGCACACTGGGAGATGCCTGGGAATAAAAGCTTCTTAGGATATTCTCAGAAATAAACACTGGTGCCTCCTACATTTCATGGATCATTTAATGAATAGTTTATCAAAATAGGGATAGACCAATGAACTAGAGCCTGCATCTAAATATATTTTTTATCAAAACATCATCACAATCCTGACCATATTGTGCAGAGTAAACTATTTTAATATAACTTTCGCTCACAACTGGGACACCATCATGGGATGTAAATGTTGCCTCTTATGGCATGCAGAAGGTCATAGCAATGGTTTCATTGCAAGATTACAACCCTGTTGGAAAATCAAATGCATAAAGGTGCAATAGCTGACTGGAATACAATACTGTTTATGGTACAGTGCTGCTGTGTAAAGCATCACAAAAAATGATGGTCAAATAGTTACTGATGATACTGCAGAAACAAGTCAGGGGGATAGGCAATTTAAAGTCACAGTAACACATTTTGGGAAAGAGTTTTCCTTCAGTACGAATTGTCAAATATTGAAGTTGCTTGACCAAGTTGCCAATAAAACCAGAGAAACATATGCCAATGTGACCTGAACCAAGGTGAAAAAGATGGACAGCTCAAGGTAACACTATATGCCCCTGCCATCTGTGTGGTTGGGCATACACTTTCTAGAACATATTTTGTCAAAACATTTTAAGGTTTGTGCCATCAAGTTTCTTATTTTTTGACCCTATGCTATTACCTCCGAGAAGCAATATTTCCCAAAGTAGAGAGATCAAGTGAACATAGCTGACCTATCTTCATGTCTTTATTCAGATTATTCACATGCTATCCAATGAAACAGTGGATCATATCTGGGTTTGCAACACTTGTTTCATCAATACTGGTACACTGAAAAGGAAGTGCCTTTAGTTGTATCCATCCATGCTTTCCCTTCAAACCATCCCTACATACTGTATATATTATTAAACTCTTGACATTTTGTGGTGAGAAAGCATTTGATAAAGTTAATCTGATCTTTAAAACTAGCTATCCGAACAATAACTAATGAACCATTTGCCACCAAAAACTGATGGAACAAGGTGTATATGTATATATTACCTCTACAAGTATTTAGACTTGTGAGCTGGCTGTAGCCCTCGCAAAGACCTCAGACTGTCTTCTTGTGCCATGTGAAACCCTGCATGTCCACTACAGGGCTACAGAGACTCACTTGAACAATCAAGTCAACCAGAGTGAAAACAGGATGATCCACATAGTAGTTAGAGCAATGCTCCAACTTGAGTGGAAACTTGCATCATCAGGGACATCAAAGGCGTGACAGATGGACCTCTCGACAAGGAGCTCTCTGTGCTGCTATTAATTTTCTTTTCTTTTGTTTTTTAAAACTATGTTAGCAATGATACATCAATAAAAGCTCCCAGCCCTTATCATCAGTTGAGATTTTTTTTTCATACCAAGCTCCAAGGTGGATCGATGCAACTTGTCAAGAGATCTACAACATTTATATTCCATTATAATCTTCCCTTCCTTCATTCTCATAGTGAATTTTATAGTCTGTTCTTTCATTTTCTTTACTCTTGTTTTGGTAAATGTCCTCACTCTCCTAAATTATTCGAGTTAATTTTATAAGTCTCTTAACTTGGAAAAGCATTTTTTCTTCAAAATAAGCATCCACTTCTTGAACCATTAATTCACAAGAGTTTGCTAAACCCATAATTTTCAAAACAAGGTTTATTTTCCAGCCAAACAGCATGTATGATTGAGACCAGAAAACTACAGTTACTCTAATAAAATAAAGTTGTATTAGGGGTGTAACAATTCAAAGATGATCACAACATATGGCCACTATGCAATACACATTGTTTATCCCATATGGTGATACTGCTAAAACTAGAGCAAACCTTTAATAAATGTATTTACCATTGTCTTTAATAATTAACTGTCTCTTACCATGTTCATATTGACAGTGTCCTGCAGTATACTGTTTGCAATGAAACAGAATGCAAAATAATGAAGTTTTGACAACAATTACTACTCTCATAATTTTACATCTCTATACTGGCCAATTGCAAGGTGTAAGTGCAAGTTTTGCTAATACAAGTGGTAAAAGAGCATATTTTAAATTTTAAAAAGTGTAATCTATATATTACTAATACTAATACTCCCATTTTGTTGAGACTATAACATCACAATACCCTATGTGATGCAATACTCGTGCTTTTCATAAAAAAAAAAATTTGTAAAGCTGTGTTGATTTGTCCCTTTTTTCATCGGACATGTTTTGAAGATTAAAAATAACCTCTACTCTATGAATTTTCAACAAGTCAACCTGTAAAAGCCAAAATCGTTTAATCCCTGGCACCATTTTTTGGGTTAAAGAACAGACTGGTCTGCTAGCAAACTATATTAAAAAATAAAATAAATCTGAGACAAAGTTTCTATATAAAGATATGGGTATTTTGTTGTTAAATTCATCATATACAGTTGCTAATCATAAAAAAATTAGGAAAGTGCATGTTGTTCTATAATGACAAATTAGTTCTTACAATGTTCTTGTGCAGCCGTCTTTCTTTTTTATAATGTTCTCAAACATTAATGATTAAAAAAAATTAATGTACATGTATGTATGTATCCCAGTGCCTGGGATAAAATGTAAAGATTTATATGTACCATCACCAATTTGTTGTATCTGGATGCCTTTACCTCATTTGAAAGCAAGCTTAATTTTAAGTTTTTCCTGCACTTCAATAAGCATGTTTGTATGCACTTGACAACAAATGTTTATTTGCACTGTCAATTCATAGCACCACCTAATGGGAATATCCCCCTCTAGTAAAACAGCCTTCTGAGAGTTCCTATGATGCAGTTGCACGTGTGCATATGTTAGATAAATCATAAAAACAATCCGATACAAAGACATTAAAAAAAATCCCTCCAAAAATAGACTGTCATTATCTGTGCAGATAAAATCATGGAAACCAAACAATTAAGATTTTTGAGGATCAAATTATCTCAAGACTTTGTCAGCAATCATGCAACACATTAAACACAAAAAATGAACAAAGCAAACTTGAAGAACCTACACAGTAATGACAAACACTGCCAATTTAAACCCCAACAGATTGAATTCTAATTATAGCACATCGCTTCCAGTACAAGCAAACATGTGACTGCTTATCATTCTATATTCTACAAAGAAACGGGTACTAAATATTGAATGTAAAATCTTTAAAGAATAATAAAACAGTGTAAACTGCATCGGTCAGTCACTACTCTATTCAAAGAACCCACTCCCCCCCATCCCAGGTTTACTAGTATAGCCCTCAAGGATTTCCTTTCAGAATTCTATTTTTTATACTACTTTTAGAAGTTTTCCTGTTATGACATGTTCTGTTGGTGAAATAGAGCGCAGTTTGTAGGATAATGAAATAAAGTAATGTGTGGACAAGCAAAAGAATTTTATTATAGGAAGTCAAATCTCTTAATATTAATTACTTTAAACAATTTTAAGTGTATAATGCACTAATTGCCATTAAATCATTAAAAGTAAATGTTTCAGATAAAAAAACTGCTCTACAAAGTATATTTTCTTCTCATAGTTTTAGATGAGTAAAGTACTGGGGTATGCATTGTATCATATCATGACCTTTGTATTGTGATACATATATGACTACCACTTTGTTACACCCCAATGTTCTTAGAGCACTATGTCATGAAACGGTATTATGAAACTGGGCTTCAGTTTGATCAAATCTGACTAAAGTGAAGCCCACGGTTCAGAGCAGCTTCTTCCAGAGTTGTTCATCATCCAGGCCTTCTAAGCATGGTGATATCCTCAACCGTTTCCTATTCTTTAGGAGCCCAGATTGCAAGCATCGGACATCTGACACACACACATCTAGAGCTAGTGGATGGGACAACCCCCGCAAGACGGAGCCAAGTGGGTGGGCAGAAGGAAGTCAAGCCATCCAGCCAGCCACCTAGTGTTTGTGTAAACAACTTGATCATCTGTCTGTCTCAAGACCCTCAATATGGACTGACCCATTCTCAATCAGCCTTGCATCAAGACCCTCTCATGTGTAGTCTTCAGGAGAGCAAGATATTGATTTATTAATAATATTCTGAATATCAACATTATTTTAAAGTTTAAAATTGAAAAAGAAATCATTATTAACTGTTTTTGTTAACTAAAAAATCTTTGTTCGAGAGATTTAGAAATTTCTTTAAACCAAAACAAATCAAAGCACAAGAAATTTTAATGAAATACTATACCCTATGACTGAAATTTTGTTTATTGTATTTAACACAGACCATTACTCACCATCGACTTTAGATAAAAGGAATCTCCATTTATAGCCATTAAAATTGTGATGTTTAACTACAATCTTCCAATATTATAATTTCCATAAAAAAACTACATTGTGAGCACTGCATTTGATTATCACGGTGTTGTGATAATACCATTTTTAAGGAGAAAAACAAAACAAAAGCTGCATCAAGATATTCAAATGAAACATATATTTCAAAGTTTAAGAAAGGTATGGATGAATGCTTAATTATAAAATTAGATTGCCAAAGATAATTTACAAAGAAAACCAGTCTAAAAGCACATGGAAGTATATGTAATCTTTCGACATTTCCCTTGATCAAGTCAGTATAGTGAGTATGAACGACTCTACTACATATACCTGCAAATACCATGTACCCATTAGCAAACAGTATGCTCAGATATGTAAGGACATCATGTTGTTTGCAGTTGGCCTATTACTAGGCAGGAAAATAAGGTAATGCACATCATAATAATTAGTAAGGGACCATATATCTTTTAAATGGAAACACCAAATGCAATATTATTTTGCTCACCGAAGTTTAATCTAATGAAATGTCTCAAGGTTTCCTCACATCAAGATAGCAATAAAACTATGATGGTTATCTCATCAACAATTCTCTCACGCTAATATGACTCTTGCCCTTATCTGCATCTTTTATTTAATTTTAAAAAAAGTCGTCAAAGAAAAATATAAAATGTATACATACTTGCCAACTAACTCTAGAGGACAGATTCTCCACAATCAATCTGTTTTCAGTTCTAGTTGGTGGTCCATATCTAAACAAGAAGAAACCAGTTCAGATCATCCAAATTAAACTTAATGGATATCAAAAGCAATATAGTTTAAGGGTGTTGAAATTCTAATACTTCCAGTTTTCCATGGACAAATGCACTGAAAACTGCTGGCCATTACAAAAATGTTTTGTCCATATGTATGAGATTATCAAAAATATAATACTATCAACACATGCATAAAATGAGACAGTACAAGAGCCCAGCCATCTGACATCTTAACATGCCTTCCTGAAACTTTTGTTTTATGGTGTTTATCATATTCACATTTTTGTTTTTCCTTTTGTTGTTAATGCAAATGTCAGTTGCCATTTTATCTATGACCCTAAATGAATGTAATCAAGCAAGCCATTATCACAGACATGTAACTAATAAAATCAGCATCTCCCAACTGACAAGCCAATGAACTGACAAGTGATTACATTATTTCCATAATGTTCAAACTAAATATAACTTGAAATTTACACAATGATTGGTTGGTAAAATCACAGCTTTCACAGGTAAAAAGTACTATAAGTCCTTCCTTTCTTGAAGAGTATGTGCATGTTTTAGATTTTTAATGCAGCTTTTAACACTTTCAGTCATATCACTACAATGCCTGTAGTGTGGCAGTTTATAGTGACGTCTTGCACTGGGGCATCATGCTACAGAAATGTAGCATCAGTTTCACAGATATGATTTTGGTATTCCATAAAATAAGCTGAAGATCTGAAAGGGGGGTCCTCCCCCAACGTGGTCTTATGGGTCAGTGCCCCTGATCCGAGGGACCAGGCAGCCAAAAATGGGTTTTACAATTATAAAAAACTGCTCCTGGTGCAACTTAGATCATAACATATAACAAAATAATCATTTGAAAAACTAACAAAATTACAAAAAAAATTCAACTTGGGACTTGAATTTTACAATATTTATTGTCACATGAATTTGTTCTCCAATATTGGTGCTTAAGCTATTTCATGTGCATGTCAGTGTTTACATCGTAATTAAGTCACAATTTCTCAATTTTTGCAACAAAAATATTTTTTCTTCTTTTCATAACAAATCTGTAAAATAAACACCCAAGAACACCAACTATATACAAATAAACCCATGTACTCGTTTGTATATTTCTCCAATGTACACAACTTCAATGAGAGCCTTTTTATCCTTTCAAGCTGGTGCTTGTATTGGTGACATCCAGTGCACATATTCTAACAGAGCTACATCTGTTCTCTCTTGCAAGAAATCTTTCATCTTACAGTAATTAATTGCACTTTTTCCAGATGCCAGATTTCCGTGTGCAGCCTCCTTTGTAGGTGCTGTCCCAAATGCTTCCAACCGCAATTACTGTACAGCAGAAGTCACAAAATGCCAGTCCTCTAGCGATCAGTTTTCTTATAAACTGACAATGTAAATTTCTGTTGACTTTTAATTCCAGCCAATTCCATTCATTTTTAAAAACTTTATTTAAACTTCTTGTGTCATGGTTTCAATCAACAACTCGAGACGCCATTTTTTGCAAGCACGCTTCTTCTTTCCATTGCCATCAGTTTCCATTACATGGAGATTCATTGGATGAATTTAAACTTTTGACCAATCAGAATACTCTTTACAAGCAAAATCATGTCTGGTTCCATGAAGTCACATTATTGTGACACCAGGCTGACCAGTCCTAATAATAGCCTCCTAATGTCGAGAGCCAAGCAAGGCTGCTGCTAGCACATTTTTTCACCCAAGTCTTTGATCATATGGTATCGGAATGAAAAAATTGTAGTTAAAATAAAACTGGTTTATTTCACAGGGATTTATATAAATTATACAGATAGCTAGGAGTCTTAACGATTAAAAAGACTACCAACAATATTTAAAAAACATTTCGCACTACATTCATGCCCAGCCCAATAAACTTATCAAGTCAATTTTTCTAAATAAACAGTCAGGCCTAAAATGGCAGGATTGATTTTTAATCAATGAATCAAAAACAATCATTTTGTATATATTTAAGCTATTAAGTAACCCTTTATATATATATATATATATATATATATATATATATATATATATATATATATATATATATATATATATATATAATACCTAGACTAAAATTTATATTTGGACCCCAAACGTTTCTGCTATAATATCACTCCCCATAAACCAAAACCTACATCCTCCAAATTGCTGATGCCAAATTACAATGTTACATTCATCCATACATGACAACCACTGGCGAGGAAAAAGTGCAATCCAAGTGGACAAAAAGAGTAATCCAAGCAGAAAAAGTAGTTCACATATAATAAAATTCAATGAACATTTGTACAACATGATTTTTTACCCCCCGTCTTTTAACATCAATTACTGCTTCAAATTTTCATATATATATATATATATATATCACTTTCAGCAACAGTCTCATATTGCATTTCAAAACACTTTGTACCAGCTGCGATTATGAATGTTTTGCACACCAGCAGAGCACTAAGTGATGGGTTACAGAGCCTAGATCTGAATTCAGTTTTATTTTTGTTGACAATACTGAACAATCAGTCAGCATTTGAATGGTAAAGAACCGATATTCCTTTCATAACCTGAGAAAGAAGAGGAAATATACATTTTCCAGTTATTGGATCTTTTAGCTGGGAAATAAGGTGCTGTTCGCATGAATACATTGTCAGGTAGAATGCCAACTTGATATTTCAGGACAGCTTTTAATTTATCAGCTGCCTTTCCTGCAACAAGAAGCATCATATGACAGGAACAACCTGATATGTATATTTTTCAAAATACGGAACGCAACTCCTTTATGAGTTCCAGTCATCACTGATGCATTATCAGCTGTAAACCCAAACAGTTCTGCCAAATGATGTTTATTCAAAGCATTATTAAGCAAATAAAAAATGTTTTCTCTGTTAATTCAGGTAATGAAAGAAGAGCACTCTTTGCCCATTTCATTGTCAAAGTCAGGGTACAACTTTTTGTCATCATAATCACTGCTTCTGTCTGTTGCAATACTATTTTCATGGCTTCTGCCATTTTAAGTGAACTATGTTCTGCCAAACACCTGACAATATTAGATCATTTTGTTCTTGCACATGCATATTTTCTCCAATTTTGGAATCAGGAAACATCTGTTCGAACCAAGGAACAAGGTAGTTTTCTAGTGTAGGGTTAGTCAGTGTTCTATTAAGAACTCTGTAAATAACGCCTCAGCATTTATAAAATTCGTGTCCATATTTAGTTCTGCTGCAACAAAGAAGTTACCTTAGTACTAGAGTTAGTAAAACAAGCTAATTCAATGACCAATATTAAAATCCCTTCCACACAACCTGCAATGTGCATGAAGCTGCCCTAGAATGGAACGCTGTATTGTGTAGTTCATGTATTCATCTTTGAATCAGTTTTTCTAATCCATCTGTGAAATTATATATGAACGACATTTTTGCTCTAACACACGCATCGACAAGAATAAATCTGACTTGACTTTCAGCGCCAAATACCTACAGACTGGTTCTGTACCAGAATTGAATTAGAACAAAGAATCTGTGAGCAAAGATTAAAAATTAGGAAACCAGTCTGTTCACAGCTGCAATAAATAAAAACCAGAGGTCAAAAGTCTGAAAGTAGAAACCAGCATGTTTTTGGAAATAGGGCAGCTGCTATAAATAGAACATAATACTGTTAGGAAAGCACGTGCATGCCTACAGACAAGCATGCTCTTATGTAGTAGTTACGTAGAAGCCGTCTTTTCTAGAAAATGGTCTGAAAGATTAATGGGATGTTACTAACAATGAGAAAACAAATGAAGTTTTTTGGGGGGGCACATACAGAAAACATGTAATCCGAATACATTTACAAGTAAGGCATAATCTTGTGGGGAAAAAAGCGTAATGGTTGGCATGTACATCATCCCCACCCCCATAATGATAAACTTAAGCTTTGAAATGCATTCCAACTGCCGAATTCCATAAAAAGTGGATATTTACGATCCAGAAATAGCAAGTGGTCCTGGTTCAGGTAACTATTAGCAAATACTGCCGATGGTTTGCTGGCGAGCACATCCCTCAGAAATGAACCATGGACACAAAAGGTCATAAATATTACTGTCACATGTGTCGATTTTGGCCAATATTAAGTTTTGGGTCTGAAGGAAAGGCCAGCTGTTAACTAAACATGGAGACGAATCTATGAAGATTTTTCCTATGTATAACTGATCAGAACATTTTTATTTTAAATTGCTGCCTCAGCATGAACAATCTGTGCATGTGTAATTTGGATTTTTAATGTAGCTTGAACAATTTTTCATTCATTTCGCTATTATATCTGCAGTGTGGCAGTTTATAGTGATGTCTGGTGCTGGGGCAATATGCCACAGACATGTAGCATTATGTCCCACCAGGTTCACATTATCCTGACACCAGGCACACTAGTTTCAACAGTAACCTCTTAATGCTGATGCAGCTTAAGGACCATTTTAACAAGCCCTTGGTATGACTCGGCCAGGGTTCATAACTAGACACTCTAAACACTAGGCCACTGAAGCAGTTGCCTGAACAATCTGGCCAATATATTATACAGTCCATTTTTCATTGAACGTTAAAAAGCCAATCACCTTTTTAATTGTTTGCACTTGTATATGCAACATAAACATGCTCTCTCATAATAACAATTAGCATCTCTCTCTCTTTAGTGAAAAAAGTGCTTTACTTATTTCACACATTTGCAAACAAATAATCTCCCCTCAAAGCCAATGAAAAACATCAATATTATTTATTTATTTTTTAAAGTACAAGGTTTTAGACTTAAAGTGAGACTCATATCAATGACGATGTGCTTGTACATCTACTTGTATTTAAGACAACTGGTATCAATGATAACATGCTTGTATATCTACTTGTATATAAGACATTTTCTTTCATGTCTGTGATACACTCAGTAAACTTTTTCTCAAAATTTTTAAAATATCTTTGATTCCAAGGGTTTAGTGGTTACAATTAGTTTTGTTCATCTACTTTAGTTAATCTGTTCATCTATAGAGGAACCAACATGGTTTATGTAAGAATCAATCAGCCTGCTTATTAGCAACCAGCCACAAGCTAGATTGGCATCTACTCTTCCAGCTATGAAGACAATTTTTTGTCATTTCAAAGGCTGGGTATTTTTACGATAGCACAAGGAGTAAATTCTTACTTTAAAGTTACAATTGGCAATGTTAAAAGATGAAAAGGCTGTGCATCTATGCCCATGCTTACATGTCATACTTGCTATAAAGATAGACCCATCCAAAGAAAATCAAACATGTAGTACTAGATGATAAAAGAACAAAAATTGGTTAGCTGGTTTTGAAGAGCACATTACTGGCCACATTATGATGTGGAAATGAGAGCTGACACAGAGGTAGTTAACCTGGGAAGCCCTAGATGGGTACTGAATCTATAAGCTCTCTTGATAAATTGCAAAATATATCTAAAACCGTTTTAAAATGAATACACAATGAAAGATAAACAAAACAAAATTCCTTAAAACACAATCAAAATTGTTATATTCACTGCATTCGCTCTGAAAGTAAACTTTTCTTCTGGTGGATGATCATTAAGCTTTTTAACTAAGAGCACTTAAAAAAAAAAAAAAACTGCTTCTCACAGGGTGGACATTAACTGTATACAATGGTTGACGTTCATTCTTCAGCAGGTAAGCACAAAGTCAGGTATGCGTGGAATATACACAATCATAACAATACCACCTCCTCTTTGTAATTTGTTCTATATCATGAATATCACTCAACAACAGGGGGTCTTAAGTTCTAAAGATTGAGATATCGAGAACAAGCCAATTTATACAACACATGCATATTTACTGAAATCAGTATATGGACTCCTCCATCATGTAACAGGTATATGCAGTACTGAATTGGCTGCTATATCTACACTTAATACCAATGTAATTAGACAGCCAACAGTACAGATTACTTTTTCCCAGACTGTACGAGTAAATCACATTTCTGGTATGATTTTGCAGCATACCATCAGTTACCCTTCTCAATATCAAAATTAAGAACATCGTGAATCACCTTATTGCAACAAACGCTCATTATATGCCAATCCCTTTATGATCTGCTACAGGTCATCGCTTTACGAGTTAAAATTTTAAGAAATCTGATGGTTTGCGATAATTTTTGTTGTGCACAAGATCAATCTTTTTAGGCTTTATAATAACCAAAAAAAGACAGAATGGAAGCAGATTGAAAAGACTTGAATAGTCATTTGTGTGCTGGCCCTCTTGTAAATTTTACCTTTAATTGAGGACATCATGAATGGAAATTTTATCTAATTAATCTTGTGCCAAGTTTTTATTACATTTTAGCCAACTATACATTTCTGGAAGGGTTATAACCAATTTATAGCTCTTCAAGTGTTGATGCAGCCATTTTATTTTGCAAATGATACTGTGTACCATATTCCATAAGGATTTAAACAGCAACAGTTAACCACAAAACATAGTATCTCCATATTTTCCTCTTGCTCTCTGTAATGGTACAAAATGCTTTAGCACCGAATTCAGATTTTCTTCCATTCAGATTTTCATGTTACATTGGAACAAATTTTTCAGTACCATATCCAGTCCCTAACGGCATCTTCATGCAACAGTTTGTTGTCACATTTAAGGAACCGACCCAAGATTTTGGCTGGATCCAATAAACTTTCAAACTGATCACCTGAAAAATTTGATTTTGAAAGAGACAAACATTTCCCAATCAGCCTTGTTCAATCATGATCACTGATATTGCTGAATGAACTGCATTATTAGTGTTAACATCTGAAAACTTCGATCAAAGCAAGTTATTAAATAAGTTACCATATATCCACGATTTTGAAAGTGTCTTCAAAAGCATTATAGAAGACAGTCCAAGAAAATACAAAGCCAATACTGAAGTTGCATTTGGTTTACTTTGGCTTGCTTTAATTGCCAGTGGTGTTTTGAACTTCAAATGAATTTGTTTACTTGATACATTAAATTTCCCATTGCTGAGACAGCCCATATCTCAGTGGACTTTGCATGCAAGAAAATCCTATCTTACTTGTCACTGGCTCGACTACGTCGCCTCGGAGGAGGGAAGGAGCTCCGGTACCCTCTCATGTCACTACCTCTCAGAGCTCCCTTCGCATGCTCAATTTGCACTCTGAAAGAATATAATGCCAGAATAGAACCAGGCTTACTTGTCAAGCCATGATGGCCGCCTTGAGCGACTACTGTACCCGCTATCCCATCCCCTTCGCGACGGACCACGTGCATGTTCGAGCATTATTCTGCAAAAATCCAAGGACAAAGTCGTGAGGAAATGCTGAAAGATAAAACATGGTCCTAACAAAAGTACTGCGAAAGGCACACTATACACCCACTCTGTATATGGTAGTCCACCATGCAGACACTAGTAGAATATGGATTATTGACAAACTGGTCTGAAGGAATGCAGTCTTGAAATAAACAATGAGCACAAACCATTATTATCTCAGAAGACTTACCGTTATCATATCCTTTAAAAATTACACCCCAAAATATATTACTCAAAGTATGTGCCATCCAACAAACCTAGTCAAGGTAATTAACTCTAAACCAAAAGTTGTTCCGTGAAATCATTCTTTTCTGAGCCATAATAATCCTGACCTGACCATTCAACCTTAAACTCAAAAGGCCTCTACCAAAGCTTATCTGCAAGCCCAACACTAACGCTGGGCATGGTCTATAGTCTAGAGCTAAAGTTGTCACGTAAAATCCACTGTTTGTGAGCTTCACCTTTTGACCTCCCAAAAAAAGCTGCTAGTTTTTAAAATCCAATGTTCAAGTTATAACTTGCAAGTTATTCAAAACTTGTGCAAATGTACGTGAATGACAATTAACATTTTTGTAAACAGAACCCATTTTTGTTTGACAAGGTGACGTTAACCTTTACCAGTCAAAATCAACAGGTTTCTTCTGCTTCCCAATGCAATTCATCTGAATATTTACCTAATCTGAGACTAATATTATCCCCACACCACTTTTCTTCTTTACATCACAGTGACATTCTCATTCTCAAATTTATTGGCTTCTTACACAGTGTATAAGCCATCCACAAAGTATGGCAACTTGTGACGGAGTACTCAAATTGTTCCATGTAAAAATGATTTTCACAGGCAGACAGACATCATCATAACAAATTATGCTCAGCCTTATGGTGGGTACATAAAAAGTATTCACATCTATATTTAACTCAACTGGAATCAGAACATTTTGGGATACAAAAGAATCGGAAATAAAATCATGCTACCATAACAATGCATTAATGATACTGTACAATATTTGGACATATTGTGAAACTTGCACAAAGTTCTCATGTACACAAAATGAATACTCTTTAAACAAAGAAGTAACTTGTACCAAGCTGATACTTTATCACCATTCGACAATAAAAGGTCTTGTCACAGGGTCAATAAATGTTTAAAACATCGCAAACTATTTGGTAAAATTTATATGCAACTGAACAAGTCAACTGACAAGGTTTCATTTCCTATAAATCTAAATGGAATGTGCTGATGTTGCTCACTTTTCGCCACAAAGTTCCCTCCCATTTAACTCGTACACGGCATCTTCTGCATCTCTGTAGTCATCAAATTCCTGCAAGAAAACGTGACACTGAAAATTATTTTTGCTAATAAAAATAGATTGTTACTTTTTTTAAAACAGAAATATGTCCAACTGTATTGACAAACTCGGAAAACCATGCGAGTCCACTAACTACCTAAAACCTATGCAAAGTTACTATATACTTAAGGCATCATAACCAGAAATGTGGCCATACAATAAAGGCCAATTCTTAAGACACAAGTTGTCAGAACTGTTAAAGTCTTTCTAATGTAATGGAGGACTGCCGTGCATTGAATTACAACATCTCCTGTAACCACAGCAATTCTAAATACAGTAGAACCTGTCTTGAGAGACCACTGCTATGAAAGACCACCTGCCTTGACAGACCAGGTTCTCCATGTACAGATTTATTGATTATATAGTGTTATGACCTGTTATGAGAGACCACCTGTCATGAGAGACCATTATGTTTTGGCAGAAGTGGTGGTCTTTCAAGACAGGTTCCACTGTAGCATTAAAATTTCAAATTTCCTTGAGGTGTAAAAATAATAATGCACTTTTGTTTTCAATGCAGAAGTTTTGAAGTCATATTCATAACATTATGGCATATCCATGTAATTGTTTTTAAGAGGGAGCGAAAAATTAAACTGCAAAGGATTTCATTCAGTTTGGGTGTCGGGGTAGGGTTGGTGGAATGATGTGTTGTAAAATCAATAAATAACAAAACAAAAAGACAAAATTATAAGGAAATGCTTCCTATAAAACTGTTCAAATTTAAATTTAGCTCAGTTACTGGCATCAGAACACGTTGGGATGTTTTCTACACAAGAATCAGACCCGAAAGATTGTCATCATTTCACCAGTAACTTACAATAACCAATAGTGTTAACCTGTAATAGTTTGTAGTCTTTCACTATTGGACATTAAAAGTTCTTGACTCAGATTCCATATAAAACTGACAATATTGTATGACTAAAAATGTTGGTGATCTTGTGAAAATTTCCAAATACACCCCTTCCCCAATTGCAAATTATTTAAATATCGCCTAAATAAAAATAAAAAAAATTTGAGCTTTTAAGCTTTTTTTGTGAAAAATCAAGAATATATTTTGTAATCAATATTTTCCATTTATCATGTCCATAGACAAACATAGCTTAATGTTTTTTCTGTTCTCCTTTTCCTTTCACAATGAATGTGTTTATTATTTTGTTCTCTCTAAAAATGTTGACGATTATGTGAAAATTTCCAAATGCACCCATTCCCCAATTGCAAATTATTTAAACATCCCCTAAATAAGACAACAAAGCCAAAAAATTTTAAGGACATGCTTCATATAAAACTCTTCAAATTTAAATTTAGCTCAGTTACTGGCATCAGAACACGTTGGGATGTTTTCTACACAAGAATCAGACCCGAAAGATTGTCATCATTTCACCAGTAACTTACAATAACCAACAGTGTTAACCTGTAATAGTTTGTAGTCTTTCACTATTGGACATTAAAAGTTCTCGACTCAGATTCCATATAAAACTGACAATATTGTATGACTAAAAATGTTGGTGATCTTGTGAAAATTTCCAAATACACCCCTTCCCCAATTGCAAATTATTAAAATATCCCCTAAATAAAAATTAAAAAATTTGAGCTTTTAAACTTTTTTGTGGAAAATAAAGAATATATTTTGTAATCAATATTTTCCATTTATCATGTCCACAGACAAACATAGCTTAATCTTTTTTCTGTTCTCCTTTTCCTTTCACAATGAATGTGTCTATTATTTTGTTCCCTCTAAAAATGTGGACGATTATGTGAAAATTCCCAAATGGACCCATTCCCCAATTGCAAATTAGTTAAATATCCCCTAAATAAGACAACAAAGCCAAAAAATTTTAAGGACATGCTTCATATAAAACTCTTCAAATTTAAATTTAGCTCAGTTACTGGCATCAGAACACGTTGGGATGTTTTCTACACAAGAATCAGACCCGAAAGAATGTCATCATTTGACCTGCAACTTACAATAACCAACAGTGTTAACCTGTAATAGTTTGTGGTCTTTCACTATTTGGCATTAGAAGTTCGCGACTCAGATTCCATATAAAGCTGACAATATTGTATGACTAAAAATGTTGGCGATTTCGTGAAAATTTCCAAATGCATCCCTTACGCAAATTGCAACTTATTTAAATATCCCCTAAATAAAAAACAACAAAAAAGATAAAAATGTAAGGACATGCTTCATATAAAACTGTTCAAATTTAAATTTAGCTCAGTTACTGGCATCAGAACACGTTGGGATGTTTTCTACACAAGAATCAGACCCGAAAGATTGTCATCATTTCACCAGTAACTTACAATAACCAATAGTGTTAACCTGTAATAGTTTGTAGTCTTTCACTATTGGACATTGAAAGTTCTCGACTCAGATTCCATATAAAACTGACAATATTGTATGACTAAAAATGTTGGTGATCTTGTGAAAATTTCCAAATACACCCCTTCCCCAATTGCAAATTATTAAAATATCCCCTAAATAAAAATTAAAAAATTTGAGCTTTTAAGCTTTTTTTGTGGAAAATAAAGAATATATTTTGTAATCAATATTTTCCATTTATCATGTCCACAGACAAACATAGCTTAATCTTTTTTCTGTTCTCCTTTTCCTTTCACAATGAATGTGTCTATTATTTTGTTCCCTCTAAAAATGTTGGCGATTTTGTGAAAATTTCCAAATGCACCCCTTCCCCTAAATAATACAACAACAAAGGCAAAATTGTAAGGACATGCTTCATATAAAACTCTTCAAATTTAAATTTAGGTCAGTTACTGGCATCAGAATACGTTGGGATGTTTTCTACACAAGAATCAGACCCGAAAGATTGTCTTCATTTCACCAGTAACCTACAATAAACAATAGTGTTAACCTGTAACAGTTTGTGGTCTTTCACTATTGGGCATTAAAAGTTCGTGACTCAGATTCCCTATAAAGCTGACAATATTGTATGACTAAAAATGTTGGCGATTGTGTGACCCCCTTCCCCAACTGCAAATTATTTAAATATCCCCTAAATAATAAAATAAAAAAATTTTGACGCTTAATAAAGAATATATTTTTTATCAATATTTTCCATTTATCATGTCCATAGACAAACATAGCTTAATGTTTTTTCTGTTCTCCTTTTCCTTTCACAATGAACTTGGTTCTATTATTTCATTCCCTCTAGAAAAGTTGCATGCACCTTTCTTTATTGTGTGTGCAACAACCTACTATATATAAATATCAAAATAGGTTGCCACAAGGAGTATCACCCTCTTTAGATAAAGCTACTATTGTTGTAATATGTTTCACACTGGAAAATTAATGCATTTTTCTAAGCCAGTGAGATCTTGCAACTGAATCTACATGCCCATTTCGTACGTGCTACATTCAACACTTTCAATATGAAGCATCTCTACTGTACAAGCATGTAAAGCATGTGACGAGCACAACAGGCTTTAGGTAATTTGTTTGTCTGAGAAAAGGCAGCTGTGGCTGGTGCTGATTATTGACTAGATAATATATGCCCAAAGCTGTTGGGGGACAATTTAAAAAATGGATATGTTGTCTTCTGTTGCACTACACCTGGGATAATTCCAACAATATAATTTTGTGGCCCCTGTCCCTACAATTTGGAATTTTTCTACATGAAATCAGTTTGGTGGGAATGTACACATAGGCTTATGGTTTGTAACCTTGTCACTACAATTTTTGTTGCGATCAAATTTCATGTCGCTTAATAGCAGACAGGGATTGGGTAGATTACAGATGCATGGCAATTAGGGGTGAAGCAATACACATGTGCTGCGTACTGATACGATTCACGATACCCAGCATGCAATATGATACATATCAATATCTATATATGAATTTGATGGTCTTCCCATCTTTGGGAGGTAGGTGGTACCCCTTTATGTACATTGACATACTTGTTTTATTTCCAGTATGCAGATTATAGAGGGATATAGCTATCATATTTATATGCAATTCTCATTGATGACAAGAAAACAAACATACTTTCAGACAGACTACCTGTTGAATGTCAGCGAGTTTATTCAATGTTTAGACCATTTAACTTTAGCCACCAGTCCCTTTGTTTTGCATGGCATGAATGCTTTGAAAACATCTTATTACCAATTTCATGTCTCGCTTAAACTTGGAAGAGGTTACAATGTTATCTACAAAACAGAAAAATAAAGCAATTTCCTCGTGCAAAGAAAATCTCATCTAAAGCAAATCCAAAAATGGGAATGAGGAAGAATATCAACATATCTATCACATGGTACTTCCTGCAGATACAAAGGTCTGTTGTGGCCACAGGTACTTGTATTTGTTAGTGAAGGAAAAGTAATGACAATATCCATTCTATTCTATATTTTTTAATATTAGAAACATGATAAACTTTAGCAGTTTCAAATCTGCCTCGTTGGCAATCATATGCTAATATTATTTACTCCATCAGCACCTTCATTCATGAAATAGAATGTAAGAAAGATGATTTGGTTCATCAGATGTAGTCAAAAAGCTAACTGCAAGCTGTCAGTCGGTTTTGAGAAGTAATTAAATTAGTTGGAAATAAGGAATGACCAGGGGATATACTCTTGCTAAACAGGTCGGCAAAAAGATTTGGTGTTATTTGCACCTACTGTTCGAGATGCACTTGGCACAGCTTAGTGTTTTAGGGATTATTTACTTAGATAATATGTTTTTGTGGTATGAACGTAACCATAGCTGCCAACCTTCCAGGCTCACAATTAGTGAAAATAGGGATAAAAAGTCGTGAATTTGGACATGAATTCGTGAAAAATACCACGACAATAACTCCATCCACTCCGACCGTCAATACTATACTATATCAAGTTAGCAAAATAAAAATAAAACACTACATATATGCAGAAATATTTATTTATCAAGACATGATACAATGGCAGACTTGAACTTCCTCAACTGCTTGATCGTAAATTTGTATTCTAAACAGTTCCGACTTCTTGCCTGGTAGTTGTTCTTGGGGACTAAACTTGCTGACAAATTTTCTGCAGCTAAGGAGGCCCTAAAGTCTGTCTTATTTTTCCTCACTAAAGAAAATACTCTTTCGCTGTCACTGTTGCTGTGAGGAATGCATAGGAGCTGCAGGAAAATTTGGAAGCGATTTTCGAGTCTGGGAACATTTGTCAGAACAAATGTTTAGCATGGTCTCCAGCTGATAAAGGTAGATTGTGTTCGAAAAGAAAACTCACAAATAATGCTTCAGCGCTGGTAACCTGGAGGTCTTCAGCCAATGGTTTAAAATATTCCAGAGCTAAAATCTGCGTATTCTTAATTTTCCCAACTTCTACGTGTTTTTTGCAACCGACATTCTTCCTCACATCGTCTCTGCGATGGCACACCGAGTGCAAAAAGCATGATGAATATCAATGTTTAATGGCAGAATGCACGGCCAATTTTTGATATATTCCAAATTAAACTTTTTGAGGAATACATTTCTTTTTCCTTGTTGTTGAAGACATTTTCAAGATCTTACATGCGATGCTGAACGGTAATGCCCATCAGCGTTTTGACGCATGCACGGAGCAAATTTCCGGTTAGGCCCCAGTTTCTCTCAAAAGCATTTGTAAAACTACTCTTATACATATAGATTAAAATAGGCTAAGATGCTTGCTACCGGGTCAAATGTACTAATCGGCTGTAGATCTACTAATATCGTGACCAGCAGTACTGGACCGTTTTGGCAACTGCGAATATCACAACGAGTGCTTAACAGAAATCGTTTTTTTTAATTAATGATTTAAAATAATTGAGGATTGGAAATTTCGTGAATTTTTGGCTTATGGCATGAATCTGTGAATCGCTGAAAAAGTCACGAAATTCACACCAAATTCGTGAGGGTTGGCAGCTATGCGTAACTGACTAACACAGGATGCCAGTCATCGACTGTAACGGGCCAGAGTTGCTGATTACAATGCTATATCAAGCACAAAGAAAATGGTAAATCTAGCTCTGAAAAGCAAAAATTTATATGAGGCAGCTACCAGGTTACTTGTTTCCCACATTTCAGTTGCCAGAATCCAATTAAAACAAACTTACCCTAATTATATAGGTTTATCTACTCTGAAAAATTTAATGAGAATTTATATTCATAGGCCCTCATGTTCACAATTTTGATTTCAGGAATGCATTTAAGAAATAGTCTGGGAAAAAAATAAGGCAGATATTGATGAAGTGTCTGTGACAATGTCCATAAAGACTAAGCAGTATTTTGTACCATGAATTAAAAAGAAACATTCTTATTCATTTTTGCTTTTCATGATATACAATGAACTTTACTTATATAATGTTAACATTACATTTATAAATAATTATTCTTGTGCTTTGAAAAATAATAAAAACATGTAAAAACTGTTTTATTTTCATGTTTATATAGATAAAAAATAGGGCCAATATAATATTAGGCATATATTTAAGTACCTGCATCATGCCATAAAATGGCTCATATGGTTGAAAAGTGGCTCCCAGGGAGGCCTGGAGTTTAACTGGAAAAACCCCCAGGAAAACCATGAGAAGAACCATCGAGCAACAGGAAGCCAATGACAAGCATCATCACATACCCACAATGGCGAAGCCTTCAACTCAAACCCATGCAAACCTAGGTCAGATGGCAGCAATTGGTAAAGGCTAGTGCTTTAAACCACTAAGCCACCAACGGGCCCCTTTTAATTATGGCAGGAACACGTCATCAAAATGCAGAAGCTGTCTGTTCTTTTGTCAACTTTTTGAAAATGCTTTTATGTTGCAGTATCGCAATTATGCTAGGTCATTCAGGCAAGACATTCTACAAAAAAACCTGTTATTTTACTCTAAAAGGTCCAAAACTGAAGTTCACTGTGCCCTCCATTACCTCCACCCTATATATTACAATAAAATACACTTATAATCAAAGTAAAATGCAAAATTTGGTGAAAAGTTTTTCTTTCAAACAGGAGAAGTGCCCATTGTACACCTATAATCACTTATCCCTTTCTCATAATTTTTTCTCCAGGTATTATATTTTCAAGGTTTTGTACAACCAAGACGACTCCTGGTAAGGAAAAAGTCAAAATTATGGTTCACGATCTATTAATGCAACACTTGAATGAAACCTGGAAAAAAGTTCCATCATGCAAGATTTACTTCCAATTAGGATACTTCACACTAAAAGATCTGGAACCAGCAGTTAAAAATAATGTAACAGAATCATGTGTGTCCATTCAACTGCAGTTTACTTGTCAATTCAATAGTAAAAAAGACGAGGCTATGACGAAATGCTTCAAGATAAAATGTCTTAAAAAGTGGGAACGTTTAAATGTACCTCTACAACTTGAGAAATGCACATGATAAAACTTTACTTCAAATTTAAATTTAGCTCCATAACTGGCATCAGAACACGTTGGGATGTTTTCTACATGAAAATCAGACCCGAAAGATTGTCATCATTTCACCAGTTACTCATGATAACAAAATGATAAAGTAAAACTTTAACGAGTTCTCAGACGCACAGGATCAATCTACAAATAGCAGTAGCTCATAATTTAGTAATGTTACGATTTAACCTTGGATGGTCATGGCACAATCTTATAAATAGTTGAAATTAATAAATAATTATATTTTTTTTAACGTCTTTCAAAGTGACTGATGGTCTTCTGGGCAAAGAAAATTTTCAGGAATGCAAGACAAATCCATTTTTTTAAATTGCTGGGTGTTAAAGCCATTCTGAAATTAGCTGCTGTATGGACATACTAAGCGAAGAGGCATATTGTTTTTCTTCATAGGAAAGAGATTGAATGAGTGCGAGTATTAGATATCAGATAGACACCATTTTCATTTCCAGGGCTCCAAGTAGATCTAATGTATTGATTGCAGAATGGCAACCAGCTTAAAAATAAAGTCAACAAATTACACCATGATAAACATAGCTTGACAAGGGGCTGTTTCTTAAATAGTTCATGCAAGAACTGTCCTCGCTTGTAGTTTACATGTCAACCCGGAAACATGTTTAAATTTTGCTCATAGAAGTGGAAAAAAGGCATGCTCCGAGCATAAAAATGTCATCCAGTGTATCCCCCAGAGGTGTAAAATTGAGGGTAAAGAGAAACCTTGGTGTCAAATAAAAAATGTGGGGGGTCAAAAATGTACTGACAAATTTTCATATGACTCGTACTTTTTCAGCTTGAAATAGGATATTGCAACTTGCACAACATTCTCTCTAAACATACAAATAAACCAACATGCACAATTAACAAATAAATGCACTGTCCATTCAAAGAATAATTTTATTAGCTTATTTTTCTTTTAAAGTCGTTCTTTTAACAATCTCCTTATAATCAATATGAAGCAATATTACATCCCAACACATTACATACAAGCCAATACAAAAAGCCAAATAAATCTTTTTAACCAAATGGCAGTTAATTTACTGCCTTTCATAAAATGTGTACCATCATCATTTTCATTGTACTTCTTCCTAGAACACATTTATCAAAATATCAAGGAGGATAATGATTCATCTTCTTTCTAATAAGTTACACTTGAACTTCTCTTTTATTGCAGCAAAGTTAAAAACCAACAAAATTTGCAATGACCCGCTGACTTTGTAATCCAAATAACGCATTTGTGTCTGCAAGTTTAATTGTTGTTGTTGTAGGGTTTAAAGCCATTTTTCAGCACAAGATAGGCTATACATGGCGGCCAGTATAATTGGTGGAGGAAGAACCCTGGAAAACCCCGGAAAGAACCACCGACCCTCGAGAAGCTACTGGCAGGCTTTCTCATGTACCCACGTTAGCCGAGCCCGAGACTCGAACTTACGCAGACAGAGGTGAGATGGCAGTGATCCGTAACGGTGAGCGCTTTAGACCACTCGGCCACTCGGGGCCCCTGCAAGTTTAATGATTTCTTTGTTGTGAAAGAATGTATAATGTGTTCATCCGGATATCTTGTGGCAAATGCGGGCAGAATTTTTAAAATTTCTGAATCCGCCATGAAAGGATTATTAACTTTTGCAGTCACACCGGTAATTCTAATGGAGGTGCCATATTCCAGTCAAGGGAATTATTTTCTCCATTTTTCATTAAAGTTAGATCCACAGTTACTCTTTTGTGTTCTGCTTCTTTCACTTTCTTTGCAAATGATTTTTAGTGCATGTTTTAATCTGGATATCGCTTTCTCGCGCAACAAGCATTGAGGTTAAACATATAAATGACCTTGTGCAGCTCAATGGAAATCGCGCGAGACTAGGGGAAGCTATACGAATAGAGGAGTGCAAGGCAGGGAGCAAACAAAGTGAGAAAGCAGTCAATGCCTATGATCGAAGTATATACAATGCCATCCATCGTCCAATGCACTGGGTATTAAATAAATCCTGATCACATCATGAAAATCCTTTGCGTAAAAAAACACACGGCAACAAAAAGTGCGTAAATTTTCACCAGCGCGTGTCCTTGATGCACAAATGTGCATAAAGGGAAACACTGAGAAACAGGTCTATTTTCTTGTAAATGGATCATATACATGATAATAAAAATGACAAAAACAACTTATTTTTATGTTATATTTTAATGTACAAGTGGAATCCATATACATGCATGTGCAAATCCCAATATGGTGAGAAAAAGAAGTGTAATGAGTATGTCAAAAGCTTAATGGTTGGCATGAGCAAATGCCTGAGATTAAAGGTAATTTCAGAAGGTCAAAAGTAGAAGATTCACTTACCACAAATCCATATCCATTTTTCAGCATGATGTCACGTATATGTCCATATCCTTTGAAGAAACGTTCAATATCTTTCTCCCTTGCATGGTAAGACAAATGTCCTATGTAAACTCTGGTACCCATTATCTGTAATGATGATGTATATGTCAAGCAAAACAAATGTTTAGCAGTCCTAATGAGTGAATAATAGGCTACCATCCTAACAACAACATGTCTCAAAACAATCAGAATTACAGCAACTGATTCCAAAAGATCATTTATCTTGCCATTCATGTCCTTGAAGCATACTGAACACTTAATTATACTCCTTTTCATGCATACATTTACATCCTGTATCACACCTGCTGGTGGTCATTGACAACTGGTTCGTGTGCACGTGTTCTATTACCACGACTCCATTTTAGGAGTCAGTCCAAAATGATTAAGTGGCAGTATTTGTAAGCAGCTTTCTTTTATCGTGTTTACTTAAACTGCAACAAATTCAAATGCATGTCAATGGAACGTGAAAATGCGTCCATTTGCTAGTATCAGATTTTCATTCCGCCAACATAAAGAGAGCACAGTAAGTATTATAATTACACATACATTTGTGGAATTGGGTCGATATAGGCTGCCAAGTGTGAGATGTTCCTGAAACTTTGATTACTCATTCCGATGTCAACGATATCGCAACAAGCTATACAAGCGGTTATTTGGATAGTAATACATAGCATTAAAATAAAAACAACGCGTGCTATGTCTTACATTGTAGGACTAATGTACGACATGTCAGTTTTAAGCAACGATACGAGCCCGTGATCCGAGGCTGACGCTCTAACCACTAGGCCACCTACGTGGTCAATCAATAGGCATAGAAAGCCTTCAATATTTGATTATAATGCTTGATAAAAGGCACATAGCAGGATGCTCGCATAAAAATTCTCTTCACCTATATGAAATAAATTTCAACTTGAGACTATTCAAAATGGCGGACGGAGCATGCGTTTGAATACAATATTTCAAAAGACATTACAAGACTGGTTTATTTTTTTAATATTGCACTCAAATTTATGCAAACAAGTTTATTTGTATATGATGTAAAGGTTCTGAAGAAAGAAAGAAATCCAATGTAGCGCCTATTCACCAACAAACAAAAAAAAAAAAAATAAACGGTCCAGTACTGTGCTAGTAGATGTTACCTTGCTTTATTTACGTAACGCTTTTGATGCAACTTTGTACAATTTGTTTCAAGCTTAAAGCAATTACACAAATCGGAAAATCATAACCTTACCTTCAACTATTTCTGGTGGGAAAAACAACACCTGAGCGAGTTTCAAGTACGTCAGTGCTATGTCCGTCCGTTGCTCTCGTTCTTGATCCAACACAATTCTGGATGCTTTAGAGCCTTGATTAAGTTCTTAAGATAGATAGAAAAAGCGTTTCAATAACAGGCGTGACAGCGCGAGCTATTATTTGGGGTCTACATGCATATTGTCAAAACTCATATTAATTTTCTTATATTCTGTATAACCTAAATTTTCTTTTTTATTTTGTAAGAAAAAATATATATTATAAATAATATTTTGTTAAGCTGTTTATATGTAGGGTCGACTCGTGTCGGTATCATCCGAGAAGTCTAAAGTGGGTCATAGCCTGGATGAATTACCAAATTCGACACCATGAAAATACAATATATGCATTTTATTAAAATATTTGTGCCTGAAATCTATAACAAACTAACTTGATATTATGTTAAATATTTTTTCTTTCCAATGTTCGCTCAAACTGTTCACTAGTTGCATATTTACTTGGAGTTCAAGACGTTTCCGATTAATGGCGGGAGACCCCCTGCGTAGTGAGAGGAAAGTCATGACTCGCGTTGAATATGCGGCTGTTAGCTGCCATAGTCCGCGACCGCATTGCATTTTCCGCCATCTTGGTAATAGTTATGTTGTTCCCAAAACATTGGATGGACTCCTCTATTGTGTCGAAAAAACTTATAATAAGGTATGATTTGTCGTGAAATATTCGTACATAAGCCGAGTTAGTGTTTCAGTAGATGAACTTAGAACTTACCAGGCCGGCTTGCAGCAGGTTTCAATGTAAATACGTCTGATAGAACAGTCGCTCCTTCCTTTTAGAATTCCAGACGTCCTTGAATAGAGTACTTAGAATATAAGGGCATATTTGTAAATTTACTTGTGTAAAAGTCGTGCTTGAGGATTTCTGTGATGGGAAGTCGGATATCAGCGCAACCTTTCTACTTTCGGTTTCATACAAAGTGATCAATTTTCTTTCATTAAAAGCTTAACTCTGATGGACAACCGTTGGGGTTTTAAAACTTCCTTGAAATCAGGGTTAAAATGTCTTGCCAACATTGTTCTTTTCTTCACAGGATAAAAGATACATTTAGACAGTTTTTTTCCGCCACTGAACGTGTCGATGGATATGTTATTAGGATTTCGACATTGTCGGTTCAGTATATAAAATAATGCCAGAAAGTTTTTTATTTTAAAAATATAACTACTTTATTTTTATTCATTGTGGCCTTACACTCAACAAAAACCCATTTTGTCATATAAACCTTGTCAGCACATACATTTTACATGTGATGCTAAAAGAGAAAAGTAAATTTAATTGCAACAACAGTACATTTTTCATATCTATGTAATCTTGAAACATTGCAGTAACAAGACCATGAATGACTTATAATAAGACTGCATAGAGTTAAACCATAAACTTCACTTTTTTAGTAGTATATTGTATTATTAAATGATTGTTACAATTTAATGAATAATGTTCTTAGAATATCCCCATTTATGTTAAGCAGTAAAACAAACTTTAATTAACCATCATCTTCGACTTGCTAGTATATAGTCAAAACTCATTGTTATCAAATTACTTAAAAGTTAGATGTATCATTTATGATTACCTCATTAAATTATGTACTGCAGATTTTAATTATGATTATTATTTTATTATTAAGAACAAAAACACAGTGAAATTAAGGTGATCTTTTGAGAATGATGTATGCTTTTAAAGTGTCTATTTTGGAGGATAATTACAACATTCATGAAAATAATAGAACTATGTATGTAATAGAGCTTTGTGGTATCTTAGCACAATATCGACTACATGTCATCTCCAGATAATTGATTGACATAACCACTATTGTGCAGAGGTGCCATAAAAATCTACTTATCCGAGCATAGAAATTAAAGATTAAAATAAGAGAGCATAAAGCAGATGTTCAAACTAATTTGGTCCGTTCATTTTCTGCCGAAATGGCTGACCAATACAGGGTAAAGGAATTGTGTGATTGTAGTGTAGAGAGCATAATGACAAATTTTCATCTCGCATCTATTGGGGAGTAAATAATTTCAGCAACTAAGTCTGGAAACTACATACCCAAACTGGTAAGTGGGTTGGAAAGTTTAGTTTTAATAGCAATAAGACATCAACTGTCACTATCCGATGCTTATTTCCAGGATCATTGTATCCCCAAGGGGTGTAAAATTGAGGGTTTAAAATAAAACCTTGGTGTCAGAACTAGGGGTCAAATAAAATGTGGGGGTCAAAAATGTACTGATAAATTTTCGTCTCATCTGTTCTTTTTCAGCTTGAAATAGGGTATTTCAACTTACACAATATACTCTCTCTCTTTAAAAATACAAATAAACCAACATGTACAATTAACAAACAAATGCATTGTCCATGCAAAGAATAATTTTATTGGTTCATTTTTCTTTTAGTTTAAAATCGTACTTTTAAGTCACATTATAATCTTTTTGTAGCAATATTATATACTAACACATTACATATAAGCCAATACAAAAAGCCAATTAAATCTTTTTAACCAAATGGCAGTTAGCTTACTGCATGTCATAAAATGTGTATTATCATTGGTTTCAATGTACTTCGTCCTAGAACACATTTATCCAGAAATCAAATAGGCTAATGATTAATCTTCTTTCTAACAAGTTACACTTGAACTTTAAGATCTTTCTTTTATTGCAGCAAGTTAAAAACCAACAAAATCTACAATGACCCCTGACTTTGTAATCCAGATAATGCATTTGTCTCAGCAAGTTTGCTGATTTCTTTGTTGTGAAAGAATGTCTTGGGTGATAATGTGTTCTCAAGATATCTTGTGGTGAACAACAGCAGATTTTATAAAAAAATTTAAACCCTGTCACAAAAGGATTATTCACTTTTGCAGTCTTCGCAATCATGCAGTCAGAAGTCACACCAGTAATCCAGTCAAGGGAATTATTTTCTCCATTTTTTCATTAAATTTAGATCCACAGTTACTTTTTTGTGCTGTTTCTTTCACCTTCTCTAATGATTCTTAGTCCAAGCCATTTTAATCTGGTGATAACTTTCTAGAACAACAGGCATTGACGATAAACATCTGGACAACATCTTGATGAGCTTGATGAAAATTGTGTGAAAGCTTGCAAGATTGGGGGGAGCTACTCCATCATAACATTGCATATGCTAGTCTGGTTCCCTGTCTTGTATGCTCCCTGATTTGCATTCCGCTATACGAATAGCGGAGTGCAACGTAGTGAGCATACGAAGCTGGGAACCAGACTATGCCTATGCTCAAAGTATACACGATGCCATCCCTCATCCAAAGCATTGGATATTAAATCCTGATCGATTTATGCGAATCCTTCGCGTAAAAAAAACAAACTGCATGGCAACCAAATGTGTGTCAATTCCAGCGTGCATCTCTGACACGAAATGTGCGTAAAGGGAAACACTGGATACTAAGTCTATTTGTCATACCTCGTACCTCCTATACAAAACATTCTAGAAATGTAGAACCCTGATTACCCTGAACTAGTCTGACTTCCGTGTCATTGGCTGATGTGGAATACTTTTCTTTGGATGCTTCTAGTGCCAAGTTGTGTGCAGTTTGTTCTTGGTAAATTGCTTGTATTTAGTGGTCATCTTCATTTTCATGTTTAAATTCTTTGACCGATGATTCTAATTTTTCCTTTTATTTGAGTGATTGTCCTCTGAATTTCTGCATTATTGTGATGCAGAATTAGCTCTTAGTCTTGTAATTGGTATATTGATTTTATTGCTCCATGTTTGTCTGGTTATTCACCACTCTTGAGGTTACCCTGTGTTAGGGTAATTCCTCCTATGTGGTAAATCCATAATTACATTTAGTACTTTCTTCACTGGTACTAGTTTATTCTCTTTGCATCAAGTATCCAGTAATGTTGTTGTTGTTGTTGTTGTTGTTGTGGGGTTTAACGCCATTTTTCAGCACGATAGGCTATACATGGCGGCCAGTATTAATGGTGGAGGAAGAACCCGGAAAACCCCGGAAAGAACCACCGACCCACGAGAAGCTGCTGGCAAGCTTTCTCACATGCCCACATTGGCTGAATCTTAGACTCGAACCGCCGCAGACAGAGGTGAGATGGCAGTGATCCGTAACGAAGAGCGCTTTAGACCACTCGGCCACTCGGGGCCCCTATCCAGTAATGACTAAGTCACATAAAAACAGACATAAAATTCGCTGCCTTCTGCCAATAAAGTGAAAAAGACCACCCATTGAATTTTCAAAATGTGTACATGTGTTTTTGGATTTTTAACGTAGCTTTAAAAACAGTTTTAATCATACTGCTACAATGTGTGCAGTGTGGCAGTTTATAGTGATGTTTAGCACTGGGGCATCTTGCCACAGATATGTAGCATCATGTCAAACCCAGTCACATCCTGACACCAGTCCTAACACTAACATCTTCATGCTGAACACCAAACGAGGCAGCAGCTAGTACCATTTTTTCACATTTTTGGTATGATTTTGGCCATGGTTTGAATCTGAAATCCCTCTTCCATGCTCCCTTTCTCTCCCCCCTCCCCCGACATCTGAGGCATCTGCTTAAACCACTTGGGCCAGATTTTTTTCAATGTACATCAGGGGTGCAGAAATTTTATTAAAAAGGTTACTTGTCCATACAGAATACCCATTTGTCAGTATTTTTTTAGTGAATAATAGAAGATACAACTCATAAAACGTTTCTTTTATCAAGCTGTATGATTGAAACCCATACAATATGGATGTCATATAAGATACACTGCATATATCAACTTGTTTTTTTATAATTCTATGGTAAAGGTCTACAAACCTAACAATCTTGGTCTGTAATTGCTGAATCAGTATTAGCATCTGAAGGGATGGATATAAATTTAGGTCTTGATATTTTATCCTGTTTTTCAGTAGGATGTCATATATACTGTCAGAGGTCTTTCTTGGATTTTAAACTAGGAATCCAGGACTCCTGTTTTACTTTTTAAAAAAGTCCCACCAGCAAAAGTTGCAGTCCCCTCCCAGAAGCATATTGGTAATACCTGAAGTGGCTAAATACAGTGTGGCTCCCAAAATTTCATATACATGTATTTTTCTTGTGCACAAAAAAAATCTTTCTTAAAAAGTGCGGAAAAAACCACCATAAAAAGTTTATTATCATATTTGGGGAATTGATTGCGTATGAATAATACAAGACAATCATGGCTTGGCTCCTGAAATTTTATATGTATTTTTCTCATGAAAAATTATTTATTTCTTCTTAAAAGTATGAAAAAAGTTTATTCTGGGATTGCGTAGGTCTTTGCCAATGTCGCAAACTTTGCTTGTTGTTTTTCCTTATTGGCTGCAAAACATACCATGTGGTGATTCTTTTTATTGGCGACATTCATGGCTGTTTAAACTTTTATATATAATCATTGGTTTGGAGTGCAGAAATTCAGAGGCCCCATTAAAGGAAGCTGCAAACTGGATATAAAATGCACTGAAATTTATCTGTTGTTATATAAATTATTTGTCCATACTGAAAAACCATCTAAACAGTGCATTTTTATATCATAATCTGCTGATCTTGACATCTAGCATGAGTTCTGTATGTTGTAACATATCCACTTTTTTGTTGTTCACATTTCTGGTAACGGAGATCAACCGGATTAGGCATTGTCTTTTAATCTATCTTTCATCGGATTTTCAGCCGCTTGCTAGTAATTAATGTTTACGCAGACCGACATTTGCATGTGGATGGTAAGTAAAATTTCTCTTCTTTTCACTCAGAATTAAATCCTTCAGAACACTCACATTTTCTGTAATAATCCCTGTCATCAGAACAACTGCGTCTATATCATCCGTTGACCCTTTGTTAATTTTAAGACGCATGCGTGGAAGGCAGCATCATGTTGCTACCACAGATGTAAAAAAAAAACCATATACTTTTTGGTTTATTCAATAGGCATGGAGGGACAGTAACTAGAATAGTCCAACAATGGCTAATTCCTTTTTAAAATTGTACCCAGATACAATAGTTTGCTGAAATTTGGAGGAAATGGATTACCTTTTTACGCACCGATTGTTATGAAAACATACTCGGCAAATGGAAAAAAACATGCAATACAGTTATTTGATGTTGTCGCCACAATAAGAAATAGGCATTTGTTTGGGTATCCAAAGCTCTCCTTTAGCAGTGACTTCAATAGCGCATGCACCCTTCATCAAAGAAAGCCGACTACAGTCTTTCAATAACAACTAAGAAGTTTTTTTCAAAGGAAGTCAGTACCAAACTTAAATAAAAGTGACGGAATCTGATGGATTTTTTTTCATTTTCCAACGTGACTGGAACACGTTAACTGTGCTGTGAAAGTTTCCTTTTTGTAGGAAAAAGTTTATGCTTACGAACGCTACCAATGGCGGCTTAAAATACAAACTAACTTTTACCGACTTGGAACGTACTCAAAGTAAATGTGCTTTGTCATTCATTACGTGATTCTGTTGTTTTTCCACTGAATTCAGACCAATATGACCTGTTACAAAATTATTGAATATTTTAAAGCTGTGTATGTGCATATTTTCGATGGAAGCACTTGTATTGTGGTATCAATGTATATGATGAGGTTCACGGGTGAGTACATGGTGTTGATATTCTATTCATGCTATACATTAGACATTTATATATAAACATGATTCGTGTATATGTACCAATTCGTTGTTCTCTGTATAAAGTAAACTATTATATTATGTCTTCTGTTTTCACTACAGGTGTATTTCTCATTTAATATGCATCAATTTAAGTTGGTAACTACCGATGAAGCACATATTTTACAGCCCGCTTGTATTACCTACACCCCCCCCCCCCCATATTTTTTTCAGCTAACTAACCTGACTGCTTATAACAAGGTTCAGTCTATAACACGGACAGGCTCCCAACTACCATGTTATAGCGGGGTCACACTGTATCCAGATGAGAAGAACCAGTGGTTTCCAGTTGTTTACTTTTCCACTACCGACATATAGCTCTTGTTTGTCCATCTGAGTGAGACTGAATTGTGTCAGTCAAAGGAAAGGTCTTATTCCAAATACTAAGCCAGGCATCACACACTTTCTTACACTTGGCTACTGTTCCATCTGAATTATCAGTTCTAGGAATCTCATTACAATCTTTGTCAATTTGCCATTAAACCCCAAAATACTTGTCCAAATTTGCAAATGACATTTTGTCTAAGTCTCGATGTGTCTTGGAAACTAACACAAGAATGAAAGCTAAATTTCTTCATTTGATGTACTTGTATAATGACCACATGTACATCTCCTGGTCTTTCTGCCTCTGAATTCAGTCATTGTAAATATCAGCACATTTCCTACCACTCGACAGCAAACAACTGTACCACTCCAGTGGCTTAATGGTTAGAGCGTCTGCCTCAGATGCGGGAGGTGGTGGGTTTGATCCTCGGCCGAGTCATGGTGGCAGTTTGTAGTGATGTCCAGTACTGGGGCATCAAGCTGCAGACATGCAGCATGAGGTCCTACCCAAGTCACATTATCCTGACACCAGGCCAAGCAGTCCAAACACTAACTTCTTAATGCTGAGTGCCAAGCGAGACAGTTGTTAGTACCATTTTTGTAAGTCTTTGGTATGACTCGGCTGGGGATCAAACCCACAACCTCCCATTTCTGAGATGGACACTTTAACCACTAGGCCACCGGTAAGTAAGCCAGTAGTGTCAATTAAGTATTCCATTATTTAAAATTAGCCCCCTGCTAATTCATTTTCAAGGAGGTAACATTTTCTGGATCTACACTTGTCTTTGTTCTTTAACTTGTTCATCACAGTGTCTCCCTTTACCCTCATTTGTGCTTCAGTGACCCCCAGAATTTTAATTTCACCCCCACTTTTGATACCAAAGTTTGTTATTTACTCAGTCTGATCCCCAATTCTGCCACCAAAAGGATTTTTGACTCCCATTCTCTCACCCCTAGGGGATACGCTGTAAACTTCCCAAGAGACTTTTAGAGTTCTAACATAAAATTTGGTAGATGACAACAATTCCTCGTTTTTCCATGGTGAATCCAATGATAACTTTTGTACTGCTAGTTGGTTAGATGTCTAAGGGTGTTGTTTTGGACTGGCTATTTAGTTGGGAGAAACATAAAGGAGTAATAAAAAAATTACTCCGTTATGTCAGTCTCCTGACCCCATTTTCTGACACTTAGATGTATTTGTGTTACTTCTAGTGGTTTAGCTCATAAGAGAGAAAGACTCGATTCTGGATATGAGATCTAAGACTGGTGTCGAGAACTCTGGAAAATCTTGTTTAAAAATTTAGGCTTTTTTTGGGGGGGTTTTATCTGTGTTATTTGTAAAGAAAATCTGCTCAACTTTACATCGTTTGAAGGCTTGGTCATTGAGCTTTTTACCAGGACCATACGTATGGATCTATGATAAAATGTAATAGCCCATGGAACAAGGCTGTTACCCCATGCCACAAGTTTGAATGGGGTTTAAGTCTTATGAAACTAGTAGCACAAAAAATAAAAATGTACCCCAGAATAGAATAATTTTTACATCAATTGAAACTTAAATTCCAGACACTTAAAAAAGTCTAGATAATAAATTGTTTTACTTTGTTTTGCAGGACATCCTAAGATGACAGCAGAGGTTCGGCCTCATTTTGACCACGATTATGGCAAGCAGCTTGCAAAGCCACTGCATATTCAGAGCTATGAGCAGGCATTACAGATCGATCCACTACTGAAGTATGTTGAGGGGTTGATAAAAGAGCCCCCCAGAACAGACAGCGATGGAGAAGAAACCTCAGAGGGGGAACTAGAACTCCTTAAGCCTGGTATGACGGACAGTGAGGGAAATAAAATCATTAATGGAATTACAGTCACTAAAGCAGGTATGTTAAATTCTGGTTTATATAGATGTCTAACCTCTGTTACCAAAATATGTAAATCTGAATGCTGAAATGGCCAAAGTTTTGAAAATAGTTGATCTCAAAGTCTGTCAACATCACATCCCTTTACCATAGGTCTTAATCTCTCTCCAAGGCTTTAATATTGTGAAAAATATAGTCTGTGTCTCCTTTTCGGCAAATAATTTTCCCAGGAGCACTTGTAAATGGAAGCAGATCTTTAATTCTCAATGCTTTGAGCCATATTTTACTATGACTTTAACATTTGTATCATAACATTTCCATGTGTTATAGTGTTATCCCTTGACCATCCAAAAATACATGGCACTAAAAGCAGGATAAAGCCACTTTCAACAATAAAACTGAAGGGTCATTGGACAGAAATTGCTACACATTATTGTAATTGTATCATGGCATTTGTGCTATTTAACAATTACAGATGTGTAATTTGTGAAGCAGAAATGCATGATATGGAAAGAAAGCAATTGTAATCTTTATTTATTTATTGAAAATCAACTTAAGTTTAGTGGTTAACATGCAAAGGGACAGTTTTCATTATCCGGGAAGCAGCACGGTAACAGGACAGGGTGCATCTGCAAGCCGTTTCTTGCAAAGGATAACTCTGTTCCTCAAAAATTCTATATGCAACTCTTTCATCAATATTTAGGTCACCTATGAAGGTACTGTTTATATTTTATCAAAATTCAAATACCAGAATTTTTTACCATGAATGAAAGTTTCGAAATATCAAATATTTGTTAAAACCAGAATGCATTGATCAGCATTTCTATGAAGAAGACATGCGTTACTCACCTTTACGGAGGTCATTTGGAGATAATAAGCTTAATAGGTCTGTATTCATCTTTGTCCGAAATAAGCACAAAATGTGCAGCAATTGGTCTCGTTTTAACTTCTGCTCAATGTACAAAACAATTTATTCTGTTAATGTGTGTGTTTGTGTCTCATTTTAACTTCTGTTTATCATGCAAAACATTTTATTCAGTTTCTCTGTGTGATGATAATTGCACAAAAACTTCATTTCTTGCAGAGAGAAAGGCAGACAAGAATCGCTTATATAACTTTGGCAAGGTGAAGAAGAGCAGAAAATGGCTGAAGGTTTGTATGGCTGGAAAAGAAAAAGTGCAATTTGTTATGGGGTTAATGACAATTACATGATTGACACGATCTTGTACCACTGTTGCAAAACATTGCGTTGTAGTAGTCAAAATGTCAGGTCTTTTTATAGAGCCAGGATCTTGTTACACTTTTGCAAAACGTTGCGTTGCAGTTGTCAGAATGTCAGGTCTTTATATAGAGTCAGGATCTTGTTACACTGTTGCAAAACGTTGCGTTGCAGTAGTCAGAATGTCGGGTCTTTATATAGAGCCTGGATTTTGTTCCACTTTTGCAAAACGTTACGTTGCAGTAGTCAGAATGTCCGATCTTTATATAGTGAATCAACTAAAGGCAAATATTTGTATGTTGTAATCTGACATTTGTTATTCTTGTTTATCACACCTTGATTACATTGGCATTGAAGTCATTTCAGGAAGTGTGCAGGGGCAAGGTGTGCACTTGTTATTGTCAGGATTCATGTCATGGAAAAGGAGTATGCTCGACATTTATCATCAAGGTCCATGTCTAGGAAAAGGTACAAGTTGGACACTAAGAGAGATCTTAAATTTACTCATCACCTAAAATGATATTTTTGCAAAGTAAAAATAAAACAAAACAAAGCAGATTATTCATGTAGATCTTGCATACAGTTTATGGGAAATGACTTGCAGTTATGTGCTGTGATAATTTTACTTTTTTTCCAGATTCTTTTCATTCTCCAACTCGTAGCATGCTGGAAAATGCACCCAAATTATAAAAATTTAATATTGTCAGATAAAATTTCATTTTAGAATATTTTGTTGAGTGACAGCTCTTCAGATGAAGATGATGAACGCCCAATCACACGGGAAGATCTTCAGAGTATGTTACGACATCATAAGCACCAACGCAAACTTCAAATGCAATTCTACCAAGAAAATGAGGTAATACCAAATTATTTAAATAAATTTTTTTTTATTGCGCAACATAATGCCAGAGTGTATTATGCTTTAATATCCATCTGTTGTTCCATGTACTAAGTTGGTATCCATAAAAAAAATCTTTGTGGATGGCTGTTTTCTATCCAAAAGGTACATTTTTTCTCTGCAGTAGTTGGAATTCTCCTTGATCTTCAGTTACCAAACTTTGTGCATTTCTATCATTTGTGGTGGGGAAGAATCCAGTTAAGGTTTTTTAGTCTATCGGTCTAATATCTGATAGAAGAGTATAACTGCTTTCCACCCAATAGCATCACATAGCTCAACCAAACTTAGCATTTACATTTGTGGTGATAAAGTCCTTTGATTTTTGGTGTAAAAGATCACGGTCATTTTGACTGAATGAAAAACAATAGTTGTAACAGCAATTATTGCATTTCCTTTTCAGAGACTAAATGTCCCCTGTCCAATCTGTAACATTCCATCCTCCAGTTAGTATTGGATCATTGAAATGTTTTAGATCTGAAAGAACAAAATAGCCAGCCTTGTCTCCAATGTCAAAGTCACCATTTGGAAAATGTGATCCTCTTTTTTTATTGGATCCATATATGTATTATACTTGTACATTTCTCTGAGAAAATTGCCTTCATTTTGTGTACCAGAGTAGTTTTTTCCTCTCCTTTTTATTCTTTTTACTTTTTCAGATCATTTTAATATTAATTCCCCGATTCCTAGCTTTTGTTGAGTGTTAATTGAGCTCTTTTGATAGTTTTCAGGGGTATTTCATGTCTTGCTTTGGTGAGGAAATATTTGTATTCCCGTCAATGTTCAGGTAATGTGGACAGTAAGTGAGTATTACCTGCTAATTGCCTGAGAGTGGTCTCTCTTATTAAACATCCACGAACATGTGCATTCTGGGAGTAAGTTCTGTTTTAGTTAATGAAGGGTGTACCACATGTTCATTTACTGGCCGATGCAGCTTTGTGTGGAAGGACCATCAAGAAAAACAAAGTGACTGATCAGTCATGAGCCATCACTATTACACATGTTTTTTGTTGCTGTCATGAAATGTGGCTGGAAAGGAAGGCATATAGAGATTGACTTTGAAAATGTGACAGAAGTTCTTACAAAACATGATAAATGTAAAAAGCACAGTGATATTTCAGCGATGGGGTAGTTGGCATTGCCGAGCTATGCAAGTGAAAACAAACATTCGGCATTAGTAAAGTCAAGTCGGCCCACAATTTCAGTTATGTTTTATACACTTCTGGAGTCCATTATGGGAAAGTTAGACCCTGCAACTATGTAAATATGTGGAGCCCCAACTTGCATTGGCACAAATTTTACAGTTTGAGTAGTTTGTAGTTTGGCTGCATATCCCTCAAAGGTTCTGAAAGAAGAAATCTTTTGGACTCAAAACGCAATTTCAGTTTTCATTCCTGTGAAGACATTTCAGACATTTTAAAGATCACATTTCCGGACAGCACTGTTATGAAACAATGTGTGTGGAGAACCCAAGTCAGCATATTTTGCCACCTTTGGTATAGCACCACATTTTTCTTCTCTTCTAGGGCACTAAATCAAAGGGAACACATTTATGCTTTTGTTTCATGTAAGCATGAGTGGCAGTGTTCAAGATAAACAATGAGCATGCATAATAGAGTCTGGAGTGATGAGGTACAAACTTTTTATTACACCTCTAAATTTCTTGGTCGTTTGACAATAGGTGATATTACAGGTGATATTACAGGCAGTGGAACAATTATGTCATATGGTTTGACTACACACATCTGCTGCAGCTTTCTATGGATGGCTCTAATATGAACCTTGAGGCTTAAAAAGATCTGACAAAGGAAGTGAAGCTGCAGGCTAGTCGCAAAATTTGAATGTTACAGCTTGTGGACTGCATACATTGCACAATGCCTTTCAAGCTGGGTTTGTTTCAGCTTAATGGGATGTGGCAAATATCATGTTAAGAATTGACACTGTGATACTTCAATAAGATGACACAATTTACAAGATGTGACTGGCTGTTTTTTCTACCCTTGTAAATTTTGCAATCACAGATAGGTTGGTATTAACCTTACTTACCTTGTCATTGGTATGATAATTTTGTGTACATTTAAAGTTATGATTTCATTTTATGGTATGGTCCATGTAGTTGAAGCATAAAACAGAATATAACGATTTACATTTATTTGGGGTTTATTTGTATCAGCGTCTTAAAATGTTAGTAGAAACATGTATGCTGAATTGTTTCTTTTAGCTTGTTCTGTGTTAAGGATGTCTAAAGTCAGATTCATTAAAGCTCATGTTCATCCAAGTTGTTTAGTTACAACTTGAGGTTCTGGTGACTTAGTATTGAATAGTGTGCCAGTAGTACTTTTTATGCTGAAACAAAACTGATATGTAAAGTTGATATATTTCTGACTTCTGCTGAAAAGCTGTTTTGATGTTATGCTTTTCAATGGCTGGAAAATATGAACCAGCAGAGAGTAATAATCCTTCTGCCCTATATTGTCGACCACTGCATTTGTGTCAGGGTGAAAGAGGTCATTCATGAAATCATTGAGAAGGCAATTAATTATTCCCTTGTCACAGACAAGTATCATTTCTTTATTGTGGTAGCATGAGAGATGGTCATTCCTCAAGGTCTGTCAGATAGACAAACCCATGATGCCATTCACTGGCACAGCTTGGTTTGTTGCTCAAGAGGGTCATGCTGTAATACCTGATGTTGTTAACAAAGCACTACATCAGCTTTTGTAGAATCTGAAGATTGGCAACAGAATGAACTGGATGTATCAAAAGTAGAGTTTTTTATGGCAGAAATGTTCTTGAGAAAATGCAAGATGGCCTTAGACACAGGTTTAAGTCCAAATGTCCTGCAAGGTACTCCTACTATCAGTGGCACAGAATTCGTGGACAAGTCTCCAGTTACATACCCTCTTGTGCAACCTGTCATGGTCAAAACAGGTGGATGGCTGAAGCAGGCAGGATTTGGGGCACTAGGTCTGATGCATTAAAGAAACAGTTTGGCCAATTTCTTGTTGACATTAGTTCTGGAGACAAATGCATGACATGATTTTGATGTAGCAGATGACAGGGTAGGTAGACTTTTTTCCTTTCATCTTACTAGCAACAAGAAGTATGCAGATCTTTAAGAGGTTGTACGGCAGGTCCTGCTTCTCATTGGCAAGCAACGGTTGAGTACAGGTTCTCTGTTACTGTTAAAACTGTAGCTTCTGTCAGTGATTGTTGGTCAGTGATTTCAAGAGCAATTTGTTCACCTTGCTTTCAACGGCGATTTGACAAATCTTGCAAACATTATCTGATAGCACAGAGTGATTAATGATATGTACAAAAGGTTGTAGGGATTGCTAAAGTGAATATCACAAAGGAACGTTTACTGTCAGTTTTCTCTGCCTCATCACGGTATCATTACGGAAACAAAATGGAGAAGGTTAAGATGGACAGAAAAGAAAAAACAAAGAAAGCACATTTTTTGGAAGACATCAATGGTCGCAGATCACCAGCTAACAGATTAGCTGATGAAGTTGAACAGCAAAGTCAGTTCACACTGATACGTCAGTTGAGGAGAAAAGCAGACAAAAACAAGGAAATCTTCTTTCTGTAGAAAAAGAAATTTGTTAGAAGGCAGAAGAACTGAAAGACTGCTAAGAAGCCACCCCACCCACCCCTTTTTAAAATTCTTTTATACTTAATGGTTTTAAGGGTTTTCATCTTTGTTATGTTCTTTATGTGGTGTCACTGTTACACACCATGTCAATTTGGATTGCAGCAATTGCAAATTTTCTATGGCTTACGTTCCCACTGAATAAATGTTAAATGTTAAATACAGCTTGCTTTCAGATATTTTTTTTTTCTTCACTTTACCTATTTTGGAGGCATTTTAGCTTCTATCTTGATTCCTTGTTACCCCATAAGATACTGTGTTCTGTGCCCGAATTTATTTTTGTATCATGCCTCTGTGCTCCAATAATTCTTATGCAAGCTCCACCATCAGCTCATCACTAAACTAGTCTTTGTTCTTTGATAGGACACTGGGTTTTGTATAGTGGGCACTGGACAGGCAGTGAGCATGGGTAATATCCCCATGTGTCCATGCTTCTGATCCATCTCGATAAAGCAAGGGAGTTGACAGGTACCAGAACAACTAGGGAACAAGATCAGATGAACTTAAGTTCCTTTTGTATATTCCCTTTTAGTCTGTTTGGGAAGTGGAGGTCACCCCCTTCCAGAAGTGTATTGTCTTTTCCCTTTATGGCACCATAGCTATCCCTCCCTTGGATGGAAAGCAGGGCAGAGGTAGAGAACTGCAGTCCTGTGTCGTTCACATTAGCAACTTGTTTCCATTCGACGTCTCCCCCCCACACACACACTTACACCCCGCTCCACCGCCGCTTCAATGCTTGTGGTTCAGCAACTTGCTCAACCTGTTGGTAGATGATCCAGGGAAATTACCACTGAGAAGGAACCATCTGTTGCAGCACAAGGTGTCTCGACTGCACAACAGCCCCCAGATTTGCCACCTTCATGCTTGTCTCATCTCAAGAAATCAGTTTTCCAGGCTTATTTTTTTAGGCACAGTTGCAGAGTGCATTGTCGAGGCTAGGAGACTTTTAAGGTTCATAATCTAAAATAGAGAGTCTTCTGTGATTAGTACGGTGCTAGGGATACCAAGACAGGCTTCTTTGCCCAGATAGAGCCTTCAGATTTTACTTTGGTTTCTTCTGAAAGGAGAAGAAAAAAGGTTGAACGCATCTCTTCAAACCTATGAAAAGTTCCTCTGACATTTTGGAATCTACTATTTCTAGGTGGATTGTGTTCACTATCATGAGAGCTTTTCAGTCCCACACTGAGAGGAACCTGTCATTTATGAGAATCAATGCCTATGAAGTTACAGTTGTCCCTGTTTCTTGGGCCTCTTTGAATCAATCTTTTTTGGATGATGTTATAAAAGCCATAGTTTGGTCTCACACTAACTTCTTATTATACCTTTGATCTTTGGTACACCAGAGTGAAGGCATTTTTTTGTTGGACTATTGGCACAAAAAGGTATTGCTAATATACAAATTTAGTGAGGGTGGTGGATGGGGAGAACTAGTTTTAATTATGTAATACTTGCCTACTACTAGTAAAGATTCACACCATTCCCACTATGATGTCCTGCGTGTTCATGTCCAAATCAGAGGTGGGTGAGAATCCTAATATGTGTTGTGATGTAGGAGACTGGCTGGTTAAACTTAGTTTTAATATGCACACATACCAACCTCCCTAAAATAATAACATATAGTTCTAAATAATAACAAGCCTTTATTACCAATATGGACCAAAACTGGTAGAAAGCTTGTACTTGGGTTAAGGAAAGCACCTATTGATTTGGGGTCAAAAGGTCGTGGCCACTGAAAGAAGAAAAACTGCTTATGCATAACAGTTTCAATTATCTACATACTGGACAATTAAGCATGGAGTGATTACATAATGTGCCATTCACAATGCCTTATTTTACTCTGATATGAGAATTTGCATTTTAATACTATTATGAAATATCTACTGTGCTTGCTAACAATTCTACATGATGGATTTCATGGTACACGTGTTGAAATTAATGTGCATGTATCCAGTTTGTTTTCTTGACATTTTTCTTTGTATCAATATCCAAGTCCATCATGCATTTGCTTGTGACATTGCTATAAAACCTTTTACATTATTGTCTAATTGTATTGGTTATTACTTTGATATCTAATTGTATTGGTTATTACTTTGATATCTAATTGTATTGGTTATTACTTTGATATCTAATTGTATTGGTTATTGGTTATTACTTTGATATCTAATTGTATTGGTTATTACTTTGATTAATAATGTAGGAAAATAAAGTTCTTAATATAGACATTACTGTTTTTAACTTGCAAATCAGTTAGACCAAATAAGCTTATGGAATGACCCTGCATCTGTTATATGCATTTGTCCCTAACTGCTATTTTTAACTTTAAAAAAAACACTATCCATTTTGGCATTAAGAACTTTCAGATTAGTACACAAGATGTCATAGTCCGTAAAAAAAGAAAGATCTAGAGAAATGTGCTAGCTTATCCAGGCTGACCTACCTGTTAGTGGGAATGAAACCCACTCCCATCTGGTCACGAGACAAATGTCCTGGCCACTGTCATCTCGGCTACCTTAGGTGGGCGTCTTGGTGATTTCCAAATAATGATCTCAAGAGAATATAACTCCCATTGGACAAAGATCAATTTCTAATTTATTACCTGGGTTAGTTCCCAGAGGGCATGGAGTACCCATGGGCTAATGTTTGGCTACATGGTTTTTGGATAGGCCAAAGTTTTTTAAAACCCGATTCTGTTGAAAAATATTTCATTCAGTGTTTGAAAACAAATGAAAGAAAACTTTTACACCTAAAATATTAGACTATCCCATAAAACATATAGCAGAGTAATCACACTTTAAATGAGTAATCACACTTTAAATGACATTAAATGCCATATTTTATCCTTTTTTTCCATTTCAGTCCACAAGAAAATGAAAACATTTTTTTACATTAAAAAAACATCTTAACATGTGAAAACAGAATCTGGCATATTTTAATCTCATATCTGGTCTAAAAGTAAAATTTTGTAGCCACACAGTGTTCCAAACTTGTTTTTCCACTTTAGTTTCAATACAGATGAACAAGTTGGTTACCTGGGTGAGCAATATCTGGTCTACTTGGGCCTATTGGTAAATATTTCAAAAGAAAATATTAAAATTTTGCTTTGTTGAAGAAATAAACATTTCCTATTGACACTGTTGTTGATTTGTGTAAATCTATCCTAAATGATTTCTGTTGTATAATGACTTTTAATTGCCTTGTTTTAATAATAGCTTAGTCAGTACCAGTACTACAGCACGGGACTTCTGTCCAACTATGACAAGTACCATGAGCATCAGAAGAACATATTAGGGCCCAAGAAGAAAATCTCCAAAGAACAGAAAAAAATGGAGAGGAAACTCAAAGGTTTGCCATGTTTCTTAGATCCTATATATGAACATTACTAAAGATAAGAAACATATTCTTTTAATAGTATTGATACATCACCTGTTGTTATCATTTCCTTGATGCTAGTATTGAGTCCAAAGTGAATGTTCCTTCTGGTAATTGGAGGTCTAGAACAAACAGTGATCCCAATCTGATGATTTCTTTTTCTTTCTGTTCATTTGGAATATTGTCCATCTATTCCTTTTATTTGGGTTCATTTGGAATATCATGCCTTTTCCTTGGGCTTCATGTAGTTCTGATGTGTGTCTGATAGCTCAACGATTTTATCAAGTATTTGGCATATCTACTGTCAATCATATTACTTTTTGTGTTGATTTTTTCACCCAAGTCATTGCATAATTTTCATTTATTTCTGTCCCATTTCATTCAATTTGACAGTTTTGAGTATCTTACTCTAGAATCCATGCTATATGCTTTATTCCACTCCTTTGTAACAGGTGTTGGGGTAAGTTTTACCCACCCAGTTCTTGTTCCTGTTTTTTTTTTTTTTTTGTTTTGTTTTTTCCTTTAGCATTTCATTGTGACTCAAGTGTGAGTAAATGCGATCATATGAATACTGCCTGGGATATGCACATGTATTTTGTATGGACACACAGACATTGCTTTTGGTCTGATGTAGTGTGGGACTTTACAAAAAGTATAAAGCATAATGTGACAGGAGAAAGTTACCTGCTTTCTCCTCTGTGTCAGTGGAAGACTCCCGCCATGATTTACAGAAGTCACAGCTTGCAATGGGCTGGGTACATGGTTCCTTCTTGGGAATGCAAAATTGCCCCATTCCCACAATGGTGAGATGAATGACATTTTCGAGGAAGTTGTCAGCTTCATGAGAGAGGAATCCTAGGCATTTTCCACTTGACCAGGTCAGCCACAAGCAGGTCACACCTTCCTGATGTAAGTGTAGCATGCTCTTCTTGGTGAAATGGACCTGTTTTCAGATCAAGGGGATTTCATTCAGCAGAGTCAAATTTCCTGTATAGTCTTCCCCCCCCCCCCCCAATCTTCACTATCTGGCTGGTCTTTGTCCAGGTTACAATTCCAAGACAGTATAACAGTCTCAGTCACTGGGGACTGGACGTTGGTTGCTGTGTATGGTGACCTGGTACTGATCTCTTGGTTTCTGTCACCAATCATTGTGTTCCAGGTTAAAGTACCGGTCTTACGTCTTGATATCTGATCTGTGGAAAAGGATCGTGTTGACACCAACACCCTCTCTATTTCCATTCAGTTCCAGTGGGAAAGATTTTGATTACCAAACAAGGGAAAGGGATTGGGTCAAAACCCATGTCTATGTTTAACCCCTATGGAGTCCCACTACCCACTTACATCTTCCTTTTCTCAGATGACACCATGAATGAATTTCCCATGGCTCTACAGGTGTTCATTTAACTGAGCAGGCTATACACCCTTCCCATTCCTTGTTATGGAGGAGGAGGCTACTGTTGTTCTCATACTTCAAGAATGGATTATCAGTCTATTTCATCAGGGAGACAGAAATAATGGGTCAGTTCAGTCTCCTCCCTTTCTGATGTCCCATTCTGCCTCCACATTCACAGGAAGTAGAGAGATAGGACAATTCCCCAATCATGAAGTCCACTTCTTCAAGGAGGGATGGTCCTGGCTCCTGGAAGCAAAGACTAGACAAAAAAGTCAAAATTTTGGTGGGCATGTCTGACACTTCTATTTGAGGTGGTCCCATATTTACCCCACCCTAGAGGTCAGGTGACAGAAGAAGGCAAAGTTCGGACAGTTGACTAGGTTGTAAACCATCCCTAAATATATGTTTAAAATGCTCACAATCTTTGGAAACTGGTACCCTCCAGTTTGGTGGGGCACAAACTAAATTGGTCCTTCTGTCATATCTTCACTCAGTAATGGCAAGAGAGCTTACCCAGAAGTTGTCACGAGGACAAAAGGTGACTAGAAAGCAGAAGCGGTTACCTGTCCTCTCTTCTTTGCTTTAGCCCCTGGTTCCCACATCAAGTCCATGAACCTGTTCATTCCTTAAGACCCCCCACCTTAGACTCCGGTCTTTCCATGGTAAAGATATCAATGGGTACTTGTTATTGTAGCCTCTCGTGCCAGTCTTTTTTCTTTTGGCTCTTTATTTCATTCTGTTAAAGGAGGAATTGTTGTCTCCAACATCATTGTAGAGATTGTCAGAGATCATATGCTTTTGATGTCCAGCGATATGACTGAAATGTTTTTAAAGCTACGTTAACAATCCGAATCTTTCGATGTCCTTTACGCTCTCTGCCAAATTTTTTATATCCAGAGGGATGCCACTTCGGAAACATCAGAGGTTTTGCTTCATGCAAAGACATTTTTAGGAGGGTTATTCTTATGGTGGATTCACAAGGTATGGGTATCAACAGCACCAGTCCCTGCCCAAACTTGAAGTACCTCCATGCTGCAACTTCAGTTTATCCTTCCAAACATTTTAAGCAGGAGAGCAGTTCCATTAAACCCATTTTAAAATTTACTACTGTCCATCCTTAGCAGAAGAAGGTGGCTTGAAGGGCCATAGTAAACCCTGCCCTCTTTCTTAAGGAAAGAAGCAGTCAGCCCTAGGAGTTACCTCCTCTCCTGCCAAGTCCTTCTCTTCCTGATGCCTCAGTAGGTACTAGCCTGGCTTCTATTAAGAGGGTTGGTCAGATCTCTTGGACAATATGAGAGAGTATTTCCACTACAAAGGAGGATTACTGGTTTTGCTTCCATGATCCTTAGTAATTTTCAAAAAAAAAACATTGGGTTCCTTTGGTCCCAAGTGGTATCATTAGTGGAAGAGTTGCAGCTGCTCTTAGGAAGGGCACAGTAACAAGTTTGACAAACATCTAAGGCTGGAAATTATTTTCCTGGATTATTCTAGTTTCAAAAACGGGGGAAAGTTTTGACTTGGCATTCTTCATAAAACAAGTTTCCTCAGGAAGATCATTTAAAAATGGAATCATCTGCAGAAATCAGGAATGCCATAAGGTCGATCAACTTAGTGGTCTCCAAACATCTTTAGGATGTCTGCCTTCACATCCCCGTATTTCTGTTCATCAAGAAATTCCTGATCTGTCTGAACCTGAAGATCATTATATTTGAGTTTCTTTCACCAAGACTTACCTCTTGCCAACAAAGCCTTTACCAGTGTGATCTGAGCAATAGTATCTCGCTTGATGTATTTAGGTGTCCCATCATCCAGTATTATAACAACTGTTTCATGTACAACATCCTCATATGTACCCTTGTAAGGGACCTGACACAAACTAATCCCCAGAGAATTTGGATCTTATCCCTTTTAAGTATTTAGTTTACGAGATGAATTTCCTCACCAGTCAAGGGACAGTTTGGGTTTCCATCATCAGGAACATATCTTTTCTCTCATAGCATAGTCTGGAATCTCCTCTTTTGGTCAGTCACCTCGAAGATCACTCAGAATCTGTCACATTCCAGGCAGGGGAAATTTCCTGGCAAATGTCCTGTCCAAAAAGATTTGTGTGGTCCTTATAGAATGGTGTATGAGCTAGTTGGTAGCAGAGACTCTCCAGTCCAGAAGCGGGGACATGCGCAGTGTCTGAAGTGGGATTGTCTGTATGCCTATCATTTGTATAGGTCAGTGAGATCCCTCAGGTTCTTCACATAGTCCAGACTTTAATGTCACAGATTATGTTGATATTCCCCTGTGACCCCAACAGTCTTGGTACATCTACCTCAGCCTGTTGGTAGATTATTTCAAAACACCCAACCACAGCAATGGCAGAATCGCCCTCGATGGCTTAGCTTTAGGGAGTCAGACTCCCGCTGGGCTGGCATATTCAGCAATGCAATAATAACACATCATGTAGGTTTTTTTATGGTGGGATACAACTAATTTTGATTATGTAATTATTCCCTTCTATTAATTCCCTCTTCCTCCCTTCCCACTCGGATGTTCTTCAGTCTTCAAGGTATGATATCCTGTTTGAAAGGAAACAGCTGAGGGATCAAACTGAGATCATTGTTTTTGTTTTGGACCTCCAATTACTAATTGGAGAAGAGAATATTTATTTTAGACCAGGGACAAGCACCAGGAAAAACAGCAATGCAATAACAGGAGGTAAGTATTAATCAAAATTACTTTTACTTCCCCAAAAAACTATTTAAATACTATATTAGTGTTTGAATAAAGACAAATTTCAAGTGATATCACTTAAACCTGCATGTGATTTCATTACATCCTTCCTTCATTTATACCTAAATCAGGGGGGCCCAGAGTGGCCGAGTGGTCTAAAGCGCTCTCCATTATGGATCACTGCCATCTCACCTCTGTCTGCGTAGGTTCGAGTCTCGGATTCAGCCAATGTGGGTATGTGAGAAAGCTTGCCAGTAGCTTCTCGAGGGTCGGTGGTTCTTTCCGGTGTTTTCCCGGGTTCTTCCTCCACCATTAATACTGGCCGCCATGTATTGCCTATCGTGTGCTGAAAAATGGCGTTAAACCCTACAACAACAACAACAACCTAAATCAGGAATCTATCCAATCAAGCAAAGTGGTTTAAAGAACTGAGCCCTCTTTTCGTTTCTTAAAATTTCATATTTGGTGCCAAAAGAATCACCTGTTTGAAATTTTTTTTAAAGCTGTTCAACTCTGGTATGACTTAACACAGCTTTTAAAAGTTTCCTTTATGGTCTCTTCAGACAAATCAGACAAGAATTTCACCAGACAATCTCCCAATTGAACAAAACATAAACAAAGCTAATATCCATCTCTGTCCATCGCTTGATAGTAGGTTTTCAGAATCATATATATATATATATATATATATATATATATATATATATAAAAACTAACCTTGTTCAGGGAAACAAATTTAAATCCTGGTCATCAAAAATGATTTAATTAAATAAAAAATCTTTAGCACATCTTAATACTATAGGAAAAATTAGGTTTTTCTTATATGATGTCTACATGTTTTACACCATATGTCTATTATAAGGTCACATTTTGTGCATCATGACCAACTGTTTCACATTTTCTCAAGGAATTTCAGTCAGTGCTAAACTAAAGTGTGGATAAAGGTGGCTTGTATTTTGAGCTTCAGTAACTCTAGGATCTGTAAGAAGTGTAGACAGCATGTGATTAATGAATTTCTATTTTCTTTTAAAGGTTTTTACTTCAAAACACGTGGCCCTGTCCCTACAAAACCTATAACTGCAAAATTTGGAATTCGTGTTTCATTGAAATGTACTGATGGCATAAATTTTGCCCGTATCAAAAAATATAACTGCAGGAGTAAAGTTCTGTTGAGAAATTGAATTGATCTTGTGAAATGTGCATAATTCTTTACATTTCACTGTGAAAATTATGTCAAAACAATATCTCATGAAGTTTACTTATAATTTCAGCAAAGTTGAAGAAGATGAAGAAGGAGAAAATTATAGAAAATGGAGAAGGGGAAGATGATGAGGTAATGGGGGAGTTTATTAATTCCCCGGAATCTGATTAATATTGCCACCAGAAAACTGGGCCCATCAAATATATTATCCAGCATTTTGTTCATCTCTTTCTTCCATGATATTTCCTTCTCCAGGAAAATTGATTTGCTATGGTAACATATTCAGGGATAAATTACAAACTTGTGTGAACTTAAAGGACATAGACAGGGTTTGTAATGTGAATCAAGGTCAACCTCTTTATCTCAACTTCATTTATCTCAAGTGTCGAGTGTATGTCGAGTGTTTTGGTCCAGTCCTGAAAAGGTCCTCTATTGTTGTGCTAATTTTTCCTCACTTGGTCAATGTTAAGATGATAACATCATTATATCTGGCATAAGTTTCAGTCCAAAGTAATGAGAGGACCTACTTAATTTCAACGATGTGAACTATTAATGTCCATCTTGGAGAAATTTTACAAGAAATGATCAGTAAAAGCAGCAAATTTTAGTTACATTTTGCTACTAGTCGCAAGTCAACACTAAAAAAAATACTTAAAAAGTACAATCCTATATATTTTGTGAAACTGAAATTCTTAAAATGTGGGTAGAGACAATACAGCAGAACAGCTTGCATCGACTTTTTGCAGAGAGCACCTGTTAATGCAGTATTCATGTAATACAGCAAAATCATCATTGACATGTGCTCCATCCTTTATGAATCTGACTTTCTCCAAGTTGCTCCGACAGCGACAGGTTTTTAGTCATTGTTCTCAGAATAATATATTGACAATTATGTGTCCTTTCGTTCTTTTACCAATAGTATGTAACTTTAATGTAATATTTTTTTGTATCAATATTGGAAGGTGGTTTATTATTCATATCACATGATTATTGGATCTCTGATGTCATGACGTGGGTTATGAGATTTGTGTAATGTGGCTAGAAATACAAAAGGCGAGTACCAGGTCAAATTTCATCCATGCTGTAGTTTTGTGTCATCTGTCAGTGGATTAAATGCATAACGATTATAATAGTCACAATTATTTAGAAAATAAAATCATTTTCCTATCAATTTTATGCAGGCATGACTTGATGTAGCATCATATAAGTTTTCTAGGCCTGCTGATTAGTGGCTACTATAATAATTTTCCAAAGTCAGAAAACATGAAATACAATAAAACCCAATCATTTCTTATAGCCGTTACAAGATATTAGGTGAGGTCGGATGTTTATTAACATTTTTTCAATTCTGATTCTTATTCAGCCCATAAACTTTGTCTATAGTGACACATTACAGTGTATAAATTTCCATAAAATAATATCTAGTTAGATTCATGACAGCTGTCAGTACATGTATATCGTATTTCCCATCGGCAAAGACAAGGAGATCCATTTTGCTTACATGAAGGTGATCAAGTTTAGATAAATTTTCATTTTTTAAAACTTCTTGAGGTGGTATGGTTATTTTGTTTACTGAGAATGCAAAACATTCATTGATTTGAATTGAAAAAGAAAAAATTGATTATATATTGTACCTTTATTTCAGACATGTACACATGCACGAGTAATTTATTAAAAACACCCTACTTTTTGTATTGTCTGCTATGTGCAACTGGAGTCTGAATTCTGTAAGTTGTGAAATCACAATGCTTGTTACTGAAGTAAAACTATGTAATTATAGCAGTAATTAATCTTGTAAAACTACACAAATAATGCAGTAATTAATCTAGTAAAACTACACAAATAATGCAGTAATTAATCTTGTAAAACTACACATATAATGTAGTAATTAATCTTGTAAAACTACACAAATAATGTAGTAATTAATCTTGTAAAACTACACAAATAATGCACTAATTAATCTTGTAAAACTACACAAATAATGCAGTAATTAATCTTGTAAAACTACACAAATAATGCAGTAATTAATCTTGTAAAACTACACAAATAATGCAGTAATTAATCTTGTAAAACTACACAAATAATGCAGTAATTAATCTTGTAAAACTACACAAATAATGCAGTAATTAATCTTGTAAAACTACACAAATAATGCAGTAATTAATCTTGTAAAACTATACAAATAATGCAGTAATTAATCTTGTAAAACTACACAAATAATGCAGTAATTAATCTTGTAAAACTACACATATAATGTAGTAATTAATCTTGTAAAACTACACAAATAATGCAGTAATTAATCTTGTAAAACTACACAAATAATGCAGTAATTAATCTTGTAAAACTACACATATAATGTAATTAATCTTGTAAAACTATACAAATAATGCAGTAATTAATCTTGTAAAACTACACATATAATGTAGTAATTAATCTTGTAAAACTACACATATAATGTAGTAATTAATCTTGTAAAACTATACAAATAATGCAGTAATTAATCTTGTAAAACTACACATATAATGTAGTAATTAATCTTGTAAAACTACACAAATAATGCAGTAATTAATCTTGTAAAACTACACATATAATGTAGTAATTAATCTTGTAAAACTACACAAATAATGCAGTAATTAATCTTGTAAAACTATACAAATAATGCAGTAATTAATCTTGTAAAACTACACATATAATGTAGTAATTAATCTTGTAAAACTACACAAATAATGCAGTAATTAATCTTGTAAAACTACACAAATAATGCAGTAATTAATCTTGTAAAACTACACATATAATGTAGTAATTAATCTTGTAAAACTACACAAATAATGCAGTAATTAATCTTGTAAAACTATACAAATAATGCAGTAATTAATCTTGTAAAACTACACATATAATGTAGTAATTAATCTTGTAAAACTACACAAATAATGCAGTAATTAATCTTGTAAAACTACACATATAATGTAGTAATTAATCTTGTAAAACTACACAAATAATGCAGTAATTAATCTTGTAAAACTATACAAATAATGCAGTAATTAATCTTGTAAAACTACACAAATAATGCAGTAATTAATCTTGTAAAACTACACAAATAATGCAGTAATTAATCTTGTAAAACTACACATATAATGTAGTAATTAATCTTGTAAAACTATACAAATAATGCAGTAATTAATCTTGTAAAACTACACATATAATGTAGTAATTAATCTTGTAAAACTATACAAATAATGCAATAATTAATCTTGTAAAACTATACAAATAATGCAATAATTAATCTTGTAAAACTATACAAATTGTGCAATAATTATTCTTAAAACTATGACCTGTTTGTTTACTAATAATCCATCAGACCTATGAGTAAGAGACAGGAATAATAGTCAAGGACATATTTAAGATTATGTTAGTTTTTGTCAACCCTGATATCACTGACCTTGGTAGTGTCAACGGTTTTATTTACAGCCCCAAAATAATCGAGATAAAATGGGTTTGACTTGGCATTCTTTTATCTTTCCTAAATTTCAAGACAAGGTCTTACAAACAAACATCATTGTCTTTCGTGGCATAGCCTCACATGTTCACACTACTTGCACACAATAAATTAATAGGAGCTTCTAACTCTGTGATGCTCCTCAGCAAATATGAACCTTGTACGTAATACATAATATTTATTTTGGTAATAATTATTGGAATTTAGTTTCATCATCTTAATACCATGACCAACAAAATGTTTATCTTATTATAAATTAAAATTTTTAAAACAAATATTTGAAGGTTGTGTAGTCGAATTGTTGGTGTCATAAAATAAATTTTTGATGTATTTTTAAATTAAATATTTCTCACAATGAATGAATAGATATATTTCATAATAAAGGATTGATATGAATCTTGGACGTATTACATGAGATAATTGATTTGAAAACTTTAATCATCATATGGTACGATCAGCTGCCTCCCTAGGTGCTCAGCAATAAGAGGTTAGTGTTAGGACTGTTAGACCTGGTTTCAGGATAATGTGACTGGATGGGACATCCTTCTATATGTCTGCGGCATGATGCCCCAGTGTTAGACATCACTATGAACTGCCACACTGCAGACATCGTAGTGATATGACTGAAAAATTGTTAAAGCTACGTTAAAAATCCGAATCACTCACACAGACTAATCATCATATGATTGCAAAATATTTGGTGTTTAAAAAAATCTTTTATTATTCTGAAATTCTTTCCTTTTTAAAAGTTTAGGTTATAGCACATCAAAGAATTAAAAATAATATCTTGATATGCAAATAATATCTTGATATGCAAATTTTTATTAAGATAATGAAAAGATAATGGCAATTACTGACTCTATAAAACATTCACCTTGCCTTTATTATTATTTGAATTTTGTGGCAATTATTATTCATTTGGTAATATAAAATTCAAATAGCATTTATATATGTATAGGGTTATGGGCTAGTCATCACTTTCATGTCTGCCTAGTGGTAGTTACAATATAAAATTCTATGGATATAATGGGAAAAAATATGTAGCCCTTCAAGATACAATTCAAGGATCTTAGAAAGTTGTAAGAATATATAATGGCTTTTAAAATAAAGAAAAGGAAGTCCGATGTGAAAACATAAAATTGTTAATGACTCACTGATTGGCTACAAGGTTTCCACCAAAGTTGCCTTTACCGAGATGTGAAATTTTGTTTGCTTCCTTCCACTCCATTGCCTCCAGATCACATTTTTAACATGGTTTCAATCCTGAATTTTATGTCACTCCAATCCTCAATTATTTTAAATTTTTAATAAAATAACCGATTTCCTATTAAGCACTAGTCATGATATTCGCAGTTGCAGAAACGGTTCGGTACTGCTGGACGCGATATTAGTAGATCTACAGCCAATTAGTACAGTTGGCCCGGTAGCAAGCATTTTAGCCTATTTTAATCTGTATGTATAAGAGTAGTTTTACAAATGTTTTTGAGAGAAACCAGGGCCTAACCGGAATTTTGCTCCGCGCAAGCGTCACCAACACTGATTTGAGTTACGGTTCAGCATCGCATGTACGATTTTGAAAACGTCTTCACCACTAAGAAAAAATGAACTCTATTACTCAAAAAGTGAAGTTTAATTTGGAATAAATCAAAAATTGGCCGTGCATTCTGCCATTAAACATTGATATTCATCATGCTTTTTGCACTCGGTGCGCCATCGCAAAGACGATGTGAGGAAGCACGTTGGTTGCATAAAACACATAGAAGTTGGGAAAATTAAGAATTCGCAGATTTCAGCTCCGGAATATTTTAAACAATTGGCGGAGGAAATGCAGGCTACCAACACTGAAGCATTATTTGTGAGTTTTCTTGTCTAACACAATCTACCTTTATCAGCTGGAGACCATGCTAAACATTTGTTCTGACAAATGTTGCCAGACTTGAAAATCGATTCCAAATTTTCCTGTGGAAGGACCAAAAGTGCTGCAGCTCCTGTGCATTCCTCACAGCAACAGTGCAAGTGAAGTGTATTTTCTCTTGTGAGGAAAAATAAGACTTTAGCCGGCAAGAAGTCTGAACTGTTTAGAAAACAAATTTACGATCAAGCAGTTGAGGAAGTTTAAGTCTGTCACAGTATCATGTCTTGATAAATAAATATTTCTGCATATAAGTAGTGTTTTAGCTTTATATTGCGAACTTGATATAGTGTAGTATTGACGGTCAGAGTGGATGGAGTTACTGTCATGGTATTTTTCACGAATTCTTGTCTAAATTCACGACTTTTTATCCCTACTTTCACTAATTGTGAGCCTGGAAAGTTGGCAGCTATGTGAACCTAAATTTTGCACATTTAACATTTTTTTTGACAGATTTCGGTTCTTAAGCAAGAGAAGAAAGGAAAAGAAGACATCTTTTGTGCTAATTTGAATTCGTGACTGGAAATCAAACTGTTTTGCTTGTGATTTTGTTTCACAAATGATTTTCCTTTTTGAAGTTTAATTCTGATTGGCTAATGGGGGAAATTCAATTTCAAACTCAAGCATCTAGTTTTATGATCTCCAGGAATGATTCGTATTTACTATTGTGAATTTATTTTTATTCATAGAATACAAGTTTTCACAGATTTTGTTGTTATTACAAGGAAGAATTTGAAAACCTAATTTATTTTTCAATAATGTAATTTCTTATTTGTATATTGTTGTTTTCTGTGCATTGAATCCTCTCAAGTAAAATCTAGTTAAAACTGTAAAGGAGAGGAAGTGAAATAACATGCTTATGAAAATTATTGAATTCAAAGAAATAAGGAGATATTCAACTTCAAAATGGCAGAAAAAGATGCCAGTATAGCTTGATTTCTTCCACAACAATTAAGCCACCGAAACAAAACAAAAAATTCATGGGAGAATTTTTAAATGTAATCTTTCAGAGCTCAGGTGAGATTGACCCAGCTGTATTAGAGGCTATCCTCGCCCATCAACAGAAACAAGCAAAGGGAGGTAAACACAAGAAACTGACACCTGAACAGGCTGATGCCAAACGTCGCAAGATCTGGATATCTATAGCCAAGAAAGAAATTCCAAAGGTAAAATTATAAATAAGGAAAAATAGGTGATTTTCAAATGAAATAGTACTTCACTCTTGAGCTTATCTGCTATCAAGACCATGTGAGCTATTAGTATGACCCTTTGTCCACTCTGCATTGTGCTTCACTTGTCATAAATCAACATTTGCCCATTTAAACCTCCTAAAACTGCTGTACAAATTTTAACCAAATCTGCCAGATTGTATCCTGGCATGAGGAGCTTTCAAGTTCATACAAATGATGCCAATCCACCACTTATTGTCAACAGATCACTTCACAGATTTGACCAAATTTGACATTCTGGCACAAAAGACTTTCAATTCTGCCATAAAGTAGAACATTCCCTGTTGTGATATCTTCTGTTGGTCCATTCATGTCTATCCCTATTTTTGTTTCTGCACAATAAACACAGCTAAGATGTGCAGCACATCTTTTAATCAGACTACTGGCCACATGAAAAATAAATTACTGCTAATTACCATATTTCAGACAAGTACAAATGTTGATTTGCCATCAAATATAGCAGCCATTACTGAAAATAGAAAAACCTTTAAATGACATCTTAGAAAAGGTTTCATGTTTGTACTAGCATTGCTGATTTGGTTTCAGATATGGCTCCCGTTACTAAATATAGGAAAACCTTCAAATGTTCAAAAGAATTGTATCAGATTTCACAAAAAGCAACACACTCACATAAAGGGCTTTCAAGTTAACATAAATGATTCTTATCTACCAACAGATATAATAATAACAACATAAAAACCTTTGAACTGCTTCTCCAAAACCACTCCAGTGGCCTTAGAAGTAACTTCATTTTAAAAAATTCTGAATTCTAATATGTATAGCATATTGGCAATAAGCATTGGACAAATTATTTTGATATGAATGTGCTATCAGATATGAAGATAGAAAAAGAAAAGAAACCTTGAAGCAGATGTTTTCATTACATAAGCAATTATGCATTGGATAAAAATTCTTCAGAATGCATCCCACTGAGCACGATTTCTTGAAATGTGCTCTTGCGTTCAGCTCTTATGCCAGTGTCAGCCCACAGCGATCTCAAGCTCACTTGGGCTTCTTCTGCTGAAATCCTTTTACTTGAGAATGAACATGTTTCTAACGTTTCAAAAGTTAATGCTGTTATCAACATATTTTGTAATTATAAATTAAAGCTCACCTCAGCTGGAAAATCTTCTATGTGTGTACCTAAATTTAGTCTGTTTCTTTATCATCCAGGGTAAATTACAGAATGCAATAAACCTACATATAGCATTCAAATAGATTTTTAAAACCGTATATATATTTAGGGTGTAATGGGGCATTGGCACAATACAGGCTGTATGGTACAGTTTAAAAGTTAAGTTGTAAACATTTAAGCAAAAAGAATTGCAAAAACATTTAGAAAGAATACTTTGTGCATAATAATATAATCGTGGATGGGATATATAGTTTTATTGGTTTCAAAGATAAAAGGGAAATTCAATTTTGTTCAGTTCCTGTTGTTCATTGTGATAATCGTGTATTATTCCAGGCGCAGAAACAGAAAGCATCAGCTAGAAAAGAAATGCTTCAGTCTTTGAAAAAAGTAAGTAATTATTGACATAGAGAATACTATGAGTACCATCTTTATTATGTACATCTTTCCATAAGATAAATTATCAGAAAAATCTGAAAAATGTGATTGTTTTTGGAGAATGTTCTGTTGTGTCAGCCATTGCATTTAGTGGAAAGTTTGTATTAGTTCATATCAGTGCTTTATTTTCATGAATCTAAAGCTTGGCAATACAGTTTTTAATGATTACCATATACACTCGCTTGTAAGTCGAGTCCAGCTACAGACTGCACAGACCCAAATCTGCCATTGTAATGCGCCGGCAGGTCTGGGCCTCTGCAGTTTGTAAGGAGTAATCAGTAGACCAAACAACATAGTCCCTGATATGCTTTTCTTGTTGCAAAAATTTTGTTACAGTGGATAAGGATCTTTGTTGATTTTACTTAAAGGATAGAATATTCCCATGTACTATATATACTTGTTTACAAGTTGCATCCAACTGCACAAAAACAACTGCATATTAGGGTCTAGGATGTTTGTTCTACTGATTTCTCGTAACAAACTGCACAGTCCCACATCTGCCAGTGCATTATGCAGACCTTCCAACCCTCACGATTTTGGCATGATTTTCATGACTATAGTGATTCTCAGTTTCATGCTGCATGCAGATAAATAATGAATTCCCCAGTTCTCAAGTCCTTATGATTTGACCATAAGTCTTACTGAAATGATGCTTAAATTGTGGATCTAGAGAGCAAAAAACATGAAAAGATGACTGCTACGGTCTAATCCAAATATTGGCTTGTCCAGATTTGAACTGGATCCAGGTTTCATTTTAGATTCAGTGAAGTTGGGCAGAAAATGGAGGTCTATTGTACACAAAAAAAGGAAGTAAAGTTATTCATTCTGGCTTGAAAAGGGTTTTGCAGAATAGTTTTTATTCTAGATGAAGTTCTTTGTCCGGACTTTGTGAATATCTGTCACTTAGGGTAAGAAAGTAACCTGTATAGTCTGGGGTTTAAAGTAAAATGGCTAAGTTAGGGTTAGTCTAATGAGAAACTAATGGTTTACTTGCATTATGTTTAGTTCAAGACCACATACCAAACATGGCAAAAGGTGCATACAATGCCATTTGCAGTACTCTTGTTATAAAGTTGTTAAAAACTCAGACCCTCATTATTTATCATTGCAGATCTCACAGCAGTGTATGAGGGAGTGCAAGAGAGCCGCCATACAGTCACAGAAGACTATGAAGGAGGTCCCATCACGTGCACGGAGATTAACTCGTGAGATGCTGGTGTACTGGAAGAGGTTTGAGAAAGTGGAAAAGGAGCATAGGAAGAGGGTGGAGAAAGAAGCTCTGGAACAAAGAAAAATGGATCTGGAACTCAAGGAGGTAAAGTATTGGTTCTTGCATTTCACTTTTTGCCAAAACGATGACTGAAATTGGTTTGACTTTGTCCATATTCAATTAGGTAGTAGGTCTTAGATGTTTTACTGGGTTCATCTAGATTTCAGGAGTTATATTTTGACTGAAATGATCTTACTTTCTCTGATGGTAAATACATGATGAGACTTGCGATGTTTATTTGGTCCTAAATGGAAATAGTATGCATCTGATATCCAATATGGCCACCATGGCAGCCATTTTGAAAATCCTGTTACTTTTCCAGAAGGCTATGTCACCAGAAAATTTCACAATATGTCTTTTTGTCCTAATTTAAAATGGTGCTGCTCTGCCCTCCAATATGGCCACCATGGTTACCGTCTTGAAAATGGTTACGGCTTCTTAAAGGAAAGTCCCTTTGAGACTGGGTTTTTATCAGAAGTGTTCTTATGGCATCTAGTCAGACCTAAATGAAAATGATGCAAATTGACCTTCGTTATGGCCACCATGATAGCCATTTTGACAGTATTGTTTTGATTCCACCCAAATGGATGGCTATATCAGTGACGGCATTGTTATCAGTAGGTGTCTTATGGTACCTAGTTGGTCCTAAATCAAAATAGTGCCAATTGTACATCCAATATGGCTGCCAGAACAGGCTGCTGTCTTGAAAATCTTGTTGTCACTACTCTCCTACCTCCCCTGAGTGGGTAATCATATTGACTGGGTTTTCACCAGAAGTCTACATTATCCTAAAAGAAAATGGTGCCAATCTGGCATCCAGTATGTCCACCATAGCTAATTTTAAAATCTTGTTATTGTTTAAAAATATCTGAGATGTTTACAGTATGTTCAGCAGTTAACAGGAAGAAATTGTCTGATCATGAATTCCTGGAAATTATTTTCACTCAGTAGAGTACAAGTCCCTTTGAGGGCCTCTTTGTTTATTTTTCATATCTTTTGACCCAGTCAAAGAGTGGTTTTTCATTTGGGATTGATTAGTAGCTGGAAGATTACTGTGTTTGGGTGGCTTGTTTAGTGTGGTTGATTACATAATGGCTTCATTTTAGGCACGGCGTCAGCAGAGAAAGTTGAATTTCCTCATCACTCAAACAGAGCTGTATGCACATTTCATGGCCAAGAAGTTGACAGGGGAGGCAACTGTGGCACAGCAGATTTTAAACAAGCTGGATGAAGTTCCCACCAAGTCACAAGTAGAAGTGGATGGGAATGTGCTGGTAGACATCGCAGCTGATGAATATGGTAGTTAGCAGACTTTTGTCACAAATTATTTCTCTCTGATTGTCTCTCTCTTTCTCTCTCTCTCTCTCTCTCTCTGCATCAGGGCTATCCAGATCCAGTCTCTTGATGCCTGGGATAAGCACAAAAAGTACTTAAAGCTTTAATTTCTGCATGTTTTAATTTGTGCGATCTTGCTACATATGTCAGCACTGCTATTTAGCATTTGTATGTTCAGTGTGCTTCTATTACATAAATACCTGCAGTTTCATTCATCTACTACTGAAAATAGAACAAGCTTTAAATGACTTCTGAATAGACTGACAAAATTTGGTAGAAAGCATCCTGGCATAATTAAATTTATTCTGTCATCAAAATATGGCCACCATGAATAAAAACAAAAACATTTAAACAACTACTTCAGAAATACTAATAAACCGAATTTAAACGAACTTTACAGAAAAAGTGCATAAATGGTTTGTAAAATTTTCTACAATCGACCATCAATTGTAGCTGCAAAATCTAGAAAAAAAACTTCAAAAACTGCTTAGAATTTGATCAAATTATATAGAAAGCTTTCTGTTATTAAGAGCTTTCAGATTTGTGCAAAGATGTTGATTCACCATCAGATAATGGCCAGCAGATTTGACCATTGAGGCAGATGTTGACCAGGTGGATGTTTTTAGACCCCCACCCCGGCCTCTTGTTAAATATAGTTTTTCCAAAATGATCATGGTGGTTATCTGAATTCACAATGACCATCTTTCAAAATATGTTATTGCTTCTCTTAATGTACAGATAGTCTTATGGAAATTGTGATTTCACTGAAATGCTTCTTGCATCTTGAAAATGGTACTGATACAACCTCGAAGGATAGCTGCCACATGAGCTTGTTATGATCATTCCTCCTGAATGGATGGTTAGATTGACATGGTGTTTTCATTGAAACACTTCTTGCAGCATGTAATTGTTCTGAATAAAAAGGGCACGCAGGGATGGTGCTGGCTTTTTAAAAAATTGTTACCTCAAAAAATCACGAACTTCATTATTTTGTTGGCAGTGTTCAAAGAATGTCACCAAGCAAGGAGTCAGTATTTTTTCAGGTCTATTATTGTAGTTGGCAATGAAAATTGAAAAAGATTGGGCAGTTTATGTGATTGTATGTTGCAAAGATTAGTCCTGTATAATGCATGTGTTGATTTCATTCATTCAGGAATTATGTACCCCCCGCCCCATTTGCCCACATGCTTCACAAAACAAAACTCCATCAACCAGGAGTTCTAAAGTTTATTTATGCTGGGTTTTGCTGATAGCTAATATCTTTCTGTCTCACCTTGTAAAACAAATCACACTTGAATACTACTCAGACAATTGGAATAATTATGCTTTGCATTTTATACATGGAGTAAAATCTTGCTTTAAAACAAAAAAACATTGCATTTGTTCTCAAATTTGTCAATAGCCTTTAATACAGATTGCTTAAACATTTTTTTTCAAGGCAATATTCTTGTTCAAGCTTGCAGCATCTTTGCATGGTGTCGTTCAATTTTTCCACTCCAAACGCAAGATTGTATTTACAGGATTTAACAGCCAATTATGTTGTTGCCCCAAAACAAATTGGCAAATGGTATATGTTGTGACCAATAAAGAAAAAAAAATCACAGTTTGCAATATTAGTGAAGCCAAACTCTGGGTATAGATCTGTCCTCGGTCATGTCTGTACTAGAAGAAGCTGCTTGAAAACCAGACCTACTTGACCTTGAGGGTCAAGGCTGATTTCACTACTTGCATATTTGTTGGTATAGCTTGTGTGTATACAGTACTTGTACAAATTAATTTTGACCGGACTTTGTATTTAGTTGTTTCTCAATAAATATTTTGATACAGTTGTGCTCAGAACAGATTTCTTTCAAACCGGTTTTGTGGCTGAAAATAAACAGTAAACATCAAAATGATGTTAAATAAGATATGTGAGTGTCACTGTGTGAAGTAAAGCTGTTCTCAGAAGTTTATGTACCAGTCTATCATCAGAAAAGTTTTACTAGTCTGGTCACCAACATGTTGACCATGCTTGTAGGTTAAAACTATGGTACAAAACTGAAGAGTAAGCAAGTTTATAGTCCAGATGCAGATTGGGCAAGATTTAAACAATGGCACAGAACAAAGAGTAAGCAAGTTTACAACCCTGAAGTAGAACACAAAGTTGACAGTTGGTTTGCAAAACGTACTAATGGGGGCTTTGCAGAAGTTAGAGTACTGAGAATCATTATTCCAGCAGTTCCAAGCAGTGATGTATAGTACCAATTCCATGTCTGCCTCTACCTTGAAACTTTGTTTTTAATTCATCAGATGCTACTGCCATGAAGAAGCTGGCTTTGAAGAATGCGGAAGAAGCATATCAAACTCACCAAGCAAATGTAAGTATCCTGAGTATTACATACATCAAACTCACCAAGCAAATGTAAGTATCCTGAGTATTACATATATCAAACTCACCAAGCAAATGTAAGTACATAGCTGCCAACCCTCCCGAATTTGGTGTGAATTTCACGACTTTTTCAGCGATTCACGAATTCACGCCGTAAGACAAAAATTCACGAATTTTCCGATCCACAGTTATTTTAAATCTTTAATAAAATAACCGATTTCCCGTTAAGCGCTAGTCATGATATTCGCAGTTGCCAAAACGGTCCGGTACCGCTGGTCACGATATTAGTAGATCTACAGCCGATTTGTACAGTTGGCCCGGTCGCAAGCATTTTAGCCTATTTTAATCTGTATGTATAAGAGTAGTTTTACAAATGCTTTTGAGAGAAACTGGGGCCTAACCGGAAATTTGCTCCGCGCATGCGTCAAAACACTGATTCGAGTTACCGTTCAGCATCAGATGTAAGATTTTGAAAATGTCTTCACCGCCAAGGAAAAAGAAATGTATTACTCAAAAAGTGAAGTTTAATTTGGAATATATCAAAAATTGGCAGTGCATTCTGCCATTAAACACTGATTATCATTCATGCTTTTTGCACTCAGTGTGCCATCGCAGAGACAATGTGAGGAAGAATGTCGGTTGCAAAAAAGATAGAATTTGGGAAAATTAAGAATTTGCAGATTTCAGCTCTGGAATATTTTAAACCATTGGTGGAAGACCCACAGGCTACCAACGCTTAAGCATTATTTGTGAGTTTTCTTGTGTCGAACACAATCTACCTTTATCAGCTGGAGACCATGCTAAACATTTGTTCTGACATATGTTCCCGGACTCGAAAATCGTTTCCAAATTTTCCTTGGAAGAACCAAAAATGCTGCAGCTCCTGTGCATTCCTCACAGCAACAGTGACAGCGAAAGAGTATTTTCTTTAGTGAGGAAAAATAAGACAGACTTTAAGGCCTCCTTGGCTGCAGAAAATTTGTCAGCAATTTCAGTCCCCAAGATCAACCAGCAGGCAAGAAGTCGGAATTGTTTAGAGAACAAATTTACGATCAAGCAGTTGAGGAAGTTCTGCCACAGTATCATGTCTTGATAAATAAATATTTCTGCATATATATAGTGTTTTATTTTTATTTTGAGAACTTGTTATAGTGTAGTATTGACGGTCGGAGTAGAGTGGATGGAGTTATTGTCATAGTATTATTCACGAATTCGTGTCCAAATTCACGACTTTTTATCCCTATTTTCACTAATTGTGAGCCTGGAAGGTTGGCAGCTATGTAAGTATCCTGAGTATTACATACATCAAACTCACCAAGCAAATGTAAGTATCCTGAATATTACATATATCAAACTCACCAAGCAAATGTAAGTATCCTGAGTATTACATATATCAAACGCACCAAGCAAAGGTAAGTGACCTGAGTATTACATATATCAAACTCACCAAGCAAATGTAAGTATCCTGAGTATTACATATATCAAACTCACCAAGCAAATGTAAGTATCCTGAGTATTACATATATCAAACTCACCAAGCAAAGGTAAGTATCCTGAGTATTACATCCATCAAACTCACCAAGCAAATGTAAGTATCCTGAATATTACATATATCAAACTCACCAAGCAAATGTAAGTATCCTGAGTATTACATGTATCAAACTCACCAAGCAAATGTAAGTATCCTGAGTATTACATATATCAAACGCACCAAGCAAAGGTAAGTGACCTGAGTATTACATATATCAAACGCACCAAGCAAAGGTAAGTGACCTGAGTATTACATATATCAAACTCACCAAGCAAATGTAAGTATCCTGAGTATTACATATATCAAACTCACCAAGCAAATGTAAGTATCCTGAGTATTACATATATCAAACTCACCAAGCAAAGGTAAGTATCCTGAGTATTACATACATCAAACTCACCAAGCAAATGTAAGTATCCTGAGTATTACATATATCAAACTCGTCAAGCAAATTTAAGTGTCCTGAGTATTACATACATCAAACTCACCAAGCAAATGTAAGTGTCCTGAGTATTACATACATCAAACTCACCAAGCAAATGTAAGTATCCTGAGTATTACATATATCAAGCAGAACGGGCATAGTTGCATCTCAGTTTATGTTTATCATGTAGATGTATGCAAGTCTAGATGTAGAGAACTTAAAACACTATTGGACAGCAGTATAATGTTCCTTTTTCTTTTATTGCTCACCAGTAGAATGCAATATAAGAATGTTCCTTTTCCTTCATTGTACAGTAATGGAACACTATATAACCATGTTCCTTTTCGATCATTGCACAGTAATGGAACACTATATAGCCATGTTCCTTTTCCATCATTGCACAGTAACGGAACACAATATAACCATGTTCCTTTTCCTTCATTGCACAGTAATGGAACACTATATAACCATTGTTCATCTGTCTGTCTGTTTATCCATTATCTGTCCATCTGTTAATCACAATTTCTTGTAAGCAGATGGCTAAAACACTTTAAGTGAAACCTGGCCAGATTTTTGATACGTGGATTCATTAAATGGGTTTCAAGACCTTATCAGGTTCTAGTTACTGATACATGATACCTTGAATGGGTTTCAGGACCTTAACTTTCTGGACTATTTTGAAGAAAAACCTTGTGAACAAATTTAAGAAAAATTACATTATGTAGTCTAATGAAATGTGGTATTTGTCTTATCATGCAAATAACCTGTTTTTGATTTTCATGGCTTATTATTATTGACAAAAACTTGCAAAAACAAATTTTTTGACAAAAATATTGTATGATTTTTGTTGACAAAAACATTATAAGCATAACACTTTTATTGACAAAAACCTTGTATGATACTTTTATTGACAAAAACCTTGTATGATACATATACTGACAAAAACCTTTTATGATATTTTTATTGACAAAAACCTTGTATGATACATACACTGACAAAAACCTTGTATGATACTTTTATTGACAAATACCTTGTATGATACATATACTGACAAAAACCTTGTAAGATACATATACTGACAAAAACCTTGTAAGATACATATACTGACAAAAACCTTGTATGATGCATATACTGATAAAAACCTTGTAAGATGCATATACTGACGAAAACCTTGCATGATGCATATACTGACAAAAACCTTGCATGATGCATATACTGACAAAAACCTTGCATGATGCATATACTGACAAAAACCTTGCATGATGCATATACTGACAAAAACCTTGTATGATGCATATACTGACAAAAACCTTGTATGATACATATAGTGACAAAAACTTTCTATGAAACATATGCTGACAAAAACCTTGCATGATACAAATAGTGACAAAAACCTTGTATGATACATATACTGACAAAAACCTTGCATGATGCATATACTGACAAAAACCTTGTATGATGCATATACTGACAAAAACCTTGTATGATACATATAGTGACAAAAACTTTCTATGAAACATATGCTGACAAAAACCTTGCATGATACGTATACTGACAAAAACCTTGCACGATACATATACTGACAAAAACCTTGCATGATACATATACTGACAAAAATCTTGTAAGTATGATACTGTTACTGACAGAAACCTTTTATGCTGCTTTTATTGACAAAGACCTTGTATGATACGTACTGTCAAAAAACTTGTATGATACTTTCATTGACAAAACTAGTATGATACTTTTATTGACAAAAAAACCTTGTATGATAGGTATAATGCCAAAATTTGCTTGCATTATACTTTATTGACAAAATTTGCAGACTGCTCCAGTGGCCTAGTGGTTAGAGCGTCTGCCTTGGATGCAGAAGTTCCTGGGTTCAAACCCTAGCTGAGTCATACCAAAGACTTATAAAAATAGTACTAGTAAGCTGCCTTGCTTGCTGCTCAGCATTAAGAGGTTAGCGTTAGGGCTGGTTGGCCTAGTGTTTGGATAATGTGACTGGGTGAGACATCATGCTACATGTCTGCAGCATGATGCCCCAGTGCTAAAGATCACTATAAACTTTCACACTGCAGACATCATAGCGACATGACAGATTATTTTTTTTAAAGCTACGTTAAAAATTCAACACTCACAAAGTTTGCAAGTATAATACTTTGATTGACAAAAATCTTGCCAGTATGAATATGCAACCAGCTATTTCATGTAGAGAATTGAAATTTGATAGGTTTTTGTGTATTAACAGCTGGATCTGGTTAGATTTCCAGGCCATTACAGCTATTTGCATGTATTGTTTTTACTCATCTTTGAAACTTTTGGGCATGGTCAAAACCTATTTAGCACAGGTTTATCATAAACCTTTTAGGGTAGAGGGATCAAATATGTGATGCATGTCTGTTGGCAATTGTAGATGAATCAAATATGTGATGCATGTCTGTTGGCAATTGTAGATGAATCAAATATGTGATGCATGTCTGTTGGCAATTGTAGATGAATCAAATATGTGATGCATGTCTGTTGGCAATTGTAGATGGATCAAATATGTGATGCATGTCTGTTGGCAATTGTAGATGAATCAAATATGTGATGCATGTCTGTTGGCAGTTGTAGATGAATCAAATATGTTATGCATGTCTGTTGGCAATTGAAGATGGATCAAATATGTGATGCATGTCTGTTGGCAATTGTAGATGGATCAAATATGTGATGCATATCTGTTGGCATATATATATGACTATTAGATTTACATGTCATTTAAGGAATTTTTCAAAGTTTTCTTTAATTTTGAAATTTTTGTGACTTTGATTTTTTTGGCTGTACATTGGTTCACAAGCACTAATCTTTTTTGGGGGGGTGGTTTAACTCCAACATATAATTGTTCTAGTCCATTATTTGGACAAATGTCAAATTTATCCTGTTTGCAACGCTGAAGGTGTCTATATGTTACATTAAAATGACAGAAATGAAGGTTCAAGTCCAAAACCTTAAAATTCAGTAACTTTATTACACTCCTAGCCAAATTCCATTTTAAATGCAATCCTACATTTTTCCTTTACTTATTTTGTCACACAGTAAAGGAAAAAAAAATATTTTCATTTTGAATGGCTGCCATTAGTGCATTATTTTTTTTTCGTCAAAAGATTGTTAAACCTAATTCTGGAATAACAATTCTCTTTCAGAGACAAACTTTTGATGATGGAGTTGCAAGTAAGTATTACTAATTAAAAGATTGTTTTAATGCTTGGTTTTGTGTATGAGGTTCCATGAGGTTACTGCCAGCATTACCATCTACAGTTTAATCCAATTGAATGCATTAATTTTGCCATCTTTAAAAATGTTTGGGTAAATAAATGGGTTTTCATTTTACTGAAATTGGTGTCAGAAAATGTATAATATTATTAGTGGATTTGCAGTTAGAATTTTGGGAATAAAAAGCAGAAGACGACCGACATACTCGTGTTTGTTGATTTGTATCCTTTTACTTTATTCTATATTTTGCATGTGTGTGTGGGCGAGTCAGTTTTAGGGCATGCATTAACACTTCATCAAAGTCATTGCTAGATATCATTAATATTGGGAATGACTTGAAGCTGCCTCCAGAATCCAGTCCTCCTAGAGACATAAAAACATCATGTTGAGAAATGGAAACAGATCAGCTCACCAGATCAACCAGTTTGTCAGCCCATGTCACGGATGTAGCCAGTTTAAACTTTCACTTACATTTAGGCGATAGACACGATATATAACCCAGATTTCTTGCATCAGCCATTCAACAAACTAAAAGATACTTGCACAGAATGTCTTCATAGGAGACATGATAATAAATTATGGATTTTACCTTAATGAAGAATATCTGAAAATATTTATATATATTGGAATAAAATGGTTGGTTGTGAAAGAGATATCTTGGTTCTACTTGCAAAATATACCATAATGCAAATCCATTTGCAAACAGAACAGAACCTGATGTATTATGCACATCTGCTACATGGTCTAGTTATCTATACGGTCCTCTATTCAAACTTGTACTTTGTAAACAATTGTGGATTATATGTGATTGTAATTACATACTTGTAATCTGTTGTGAACAATTGTGGATTATATGCGATTGTAATTACAGAGAAACGCTCATATCTCACATTTGCAAATCCTGAAATGGGACATGGAGCAGATAAACCACAACCCAGCATGTTTGAAGGCAAGCTGAAGTGTTACCAGCTCAAGGTAAATTATTTGTTAATATGTAATGAATGTATTCTTGTAGCTTAATAGCACAGAGTAAGTAGTAAGATATAATAGATACATTTCATTGAATAAAGAAACACAGCGGTGAAAAATGGCTTTCTAGCTTTCACTATACAATTTTTGTTGTGTTTTTTTTTAAATTTTATTTGGTCCACTATTGATGCACAGCATTCATTTTTAAATGTATACATGGGTGAAAGTTCTCCATCAGATGTGGAAATTTTATCTTCAGAATGCCCCCACAGGTAAATCTTCCAAATCCCTAAAATCTTTTGAATGTTTTTTTTATTTTTTGGGAAAGGGGATAGAGGGTTAAGGTGGTTTGAAAGCATTAAAGAAAAAAATCCATGCTGAGGGATACTAAATTTAAACCTATGATTTTCTATTGAGTGAGCAAACACAAGTTTTTATGTGGTATTCAATTCCCTTGAGACTCCTCGGATGTGTTCTGCCGAATCACAAAGTTCATACTTCTCTCTACAATTCAGTACCATCTATGGAAGTGGAAAAGCAAATAACTAATTCTTTATAATTCACTGTTATTTGATTTCCAGTGTTTGCCTCACAGGAACAATAGTGGATAGAGGGTGCTGAATTGTTTGATTCTATACCTTCATGTATGTCATTCTACCATCATTTTCTTCCCACTCCCCTCCTTTGCTTCATAGAAAAAAAATTAAAAATAATTTGCTGCATTATCTTGGTTTAGTAGTCATCTGTCAGGATGATTAGAATTTTGTACATTCTAAGTTAATAAACAAGAACTGCATTTTTTGTTCTCTCTCCAAGTCAGTACAGTTACAAATGTATTAATGGATAAAAGAATGGCACACTCCTTTCCCCCCCACCCCCACCCTGAGTTGAAGCTTCAAAGCATGAGAGTTTACCTCTCCTGACTGCTGGTCCTGTATAGAGGAAAATGCATTGTCTGTTTCAGCAGCTATGTGCCATGTGTATATGCTGGCAGACTTTATACAATGTATATATGCCGACAGACTTTATACAATGCATGTTTGCTGACAGACTTTATACAATGTATATTTGCTGACAGACTTTATACAATGTATATTTGCTGACAGACTTTATACAATGTATATTTGCTGACAGACTTTATACAATGTATATTTGCTGACAGACTTTATACAATGCATGTTTGCTGACAGACTTTATACAATGTATATTTGCTGACAGACTTTATACAATGTATATTTGCTGACAGACTTTATACAATGTATATATACTGACAGACTTTATACAATGCATATTTGCTGACAGACTTTATACAATGTATATATGCTGACAGACTTTATGCAATGTATATATGCTGACAGACTTTATACAATGTATATTTGCTGACAGACTTTATACAATGTATATATGCTGACAGACTTTATACAATGTATATATGCTGACAGACTTTATACAATGTATATTTGCTGACAGACTTTATGCAATGTATATATGCTGACAGACTTTATACAATGTATATTTGCTGACTGACTTTATACAGTGTATATTTGCTGACAGACTTAATACAGTGTGTATATGCTGACAGACTTTATACAATGTATATTTGCTGACTGATTTTATACAGTGTATATATGCTGACTGACTTTCATGGTGAGAACAGGAGAAAGACTGAAACATGCAAGGCAGTCACCATACAAAAGCAGTAAATGCTAGCAGATTTAAGACTGAGAAAATATTCCTTGACTAAGTGAATAAAAATGAAATTGATTTATGTCACTCTTTTAGAATAAGCAATTTTGGTTTCTCGCTAGCTAAAAGGATTCAAGGATTTATGCAACAAAGAAACATTTTTTCGATCCAGAATCAAACACAAAATTTGTTTTCTGTGCTATGTTTCACTGACGGACTCTAGTCCAACATACCTATCCAACCTCACCCATGTGTAAACACCAACAAGATACTTACACTCCTCTTTTGACAATCGTATACTCATTATTCCCACTATGAAAACAGTCATATGGACAGCGTTCCTTTTGCATACCAGGGCCCAGCAATGTGGAATGAATTGCCCACTGAACTTAGACACAGTGATCACGTTCAAGCGTGCTCTCAAAACTCACTTATTTTGACTGCAAGAACAAACTTAAAGACCTAATAATGTTTCCTACCTTAAATATTCTCAGCATGCTTTTTTTTATGTTTTCTAATTTCATGGTGTTTGTGTTTGTAATCATATCATTATACAGTAGTCCCCCTCGTGAATGGTCCCCCTGACCAGCGGCCACCCGCTCCTTACGGCCAGAATCCGTTGGCACCAACGAGTTTGTGTTCAAAAGTGCCCCTCGCGAAAGGCCACCCGGCTAACACGACCAGCGGCCAGCATATTAGTGCAATAATTTAACATTTACCCCTCACAAGCGGCCGCATTTTATTTGAATATGTATCCAGAACCAGTATTTTATTCATAACGTGTGTTAAGTAATCCGATTTCTGTTTCCCTGATGTCAGGTTTTCATTACTGAAAGAAGTGTTGAGTAAAGTACATTTACCACTAAGGTTAATATTATATCATTTACGCCTCATGAGAAGCCAAATTTATTCCATAAAAACCGAGAAAGACTCAAATTTTAATCCATACAGAAGGGTACGTACATGTAATCCAATTAGCCTTACTGCTGTGTTATCATAAGATGTCCGGTTTAGTCACTGATAATTGTTACAATTACAATTATTGAACTGTAGTAACAGCTGAGAAGTGGCAGTATTGATGTACAATACACTAGTCAGCAGGAAAATGGATTCATAGCCTTTATGGCTTCCCTTAGTAAGATGTTGAGCTTGTTCACTTTGATAATAAGTGGCTATTACTACTGACAATAATTGTCAAAATTACAAATCCTAACAGCCGCGAGGTCAGATCTGTGTGATGTTAATGGTACATATCGAAGCCATTTTGGCTTCTATCACTTAGTGTAAAGAAATGTATAAAAACAATAAGGTACCAGACTGCGACTAACAAATCACGTGACAAGATCACTTCCTTTAAAAACACACGGCAATTTGTTTCGATGCATACAAAATTGTTTTATTAGTATTGTAGTTGGCAACATGAATAGTTTACTGCCAAAAGATCAACATGTCATCGAGGAAAATAAAAATTCTCAGTTTAGAGGAGAAAGTAAAAGTAATTCAACTGACCTGGTGGGGGGGATCGTCGAGGATCCTTGCAGAAAACTAATGTCGGGAAGACTCGGATAAACAATATCGTGAAAAATAATGAAACAATTCTGCAGAAGTGGGAAGGTGAAATGGACGGAGAAAGGAAGATTGTTTGAGCCAGGAGACGTTTGTTTCCTGATTTGAATGACAAGAAAAAGCAACAGTTTTGTCAGTTGAATTGGGATATGACGACTTCACTGCAAGTAACGGATGGTTGCACAGATTTCAAGTGCGACACAATATTAAGTGTTCTGTCCTTAGTGGCGAATCAGCTGATGTTAATAATGAAGTTGTCGAAGATTGGAACAAATGACTTAACGATATATGCAGGGGATATGACAGCAAGGATATTTTTAATGTGACGAGAATGGTTTGTTTTTTAGACTGTTACCAACAAAGTGACAGATGATGTGAACTGTAGCATAATTATGAAGACAGTTTTAAAACTATATCAATGGTTATTCATAGCATTCTTTTGAAAATGATGACACAGTTTGTTTTACATTAATTTCACATCACGCATGTGATTTTTTAATGAAAATATGTATTTACTATTCGCATTTGTCATTCCCCTCTAGAAAGGCCACCCACATTATAAGGCCACTTCCCTGCTGCATTAGGGGTGGCATTATAAGATGGGGACTACTGTATATGTTTTTTATCTTTTAGGTGTTGTCTAATGTTGTAAAGCGCTTAGAGCTTCTAAGGATTAGGCGCTATACAAAGTCCTCATTATTATTATTATTATTATTACTGGACTATTGTCATGTTTGTGTGTTAAATGAAATTTTGGTTTACTTTTTATAAAGTGTTGCAACATTTCCATTTGAATTTTATGTGTAGCTCCTGAATTTTCACAGGAGTTATTTTTGTTACAGTTGAATAATAATCCATGTTTGGTTGCTGTTACATATTGCAGGATAGGAACAGACTGGTTATTTTTGTTATAGTTGATTAATAATCCATGTTTGGTTGCTGTTACATATTGCAGGATAGGAACAGACTGGTTATTTTTGTTATGGTTGATTAATAATCCATGTTTGGTTACTGTTACATATTGCAGGATAGGAACAGACTGGTTATTTTTGTTGATTAATAATCCATGTTTTGTTACTGTTACATATTGCAGGATAGGAACAGACTGGTTATTTTTGTTATAGTTGATTAATAATCCATGTTTGGTTGCTGTTACATATTGCAGGATAGGAACAGACTGGTTATTTTTTTTATAGTTGATTAATAATCCATGTTTGGTTACTGTTACATATTGCAGGATAGGAACAGACTGGTTATTTTTGTTATAGTTGATTAATAATCCATGTTTGGTTGCTGTTACATATTGCAGGATAGGAACAAACTGGTTATTTTTGTTATAGTTGATTAATTATTCATATCAGTTGCTGTGACATAATGCAGGATAATAACTTTCAAGCTGGTCTTTCTGGCAATGCATTAATTATCTATATGTGATTACTGTGACAAGTTGCAGGGTAGGAACAGGCTGGTTGGTCTATTTGGCAGTGGATTAAAAGTCTAATTAATTTATTTCAATTCAGTAATAAAAGGAATTGGTTGAACATAATGACAGCTACATATATTACAGGGTATGAACTGGCTGGTCAGTCTGTATGACCAGGGAATTAATGGGATACTGGCAGATGAGATGGGCCTGGGGAAGACTGTGCAGAGCATTGCCTGCCTAGCTCATCTAGCAGAGGTAAGATAATCCAAGGAGACAGACAGACAGAACAACAGTACTTTTCAAAGACAATGTTTTGTAACCATCTTGCAATGCTGTATACAGTCGTGATTCTAGCTCCAATCCAATACTTACTGAAGGTTCTGTTCACATCTACAGTCGGTGGAAAGAAAATAAAGCAGCATAGTAAATCTTGTCATATTTCATAACTGATTAATTTCTCAATCTGATTTCATTCAATACATTTTATCAACACAGATGTGTTAACAGTTTGTCCAGCAATTGAAGAAACTGGTCTACTTGTGCAGCATACTGCCATCAAGAAAGGTGGAAACTTTTTATTGTGTTTGTGTTTAATAATCAGCGATAGATTTTATTCTTCGTTTGTTTGGAAACTGGAAGCAAGTTGTATTATCTTATGAAATCCCAATTATTTTGTTTTGAACAAAAAAAGAAAGTTTGTGGTAAATGATCTAATATTGCCATTTTCAACAATAATTATGTATTTGAGACATGATTTTATTAATAAACAGTGTATTACCTGAATAACATCAGCTAAACAGTCTGTTCACAAATGAATTACTTGGAGAAGCTATGCTTGGTAGGATACACCATATTTCTTATAGTCGATGGGGGAAAGAACAGTGATGGCAGATCACATCTGTGTTGAACTGCCGGGAATGTTCTGGAGCATACTATGATGTGTTCTTCGTCGTGCCACCTGTAGAGACAACCTCTGCAAACAGAAAGTACTCTCGGAATTAACCACCTTTATAAGCTCATCTTGCAATGGCTGTAATTTATTTATTGATAACGTGGTAGATAGTTGAACTGTACTATGTCCAGACTGTAAACATCATGGACACAAATCTGTCATATATGTTGCTAACAGATTAGCATTTGGAAATATCAATCAAATATCATTAACCTAAATCAGTCATAATATATCATGTTGGCAGATTAGGCTTTGGACTGTGTGCTACTTGAAATATCAAGCAAATATCATTAACCCAAATCAATCATAATATATCATGTTGGCAGATGAGGCTTTGGACTGTGTGCTTCTTGAAATATCAAGCAAATATCATTAACCCAAATCAGTCATAATATATCATGTTGGCAGATTAGGCTTTGGACTGTGTGCTTCTTAAAATATCAAGCAAATATCATTAACCCAAATCAGTCATAATATATCATGTTGGCAGATGAGGCTTTGGACTGTGTGCTTCTTGAAATATCAAGCAAATATCATTAACCCAAATCAATCATAATATATCATGTTGGCAGATGAGGCTTTGGACTGTGTGCTTCTTGAAATATCAAGCAAATATCATTAACCCAAATCAGTCATAATATATCATGTTGGCAGATTAGGCTTTGGACTGTGTGCTACTTGAAATATCAAGCACAACTAGGCCCTAATGTTTCATAGCATATCATATTGGCTGATTAGGCTTTGGACTGTTTGTGAAATATCAAACAAATAGCATATAGGCCCTAATCTGTCATAGTAAATCATGTTGGCAAATTAGGTTATTGACTGACCATGTGAAATATAAAGCAAATATAGATCCTAATCTGTCATAGCATATCATGTTGGCAAATTAGGTTATTGACTGTTCATGGTATGTGAAATATAAAGCAAATATAGACCCTAATCTGTCATAGCATATCATGTTGGCAGATTAAGCTTTAGCCTGCGTTTGACTTGAAATATAAAGCAAATATAGGCCCTAATCTGTTACAGTATATCATGTTGGCAGATTAGGTTTTTGATTGTTCATGGTACTTGAAATATCAAGTAAATAACAAATAGGCCCTATCTATCATAGCATGCCATGTTGGTTAGATTATTCTTTGGAATGTTTGTGGTACTTGAAATATCAAGCAAATAGTGTAGGCCCTAATCTGCTGGAACATTATGTAAGTTAAATATTTTAAGACTTTCTTTCTGTTTTCTTCCAGGCACAGGGTATTTGGGGACCATTTCTTATCATAGCACCAGCCTCCACTCTGCACAATTGGCAACAAGAATTTTCCAGATTTGTATCCAGGTTCAAGGTCAGTAATGGGTGTGTTGCATTAGTCTCATTAGAAGCTGAGGATTTTCACTTGCTAGTTTGACCTTTATTTCTGGCTACTTATATGATAGTTGTTGATTCTGACAATGCTTCAAGTCAAAAAGTAATGGCACCCACCACCATGACCAGTGTTGCTGATTGATTGATACAGCAACTGAAAATGATGGCATAGATCATAGAAACATGGAATGACATGGTAAATACACAAAACTGTATATCGGTTGTTTATGAGTTGGTGGGAAAATGGCTTCATATGGTGTAGGAATACAATGAGACCATCAGGTTGAGGTATATTCTTATGCCATATCAAATGAGTTTTTTACCCCAACTCAGTACAAAACATGAATGCGGTTTTGTATTTATTACATTAACTCACCCTAAATATTTTTCTTTATGAATGAAATTCAGATCGGACTGTGATTTATAAAAGTTTGATTCACTACAACTAAAATATCTCTGTGGACTTCAAAGAAGGCACACCTGTGTTCAAAGCTAGGTGCGTGATGCAGAAATATGGATTGAACAGCTATATTGAACACCAGATCAAGCATACAGTATTAAATTTCTATGTAATATGAATGTAGATAGTATTTTTTTCTTGCTTGCAAATAATTTTCAACAAAGAAAGAATAATCTGCTTAAGGAAAGTCCAACTTGATTCTTGAACAGATACAATGCACTGAATACCGTTAACATTATTATTATTGTCAGTATGGTATTTTTCTGTAGTATTAATTTTTGTCTATTTTATGATTGCTCCAAACCACAAAATTAAAGACCCAAAGCAAAGAAGGCCACATTTGATGCAAAACTACCTCACCCACCTTCGTTTGTTGCTGATATAGTCAATAGAGTTCAGCTATTTGACAGTTCAACTTCATTACTGTAATACATTTCATCTCCCACCTTATTTTAGTTCATTGCACAGGTACATGTACAGTATTCATTAGCTGTCAGGGGCCCAGAGTGGCCAAGTCATCTAAAGGACACACGGTACTAATTCAACTCCAATAGTAAACATATGGAAACAGCATCATATTCAAAATTCAAAATTCAATAACTTAAAATTTCTGGGTGCTGATGATGAGACCTATAATTCTCCATGCACATCTAACCTTGGTGCAAGCTCATGTGTGGAGAACACCATATGAGCTGCGGCATTTTGTTTACATACATGTGCATGAAACATGTTATTGATTCTGCACCAAACGAATCAGGTGCTACTTTCATTATTGAGTACTCCTGAGTCAAGCCTGTAAGAATGCTAAAATTGCATCAATAGAAATTTGTCTATATTTTTTTAAAATTACATATAGGATAAGCTCTCAAAAGATATTTTTACTAAAATTTTAATTTTCATTATTAACCAATTATGGACCACTAAACCGGTATTTCTTCACCCATTTCTAGACTGGTTCACAGTTCTTCCGTATAATTAGTACTGTGTGTCCTAAAGTGCTCTCCATTACTGCCATCTCACCTCTGTCTGCATGGGTTCAAGTCTCCGATTCGGCTAATGTGGTTCTTCCTCCACCATTAATACTGGCTGCCATGTATAGCCTATCGTAAGCTAAAAAATGGCATTAAACCGTACAGCAACAACAACAGTAGCTGTCTTTTCCACTCTTGAGTTCTTGATTGATATGTGTGAGTGTAAAAACTATTGAATATATAAAGTTAAGTCTTCAGGTGCACATGTTTCTCAAATAATTCAGTTGCATCACAAGTAGAGACCGACCGAAATTTGGTTTCAGTTTCGGCACCGAAAGTTGGCAAATGCCTCTTTCGGCATAGTTTCGGTTTCGGCCAAAGCCAAAAAGTTAGCATTCGGTTTCAGCCGAAACTGATGTTGTCTTTCGGTCATCAGCCAAAGATCTATTGTAACTTTCAGAATGCAACGCTAGTGCTGTGTCTATTATTCTGCTTGTCGGCCAGTCAGTCGGCGCTAGGTAATTCTAGGCACTGTTGCATTTCAGTCTACTTGTGTGTTGAATACAGAGATTTCGAAGTCTGACAATATTGATAATTTCAGTTAGTTAAACTGTAGCGACTTAATCTGTGTGAAGTAGAAAATTGAAGTTAATAATAAACGGATTAGTTAATCACTGCAAAGAATGTCAAAAAATGCAGTCTGGGATTACATCACAAAAATTGGTTCTGATGCAAGCTAGGCACAGTGCAAAGAATGCAACAAACTGTTATCACTTGGCAGCGATAAACCAAGACTTCAGACAGTTTCGGTTAGTTAAACTGTAGCGACTTAATCTGTGTGAAGTAGAAAATTGAAGTTAATAATAAACGGATTAGTTAATCACTGCAAAGAATGTCGAAAAATGCAGTCTGGGATTACATCACAAAAATTGGTTCTGATGCAAGCTAGGCACAGTGCAAAGAATGCAACAAACTGTTATCACTTGGCAGCGATAAACCAAGACTTCAGACAGTTTCAGACTTGAAAGGTCATCTGGCCAGCTGCCACACAGAGCTCCATGATACGTATCTCAAGAGGTCCATGAATGACGGAGCAGAGCGTGCCTCGAAAAAGATGATGTTGGAAGAGAAAGCGACTAAACATGCCTTACCGAATTTTGTGCAGTCATCCTTGACATCAATGGTCGAGAGCAGAATGGTCTGGCCTTATGACCACGTTGCAGTTCAGAGAATTGATAAGTGCATCATGGACCCCTGATCGTTGTTGACATGTTACCCTACTCAGTTGTTGAAGTGTAGCATTGCATCATGACCCAGGCCTATTTAATAAATCTTGAGTTCGGACATTTCGGTTTATCTTTCAGTTTCAGTTTCAGCCGAAGGTGTAGTTAAACTTTCGGCTTCAGTTTCGGCCAAAAGTCAATTATAACTTTTGGTCTGGTTTCGTTTTCGGCCGAAACCAGAAATTTAGTTTCGGTCGGCCTCTAATCACAAGTCCCGCTTTCACAAAGCCATGGGTAAATAGGACTAGTCTCTCACACATTTTATCTATGGCAACTTTCCTCCACTAAACATAGATTTCCACAGGGAGCAAGGGGCAGTGGGTTACATGCTTGGTTCACATGGAATGATGATATAATTAACATAAGTATGAAAAGATAAAACTTAAGCCACTTTGTAGACAGCAGTTTAAGTGATAGATCATATAAGTATGTTTAAATTACTGATTGGCTTGGTGTTGCTTGGATACTCGGCTCCAGATGATGTTGAGCACTCTGGCAAAAACACATTGTTGGGGATTTATCTTGACAGGTGTATGATTTGTGCTCAGACTTATGGTAATATTGTTTTAACCAATGAAGCTACCACCACTTATCAGCATATTTTTCTTCTTACATTTTTTATTTTGGGTATTCGTAGAATTTAATATATGAAATAAAATGCCCATTAATATGCCGACTTGACACGCAAATCCATGAACTTAAATACCAACATAAATGTATTTTTTTAACAAAAAAGCACACAAATTTATACCAATAAAAATAAATGAAACCATATTATAGTTTATATTACTATCAGTTATATTTTTTTATTATTATTTTTTTTATCATCATTACTATTATTTCAGGCAATTTGGCATAGTTTCCTTTTCAAAAAGAATTCACGGTATAAATTTTATCATTTGTAAATTCTGCTGGAATTCTCAGAGCTTCTATTTTTCATGTAGCAGGTTTTGCTTACAAATCTGGCAAGGAATACTGCCAGTTCAGCTGCTATTATCTTGTGGCTGGAGACAGCTGTCTTGAGGTAACATAGTCCAGATATAGAAAGTGCCAACCCAATGATTGACAGGTCACTTTTGTTCATAGGCTAATAATTCTCTCTAAATTGAAAAACAGTTTCAATCATGTATGCACTATCAAACTTAGACAAGTCTACGTCCTCACTTCCATGATCTTACAGAATTCGGCATAGCACTTCTTAAGAATTTTGAACCTACAGAATATCTTGTATAAAATAGTGACTGTAGTTTTCATCTATCGTCAATCTTGGATTAAAACAATCAGCCTAATGATTACATTTTAATCTCAAATATGGATGGATATTTATTGAAGATCTGGTGTGCACATTGTGAATATCAGTTCATTTCTTCTGGGACAAAAACAGCATTTGTACACAATGATTTATGCATACATTCCATTAAAATACTTTCTTTTTTTGTTGAAAATTGGAATAATTTGAGTCCAATTGTCCGACAGAAATGAGCATGTGTTTGAAAGCAGACTGATATTTTGCATCAGTCATTGTAAGAGCTTGCCATAAACATGATCCACAAACTACAGTAAATACCAAAATAAATTGTTGAATGGGTATGGGTTGATAAACTGAAGTAAATTCAGGTTAAATAAGTTCTTTAATAATCTATTCTGCTGAATATATTTAATACAATACATACACCCCACTCCCACCCTCCAAAAATGCGCATGGGGTGGAGGTGTTTCTCTAAGATCAATGGTTTAACTCAACTATTGACCCTATAAGGTTTCTAAGCAATATTATGTTTTTGTTCAGAATTTTTAAAAGGACAGTAGAGATAATAGACAAATTTAAACTTGCACTGACAGTTTGAAACTATTACAGTGAATATATACAAGCTAAGGCGTGCTTACAAATCAATCTAAACAATGACTTGTACGCCAAACACTTCATTTGCAAAGGGGCCCCGAGTGGTCTAAGGTGCTCACTGTTACGGATCATTGATATCTCACCTCTGTCTGTGTGGGTTTGACTCTCAGGTTCAGCCAATGTGGGTATGTGAGAAAGCATGCCAGTAGCTTCTCGTGGGTCAGCGATTCTTTCCGGGTTTTTCCTGGGTTCTTCCTCCACCATTTGCACTAGTCACCATGTATAGCCTATCTTGTGCTGAAAAATGGCGTTAAACCCTACAACAACAACATCATTTGCAAAGTTGATACATTAGATTGATCACATTAAGTAGTAAGAAACCATTGTTTGGTTAGGAAACATCTGTCCTTTGATCACAGAGAGCAGATGACTGCGTGAATTCTGATGAGGACATTTCATAAATGAAATGGGAATGGCCATAGATACCAGGACACTGCCTCATGATGGTGAGCATTAGTGCATATTTGACCATATTTTGGAAAATCAATCTACCACACTTTCAGCACTATTGTATTTGCTGAGGTAAAATGTTTGAATGATGCAAAGGATCTCCAAATGGTTGTCATGGTTTCAGTTTGTGTACACTGCAGTGCTGCATACATTGCAGCAAAGAATATATCACAGAGAACCTTTTTCATAACATCAAAATTACACTAAACCTTGACTTATATTTACTTTTAATTAAACTGCATTTTTTATCCCAGTGAGGTATGAAGTTGGTGATGATTTCCATTCTAAGTAGAAGTTAAAAGTCTGTGCTTAAATTACTGGAAATATCACGTGCAAACAGACAAATGAAGCTTATCAGGGCCAACAAAAAAAAAAGTATTGGGTCTTAATTTAGTTTTAGCATCAGGAATGTCTCACCATAAAGAAATTATGTTTGGCATGGAAGTACTGTAACTGTTTGTGTCAGCATGTAGCCACTGTAAACAAAACTGATCTTATCATGTCATAGATAGTCTTTAAGGACAGTTGTAATAGGGTATTTTCAAGTAATTTATAAAATGCCACAAACTTTTATTCTGGTACGGAGAGTATAAAAAAAAACATATCTCCTATGGCTGATATTGAATAAATAAAGTGCAACCTGTACGTCCTGTTCACAATATTTTGTTTGTTTGCAAATTGCTTCTTAGTGACATTTGAAGACCAAATTGATTGAATTATATTTTTATTATTTTGGCACCCAGGCTGAAGATGATTTTTATAAGTGTCTACATTTTTCACTGATGTTTGTTATTTCAGTCTTATTTTATTTTATATATAGATCAGATAGAAGTATTGTATCTATAATTGTATCTGATAATTTATGGTTTTGTGATTATACTTCCCAACAGTAGTAGAAACAGATAATGTTACTCTTGTCCATCCTTTCATCTGTTCATGTATCACACCAAGGTTAAGTCTTTTCAGACAACATGGGGAGGTATCTATGTACTACGAGTACATTTCCAGTCATGTTAAAAGCTTACAATCTGTAGTGATATTTGTCCTAATTAAATGTCCTTAAAATCTCAAACTTTTATGATTTTCCATATGCAAGTTTCTTGTTTTCGATATATTTTATCCTTGAATTGTTTTTGTTTCTCTTTGAATTATTTTTGTGTGCGTATTTAAGTATACCTCTTATTTCCGTCACGGTTTTATAGTGTTTGTAATTTCCTCAGGTTGTTCCATATTGGGGTAACACCCAGGATCGTCGAATCTTGCGCAAGTTCTGGGACCAGAGGTGTTTGCATACAGAAGAGGCATCTTTCCACATTGTGATTACAAGCTATCAGCTGATCATCCAGGACGTGAAATATTTCCAAAGGATAAAGTGGCAGTATATGATACTGGATGAAGCCCAGGCCATCAAGAGCAGCTCAAGGTTAGGAACGAAGTTTTTTATTGTTCTACAAACCTTTTTGCAGTGCTTTTATATTATCTGTGTTGACTTTTTTACCACAGTTGTAAAGACTAGGTTAAATATGCATATTGCTGGGCCAGATATTATAAAACTGGTGTCCTATATTCCATTTTATGCATAGAATGGTAAAGAGAGATTGTATAAGTTGGTCACATTCTACTTTCTACAAGAATAACTAGCATCACTTCGAGTTTACACGGATGACCCTAAATTGTGACAGTTGTGTCACGTTTTATCAAGAATGATTTTAAATAATAGCCAATTATATCTTCTTTTTTTGTGCAGTGCCAGGTGGAAGATTCTGCTGGAATTTAATTGTAGAAATCGGCTCCTGTTGACAGGAACACCAATACAGAATAGTATGGCAGAGGTAATGCATTTATGATAATGAACAAAAAATTGTTTATTTTTAGGTGGATTTTGGCACTACTGTAAGATTGGTTTCAGTATGGAGGTTTTGATGATTGCTATAAAATCAGGATAATAAAACTTAAGGTATTTATAAGTTTTATAAAGTCACCTAGCCCAGGGCAAGCAGACTGGTAAATTGAACTTGCCCTTGGTAAATTTGAATTTGCCCAAGTATAATAGCCCAACATGAGTGTAAAAAAAAATCCCAGGAAAACAAGATTAAATAAAACATGGAATATTTTAAGAAAATCACATTATGTTTATCTTCTGGCACCTTAAAATCATATGCCAATAATTATCAAAAATTGTACATGTAAAAATTATATGTAGATGACAAAGGGTTGGAATTCAGATATAGGTAGAAGAGCATTTTCAGTTTAATTTTCCAGTCATCTTACCCCGGACTTCTATAATAAAAAAAATGTAAATCCCAGGATTAGGAAGTTTCCTATTTTTGCCTGATATCGGACTAGTCTTATCAGCTACATCAGCAGTAATGAAAGCTTGGTTGCTTGTAATGATTAATTTATACTCACAAGTGTGACCACTAATATTATCCGTTTACTTAATCATTATTATCTAGCATATATTTTATAAAAACTGCCTTCCCTGAGTATCATGTGTGCTTAAACGGAACAGCCCTAAGCAAATAGAACAAATGAAATTTGTTTGCAGGTGAAACATTGATACACATTGGAACCCATGATTTTGAACCTCAATTGGTTTTTGACTAGTAGTTGTTCATATTGCTGTGCATACATTTTTAATTTCTTGCAGCTGTGGGCTCTTCTCCATTTTATCATGCCCACCCTATTTGATTCCCATGACGAGTTCAATGAGTGGTTCTCCAAGGACATTGAAAGCCATGTTGAGAGGCAGTCTGGAATTGATGAGAGTAAGTTTTGCCATTGATTGCCTATTATCAGAGTTAGACTTTTATCTTGCCTGTGTAAGCATGGTGAGATACAGGAATCCCTTTTCTCATCATTGTCATCATCAGTAATGTTAAATTTTTGTGCTGAAGTTTTTGAATGTCCCATTTTTTTGTTGACAGGCTTCATTTAATCTCAGCATTTGCTTGACACATCTAGCACTTGAAAGGTTTTGACTGGCATATATGGTGATAGGAAATTCAAAAATGTATTGAATTGTCTTTGATTTGTTTATTCATGAAAGTTTCAAATAAAAACCTTTAGAAACGTCACATTCAATGGTCACTAGGTCTTGTTTGCAGATTGTTTCTTTGTTGGATAATTCAAGAAAGGTGTTGCAAGCTAAGCTGAATTCAGAGGTGACTGAATCTGGTTTACATATTGTTTCTTTGCCTGACAATCATGAGAGGTGATGCCAGCTAAGCTTGTTACAGCCCAACTGCCTGATGGCTATACTGCTTACATACAGTTAGTAAATTGGGGGTAGAGGAGAGCAACTTAATCCTTTTGTGAACAGCTGTGTGGTAAATTTCAAACATTGGCTTCACAGTGAAGATATTTTTAAATGAAAGATTCTTGTTTTAATTCGTAGATGTTTATTTGCCAAGATGAAACAGTAGTAAGTATTGGTCCTAATTTTACTGCGATACAGACCGATATCCACCATTTCAATTCATAATAATGATGCAAACTCGAATGTTAGACCATGTTTGCAGGCAAGAAATTTGCCATGTATTACCATGAAACAAGATGTTGATATATTTTTGACATCTCTGGAACTCAGTATCTCAGAAATAAACCCCATTTTTCACCAGTGCCACGAGTTTTTTACAACCAATTGCAACATTGGTCACTTCAAAGGGATAGAATGCGGTTTTGTCACGTGTCAATGACTTGTGAGCTGAAGCAGTAAAGTTATTGATGCAAACATGCATAATAGATTCCAGGTCATGATATTTTTCAGGCATTCGCCGTTTGATCCTTAAACTTTTCCTGAAGTGTGGTGACACAACAGTTTAGTAATAATCACATGGACACTTTGATCGCTGCTTATAATGGTCAGCCACGAGAGAACAGTGACACAGTCATCCAATTTGACAAAGTAAAGAAGGAGTGGGTGATTCTCATGTTAATAGTGACATTCAGTTTGACAAAGTAAAGAAGGAGTGGGTGATTCTCATGTTAACAGTGACATCCAATTTGACAAAGTAAAGAAGGAGTGGGTGATTCTCATGTTAACAGTGCACAACAATTAGAGGAATATCTGAATTAATGACAAAACTAGTTTCAATGAAAGGACAGTACCCGATAAAAATTTCACAGATACTTGCAGTGGCAAGCATAGCTTGTAATAGCAGATTTTCACATGAGAATTTGATCAAAATTAAGCTGAAATGCAGGTTGAGTGTTGACACTCTTGACTAACTTGTGAAGATCAGTCTTGTTGATGCTGATATAAATGGCTTTTATCCAGTGTCGTCAGCATGTAATTGGAAGAGAAATTGAAAAAGACATCTTTATCAACAAAACAAAGAGAATCTTTTTGTCAAAGAGATGAGCTTTAAGTGATAGGATTTACCATATTGCATATGTGGCGTTGTCATGATTGGTATTGAAATACTGTGTAATATGTTTTGCTAACCAAAGAAAGTACATTTTGCTAACTAAAGGAAGTACATATTGCTAACCAAAGGAAGTAAAAAATTGTTGTCATTGAAGCCTGTCAAAATGTTTGCTTGTACTAAGGGCAGTCCCAAAACCAAAAGCAATACTGTCTTGTACACATGGACAGTCTCTGTACCAAAAATGATACTCTTCAAAAAGATGGTTAACTCCTAAACATTCTCTGTACCAAAAACTGTATTGCCTAACACAGATGGCTAATGTGTGTTTTCTCAGTATCAAAAATTGTGTTCCCTGACACGGATGGCTAATGCATGTAGTCTCTGTACCAAAAACTGTATTCCCTGACACAAATGGCTAATATATGTGTGATCTCTGTATCAGTAACTATTTTCCCTTTCACTGATCTCTAACACATAGGCAGTCTTTGTAGAAACACAATACTCCCTCACACAGATGGCTAATGTGCAGTCGCTGTTTCGAATCTACCCAGCAGTTTAGAAATAAATAGTTACAGACAGGAATTGATGGATAGACAGACAGGATCATATCCATGGCAAGAGTGTGAGAAATAAATCTGTATGCCTATGATTTTGTGTGTCCATGAAATACAAGTCAAGGGTATGCTGGCGATTTGCATATCCCTGAAATACATGCCAAAGATATGCCTGCAGTTTGTATATTCCTTGTAATACAAGCCAAAGATATGCCTGTGATTTTGTCTATCTTTGTAATACAAGGCAAAGATATCCTGTGAGTTTGCATACTCTTGTAATACAAGGCAAAGATATGCCTGAGTTTGCATATCCTTGAAATACAAGCCAAAGATATGCCTGTGATTTTGTATATCCTTATAATACAAGTCAAAGATATGCCTGTGAGTTTGCATATCCTTGTAATACATGCTAAAGATATGCCTGCAGTTTGTATATCCTTGTAATACAAGCCAAAGATATGCCTGTCATTTTGTATATCCTTGTAATACAAGGCAAAGATATCCTGTGAGTTTGCATACTCTTGTAATACAAGGCAAAGATATGCCTGAGTTTGCATATCCTTGAAATACAAGCCAAAGATATGCCTGTGATTTTGCATATCCTTGTAATATCAGCCAAATATATGCCTGTGAGTTTGTATATCCTTGTAATACAAGGCAAAGATATGCCTGTGAGTTTGTATATCCTTGTAATACAAGCCAAAGATAATGCCTTGCATATCCTTGTAATATCAGCCAAAGATATGCCTGTGAGTTTGTATATCCTTGTAATACAAGCCAAAGATAATGCCTTTGATTTTGCATATCCTTGTAATATCAGCCAAAGATATGCCTGTGAGTTTGTCTATCCTTGTAATACAAGCCAAAGGTATGCCTGTGAGTTTGTATATCCTTGCAATACAAGGCAAAGATATGCCTGTGAGTTTGTATATTCCTTGTAATACAAGCCAAAGATTACCTGTGAGTTTGTATATTCCTTGTAATACAAGCCAAAGATATGCCTGTGAGTTTGTATATCCTTGTAATACAAGCCAAAGATAATGCCTTTGATTTTGCATATCCTTGTAATATCAGCCAAAGATATGCCTGTGAGTTTGTATATTCTTGTAATACAAGCCAAAGATAATGCCTTTGATTTTGCATATCCTTGTAATATCAGCCAAAGATATGCCTGTGAGTTTGTATATCCTTGTAATACAAGCCAAAGATATGCCTGTGAGTTTACATATCCTTGTAATATCAGCCAAAGATATGCCTGTGAGTTTGTATATTCCTTGTAATACAAGCCAAAGATATGCCTGTGAGTTTGTATATCCTTGTAATACAAGCCAAAGATATGCCTGTGAGTTTGTATATCCTTGTAATACATGTCAAAGATATGCCTGTGAGTTTGTATATTCCTTGTAATACAAGCCAAAGATATGCCTGTGAGTTTGTATATCCTTGTAATACAAGCCAAAGATATGCCTGTGAGTTTGCATATCCTTGTAATACAAGCCAAATATATGCTGTGAGTTTGCATATCTTTGTAATACAAGCCAAAGATATGCCTGTGAGTTTGCATATCCTTGTAATACAAGCCAAAGATATGCCTGTGAGTTTGTATATCCTTGTAATATAAGCCAAAGATATGCCTTCAATTTGCATATCATTGTAATACAAGCCAAATATATGCCTGTGCGTTTGTATATCTTTGTAATACAAGCCAAAGATATACCTGTTTATATTATTAGTTTTTTGTATATCCTTGAAGTATAAGCCATCTTTTAGTATTAAATATGAGGAAGCCACATTTGCAGACATATTAATGGAGCTAGGAAAGGATAAACTTGTATGCCTCTGAAACCTCTAAAACTAATTTTTTCACTTGATTAATCTGTATACATTTTGTACATTTTCCAGATCAGTTGTCCCGACTACATATGATTCTTAAACCATTCATGTTGCGGCGAGTAAAAAAAGATGTGGAAAACGAGCTTTCTGATAAGGTTTGTTTGTTCTGTAATAATCCAAAGTTGAGTAGGAGAAGTTTTTTTGGTAGTTTTTCATTTATTTTAAAATGTAAAGCACAAGTTATTATCATAGATAAAGCATCAGTGCCAAATACAAATGTTATTTCTTGTAACTGCAGTTACTTTAATTCACATCTGTCTAATATATTGTTCATTTCAGAAATGAAAAATCCAAAACATAATTTGAAATTTTGTTATAGAAAGTTGCTTGTGGGGCATAACATAGGTTATATTTTTTTAAAAAAAACATATCTGACTGAATTTGTTGTTTATTTTGTTCTTGTATTTTTCTGTGTAGAAAGTGGCTTAACTTAAATGTGATCTTTTTGTGACTGATGTTAGTAAATGTAATCGAGGTATGGTAACTTTGTGTATTTTAGATTGAGATTTTGGTGTACTGCCCACTGACAACGAGACAGAGATTGTTGTACCAAGCCATTAAGAACAAGATTTCCATAGAAGATCTTTTACACACTGCTACCTCAAATAACTCGCAGTCCCAGTCTGCAACCAGCAGCCTCATGAACTTAGTTATGCAGTTCAGAAAGGTCAGGTTATCTCTCCAGCTTCCTTACTCCTCCATTTACCCATGTTTGTCTTTTTCAGTTTTGCATTTTGGTCAGTTTTAAGGTACTGATGGAGTGTTAGCGTTCCATTAACACATTTGTAGTGAAAAGAGTACAATTCAGTTTGGTATGGTGAAAAACAGTGAACTGCTTCAACCTAAAGTTCATCCTTCAGACTAGTCTAATGCCCCAGCACAAGTTGGTCATTGTTGTTCCATGAAAGGATGAAGACATGTCTTGTTCACTACATCTATATTGCATAATTTTTATTCATTTTTTATTTTTTCCCAAAAAAACTGTCCATCTAGCATGCCCATGTCACATTCAGTACTAATGAACAGCCAAACCACCTGCAAACCAGCCGGCTGTTCTGGTATGACATATTCATCTGGCAGACCTGGTTTACTATGTCTTATCTTACCAAGACTTGTATAATGATGATGGCATTATTTATTGTGTGCTATCCTGTATGGTTTATCTGGATATGCAAACCGAACTTGAACAGGACTACATAATTGTGAGTGTGAAGATATTCCTGCACAAAAGCTTTACTTGGATCCAACCATGCAGCCGACTGAGTTCACCTTCAAGGTTGCTGTCAAAAAATATACAGGGTGTTGTCAGCTTCAGAATGTTCTCCACCTCCTACCATCTAGCCCTACTTTAGACTCAAAGAATTGGCAGATGTTCTCCACCCCCTACCATCTAGCCCTACTTTAGACTCAAAGCAATGACAGATGTTCTCCACCCCCATACCATCTAGCCCTACTTTAGGCTGAAAGCATTGGCAGATGTTCTCCACCCCCTACCATCTAACCCTACTTTAGACTCAAAGCATTGGCAGATGTTCTCCACCTCCTACCATCTAGCCCTACTTTAGTCTCAAAGCATTGGCAGATGTTCTCCACCCCCTACCATCTAGCCCTACTTTAGACTCGAAGCATTGACAGATGTTCTCCACCTCCTACCATCTAGCCCTACTTTAGGCTCAAAGCATTGGCAGATCTCAACAATGATGAAAAGACTCCTTCCTGCTGCTTCCCTATTTGGCAGAATTTTGGGAGATTAATTACTGAGGAAAAAAATTTATTCAGGCAATATAAAGGCTTTCTTTTCTGAAAATCATGTACCAGTGGCATTCTCATTTTGCTGGTACTAAACCCACTCCAATGCATTCCATACTCGTGCAAAAGTTACACATATAGTCTTGTTAAATTGAGTGCTGAACATAAATAATTTTTCAGTATATTTTGTGCTTGTATTCTGGTTCTAATCCCAATGTATTTTGCTCTTTGTAACAAACATTTTGACCAGCTGCAGAACAATGTTAGTAGTAAAAGTGTATCTTATTCATATGTGCTATAATTCAGGCAGTGTGATATTTCGATTACATACACTTTTTTGCCACATATAATAGCAATAATTACACTTAATACCTCTCGGAAGGTAGGCATGTATGGGATTGAGAAAATAGATAAGGAATCTATATATGTTGTAAGATCAGTAAGGATTGAGAGAACGGAGAAATAATAGGAAGACCTTACATTAAAAAAGAGTTGTCTTTATATTTATTCCAGGCAGTATTATATTTTAAAAATAGAAACAAATAATTTCAGGCTGTTTGAACTGATCTTGTTTGTCTTTCTATTTTATTTTATTTTAAAAATTTCCCATTCTTGTATGCATTTATTGGAGGGGTGCAACCTGCAGGGATTTGACTGGGACTTTGAGGCATTCTATTAAAGTTCTATTTTTAACTTGTCACAGAAATGAGGCAATAACTATAAGAATGGGCATTGGTGTCATTCTGTTAAAATCCTATTTTACCTTATGACAGAAATTAACAACATGAATAGATCAGATTAGTTTTCCAGTGGAATAAAAGTTAGAGATTAAAAAATTTTCTCAAGTCTCTTCTGTCAGTATCTATAAGAGATACAAATAGGGAAATAAATTGGGGGAGATATCTAAGGAGCAAGCTTAAGCTTGAGATGTATCATTGAATTTATCATCATTTCATTACAATTTTAATTTTAAACATTTATGTAAAGTATAGTTCAGTTTTCTTTTAATTCAAACACTAATCATGCAATTAAATTTTTTAACCATTTCTAAGCTGATTTGTTAATTTAGAGATATTCCCTGTTTGTATTTTTCTCTTTATTAAATTTTAGTATACAAATTCGTGGTACAAATTGTTTTTATTAAAAAAACATATCATAATTTTAAATTTAGGGAATACATTTTGAAATGGCCCATCAGTGGGAAATACTAAGAAATGTTTGAAAATGTTGATGTGTACTTTTCTCTCGTTTCAAGATTCTGTTTCAATGGCAAGTGACACATGTGTACAAAAATAAATCAGAAATGATAAGCCCACCATGTACATGTAATGTACATCTTATAATGCAGATTTGAGACAGGTCAGAAAGCAGCCCTAATTCATTGTTATCATTTAACAAGCCTGCAAATGAGTTTTCTCTGGATATGAGAGGATCCCTTCCTCTAGCCATCAGACTGCTTTGGTGGCCTAGTGGTTAGAGCATCTGCCTCAGATGTGGGAAGTCACAGGTTCAAACCCCAGCTCAGTCATACCAAAGACTTGTAAAAACGATTCTAACAGCTGCCTCGCTTGGAATTCATCATTAAGTGGTTATTGTTAGGATTGGTCAGCATGGTGTCAGAATAATGTGACTGCATGGCAAAAGGTACTACATGTCTGTGGCATGATGCCCCAGTCCTAGACATCACTGTAAACTGCCACACTGCAGACATTGTAGGAATATGACTGAAAAATTGTTAAAGATACATTAAAAATCTAAATCACACACACACACAATCCTCTAGCTAGTAATTTATGTCAAAGAAAATTTAATTTTTTTGTGTGCAAAAACCAGATTAATTCAGAACACAAAAACATGAATTCGCAATATAATGCTTTAGATGATTGTTGAGCACTTTCATGTTTGAATTGAAAGATTAACTGGAAAAATAACGGTTGCATAACATGAAACTTTTTCAGGTTTGTAATCATCCAGAATTATTTGAAAGACGGGAAGTGAAATCTTCACTGTACATAAAGCCAGATCAATTTATCATACCAAAACTGGTTTTCCGAGATGGTAAGTGAAACAAGTTACTTATTTAACATAAAATAATATTGCTGTTGATAATTTTATTCACAAACTTTTTATTTTTGCAAGATTATACATCTGGTTTCTGGCAGCTTTTCAGCGCAGTTCTCTTGTTTTTGTTTGACTGCTACAATACATAGCATGCAACTTGACAATGTTTGTATGCTACCTATATTGCTTCCCTAGTTATCCACCATCTTCATGTTGCATCATCAGCTGGCATTTTTTTGAAGAAGTTGACTTGATGTATGGAGTTATCTCCCATTTGTCAGAATACCATGATAGCATTATTTGGACTAGAAAAGTCAGTTGTTGAAACAAATGTGTGTCTGTTGCGTGTGTGTGTGTGTGTGTGTGTGTGTGTGCTACATTTGAAAGGTCATTTCTGATTGGCTGTTAGTGGAAACTTGATCTCACACTTAGGTTTTTTTTATTTTCAGGCCAGGCCCCCCTCCATAAAACTATTCTTGACTGCAAAATCTTGCTTGAAAATATTCTGACTAGTTAGTAGACTGGATTTATCTGTTTTGAGTAATATGTCCACACCTGGAGTAACATTTCTTACTCAAAATGCTCTGTTAAGTATTATGACAAAGGGGCTTGATGTGCTTTGCATAATGCCCAACAAATCAAGGTCCACTGTGTTCAACCTATGATTTCCAGTGAACAGTATAGACCCTGATGTGCTGGTGATGGCAGATTTATTTCGAAGCAGTTTACAGTTTGATGCATGATGAAATAATGTATATTATTAAGGAATATATATATATATATATATATATATATATATATATATATATATATATATATATATATATATATATAAATAACCCTTTATTCTATGTATTACAGGAATTCTGGACCTGGCACTTCCAAGCAAACGTCATTTGGTGTATAACAAGTTGTACATACACTCTCCAGATCATGTGCATCATTCCTTGTTTCACCCTCATTCTAGTAAGTTGTTTTGTTTAGCTTTTTTAAGTCTACCTCATGTACCTACAAGTCTAACTGCAAACTGCACAGATCCAGATCTGCCGTCACATAATGTACCGGCCATTCTGGGTTCGTGAAGTTTGTTAGGAGTAATCAGTAGAACAAACGACATAGACCCTGATCTCCAGGTGCATTATGCTATGGCAGATCAAGGTTTTTGGTGTTTGCAGTTTGACTTGACTTGCAAGCAAGTATATACAGTTCAAGGTTTAATAACACTATCTGGAAAACTCAGTGTCAGGATTTGCAATTATAAAATTAGTATTAAACCATTTAACAGCACCTTCAGTGCCCATGGGAAGTTTTGCCACTTGAGTGGGGTCATTTTCCTCAGCTCAGCTTGTTTGTTGTTTGTGGCAAAAATAAGTTGAAAGCTATGTTCAATAAAGACAATTATATTAGCATGCTGCAGAGCTGAGTAAAAATGTAATCTCTGGGCTTATAATCTTATTGCATTGGCATTTTTAGTTTTCATTTACTGGAATCATGGCATGCTGATATGGTATAGACGATAGTAACATAATTGTATTGCTGTCAGTTTAATCTAGTCAAAGGTAGTGTAAGCTATGCATTTATAAAAACGCAGATTTATAAAGCACAAAATAGTTCATTTATTTACACTGATAAAACTGGACAATTCATTTGCTGCTCTACAAGATGGCAAATGTAGATTTTTTAAAATGTTACCTTCATGTTTGTTTGTTTTTTTAAATTTCAGACAAGTCTTCTTCTGTTGTAAATGGTTGTTATTCTTTCACCCGCTTCATCAATTTGTCCCCAGCAGAACTGTATGCTCATATGATGGGAGGTCTGCTTGTAAGGTAATACACAATTTTCATAGCTTCTTTACTTGTCAGGTAATGCACAGTACTCAACAGTCCTTTACTTGTCAGGTAATACACAGTACTCAACAGTCCTTTACTTGTCAGGTAATACACAGTACTCAACAGTCCTTTACTTTTCAGGTAATACACAGTACTCAACAGTCCTTTACTTGTCAGGTAATACACAGTAGTCAACAGTCCTTTACTTGTCAGGTAATACACAATACTCAACAGTCCTTTACTTGTCAGGTAATACACAGTACTCAACAGTCCTTTACTTGTCAGGTAATGCACAGTACTCAACAGTCCTTTACTTGTCAGGTAATGCACAGTACTCAACAGTCCTTTACTTGTCAGGTAATACACAGTAGTCAACATTCCTTTCCTTGTCTGGTAATACACAATACTCAACAGTCCTTTACTTGTCAGGTAATACACAGTACTCAACAGTCCTTTACTTGTCAGGTAATACACAGTACTCAACAGTCCTTTACTTGTCAGGTAATACACAGTACTCAACAGTCCTTTACTTGTCAGGTAATACACAATACTCAACAGTCCTTTACTTGTCAGGTAATGCACAGTACTCAACAGTCCTTTACTTGTCAGGTAATACACAGTAGTCAACATTCCTTTACTTGTCAGGTAATACACAATACTCAACAGTCCTTTACTTGTCAGGTAATACACAATACTCAACATTCATTTTATGGGAACTTGTCAGGTAATACACAATACTCAACACTTGCTAGTCTGGTAATATGCAGTAGGTGACACTCCTTTATTTGTTAGGTTGCACAGTACTCGACAGTCGTTTAGTAATGCACAATACTACTTGTTGGATAATACACAATACTCAACAGTCCTTGTTGGATAATTATAGGTTACTGCATTTGTATGGGAAAATATGAACGAGTTTTTGGATGGAATACTACACGAAATTGTGAGTGAGTATATCCTTCCGACAAAATGAGTTCATATTTTCCCATACAAATGCAGTAACCTTTTTATTATATGCTCATTTTTTTAATTCTACCTAAGGTTTAATTATATAAATAAAATACACTACAAGAAACAACCTAAATGAATGAATGCCGTATTCCAAACTAAATACACAAGCGCAGATTTGTCATTACACAATGACATCATTATTAATGCACACATAACTCCACCCAGATAAATTTGAACTTAGTCACACGCTTGAGATAACTTTTGAAAGAAAATGGCATGTCTAGTTAAAATTGAAATTTGCAGTCATATTGTGAACGAATGCACATTGCAACAACTTTTCCATTTGATCTGGAATGAATATATTTTGGTATTTTGTTTCGATTCGATGAAAGTTTGTGATTTTGGACTGGATTCATCTATGCAAATTATACATGAAATACATCAGATTGAAGTGGCACGGGAGAAGCGTGTTTATGTCTGCAGATGTGTTTCTGTTTCTGTCATTGAATGTTTGAAATCATAATGTGGGAAAAATATGAAGTCTTTCAATTGCAATTATCAAAAAGACGTTATGGAATTTAATGCTTATTTCATTTTGAGTGCAGTAAGGAGGATGCAATTGCACTTATCGAAATTACAGCACAATTTCAAAATGTGTAATCCAGACTGAAAACCTATGTCATGGCTCATGTAATTCGGATTTGCAGAATTAAGAAAAAACATTTTGAGGAAATTCAGGATGTAAAACTGTAAGTATATTTTATTTTGCCATTCTTATCACCAGATAAAGAAGACAGTATATGCCTTGTCACTTGTATGTTATTTGTAAGGACCTAACCTTCCGTCTTTTATATAATGTAGCTAGCCTAAATCCGTAACATTGTATCGACGCGGAATGTGCTAAAACAGCTGGGGTTTTTTGCGGTCCACGAAACATGTTTTAGTTCATTCAGAAACAAATTTAAACAGCCACAACGTAAAGAGCCTCTTACACGAGTGTATATGATTTGTTTACAAATCAAACGTGCTGGCATATGCGTCATTGTTTGTTTACAATAGAAAGTAGTTCCTTTATTCACATGAATGCTATATGTGTATTGTCGCGTGCGTTCAGTATCGGGGAATATTGAACAATTCTGACAATGTAAAGTTAACGGGGAAAAAAATGAGCATATAATAATACACAATACTCAACACTTCTTGTTGGATAATACACATTACTCAACACTCTATTACTGTCAGGTAATATACAATGCTCAACACTCCATTACTGTCAGGTAATACACAATACTCAACACTATTACTGTCAGGTAATACACAATACTCAACACTCTATTACTGTCAGGTAATACACATTACTCAACACTCCATTACTGTCAGGTAATACACAATACTCATCACTCCATTACTGTCAGGTAATACACAATACTCATCACTCCATTACTGTCAGGTAATACACAATACTCATCACTCCATTACTGTCAGGTAATACACAATACTCAGCACTCCTTGTTGGATAATACACATTACTCAACACTCCTTGTTGGAAAATACACATCACTCAACACTCCTTGTTGGATAATACACATTACTCACCACTCCATTACTGTCAGGTAATACACAATACTCAACACTCCTTGTTGGATAATACACAATACTCAACACTCCGTTACTGTCAGGTAATACGCATTACTTAACACTCCATTACTGTCAGGTAATACACAATATTCAACACTCCATTACTGTCAGGTAATACACAATACTCAACACTTCTTGTTGGATAATACACATTACTCAGCACTCCTTGTTGGAAAATACACATCACTCAACACTCCTTGTTGGATAATACACATTACTCAACACTCCATTACTGTCAGGTAATACACAATACTCAACACTCCATTACTGTCAGGTAATACACAATACTCTACACTCCATTACTGTCAGGTAATACACATTACTCAACACTACATTGTTGACCACTCCAGTGGCCTAGCGGTTAGAGAGTCCATCCCGGATGCAGAAGGTCATGGGTTCTAACCCCGGCCAAGTCATACCAAAGACATAAAAATGGTACTAACAGCTGCCTTGCTAGATGCTCAGCATTAAGAGGTTAGTTTTTGGACTGGTCGGCCTCATGTCAAGATAATGTGACTGGGTGGGACATCATGCTACATGTCTGCGGCATGATGCTCCAGTGCTAGACATCATTATAAATTGCCACACTGCAGACATCATAGCGATATGACTGAATAATTGTTAAAGCTACATTAAAAATCTAAATCACACACACACACACACATCCATTACTTGTCAAGTAATATACAATATTCAACATTCCTTTTATGGGAGGTCTACTTGTCAGGTAATACACAAATCTCACCACACCCTTGTCAATTAAAGCACAATACTTTATCTTCCTTTTGTGTATTTAGAACAAATTAATCAACTTTCAAGTATAATCAGAGTGGTCAAATAAGACCGTTTCACTTCGAATTAGAGCTATGTTTGAAATTTTCAGTGGAACATATAAAAATATCTTGATGTAATAGTATAAGTTAGTGTTGACCATAGCAGCAAAAATTACCTGTGTACATTTCTATGTTTAAGTAAACATCTGACATTCACATACCCAATAGATCTGCTTTTGTTGTTGCATTTGTTATTTTTTGCAATAGTCTTTCTGTGGTGTTAAACCAGGCTGGTCTTTGGAACTTTGGTAGAGATTAGATATTTATTCCATTTAGAGCTTGTCCTGGTTTGAAATTAATACTAATCAAAATTATTACTAATCCAAGATCAGAAAATATGCTTACTGATTACTAAACACATGGACTTTACAATCCATTGGATCGGTAAAGATGTTCCACCAGTCATGATCATAAATTAATTGTATCACGTGTATCTAATAAAACACAGGATTACATTCCTTTTCAATTGATCTATTGTATCGAGTAGCTGCAAAGACCCTGCACTTGATGAGGTATTAAGAATTCTGTCAGCCAAGTGTTTTTCACATTCCAAGTAAATAAGGGCACTGCTTGTCATAACAGTATGAATACTAGAATTGCCTCATACCCTGGCTCAGCTTAGTAGCTTAATTACTGGCAGTATAAAATGATTTTTTCGATCATTGTTGAAAAACATTAACTGCATTATGAGATGGCAGTTGGAAAGATGTGGAAGTTTTTGCAAGATTTGCAGTTGCCACCAAAACATCAGAAATGAGATGATGACAAGAAAGAGCATGATTGTAAATGCAATCAAGAGAAGAAAGTTCAAAAATACCAAAGATCCAGGGAAAAGGAATTCAAAATGCCGAAAAACTGAGGCAGTGTTCTGTACAGCGTATTCAGAGAAATAAGAAAGTGCACAGAGCCTATAATTCATTGACAGATGTAAAAAAAAAAAAATAATCCTTAAATTTATAAAACAGTGAAATTGAAGCAGAATCCTGTGGATCAGTGGAAAAAATTATAATTTTAAGGTGGGGATGGGTATTCCTAAAGCACTCGCTTGTTGACAGATTTTGTTAGCATTGCAATTTCAAAATGTGCCAAATCTAATTTTGTATCTACAAATCTTGCTTTATAATGGATAGTATCTAATTTGGGGCTTTTCCTTGTTATTTTTGCGCTGTTAAGGTAATTTGATCTTTGATCAGTTTACATGTAGGGTTTCTGGTAACTGTATAACAGTAACAGTAAAACAGCTGTTTTTCATCCAAAATCAGAAAACAGTAAACAGCTGTTTTTTTTCTAACTGTTTTACTGTTTCTAATGGACATTGAGACATTGGATTTTGATGCTATCAAAATTCTTCTGAAGGCAATGGAACCTGTGAAACTTGCTGTTGAGAATCTAAGTCGAGAAGACGCGACGTTGATGAGTGCTGACACAATTTTAGAATTCATGTTCAACAAGCTCTCTAACCTGAATAATGACACTAGTACCAAGCTCATGGAAAATTTGAAGTGTCGCGTTGAAGAGCGATTGAACAATGATGTCATGAACCTCCTATGCAGTCTCAAAGATCCATCTGTCGCCCCGTCAAAAACTACGCTAAATTTCGCAGGAAATCTTGCATCTCGTCCGTTTGAAGTCAACGATGTAGAAGATGTCGTCAAACAGTCGTCAAATGATGCTGAAAGTGTGAACTTGTCTCTTCAAGATGAATTGAATTTGTTGCTTCAAAAAGATGGATCATCAATTGCAGTCGGAGGGCAAGACAGTTTCAAATGGCTCAAGTCCGAATTCACGCTCTTCAGGAACTCTGGCCAGCACACTGAAAATCTCCAGAAATTGTACAACGCAATTCTATCCATTAAACCGACATCAACGGACAATGAAAGAGTTTTTTCAGTCTGTACAAATTTCTGTACAAAATTAAGATCGCATCTCTCAGACAAGTCGCTTAATGCACTTGTATTTTTGAAATATTATTATAAGAAGTAAAAATGTATTGATTTAGAACTTATCACGAAAGATATATAATAAAACGGTGTTCATCACAAAAATAAGCTATTGACTGTAAAATTAGTGAAAATATGGAAAAAACAGTAAAAACAGCTGTTAACAGCTGTTTTTTGAAAATTGAAAACAGTAAACAGCTGTTTTTCATAGATGACTATTTTTCAGAAACCCTATTTACTTGTTCTCAGATTGGACATCTGTTTTCCCTTTGTAGTTTCTACATAAAATGCAGGTGCTGTTGGGCAGCATCCTTAAATCCAGCTATGGTTGAACTAGCTTATTATTAATTTGGATTTAGATAATTTGATGATTCTGTGAAGTATAATTATGTCTCCTTTTCTGGTGAAAAATACAAGCTTAAAGTTGTTTGTTGCTGGTGCCATCATCCATTGTTAAGGTGGGGTTGTGGAATCTCTTAATTCTTATAAAGGTGAGACATGGCATTCCACAGAGCCCACATGTTTTCTTGTTTCTTTTCAAACAAACATCTTGTCACTTTAAGTCGGATTCCTTGGAGCTTGTCTATGTAAGCATGACATTAATTGTATTGTTGTGATATTCCAGTACTTGACCTTTTGTAGTAGATATATTTTAATTGTTAACCACAGAACACAAAAATATCTGGCATTAGTTCCACCAGCATTCCATTTGGAGGATTGTTTCTTTCCACATGGCCATTAGGCCAAGTGAGTTTACGGTATTGGTCCTATGGCCATCAACAGTTATTTTCAGTTTCTTCACAACAACCACTAAACTCCTTTCAACCTAACATAGAGCATCCTGGCATAAAATACCGCTGTAGATAGTACAATAAATAAACCTAAAGACAACTTATAAAAGACCGTTTAACAGAATTAGGAAATTGAACTTGCCAATTTGAACCTGCCAATACTGCAAATGTATGCCCTGTTTTCTCAATGGTTATTAGGCTCCCAAAATAATGTCCTTTTATTGTGGCCAGACACCTCTGTCAACTGACAGAAAGATGGAGACAAGATTGATGCTGCCATTGCAACACCATCCTGCACCATCTCAAGCATTATAATGATCTTTTGGGATTCCTTTTCTACCTTAAAAGCATTACAAAACCTTAAAATTTCACAAGCTTTTAATATCCTGAATTCTAATAGAAAACATGAATTGCTCGTAAAATCTAAAACAAAAGTATGTACTGTTGGCTGCTTAGTCATGTTGCTAATAAAAGTAAGTGCCCTGAAGTCACCCATTTCTAAATGAATTATTACACATACTGACATCAAATGTTATAAAAATCAAGTGTTACAAACAAGGTTTGGAACATCAAACCCATTATTTTAGACTGGCATCCCTCATTGAGAACCAATCACAGAGATGATTTGGTTTCTGTGCCACTTGTATATAGGAAGGACATAGATATTTGATTTGTCTTTACCTCCTTAAGGGCAAGCCTTGAGCTGAGCGCCTACCCGGACTGTCCACTCACTATGGAACACAGTCTTGGTGAACAGTTCAACTTTCCCACTGAGCTACAAGTCTTACGTGAACTGAATTTATGAGCTTTGTGATGATGTACCACTGGAGAAAATCTTGGACTTTTTGAGTGTTTGTAGCGTTTATAACAGATTTTGACTGGATGTTTTAAGAATTTTATATTTGTTACTGTTTTTTTTTTATTATTATTTTAAATACATTTGCAGTAATTTTTCAATCTTCATCATTATCTTGCCAGACTACATGTTTACATTTATTTGGAAAGGTTATCTTCCAAAAGTAACATTTGCATTTCATTTGGAAAGGTTATCTTCCAAAAGATTTTAAACTTTGTACATGTTTTGATCTGAACTTTTAATCAGCCCTATATAGCCTGCATTGTGCTGACATGCCATTAAATACTGTTACTTGCATGCATGCATACATACATAAATACATACGCAAGCACACATACATACATACATATATACATACATACGCAAGCACACATACATACATACATACATACACACATACATACACACTGAACAGACTATGACTAAATTTGATAAAAAGCATACTGGCATGAAGACATTATCAGATATGGATGAAGGGGTTTCCTTGTCAGCTGGGAGCGGGGTGATTTACCTGGTTACTTTAACTTTCCACCCGGCTACTTTTAAAAACCCCAAACCCCCTGCCTACTTTTTAAAAAACCCAACCCCCTGCCTACTTTTTATAAAACCCCAACCCCCTGCCTACTTTTGAAACTCATCCTCTAACTTTATTGAAAGGTATACCATTACTCCCAAAAAATAAAAATAAACTTTAAATAATTTTAAAAAAACATTTAACAGAATTTGAACAAATTTTGATAGAAAGCATCCTTACATAAAGACCTTTCAGTTTGTGCAAATCATGCAAACCCTCCTTCAAATATGGATGTCATTACAGAAAGTTGAAAAGCAATGAAACAGTGTCTCGCGCAGAATCTTGACAGAAAGCATCATGGCATGAATGCATTTGGGGTTAATGATTAAAGACATAATGATGATCATCGCTTTATATTCCTGCTGTTAAAAAAATTAAAAACAAAAAACTTAAAGCAACTTCTCAAAAACTGTTTAAAGCTGTTTAATTAAATTTGATGAAATGCACACTGTCTAGAATTGTTTTATAATTTGTACAAATGATGTTTCATTATCAAGTATGGCCACCATGACTAAAACAAAAACTTCAAACAACTTCTCAGAACGGTTTAATGTGGTTTGATTAAATTTGATGGAAAGTGTAGAAAAGCTTTCAAATTTATACAAATGTTGTTCCGTTATTAAGTATGGCCACCAAGACTAAATGTAAAAACTATTAAAGGATTTATTGAATACAGCTGAATAAAATTTAACCAAATTAAACACATCCTGTTATGATGGTCTTTGGAATTTGCTTGGTGTCAATTTGCCATCAAAGATGGCCATTTTTGAAAATTGAAAAATGTTTAATTAGTTTTATCTTGAAACCTGTTCATCAGAACTAAACCTTAAACTTTCATTAAGAACCCTGGCTTAAGGGTGTTTCACTGTTAGACAGGTAACACCAATATGCCAGCATATATGATTGAAAACAGACAAAAATGGAGAAGCCTTGAAATAATGGTTTCGTAAGATATGTAGTCCAAGCGTTGGAAGAAAGTTTGACAGAAAGTACCCTACATACCCATGTTTCTTGAACAACTGCGCTTGAATTTGGCTTTTAGGCAGATAGCCAGAATAATGATGTCAGCCACACTTGCAGATATTGTCTATTCCAATTCATACCTATATGATGTTACTCTGATAATTTGTTTTATTTCAGATGGTTAGCTGTTTTTCTTTGGTTGAAATCAGCTTATAGGATACACCATCAACGAGACTGGCAAATAGAACCAGTCAGGTAATGTATCACAGATTCTTTAATTAACACGATCCTACACAAGTACTCCTTTCACACAATATTTATGGAGCAAGTTGAATCAAGGCTAATTAAACATTGAAATTAATCAGAAAGATATACTTTGTCTTGGAAAATTTGCACAAAGGAAAGCTAATTCTTGCATGCTTTGTTATATAATGTTATTTTTTTTTAAATTGCATTATACAGAGATATCTTAGGATTTATGCTTACAGGTTTCTGTAACATTTTCTTGGGTGTATGTGTGTGTCACACAGTGGATTTCTGATTAAGTATTCTAAATGTAATTTGTTCTTACAGGTCAACATATCTCAGCAAAACTTGCTTTCTTCTGGAACCAGAAAGAACCACCTATTTTCCCAACCTCAGAACAAGTCCAAACCTACAACATTTGATGTTCACTAGCTATACAAGTACAGTCTACACCCATGAGATGCATACAATTCATTATATACCCGAGACAACAGCACATCGACAAATCCGGCTACGTAATCTTAGGAATGTGTGGTTGGGAAAGAAGTATCCTTTGAGTCCACCCCATTCACCTACAAAAGTAAGTGTTTGGTCTCCTAATTTTAATTGAAGAATTGCGCTTTGTGTATGCTGATTTGAAGATATCAGTGGTGATCTCATTGAATCCAATCAAGTGACTTGTTGCTGATTTGAAGACGTCAGTGGTGATCTCATTGTATCAGATTAAGTGACTTGTTGCTGATTTGAAGATATCAGTGGTGATCTCATTGTATCCGATCAAGTGATTTGTTGCTGATTTTGAAGACATCAGTGGTGATCTCATTGTATCAGATTAAGTGACTTGTTGCTAATTAGAAGACATCAATGGTAATCTCATTGTATCAGATCAAATGACTTGTTGCTGATTTGAAGACATCAGTAGTGATCTCATTGTATCAGATCAGATGATTTCTTGCTGATTTGAAGTTAATATGTGCAGTCATACCAATCCTGATGATCACCTTTTTGTAGTGGTCACCTGGTCTCAACAGCCATTTTCATTTCCCCATCTGAAATATCATCTATAAAAGTAATGTTAAATGTTCACCTGCTTTCTGCACTCAACAGTCAGGTGATTCCTAAAATTACAATTGTGTCTTATTTTTTAAAATAGTCGCAGTTGCTCATATTCACCGTACTCGTGTCAATCTATCAGTGTTACAGTAAATTGGCTATTATCCCTGCTATTGTTTTATGAATTTGATTAAAGCCACATTATTAGGTATTTTGCTCTTGGGGTATGTACTTTAAGTAAATTGTCCCTTATAGCCTCACAGTTTTTTCTGAAAGGGCTGTTTGTGCTGAAGTATTTATTTAGTATTGTCAGAAAGGATTAATAGAGAACCATATTTATCCAGAATTTGCTTTAGTTGATAAAAATATGACTTCTTCAACAATTTATTTTGGTATTTACCGCCTAATAATTGTTTGGGGATAATTTTGGTAAGCTCTACTGATGCATTGTTTAAAATGCAAAATATCAGTCAGCTTTGAAACAATGCTCATTTCTGTCAAATAATTGGATTATAATATAATTAATTAAAAAAGGCTAACTTCCTATGATAGTTGGGAAAAGTCAGCATTAATGCATATGCCAGATCATTATTAAATATCCTTCCATGTTTAAGATATCAATGTTTAATAAGCATTTCATCATTAGATTAATCTTTTTTTAATCCAAAAATAGATAATGGATCAACACGACAGTCACTATTTCATACAAGATATTCCATTGACTCTAACTTTTCAAGGCAAAATTCTGCAGGAACATAGAACTGAAGACAGAATGTTTTTTAAACATTTGATAGTAAATACATGATGGGAACAATGTTTCAGTTTAAAAGCCATAGCCAGTCTTTGAACCAATGTGACCAGTCTTTGGGTTTATACTATCTGGGTTCCTGCAAGTCTTTGAATCCTTGAAAAAGTTTTGGAATTTAAAAAATAACTTTAAAGGGCCTTGAAATGTCATTTTTCTCAAAACCTTGTGAAAGTTTGGAAAAGTCATGGAATTTTGTGACTAGGGAGTTCAAACAGTTGATAACTGATAACTTTATAGCTCCATGCACCAAACACAACACAATCCTGATCGATGAACAGATCGTGAATTTTATAAAATGGCCTGGAAATGTCTTGGAATTTGTTTCTGTTAAGTCTGCTGGAATCCTGCTCTATATTTGGACTAAGTCTGTTGCTTCTGAGACAGCCAAATCCAGGTGCAATATGCAGACTGGTGAGCTGTATGCCTCGTTACTGTATATATAAGCAAAAACATAATGATTAATAGATAGGGAAAGCTTGAAGTTTCCATGTGTATAAAAGCCAGTTTCTCTTTTACTGTGGGTGGTGGCTTAGGACAGGTTTGACTGTACACTGAAACTTTATGAGAGGGCCACCTTTGGAACCTGCTAAAACTAGCTGTAATATAGAGGTGGTTGTGATATTGAGGTTAACGTTTTACTGGAATATATTATGTTGGGTCTTAGTAACATGGCTGTCATGTAGAGGTGGCTGTTCATGCTAGTTTGCATATAAATTTTTTGTTATTAATGCCAGTATTATCCCTATTCAAATATACTTTAGGAATCTTGTGTCAACACAACACTTGTTCTGAATCTAATTAGATCCTATACTGATCTGCACTGAAAGGATCAGAGGTCATTTGCAAAACAGCTATTTACAAGCCAATCAGAAGGTTGCAGTCTTGTGAACAGAAATATGAAGAGAATTGGATAAGCAAACCAAAACAGTATATGAATCACATATTTATTGGTTTGATGATTTGAACACCTGAAAACCCTGAAATAAGTAATGTTACCAAATTGGCATTTGTGTTCCATTCATATTTGCTACCATTTGTCTTTTTTTCATTGACAGTTTTAGAAATGCATTCTTATTTTGCATTTATATTTTCCATCATTCATTTTCTTTCTTTTTCTTTATAAATGTATCACCAAAGTAGAAAAAGTTTGATTTTTTGATATTAAGGGAGATAACTATTGCTTTTTTGTCTTTTCTATTAAAAGTGTTCTTAAGTAAAACAAATAAATATAAAATACATAAAATTCCAAAGACAACTTTGAATTTGCAGTGAACAAAAATATAATTACAGCTGCAGTAAATGTTAAAATGTAGTTGTGGAGTATTGGTCAGGGCTATTGCCCAGGGAATATATTTGAACAAAAATGTATAGCAGGGTAATCAAGGAAAATGATAAAGAATTCTAAATTTCATCTATCAGCTACTACTACTACACATTAAAGTGCCATTGATGGATTCCAAGTATGTTATGCTGGAACAGCCCTTCAAATTTTGTTATCTTCAAATTAGAATTGTACAGATACAAATGGTGATGTCATATTAATAATGGTTGTTATAACAGTTTCAAGGCTTGTAATTGGTTTTAAAAAATGTCAGTGTAAAGAATAAAGACAACTTACAAACAAGCTTATAGCCGTTAAATTTAGCAGTATTCCAAAGTACAGCTAAAGAAATGTTCAAATCCATTCATAAAATGCATAACATTTTATTGTTTTTGTTTTATCATTCATCATTCTGCATTCTCCATTTCTTTCATATTGTATTTATCATTTCAGTTGCATTTGCATTCTAGTTGCATTTGTTACCCATTCCATTTTCATTTTCATTTCTTATTAACATCATACATTTTAGGATCTGTATCAGCTACTACCAGGGCATACAAGCATGTGAATCTTGCAAATTTTGTATGAATTTGTGTGTTTAGAGAGCAGTGTTGTGTGAGAACTTGCACAAATTAGTTAATAGACATGCATCTAAAATTGTACTCTGTGCATTATACAGACTTGATTAATAAGAACTAATTTCAGCCCTTATATTCAGCTCACTTTTCAGTTCGTTTTTGTTATTACAGTGTAACTGAAACTCGCCAATGTCTAATTGTCCCATGTGTATCTTAATCCGTATATCACACAAAAGATTTGAGCCATGAATTTTGCACAGTTGATCACTATAGTATGTATTCAACATTACTGTTTTCTTGTTTCATAATTTGCTTTCAGTGCTCACATTTTAAGCTTTCACTTACACTTGCCAGAATGCCCTTAAAGATGTGTCTTGTAGATTTGCTGGCATTGTATCTCTGGCTGGCCTTATATCTCTGGCTGGGTTTGTATCTCTGGCTGGCCTTGTATCTCTGGCTGGCCTTATATTTCTGACTGCTTTTTTTCCAAAACTATATCAGTTCATTCATAGCAACTTGCTTTTCAGCATAGCACGGGTATCTTATAGGACCACATGCTTTTCTTTGAACATTAGTCGTCACATTACTCATTGATCACATTAATTGTCAACATTACTCATTGATCACATTAGTCGTCACATTACTCATTGATCACATTAGTCGTCACATTACTCATTGATCACATTAATTGTCAACATTACTCATTGATCACATTGTCAACATTACTCATTGATCACATTAGTCATCACATTACTCATTGATCACATTAGTCATCACATTACTCATTGATCACATTAATTGTCAGCATTACTCATTGATCACATTAGTCGTCACATTACTCATTGATCACATTAATTGTCAGCATTACTCATTGATCACATTAGTCGTCACATTACTCATTGATCACATTAATTGTCAGCATTACTCATTGATCACATTAATTGTCAGCAGTACTCATTGATCACATTAGTCGTCACATTACTCATTGATCACATTAGTTGTCACATTACTCATTGATCACATTAATTGTCAACATTACTCATTGATCACATTAGTCGTCACATTACTCATTGATCACATTAGTCGTCACATTACTCATTGATCACATTAGTTGTCACATTACTCATTGATCACATTAATTGTCAACATTACTCATTGATCACATTAGTCGTCACATTACTCATTGATCACATTAGTCGTCACATTACTCATTGATCACATTAATTGTCAGCATTACTCGTTGATCACATTAGTCGTCACATTACTCATTGATCACATTAATTGTCAGCATTACTCATTGATCACATTAATTGTCAGCATTACTTATTGAACACATTAATTGTCAGCATTACTCATTGACCACATTAGTCGTCACATTACTCATTGATCACATTAATTGTCAACATTACTCATTGATCACATTAATTGTCAGCATTACACATTTATCACATTAATTGTCCACTCTAATCCTACCTTAAAACTGTCATTTGATTGGTTTGTGTGACAGATATTGTCTAGTCTCTTTTGTATCAAATTAAAAACTTGCAAAGGTGTTTACAATACAAGGTATGTAATGTTTGAATATTCATTTTAGGGTCAAATTTAAGACCTTTATCATATTATCAAAGGAAGTTTTGTAATGAAGGGTAACTTTCACAGATACATTTCCTATACATCTTAACCTTTTTCTTTACTGTTCATGATAGTGTAAGGTCAAATTCATTTTCTTTCTTCAGAGTCCCAGTAAAAGTCACACAATTGAACCCCCTGAGTTACCATTACATCCACACAAACTACGATCGCCCCGACTGTTCAAGTGTCAACCCACATCACTCCCTGGCTTCCTGTATAATTTTATTCCCAAGGTAAGCTGGCACTCTTTAATAAAGAATGGAGGATATTAGATACTAAGATCATAATTCATTTTCTGTATTACTGTTAAAAAGTTCTGCTTGTGTAATTTCGTTATACTTTGTAATTATTTTGTATCCAGTAACGATCTGAATTTGTACTCTATTCTTCTCATTATCATGTGTATGGTGTAGCATCTGAAACAAGAAGACCGTCAGTGAGTGTTTCAGCATGTATCACTTAATTGGATGCAACTTTAATATGATGTCTCAAACTCGCCTCAACAGTATTAACACCAAAAGTCACTCAAGGTGAGGGTGATTATGCTTTGGAAAATAACTCACTTTAACACACTGGGAGTGAGGGAAACTTTGGAAATCTGTCTGCCTGTAAAGCAACCATCTGCCACATTTAAACATTCTTTTTTGACAAAATTTCTTAGCTTGATGTCAAATTTGAATCTGGGGATCTTGCAAACAGCAGATTGACTATTAAAAACCATATGGTTGTCTCCCTTATATCAAGATTGGTGCCCATTTTGAACTATAAACCTGTGATCGGAACTTTGTTTATGGCTGATACATAGTAATTAGTCCTTATAACCTAAATAACTTTAGTTAACGTATGTTCATGTCTGATACAGCAGTTATCTCATAAATTTAATGACTTTCAGTTGATGTATGTTCATATCTCATACATGGTAATTACTAGGGGTAAACCAATTAATTGATATATAGATATTTTTTCCATATCATTGCTCATAGATAGAACAGGTGAAGAATCAATACAAAACAATACTACCCAACACAGGTTATTTTAATCTTAAGCAGTCATTGGCCTTTGTCTTCTATTCTTTAAACTGAGAATTCATCTGAGACTGTCAAAGCAGGCACATACATTTATATCAGTAACAAAAAGAAACTTCTGACAAGCCCCACTTGCCTTCTTCAGATTAGCAAACATAAGGTGACTCCCATGTGTGGTTTGGAATCTTCCCCTCCACCATACCATTTTGATGCTGATTGTTTTATCATGTCAGTATGCCCAGCAACTGTAACATACATCAACTTAAAGAAAACCTTCCAGATTTGTTCACCATGTATGATTCAAGTACTTTACGGATCATTTAATAACCAAGTTTACATGATTTTTCACTTCTGCTTCCCATCTTGTCTGCTTGTATTGAATATTAGGACTACACTTATATAGTGTGTCATGTAGTCAGATATGTTACATTTAATTTTTATTGATGGTTATTGTTTGTTCAGGTCTAGAATGAATCTATAACCAATGAGAACTAACTGAATGTTACTCACTCTGTGACACACCAGAAGTATTGGCATCCAAACTCAATCTAAACAGATAAAAGCAACTGAGAAACTTTGCACAAAAGTGGCTATTAAATGATATGTAAAGAACAAGTTTGGTATGTCTGCATTTATGCTGATGTATTTCAATTATTTCCTTTTTGACTCATAATCAAGTTTCAGAGTCCATGGCATCTAAAATGTGACGGATGGTTGTAGGTCATCTCTGCTTCCATACTTGCACTTGTAACTTTTCTTCTGTTTAGAAGATGACACCATAATACCTTCCAAATTTTAGTGAAGATATGAAATTAGTAGAAAAGCGTTTTAAAAGCATTCATGCAGTGTAAAAGGAAGGGCATGGTGACCAAGATGAGTCTTGCACATGATGAAATGGAGCAGCCTGAAAAGATGAATACAAATCACTAACACCTAACAGGTAGTCTGTTTGGAAGTTTTTTGTTTTTATCTTGTCATTGATGAGAATGGCATATAACAGATTACAAGTTTATGTATGACTGTAGAAATAAAACCAATATGGCAGTACATATGAAAATGGCACCACCCTACCACTGACATACATGCCAACCATTACGCTTTTGGTGTAATCATTACACTTTTTTCCACTAAATTATGCCTTATGCGAAAATGCATTCGGATTACACGTTTTTGGTATATCCCCCTAAAAAAAAAATAATTTGTTTTCTCATTTTTATTAATATCCCATTAATCCCACAGATATTCTAGAAAAGATGGCTTCTATGTAAGTTCAACATAATAGTACGCTTGTCCGTAGATTTACATGCACTTTCCTAACAGTATTATGTTCTATTTATAGCATTTGCCCTATTTCCAAGAAGTAGGCTGGTTCTACTTTCAAACTTTTGACCTCGGTTTCTATTTATAGCAACTGTATGGCTTAAGAGAAAACAGACTGGTTTTCTAACTTGTAATCTTTCCTCACAGATTTTTGTTCAAATTGATAACTGGTACAGAACCAGTCTGTAGGTATTTGGCGCTAAAAGTCAAGTCAGATTTATTCTTGTCTAGTGTGTTAGAGCAAAAATGTTTTTCAAATAATTTCACAGATGAATTAGAAAAGATGAAAAATCAGTTCAGAGATGAATACATGAACTACATATTACAGCGTTCCATTCTAGAGCAGCTTCACGCCCCTTGTAGGCTGTGTGGAAAGGATTTTAATATTGGTCATGGTGGTAAAACAAAGAAACCTTGAATTAAGTTCTAAGGTAACTTATTTTTTTTACAGCAGAACTAAATTGTGGACACGAATTTTATAAATGCAGAGGCCTTATATACAGAGTTTCTAAAAGAAATTGGACTACCCCTAGCAATAGAAGACTGCATTGGTCCTTTGTTCAAATGAGTGTTTCCTGATTCCAAAGTTGCAGAAAATATGCATGTGCAAGAACAAAATCATCTAATATTGTTAGGTGTTTAGCAGAAGATACTTCACTTAAAATTGCAGAAGCCATGAAAATTGGGCTGTTTAGTATTGCAACAGACAGGAGTATTGATTATGATGACAAAAAGTTGTACCCAGTCTGTGTAAGAGACTTTGACAACTAAAAGGGCAAAGTCAGAGTGCTCTTCTTTCATTACCAGAATTAAAAGTGGATTCCACTGGAGAAAACAATTTTTTATTTGCTTGATAATGCTTTGAATAAATATAAGTTGGCAGAACTGTATGGGGTTTTCAGCTGATGCTGCATCAGTGATGACTGGAATTCATAATGGTGTTGTACTCTGTATTTTGAAAAATGTCTCCATCATTGTTCATATCAGGTTGTCTCTGTCATACACACCATGCTGCAGGAAAGGCTGCTGATAAATTAGAAAGAGAACTCCTGAAGTATCAAGTAGGCACTCCACCTGACAATGTACTTCATGGGGACAGAGTTGATTTTTTCATCTTATTTGCCAGCTAAAAGACCCAATAACTGGAAGATATAAATTTCCTCCTCTTTGTCAGGTTATGAAAGGAATATTGATTCTTTACCATTCTAATGCTGACTGTGAGAGGTTGTTCAGTATTGTTAACAAAAATAAAACTGAATTTAGATCCAAGCTCTGTAACCCAGCACTTAGTGCTCTACTGGTGTGCAAAATATTTATTTATAGTCTCAGCTGTTACAAAGTGTTTTGAAATGCAATATGAGAGTCTTGCTTTTTAAAGCTCATAGTGTTATATACGAAAACTTTAAGCAGTAATTGATGTTAAAAGTCTAGAGGGATAAATAAATCATTTTGTACATATGCTGATTGAATTTTCGTATGTTATATGTGGAGTACACTTTTTCTGCTTGGATTACTCTTTTTGTTCACTTGGATTACACTTTTTCCTCGCCAGGGGATGGCATGTTTGCACTGGGAGACCTTGGGTGAAAAGACCATGAAGTTGATACATGTGTTGATATGCAGTAGAGGTGTATTATTTAACCCCTGGTAATCTTACTTCCCATAAATTTAGTCAATTGGGATCAGAACTTTAGTTGATGTATTTCGTGTCCATGTATGTAGTAATTACACTTAATGAACTTTATAAGTTGTCAGATGATACATTTTAATGGGGTCCTTATTCAAGTTTTGGATTGGAGAAGGTGTTCTTGTTCAGTTTGTGGATTGGAGAAGGTGTTCTTGTTCAGTTTGTGGATTGGAGAAGGTGTTCTTGTTCAGTTTGTGGATTGGAGAAGGTGTTCTTGTTCAGTTTGTGGATTGGTGAAGGTGTTCTTGTTCAGTTTGTGGATTGGAGAAGGTGTTCGTGTTCAGTTTGTGGATTGGAGAAGGTGTTCGTGTTCAGTTTGTGGATTGGAGAAGGTGTTCTTGTTCAGTTTGTGGATTGGTGAAGGTGTTCTTGTTCAGTTTGTGGATTGGAGAAGATGTTCTTGTTCAATTTGTGGATTGGAGAAGGTGTTCTTGTTCAGTTTGTGGATTGGAGAAGGTGTTCTTGTTCAATTTGTGGATTGGAGAAGGTGTTCTTGTTCATTTTGTGGATTGGAGAAGGTATTCTTGTTCAGTTTGTGGATTGGTGAAGGTGTTCTTGTTCAGTTTGTGGATTGGAGAAGGTGTTCTTGTTCAATTTGTGGATTGGAGAAGGTGTTCTTGTTCATTTTGTGGATTGGAGAAGGTATTCTTGTTCAGTTCGTGGATTGGAGAAGGTGTTCTTGTTCAATTTGTGAATTGGAGAAGGTGTTCTTGTTCAGTTTGTGGATTGGAGAAGGTGTTCTTGTTCAGTTTGTGGATTGGAGAAGGTGTTCTTGTTCAGTTTGTGGATTGGTGAAGGTGTTCTTGTTCAGTTTGTGGATTGGAGAAGATGTTCTTGTTCAGTTTGTGGATTGGAGAAGGTGTTATTGTTCAGTTTGTGGATTGGAGAAGGTGTTCTTGTTTAGTTTATGGGTTGTAGGTGTCTTTATTCAATTTGTGAATTGGAGAAAGGGTCTTTGCGTAATTTAGGGATTGAAGAAAGTGTCCTTGTTCAATTTATGGATTGGAGAAAGGGTCTTTGTTTAATTTAGGGATTGGAGAAGGGGTCCTTGTTTCCACGGAAGTATGTTTGCTTGGTTTTTAATTTCATGGTTTTTAGCAATTGTGAAATCCAACTCTACAGTCATGAAATCCAACCCATAATCATGAAATCCAACCTCACAATCATGAAATCCAACCCATAATCAAGGAAATCAACCCCACAGTCATGAAATCCAATTCCACATTCATGAAATCCGATCCCACAATCATGAAATTAACCCCACAATCATGAAATTGAACCCCACAAAAAATATAAAGTTCACAGTATTTTACATAGTGTGCAATTTTACATGACAAATAAGTAGTTTTGATAGCATGATTGTATGGGGTAGTTCTTGAGGTACAGGAAAGTAAAAGATGTGAAAATCAATAATTAATAAAAGAACCAGCCACTGACTTCTAATGGTTGATTGTTTAGAGAATTTTAAAAAATTCAGTGCACATGGTTTTTGACAAGGACAGCTACAAAATACAATTTTACATAAACCATAGCATATAATGAATAAACAAAAAACTAACAAACAATGCAAATTAAATATACATAACAGAATGACATGTCCATTTTATCTTGAAGTGGAAGATGGGGGGGGGGGCATGTCCACCATCTAAATCTCGGATATGCATGCATATTGCGTGCTTGGACTTGGTGAAATATTTTGTGGACCTCGAGGATGCTTAATGGATTTCTCACATATATATTAGGTTCTTGTATCTGTAAGGCCAGATGTACATATACTTATCAAATTATACTAAGTTCTTTACAAGTATAACTGGTCTCAAACCTTTTTTTTGTTTCGTTCCTAATTCCATAGGTACAGGCAGGCTGCCCTCGCTGGTATTGTGCTGACCGTTGTGCCCAGTGGATGAAAATGAAGGAAGAATTATTTGGCACACTGAATGCACGGAATTCCCTCACCCATGGCACACCCGACATCTATGCAGAAGTTCGTTGGCACAACAGGTGGCGCTTTTTCCCAGAACAGCCAGGTGGACTGATGGGTATACAGCCAAAACATGGATGGTCTGGCATCTATGTTCCAGGTAAGAGTTTCTTTGGAGCAAAAACATTACTTGAAAAATCTCATTTTGCACATTACAGACATGCAGACCCTTATAAACTGGCTGCAAGTCTTACAGAAACGACCCTTAAAATATGGACATGCATAATAAAAGCAAAAATTATGGAAATATGATTGTTGTACTAAAATCTAGATAAAAACTTGTATATGTCTGATTCAGATCTGGGTTTCATATTAGGTCTGGTGGAGTCAGTCAGGGAACCAGACTAACTTTACAGGAGTACCATGGACACTTTAAATTGCACATATTTTTTCAAGCAAAGTATCTGCATGATCAAGCTCTTGCTTATAGAATGTTCTAAAATGGAGTCCAACAAGCACAATATGTAAGAGACAAAACGGACAGTAAACCTCATAAAAAGTTTTAATAGTACAGAAGAATAAAAAAAGGATATTCAGATTGGGGGGGGGGATAAAAGCAGAAAGAGCAACCATTAAGTTTATTGGACCTCATGTGTTGATATGATGTTTTATGGTGGAAGAGATGATTGATTGCCGTCACCATGTGAAATGGAAAAAAAGTTAGGAATTATGTCAGGTTGAGAGATAGCAAGATGCCATTGAGCTCCATACTGCTTGGAACAACTGCAGTTTGCGAATCTGTGCTGGAGGTAATTAAGGTCTAATTGTACTTTACAAAATGTTTAGTTGAACATAATATTTACAGTTACTGCATGTTTCGAATCATACTTCTGAATGCATGTTTTCCAACATTACAGTGTACATAATACTTTGTTATACCTTACTGAAAACTGGTCTAACCTACCAGAAAAAAAATCAAGTGCCATACTGAGAAGGTCTTTTTAGAGTTGGCAGATCTGCATTTACACCCAAAATAGCAGGGTTAACTTGCATATAATGAAGTTAGGAATTTGTGATTCTTGGCCTTCAGAAGAAAGGAAATGAGAGAAAAGAAATTGTTTAAAATAATAACTTTTGCAAACAAAGCAGATACTTGCAAGAGTTCTGAATTTGTAAGATTATTACAACTCTCACTCTTAATATGGTAATTGGGGTCCATTACCACTGACCATTTTCTTTACCGAAACACAAATCTAAGAAATCACAATATATATTGAAAACAGCATATTCTTTGAGATATAATGAGCATGATGCCATGTGGCAGGAATGGCATGGATAAAATTTATTGCACAATTCCTGTATTTTAGAATACTTTCAACCTTTATTTGGAACTGTTCCAACTTTATGTTCCGTCTTTTATAACCTGAAATGCTTTATTATCAGATGACAGAAAATTAGAAACTATGTTAGTGCAGAGACACTGATTTCTTTGGCCTTGTTCTGTAATAAATGGGAAGCATAGTAGACCAATGCAAACAAGAAGCTGTCATCTTGTGTTGGTTCTGTGGTGTATGTTTTTCTTTCTCATTTTGGAAAAATATTCAGTTTGTGTCCCATAATTATCTTGTATTTTATGGGGGAAAAGTCCTTTAATTTTCGTATATTTCAAGTAACAAATTCTTATTTTTCCTATATTATTGAACCGAACACATGGAATTGTCAGTTCCTTGTTAAAGTTATTTGCATAAATTCTTAACTCAAAACGGGGGTCCAGGGTGTCTCGAAACAGGGGGGTCCAGGGTGTCTCGAGTGGTCTAAAATGCTTGCCATTTCAGATCACTGCCATCTCAGCTCTGTCTATGTGGATTAGAGTCTTAGGTTCTGCTAATGTGGGTATGTGAGAAAGTTTGCCAGTAGCTTCACGTGGGTTGGTGTTTTTTAAAAATGTTTTTCCAGGTTCTACCTTCACCACTTACACTGGCTGCAATGTATAGGCTATCTTGTGCTGAAAAAATGGCGTTAAACCCCATAACAGCAACAATCATTCCAAACAAGGAAAGAAATATTGCTCTTTAAAACCTTTGAATGTAAAGCTTGAGTTATTTGGACAGTTTGCAATCACAGATTCTCTGACCTTTTGCATATTACCTAATAAAGGACAGTATTTTTTTACTCTCCACGCTTCCCACCCCAACCTGTCTTCTGTGCACCATGATGCAGCATTCATAATCTGTATCCTTTGCACACACCTGACTTCCCATCCCTCATATCTCCCAAGTACCTTGACATGGAAAGATGGAGTGTCAAGCATTGGTTTCAACTGGTTTTATCAATATTTTAGGCTGGCTGGGACACTAAACATCATTTATGGATCACAGTAACATACAGAATGGATCAAGTATATAGTAAATGTAAATTTTTAACATAAACCAAACTTACATCTTTAATTTAATTATCAAGAATGTCATCAGTGTTACAGAAAAATGACAAAGGTTATGTATTTACAGCATATGATTTGTGGTTCAGAAGAAATTGAACACATCCAGCTTACTCAAAAGTTCTATTTTGTTTACAGTAATATTTACAATACCACTTTATCTAGGTTTATAATTAGACAACAGTATTTTGCCATAGTCTGTCCACTTCAAATTAAGAGATGGCCATCCTACTACATGTCTAATGACCAGTTTTGTTTTAATTAATTCCATTGTGTAGTAAGATGTGCAGCTTGAGTTATCCCCCTTTGACTATTGTTGATCTTCCAAAATTGAAGATTTGATAACAAGGTTGCAAAGGTATATATTGATTTTTACATGCACATAGTCATAGTTTAACTGCCTCTCAGAAATAGTCAATTTTTGTCAGTTCATTCTAACCTGATTTTAGTGTTGACAAGCCTTTTTTACTGTGAGTTTTATGGCAGCTCAGAAATTGACAATACATGTGAGCCTGTTAATTCATTGCAGGTGATTAATGATTGCATTTTACCTGTGGCAAGCTGTTTCCAGGAATAAACTCGTATGTGGAATCCATCAAGTTCATCAATATTGATCATATATTTCCATAATTCAGGCAATAAGTGTTTGGTTTTAGTGGTTTGCCATTGCTGTCACTTCCAGACAGCTATTTACACTGAGTTACACTATGAAAACAGAAATTAAAAATTCTTCTGTTAGAACATAGATTTGTAAAATAAGTGAAACGAAAGGACAGGTTGTATAGTTATGTGTAACTGTTGGTGGAAAGACACATGTTGGTATCGGCCAGAAGTGTGCAAATTTAAGTCTGGCTCCAAAACTTGCCATTGTTTATCACTGGATAGGTACACATAACTGCTCTAGCATATATCAGTGTCTTATTTCTTAAAATAATGCAGATATTGCAAAAGTATACAATTTGAGGGGGCTAAATAAGTACATTTACATTATGCTGTCAAAATGGCATGCTTTTAAAGGGGGTGGGGAGGGCTCAGATGTCATGTATGTAGGTATATATCTGGTCAAAGTGTAGAATTTCTGCTATCATTGAGCAGCAGTGGAACAAGCAAATTTTAAAAAAGGGCCAAAAATTGTATTTACTAGTCAATCTTACTTGAAATTTCTTGCTAGGACATCATGTCATACTAGTCAATGATCCTAGTGAAATTTCTTGACAGGACATCATGTCGTACTAGTCAATGATACTGGTGAAATTTCTTGAAGTTTTGTGTATATATTGTTTGTTCATATACTTGCTGTAAGTATGGTTATGGATTTAATTATTGAATGGGTCTATTGTTGGTGTATATGTTGGTAAATGAAAAACATTGTTATAAGGTTGTATATGCATTATATACTGAGAGCTTAGGGTGACTTCTGCCTGTGTTGTAAATCACATTCAGAGAGGCAATCATGGCCATTAAACAGCTTTTGTTTTTCCAGATTTTGAAGCATAAATGTATACATTCAAATGTGTAGAAATGCAACTCCACCACAAACAGAAAAATTAGAAGTTCTGTGCAGAGATCAGTATAACTGGTTTCTTTATTGTTTACCTTGAATACAGTTTGTCTTCACCCACAATTATAAATATGGAATAACCATATCAAAAGAAATTTTTTGGTGGCAGTTGTCAGAGTATAAAGCCCTGTCTTCATGTAATATTTAAAAATTATACACTAAAGCTGCACAGATTCAGACTGGGTTTTCAGACAGAAAGAATGTAGCAAGATAAGTTGGACAGGTTGGAGGAACCATGCAGGGTGCAAGACCCCTCTTGTGGTTTGGGTTGGATAGGTTGGAGGAACCATGCAGGGTGCAAGACCCCTCATGTGGTTTGGGTTGGACAGGTTGGAGGAACCATGCGGGGTGCAAGACCCCCTCTTGTGGTTTGGGGCAAAGTCCATGTTATGGAGTATGGTGTATTTGAAAAATTATATGTACCAAAACGTGTCGACTACTGTAACAATCTGCCACAATCCACAAGAAACTGTTAATCTATACTAACCTTTAAAAACAAAAACTGTTCTTCAATAGACATTCCTTCTCAGAAAATGGGACACTTCTAAGCACCTGTAACTATTGTCATTGTTATCAAATACTTTTCAGTCTACACTTGCACCAAAGCCTTGCTTGGCATAGCACATTAACTTGCCTATTATCTCAGCCTTAAATGGTGTACCATTTTTCATGTTCTTCTTTCAGTAATATACCAGAATTCCATTTTGCATTACAAATTTACATTTTGGACAAATGATGCATGATTTAAATGTAAATAATGAAATATTTTTAAAGTTCATGATTTGACTGAATGACAAAGTTAAGAAATTCAAAAAACTGTCAGTCATTCATGCTTCATTTCTTACGCCAGTTTTTATTTGCAACTGCGCTGATAGCAATCATTTTTAGCTTTTTACTTATATATCAACAAAACTATTGTTTGCATTTGCAGTAAATAGAAGGAATAATTCTTTTTAAATGTTTATTTTATGATCCCATTTCACATGATTTAATTTTTTTTAATAGTGATATCTAGCATTTTTTATTATTACATTTATTAGGTAGTTTTTTTTCCCCCTAGAATTGAATGAATATTGCATTATGTTCATCATCGTCATGGCCATATGCTTTTATTACATTATTGCATTATCTCATCATCATGGACAAATGGTTTTATTACATTATTGCATTTAGTTCATCATCAGAGCCATATGCTTTTATTACATTGTTGCATTTAGTTCATCATCATGGCCATATGATTTTATTACATTATTGCATTTAGTTCGTCATGGACAAATGCTTTTATTACATTTTTACATTTAGTTCATCATCGGAGCCATATGCTTTTATTACATTGTTGCATTTAGTTCATCATCATGACCATATTAAAATCATTAAATTTAAAGATGAAATATAAAATACTGTTCGCAACACTCAGTTTTTGCACTTGATTGCCTTCCCAAAATCGTAATCTGTTAGCTCTGTGTGATTTAACTGGATATTTGGAATAAACATCTACGTGTTTTATACATGCATACAGTATACACCACTCCCTCAATAACTCATGCCCTGATAACTCGCGAACTGCTTATAGCACATGGTCAGGCATGGATCCCATTTTTAAACCAGAAAATACCCCAAAATTGATCCCTGTTTGTTGAACTTGAAGAAAATCACAATCAGAATTGGTAACAGAAACTTTGCTGTATCGCTCGTTTTGTCGTCGAAAACGGTAGATAGAACCTGGAAATTTTAATCAACACTATGAAATATCATATTTTAAAATAGGTCATGCAATTTTTTACATTGTCTTTCCTTACGACATTCCTAGTACACTGCATTTAACAATATGTAAGGAAATTTCAGTCAATGAAAATGTCACTTACACCAAGTGGAGGCAGTACTTTAATAAATAAATACAAATTAAATAATATTTTTATCAATTGAAATTTGTGTTCTAGTTCTATCTTTTAGTTCATTTTAATTGTGATCGTTATAAATGCAGTGTGTCCTCTTGTAATTAAATGTAAAATGCATCAATCTACCATAACAGCTATGTCCGCGAGCATTTCTCTGAGAACCTAATTAAGTGCTGAATATGTTTTGATAATGACTTCTGAAGTATTTGTTGTATTGTTGCACTGACTTAAAACCTGGTCTCCTTTGTATTATCACATTAATTATGTATTTTGAATAAAATAAAGGAGGTGGAATTAAAGGAAAGTTAAAAGGCACGAAAATCCTACAAACTTAAAATCTAGCAGCCATGGTCGTTCGTCAGGTGAACTCACTTCATTTGATCAATCAAACACCGTTACAAATATTATTGAGTATGTAACATAAACTACCTTAAATTAACCGACTCTTTCATAACTGTGATCAAAGATAACAAGGCCGCCAAGCGAAATGAATACTTCTTAAAATAAAGAGCTTGATTTTACAGATACTGACCATTGTGGGCAAGTGAGTTTCAGAGAATTCTCGAACTGGCACTTTGAGATATCCTTAAGGATGATAAGTTTCATTATTACTTCCAATGAAATCACGACATTAATATTGTACTAATTGAACAGTACAAACATCAAGTTTCGACGTAGACGATTGTCTCATGATATAAATGTAGCTTGTTTTTGAAAAAAAAAAAGGAATCTTGTTTGGTGGTGTATTAACCGTTGGTCTAGTTCCCTGATCTGTGGACTCCCGATTTGGCAGGATAATATGAAACACCACTGTGGGAACCAGACTCATCAAGAAAACAAAAAGCAGTGACATAATACACAGATTTTTTTCGCGTACATGTGATGGTTTTTTAAACCAGATGAAACGATCTTTCATATGTTGAACATTTTGAAAATAAATGTTATTTAAACAGAATAACGAACAACTTGATTAGAAAAAGCGTGTTATTAAAAATTAGTATCGACGTAATTGTAAAATGAGGATTTTCTCCATGTCAGAGTGATTTTTTTCTTCTTCAATTTTTGGAGTTCCTCAGTAACTCATGCCTCACATATAGTGCGGTCTGTGTTTTTGGACCCCGTTGTGTGCGAGTTATCGAGGAAGAGATGTATATGGCTTTTTTACATTTACCATATATACTCACTTATAAGTCAAGTCAGACTGAAAACAACAGACTCTGATCTGCCATCACATAATGCACATGCTGATCAGCGTTGTACTCATTACTCCAAACAACTGCACAGATCAAGATCTGCCATCACATAATGCACATGCTGATCAGCGTTGTACTCATTACTCCAAACAACTACACAGATCAAGATCTGCCATCACATAATGCACATGCTGATCAGCGTTGTACTGATTACTCCAAACAACTGCACAGATCAGGATCTGCCATCACATAATGCACATGCTGATCAGTGTTGTACTCATTACTCCAAACAACTGCACAGATCAAGATGTGCCATCACATAATGCACATGCTGATTAGCGTTGTACTCATTACTCCAAACAACTACACAGATCAAGATCTGCCATCACATAATGCACATGCTGATCAGCGTTGTACTCATTACTCCAAACAACTGCACAGATCAGGATCTGCCATCACATAATGCACATGCTGATCAGCATTGTACTCATTACTCCAAACAACTGCACAGATCAAGATCTGCCAGCACATAATGCACATGCTGATCAGCGTTGTACTCATTACTCCAAACAACTGCACAGATCAAGATCTGCCAGCACATTATGCAATGGCAGATCTGTTTCTGTCAGTTTGAAGATGGTCTCGAATTTTAAGTGAGTATAGACAGTAGAGATGATGCCAAAATATAATCTCCCAGCAGTGAGAGGCTCGTTTTGTAATTTTTGAGACTGTCAGATAACTAGTTTTAAGCCTATTGAACAAGGAGTTGAACGGTCAAAAGTCAGGATTATGAAACTGGCCTATTGAACAAGGAGTTAAATAGTCAAAAGTCAAGGTTAATGGGGAGGAGATAAGTCATTCCAGCAAGGAGAGCTTTTGTTACATTCAAGAATATTTTATTTATTATCTTTAAATATTTTGCATTTTGTTTGAAGTTTTCCTTCTGAAAGTTGGTTTAGCAGTATGCATGATGCACTGTGCCTTGATGCAAAAAGGAAAATACAAAGAAAAAATATTCACATATGTATGGCTTAGTTTACAGTGAGAATGACAGCTGCTAAGACTCTTGGCAACAGAACCCCAGGCTGGCAGGGTCATCAAGTGCAGCTTGTATTGATCCCTCCCAGAGAATTGTATCAATTTAATGTTCCACTGCTCAATTTAATAAGTATAATTAATTTGATGCTGTTTTACAAGTGGCAGAATCAATAGAAAAATGAGTTAGAGCTTCCGGCTTTGTGGATGAATAATCTGGTGGTATGACACAATCGATTTTGTATGGATATTAACCAGGATGCTTTGTATAAAGATATGAATTGGCTAATTCATTTGTACATTGCCTTGGCTTCCACTGTAGATAAAGGTCTTTTTAACATTGTTGCCATTATAGAAAGGAAAGCTATGTTATATAATAACAAATGTAATGTACTGGAATATTATTTTCAGATTAGCAATGATTTTGCTTGGTTATTTAATACAAATTTTTGAACTCTGCATCAAGATCTGAATTCATGCAGAAATTAAAATTTCCATCCATCTGTCCATTCACACTTGTAACCACCAAAACTCAGCATCCCTTGTACACAACTGTATTTCATTTGGTAAATGAATTGCATTTTTCACATGGGTGTGTCTTTTAAAGAATTTATCTTACTGGGTCCAATTTTGAAGGAGTTGTTTCCCCTTTTCCACCAAGTACAAATTTAAAAATCCCTTACACTGATTGCAGATACTGAATAAATTAGCAGGTTCATTATACTTGGCAGAATATATGGACAAAACTCCACAAAGTAGCTTAAGGACATCACACCCACAATTGGAAAGTGGCATCATTTGTATAGAACAAATGACAGATGAGGTGGTATTGTCTGTCTAACACATATACTTGATTGATGCATACCTCCTGCAGAGTGAACCTCAACTAGTGTGCATATCTTGCCTATATCCACTGATGGTGAAACACATTCCTATCGAGTCTCGCTTCAAACCCTGTGAAAAAGAAGTATTTTGATGGTAACTGTATGAAGACACTTTGGTGACTGTATGAAGACACTTTGGTGACTGTATGAAGACACTTTGGTGATGTACCACGTAAGAAAATATTGGAATTTTTTGAAGGAATGCAGTGTATATAGCACCGCTTCAGTGGCCTAGCACTTAGATCATCCATCTTGGATGCGGGAGGTCAAAGGTTTTATTCCTGCATGAGTCATACCAAAGACTTCTAAAAATGGTACTAACAGCTAAATCGCTAGGCGCTCAGCATTAGGAGGTTATTGTTAGGACTGGTCGGCCTGGTGTCAGGATAACGCGACTGGGTGGGACATCATGTTATATGTCTGCGGCATGATGCACATTATGGCACCTGTCTAAACCAGTCCAGGGTGGCTTCCTCACTACTTCTGTGGGAAAGGCACTTAGCGCCCTTTTCCTCAGCATGATGCTGCCAGTACCGTGTTGAATGTAAATCTACCAGCTAACCAACCATCCTAACTGGTTTCCCAGTGCAAGTTACTCTGTTAAAGGCCTTTAAGGTAAAATTATCTTGAGTGGGGCCATTTGTGATTTGCCCATTACTATCGGCTCTAATTTTAATTTCTGATTTCACAAGATAAGTGTGATATAAAAGCATAAAATACAATGTATACAACACCTATGGTCCTAGTAAGAGTACAAAAGTTCCTCTCTAGAATATCAATGCCTGGGGTCTAAGGGATAATGAACAGCTCTGACTCTGCGACATCTTGGTATCCACACAGGTAAAATTGTTATCACTCCCTTCAATTGGCTCCAAGCTCCATCACAACAAGAATAAACATCAACAAAAAGTCCATAGATCTATCTGCTGGATTGCAAACCAATTAATAAATCTAAGGAATATAATACATGGTGTGTTGCTAATTCTGGTTTACATTTGGAATGGTTTTGATAATATGTGCATGCATTACTTGCAGATGAAAATTGGTTGGGTTTTATATTTAATCCAGCTATATTTGGTTCTAGGTTGTTTTTCTATGTAGAAAATCATTTCCACATATGTGCACATCTAAAACAAATCCAACTCCAGTCTTCTGAACTATATACACCCTTCAGAAATTGTTCTTCAATTCTTAGAAAGAAATACAATTTTCTCTTAAATTTGTTGTTTTTGAAATGGAAGCAGCTTATATTTTGTCAACAATTTTATGTTGAGCTACATGTCATGACTGTGATTTGGTGGCTCAATGTACAAAATTAGGCAATTGATATCTCTGTTTGGTTGTTTAAATCTGGCACCCATTTAGCAGTTTCTAGTGACTTTCCTCTCACCTGTCATTGGGCACCAACTGGCTCAGAGTACAGACTCTGTAATTGGCAGGTTATTAAAGTTGCTGAGCTGTCCACCTCAAACACTTAATACAGTTTTAGTTATCAGGTTACAGTGTGCATTAGGAAACCAGGACAGATGGCCCACTTGAAACTATTGTGTAATTGATACCGTAGTTAACCCCTGCCAAGTCCATGGCTTTCATATTCTGTTGAAGTACTTTTGAGAAACTTTTCACCTAGTGTTTGTTATCTTTCTTTCATGGGCATGTTTAGGAATATAGAAAGCATTTTATTAAAGTCAGTATAATTCATTCCATTGAAAGAAAGTTTGATTTTTATTCTGTAAGATCAGTGAGGTCTTTTTCATATTTTAATAATTCTTCTGTTGATTAGTCGCTCTGACTTTAATAAGAAAATTTAAATCTAGTTACAAAATTTTAGTCAAGGAAAGTTCTTGCCAGTGTCAAGACATTATGAAAAGGGTTTATCTATATAGTCTGGTCAGTTTGCAGCTAGGATTCTTTAAAAAAACCTGCAATGAAAAGTAAAGACTCCGTCCAAGTTATCATGACAGTCAGTCTGATTAAAATCATTTCTCCACTGTCCTACATGAAGATCTCTTAGGGGTCATGATTAGTGACCTTTAAATTAGCCACTGGAAATGAAGTTTTAAAAAATTTGAAAGTGAATCAAATCCTTTGGCACACATTGATGCTTTCCAGCATCATTGTTCGGTCTCCCAAAAAACGATATAACACTTCATGTGATTGGCTGATAAAATTATCAATTATGGTAATAACATGGGTCACCAGAAAATGCCCCTTAACCAGTCACTGTCAGATCTTTACTTTGGAAAGTGGATATCTGATTTTAATCGGATTGTCTTGACAGTATGCAGAGTGGCCAAGATGACTCAAATGACAGCGTGTCTTGACAGTATCATGAGGGATTGGGATAACTCTGCTGACAAGGAATCTTGACAATATGAGGAGTGTCTGGGATGACTTTGACAAGGCATACATAATGATTAGTGGTTGGGATAACTTGGTTGACAAGACATCTTGACATTATGATGAGTGGTTGGGATAACTTGGTTGACAAGATATCTTGACACTATGATGAGTGGCTGGGATAACTCGTTTGAGCATCTTGCACTTAAAAATTGAGTTGCAAATATCAGCCTTAGACTCAAGTAATCTTTTTAGGTAGTGAGTTGTAAATACCAGCCTAAGACTAATCTTTTTGACTGATATTTACCTGGGCATTATTCAATCTCACATTGGGCATCATTGTTAGTCAAGGTTCCGATATGTTAACCCTAGCTACACCTTGGCAGATCGGGCAGATATTTTAGTGCTTTGTTCTAGTGATATCTATAGGATTTCACGAGTTGCCTCCCTTAGTATGTAATGCCTCCCTTAGTATGTAATGCCAACTAGCCAATAGTGTGTAACAGCAGTCCATTGTACATCAGCCAAAAATGGTGGAGGCAGCTGACTTCAAAAGGATACTTTGTGTAAGTTTAACATCAAACGTATGACTGTGTACCAAAGAGAAGCCTTTACAGGTGCATTTGAGTGAAAGGTATTTGTACAGATATTGACGGCTAGTTGAAAATTGCTTATTTATCAGTCCATTAAAGTTGTGTGCTCCCCTTATCTTGGTCATGTACTTGTAGGAACAGCGTTCAAATTTGAACAACTTAATTTTGATAGGATGCGATAGCTTGGTGCGGCATTCATTGAAATTCATAGGCCCAAAGCACAGAAATATCTGCTCCATCCACTAAGGTGTAGATAGGATTATCATACTGGCTAGCAAAGATGCACATTGGGATGTGCTTGCAGTTTACCATGTCCCTCCTGTTTTGGGGCTTTTTGATGAGCTTGCAGTTCACCATGTCCCTCCTGTTTTGGGGCTTTTTGATGAGCTTGCAGTTTACCATGTCCCTCCTGTTTTGGGGCTTTTTGATGTGTTTGCAGTTTACCATGTCCCTCCTGTTTTGGGGCTTTTTGATGAGCTTGCAGTTTACCATGTTTTGGCATTTTGACTGGAGGTTAGTCATTGCCACATTGGGATGAAAACTAAAGGGAGAATAATACATGGTTGTCACTCTTAAGTTATGTAACTCAGATAAACACTATAGTTCAATGGGACTGATGGGCAGGTGGGAGATTGATAACAACTTTTCTAATGGCCGATTTGATAAAGGTTGTCGTCGCATTTTGAGATTGGAGTTTAGTCCCAGGTTTCTAGTAGCAAGGTGGTTAATTGGGAGTTAAGGTATTCCACAAATGTGAAAGGATAACCTCTGATAATTTGTATTCCCCAGTGTCAGTGGCATATTGACTTAGTTGTCTGCACATTGATCTGTCCTGATAAGCCTTTTGCAAGATTGTACAAAAACCACTTCACACACAAATAAAATGTGGTTGTTAAAATATTTTTTCTGTATGTTGATCTGAATGTTTATTTAAAGCCTTTAAAGCAATTATATATACACCTACCCACATAAGGTGAAGTGTTACAGTGTTATTTGTCTGTTCCTTATTTTATTTTTACACTGTAAATTAAGTTCTCCGCGATCTACCATAACCACATTTTGTAAGTACATGTAACTTAGGTTGCTTCCTTGCCCCAAATCATCAGCTTCAGACTCAACTGATGAGCAATCAAGAACACAGGAACAGAAAAAAGGAAAACCTTTTCCACACAGCAGAAAAAAGGAAATCCTTTTTCACACAATAACTTCTGTAACAGATACCTTGATCAACCTTTATAGATAACCTTTGGTTTGGCTTGCATTGGAGACAGGAAAGGCACATATCAATAGTTTTGACTGAAAAAAGAGCCTTTTACCATGACCAGATTTGTGGATGTCTTACATTTGAGCCTTGTTGATTTTGTATTTAAAATGTTATGGTCAACTGACATCAAAGAAGTCATGTTCAGGCCATATACCTTGTGCAGTGTTCATTAGTAGCTTCCATTTTATACAACTGGCTGTCTGACAATGTAGGGTGAGGAAGTTAACTTTTTGGCTGGCCGGCAGTATGGGGTTAGGAAGCAGCCTTTTTGGTTGGCTGGCAATATGGGGTGTGGAAGCAACCTTTTTGGTTGGCTGGCAATATGGGGTGTGGAAGCAACCTTTTTGGATGGATGGCAATGTGGGGTGAGGAAGTTACCTTTTTGGCTGGCTGGCAATATGGGGTGTGGAAGCAACCTTTTTGGCTGGCTGGCAATATGGTTTAAGAAGTAACATTTTTGGCTGGCTTGCAATATGGGGTGTGGAGACAACCTTTTTACTGGCTGGCAATATGGGATTAGGAAAAAAAATTATTGATTTTGGTGTCAAGGGGTTAGAGTTCAGAGTCACGGCAACAGTGGTATAGTATAGACGATACATTGATACTACATCTTCTAGTATCTGAATATCTGACCAATGAAAGATTGTTTTGCATTAAAGAAGTGTGATAATGCTTTTTACCACATAGCTAGCATATAATATACCATTTACGGTACTCTTAACTTTTTGTGCTTTTACTTTTTTAATAAAATCCTTGTTAGTGTGATTAGGCAAAAAAACACTTGAGGTAGACACATGTCATTTTGCAGCCTTATTTTTATTCATATATAGACGATGATTAAATTTTCAGATCATTATAACAATAAACTTAAAGACCATTATATTACTTTGTCAATTTGTTGCACGTATTTGACATTTTTGGACTTACATGCAGTACCATATTGACTCCCAAGTCAGCATACCTTTGATGTGCAATAACATAATCCACCAGAAGATTAGGATTTGTATTAGTGATTACCCCAGACATTTTGAATAGGCCCAGATATGATGGGTCATTATGTGATGGCAGATCTGGGTGTATGCACTTGGCAGTTAGATCCAACTTGAGTATATATGGTAGACAAATTAACTTTGGTATTTATATTTTGTATATACGTATATATTGATGTCCCGGTCAGATCCTCAGCCATTGTAGCAATTTTATATTTGTTCCACATTTTTAAAACTTGTTGGAATTGGTCATTTTGGTCTACAACAGTGGGCTATTGTATTTTTTGCTACATTAGTAGAAAAATGTTTGAAATGATATTGCCTTTCCAAAGCCACTAGTCTCGACAAATAGTTATATTGTGTGCTTAATGTTCTTGCTTAGAAGTAAAACCTTCTTAATTACTTGATATTGACTAGACAGCCTATAACTATAAATTAAAAAACTTTTTAAAAAATCATTGGTCCTGTCTGCATATTAACTGTAATTGATTTTAACATTTTATAATTTACTCTAGGTTAGCTTGAACAGTTTTTATTCATGCTTTTTGTTGACATGTCCAAAAAGAAAAATATTTTCTCAACCAAATTACTCGTGTTAAAATTTGAGTTGATTTTATGTAGCCCTTGAATGATTATTCAGGGCAACTGTCTTCATTTTCAGGCGCATGTTTGGAAAATAAGTAATATTAAAAACGAAAGGAGGCGTACATGCTTATGCGCCTAATGAATTTTATTGTGTACTGTTGGGCAGATTTTGAAACATTGGGGTGGTGTTGGTTGTGAAAGATAGCAGCTTCTACAGGATCTGCCCTGAACATGAAATTTAACAGGATGACGTAGAATCCCAGACATAACTCTTTTCCTTTCAAGTCGAGATATATTGTATGAACTCCTCTGGGCTTGGGGGAAGTCCCAGGGAAATTCCATCTCCTTACCAGCCTATCTTTCTTCCATAAATAAACATGGATGCTGTACAGTAATTAAATTTATTACATATAGAGGGGTTATTGTAAGTTATTTTAAATGAGAAAATGTTCAAATATTCTGTTTTTTGATGCACCAGATAATATGCCCTTTTCCGTTACAGATTTGCTGTTGCTTCAGTTTTAGTACCGTCGTTTTATTTAGTTATTTGTTTTTATTTCAAAGCAAACATATGTTAAAAAATTCTTTTGAAAAACTATAGTAGTCTGAATGCTTACCCTTAAATAGTATTTTGTAAAGATTTGAACAATAAATGTTTTCTTTTTGTTCACCAGCAAATATATGAAAGTTCTCCAAATACATAATATTTAATTAGCACATATTTGGTTGTGCCCACACTAATCTATTTAACAGTGAAAAAGAATAATGTTCATGATTTTAACTTTTTCTAGCTTGCGTGTAGGCTAAGTAGAAGTTGTTTCAGATCTGTTACAGGCTAAAATACAGTCTTGCAGAGACACACTATGATCATTAATATCTCAGATCTGCCAGCCCTTACGATTTTGTCATAAGTCTTGCAAAAATGACCCTTAAAATACAGATTTACAGAATAAAAACAAAAGCTAAGGAAATAAGATTATTGCAGTAAAATCTGCATAAATGGCTCATCCGTATTTGATATGATTCCGGGTTTCATATCAGATATGATGGAGATAGTTAAGGAACCAGTCTAACTTTACAGTAGTACCTAACAAGCTTTAAACTGTACATTTTTTATGCAAATCATCTTAATGATCAGGCTCTTGATTATATAACTTTTTACAAAATGGCATCCAACAAGCAGTATAAGTTGAAGATGAAAGGGAAAAGAGGCCTCTTAAAAAGTGTTAATAATCAATACAGAGGAATAAAAATTAATATAAAGTTTTTTTTAATAAAATCAGGCAGGGACAATTGTTTATTGGATGTCATGTGTCAGTTTGAGTATGTCTCATGGCAGGAGATATGAGGAGATATGATTGCCATCGTCATGTGAAAAATCAAACTTCAAGAATTATGTTATATTGAGAGATAACAACAAGCCATTGAGCTGCATAGGGTTTGGAACAGAATTTTGTGCAACTGTACTAGAGGTCAATAAAGACTACATGTGCTTTATAAACTTTTCAATTAAACATGATGTTTACACTCACTGCATCGGTTTTGATATCAAACATTTTAAATACATGTTTTCCAAATTTACAATAGCATTACATGATATTTTGTTACACATTACTGAAAACTGGTCAAACTTACCAAAAAAAAATAATCAAGTGCCTTACTGAGATAGTCTTGTTAGGGTTGGCAGGTTTGAGATCTGTTATATGGTGACACAACCTTACAGAGATGCTTTGAGATTATTAAGATCTGTTATATGCTGACAGCCTCACAGAGACACTGTGGGATCACAAGATCTGATACACACAGAAATACTGGGATCCTTAAGATCTGACACACCCAGCCTTACAGTGACACTATGGGATCAAGATCTGTTAGTAGCTGACTCAGACTTACAGAGGCATAGTGGGATCATTAAACTTTATTACAAGCTGATACACATAGCCTCTGAGAGGCACTGGGGATCATTAAGATCTGACACACAGCCTTACAGAGACACTGGGGATCATTAAGATCTGAAACACAGCCTTACAGAGACACTGGGGATCATTAAGATCCAACACACAGCCTTACAGAGACACTGGGGATCATTAAGATCTGACACACAGCCTTACAGAGACATTGGGGATCGTTAAGATCTGATACACACAGCCTTACAGAGACACTGGAGATCATTAAGATCTGACACACAGACTTACAGAGACACTGGGGATCATTAAGATCTGATACACAGCCTTACAGAGACACTGGGGATCATTAAGATCTGACACACAGCCTTACAGAAACTCTGGGGATCATTAAGATCCGACACACAGCCTTACAGAGACACTGGGGATCATTAAGATCCGACACACAGCCTTACAGATACACTGGGGATCATTAAGATCTGACACACAGCCTTACAGAGACACTGGGGAACATTAAGATCTGACACACAGCCTTACAGAAACACTGGGGATCATTAAGATCTGACACACAGCCTTATAGAAACAGTGTGACATTAAATTTAAGATTTGATAATACAAGAGACTTCTCACCGGTCATTTGTGCTGCTTTAACTGAAGAGTGTGTGTGATTTGGAATATTAATGTAGCTTTAAAAGAATTTCAGTCCTATCTCTATGATGTCTGCATTGTGGCAGTTCATAGTGACGTATAGCACTGGGACATCATGCCACAGACATGTAACATCATGTCCCACCCAGTCACATCATCCTGATACCAGGCCTAATACTAACCTCTTCATGCAGTGCGCCTAGCAAGGCAGTTGTTGGTACCATTTTTATAAGTCTTTGGTATGACTCTGCCGGGGTTCGAACCCGCAAGGGACGGACACTCTGACCACTAGGTCACTGGAGCTGTCATTATGACTGAAGAGCATTTCATCAGTGCACAATGAGGAATCCATAACTAAATATTTGTATGTTATGTTGACATGCAGCAGATGACACAACTAACTGTGACAGATACTGGAGAAAAGTGTTTGAGAACCTTGTTTTCAGAAGAACCTGTAGAACTTAAAGAAAAAATGCCACAGAAAGAACTGCAGAACATGCCAATAAACCAACAGAATTTGGATGATGATTCAGACTGTCATGCATCGGTAACCATTTAGGAGTAAACACAGTATTCAAAGAATGATTGTAGTGACGATTCTACATCAGTGTCAAATAAAACCCTATCGGGTATATCAAGTCTGTCCACACAAAAAAGACACGAAATGCACGTCTTTAAATGTTTGCTACCTTAAACATAAACTTTTTTCTAAAACCGTTTTATTACAACAAACCATCTTTTGGAAAGTTACCTTATTTGCCACCAATAATCACAAAATTCTTCAAAATCTTGCAAAATTTGTTGCTGCAATAATGAAAGCAATAACATGAATTTTGTGCTTTCTGCAGAAGTGTAAATATTTCCTACTTCACAGTGATATAATATTTTTTCACTCTTTGTACACTCCAGGATGTTTTACAATAACAATGTTTCATTTATGTACTCAAATATTTCACATTATGTTGCAATGTTTATTTTTGCTCTGATTGTAAACGTTGACCTATTCTTTGATTTGTATCTCTGCATGTTAGCAGTTGTGGTATTTATATATGCCACCTATGTGTGGCCTGAGATTTACTTTTATTAATTAAAGTTTTGTTCTGTTCAGTATAACAATGGCTTTTGACTCCATTAAGAATAAATATTTATGGCCAAGCGGTCTAAATTTAGGTCAGAAGTATTCCTATTGCTGTTGCAGTGACAAGTGTTTTCTTCTATCTGTAATGTGGAGACACCACAAGATCCTTTCATGTTAATATCTTGAATTATGACTTGATAGTTTCCACTTCAAGAGACAGTGTCCTTTATGACAAGTGGTCTTGACAGAATCCTTTGATAAAATTATACAGACACTATTCCAAAATACTTGAGCACTATTATTCACGCAACTGACCATTTCCAGTTGGCAGACAATTGATAAAAGTAGAGTGCTTTGTTAATAGTGTTTACACTGATCTTTAGTTGACCAGTGGTCAGTTCTTTGGAGACAACCATATGGTATGCCTGTCTGACTATTGTTAATAGTTCAGGGGCAATATGGGCTTTTAATGGAGTGTGGTAGAAGCTATTGTTGTACACGTTTTTGTTTTGTAAACATTGCTGATGTTTAAACTGTTGAATACTTCTTACAGATTATTGGTCATATTCTAGTATTGTAGGTATCAACAAACATCAAAGGCTTCAAACTAAATAACTTGTAATTAGCACAAACATTTATTTGTACCTGTTGGCAGGGATACAGGTTCATTTTAGGCTGTTGCACCAGTGACTTTATTTTTCATCTTTGGTGCAAGAAAGGTTGCACCGCTCCGGTGGCCTAATGGTTAGAGCATCTGCATCAGAAGCAGGAGGTCATGGGTTCGAACCCCGGCAGAGTCATTGTAAAGAATTACTGTCTCGCTAGGCACTCAGCATTAAGAGTTTAGTGTTAGGACTGTTTGTCCTGGTTTCAGGATAATGTGACAGGTGGGGACATCATGCTACATGTTCGCAACATGATGCCCCAGTGCTTGACATCACTATAAACTGCCACACTGCAGACATCATAGCGATATGACTGAAAAATTGTTAAAGCTATGTTAAAAATCCTAATCACACACACACACATGCAAGAAAGTTCATCCATTGATCCCACAAGGGAGACAGAAAATAAAGGTTAAAGATCATTGTAACTGATTTTAAACTGAATTGAATGCATCTGAAACTTGCTCAATAGAATGCATTCATTGCCAAAGAAGGTTATAAGGATCATTTTCATTGGATGACATAAATGTCTTACTGATTTTGATTGGCATAGCCAACATATGAGAGCATGTGATACATGATCATTGAAAGAAAATGTAAAGAAGAAGAGCTGAAATCTTCAGCAAAAATACTGATGCATTTATATCCATTGTATCGTACAAAGAGGAAAAATTGTGGACTCAGATGTCCAAAATAAATTCCCGTGGGAAATGGTTACTCCTCCATGAGAAATAGAGCAGGTTACGAATTAGGCAAATGTGACACAAAGCATATTGACCACATGCCTCTACATAGACAGAATGGGCAGTGTCTTGAGCCATACAGAGAAACTTTGTAATGTGGCAGCTAAGTTTCATTATTACAGTGAACTGAACACTTTATAGGGCAAAATTACCATGCAGGCTAATAAAAAGTTGGTCTATTGTAGAACTGAAAGGGTGGTTACAGTGTCACCTTCCAACAAGTGGAAATCAAAGTAAATTTATATCCTTTTATTTCAATTCTTTAGGCTACTGTCCTATGCTAAATACAAATAAAGGTCAGTGTATTCGAGTGCAGTAGGTCAGTGTATTAGAGTGCACTGCACTTCTGGTAGTATGACTAACTGTCAAACATTAAGTAGATTCTTGTCTAAGAACTAGTATTTAAAATGTGGTCTTAAAATTGAGGTACACACTGGCACTTAGCTTATTTGGTTTTTTCTCCCTAATACCTTGGTATATTGGAGAAAGCAATTATAGTAGTGTTCATCAGAAACTAGCAGTAAATTATTTATGGAATACAAGTTTAAGAAAAGTAGTCTCTATAGCAAATATTGAATTTATGGCTTGAACATCGAAACATACAAAAGTCCAGAGGAATGTAAAATGGTAATTCTTTGCCTAGATATTTCTCAGTGTTCTTGTAATGACTTCTATTTATTACAATAAATTGATATTTCTCAGTGTTCTTGTAATGACTTCTATTCATTACAATAAATTGATATTTCTCAGTGTTCTTGTAATGACTTCTATTCATTACAATACATAGATATTTCTCAACATTCCGTAGTTGTATTAATTACAATAAATTGATATTTCTCAGTGTTCTTGTAATGACTTCTATTCATTACAATACATAGATATTTCTCAACACAACATTCCTTTACTCTCTATGCATCATATATTTTGTTGACAGTTGTTTATTCTATGATGTCAATTTTGACAACGTACATTCGTTCTAATGTCTGAAAAAGTTAATGCATGAAATTTTTAAATCATACAAATATTTTCACTTGACAAAAGTTCATATAATCTTCTTTCACCGAGGCTGTATCAATTTAATTGTAACTATGTGCCCTATGATTTTTCATACTGTTTCTTTTCTTCTTCTCAATAATTACTATTGAGATTGCCATTATTAATCTAAGGCCTAAAAAAGAGTATTTTTTGTCAGCTGACTGTACCTGTTTATTGTTGCCAATCCTAGCACTTTTTCCCCCCGGATGAAATTTTCTTTTTCAAAAAACTTCCAGAAATTGATTTGTGCATCTAATTGAACCATTTTACCTATTACTTGAAGTGTGTTATACATTATGTATACTAACCATTACCTACCCCTAATTTTAAAACCAGTGCAGTAGGAAACAAGCATTTTTTGCTTGGCTTAATTCATTAAGCTTTTGACTTCACCAGTCACTCTTTAAAGGAATGCACAATGAAACCAAAGAAAAAAGAAATGTAGATGCTAATAATTTGGCAAGACAATAGAAATAAGAACAAAATGGATGAGAGAAAGAATGAATTAACAATAAATGAATATAAGAAAAGATATACAAAACAGGAAAATTGTCAAATATATGAATTTACAAACAAATGAAAATAAATAAGCAGATAATAAAGGACCATAACATTTTGCAAAATTGACATTAAAATTTTACTGTAACCAGGAATGGAAATTTAAAAAATACAAATTGCAACAGTGAAGGGATGTTACTTTGAGTGGGGGTTATATTTATTGTTTTTATTAGACAAAAAAAGTTATCCTCTTAGCCAGTAAATCACTTATCTCCTCAAATTAGAGGACTTGAAGACTAAAACGAGTCTTATATTTCTCTTTAATATTTTGTCTTTCAGCATTATTTTGTACACATTGATGTGTGCAGCTTGGCATAGTTCAGAGTGAAAGACAGTTCATTGTAAGCATCACATTGTGTACAAGCCAATTTTGTTCAGTTTGTCTCAAATCATTATGTGGGTACACGCCAAGTCTTTCGAGTAAATGACATCAAATTCTATTTATAGCAACAAGGTGAATTGAAAACCTGCCGTATTCAAATTCCAGTACAGGTAGAGGCTGTTAATGATCACAGTGGTTCAGGCTTTGGATATCTTATTTTCTACAATAAAAATATTAATTTTTCCATTGTTATATACTTGGAATTGGTCATTGTTGAATCAAGACTATTGCATGACTTGCTACTATTTCCTAGTCAAATAAATTGACTATAACTTGCACAGTGCATGCCATAGTTGTAGTGTGCAATGAAATTGTAGAAAACATGCTGTAATCTGACTCAGCAAGTATTGATTCAAACATAATGCTGGAAAAGTGAACATTTATTGCAGAAATTAATAAATCCATAATTTAAGTGCCTGTGATAATGATATGTGTTTGAATTTCTCAAATAAACAAGATACAGGTCTGGTTATTTGCGGCACTATTTTTTGGTTGCGTTTTTTTTTTCTTCTAACTGACCCCAGTTTTTGTTCTGGTAGGGGCCATTGGGCCGCACTTTTACATTTCTGAATGAACATTTGGGATAACATAACATATAGATCTTAGTCACAGGTGTGGGTTAACTAGGTTCTCAACTCGTGTAGTTGTGTCTGCCATTTCATTGACTCAGAAGTATTGATCGGTGTCCAAATCTGGACCTAATAATTTACCAGTTCTAACTTTAGTTCCAAAGATGCTGCTATGCAGAAGATTGAAGTACTATTCCGGTGAGGACTTGATGTTTTATGAATACGACAGGGCATTCAACAAGGACAAGAAAAAAAACTATTTGTTTATGGTAAACTATTGGAACAAGTAACAAGAAAATGACAACCCACAACCTCTAGATTAAACCTCTGTGGGGGAAGGTCGTATGCCTTCCACTAATGGTTTTTTTTATTATTTCTTTGGTTTAAATTAAAGCCTAGGCTGGGGGCCCATGGGTAACCAAGTGGTCTAAAACACTCGCCTTTGCCAATAACTTCCATCTCACCTCTGTTCGCATGGTTTTGAGTCTTGGGCTTGGCCAATGTATATATGTGAGAAAGCATGCTATTAACTTGTGGGTCAGTGGTTCTTACCATGGTTTTCCCAGGGTCTTCCTCCACCAGTTATACTGGCTGTCATGTTAATGACTCAGAAAAATGGTGTTACATCCAAAAGCAATAGCAACAACAAGACTATCACAAAAGTCATACTGGTCAAGTAGGACTATTTCAGTAATTGGTGGCCTTCTTCAAAAGTTGATTTCACCTACCTTTTTAATGGCAATTATTAACTTTATTTGGATCTCTATAAATCCATATTCCTTTGGAAAATCGTTATTTACAAATCCCGAGATAAACTTAAATCATGTGGACATTTTGGACAAGGTTAAGGTAAAGATGGGATTCGCTGTAAGCCAGGCAACGTGATGTCACAATGAAAGCAATGTGTATTGAAAACATACGTACCTCCCAGATATTTGTTACGATATACCTGATTTATCATTTCTTCACCAAGTTTAGTACCTGGATACCATCGTCAGAGTCTGTAGCAATTAATAATATTCATCTGGAAGTTCTTTGATGACATTAAATATGCAGAGCATTCAATATTCAGGATTGAATACATATTGGTTTTAGTATTAAATGTTAGAATAACAATTCAAATTTGTTTTAATTTGAATAAATATTCTAAGACGAATCCAACTGCAAACTGCACAGGCCCAGATCTGAAGTTGCATAATGTGCTGGCAGATCTCAGTCTGTGCAGTTTCTTAGGAGTAATAAATAGAACAATCAGCATAGACCCTGATCTGCACATCCATTATGCTACGGCAGGTCAGGATCTTTGTTATTTGCATGTTGACTTGACTTAAAAGTGAATATATACAATACTTAGATGTCAGTTTAATGTCTTTATGAGAATAGACAGCACTGCCATACAAAGACACATTACATGGTAACTAATGTAACATCAGGGCTGGGCAGTCATTCACTTTTAAGATTTGGAGTCTTAGACATCATAAAAGATGCCTCCATGCTTCCACTGTCTTGTGTTTCTTTGGCTGTAGTGTGTCTCAGTGAGTATTGAATAACAAGGAAACAGAATGACCAATTAATTGCTTGGAATAATGATGGGCACCCTATGTCAAATGTTCCACACACTGAGTTAGCAATGGGTCATTTCAGCTCTCAGTGGGATATATTTGGCAATTATGTGTTTTTGAAGACATGTACAAACGGAATAATGTTAACAGAATCAATGACATCCTGGATTTGAACTTACAATGTGTATTTTTGGCCAGGAGGTCTAAGTTTAGGTAAAAGCTCTTCCATTTCTACTATCCATCACTTTCTAGAAATAGGAAAACTGACCATTAGGGAGTCATCCAGAAATTTCTTTCATGATAATATCTTGAATTATGGCTTGATAATTTTCCTGTACTGGAAATGCCATTGGTCATGACAAGTGGTCTGTACAGCAGTCCTTTGATAAAGTTATATTGATCCCATTCTTGGATACTCAAACACCATTATTCACTTAAATGACCATTTCTAATTGACAGTTGATAAAAGTAGAGTACATGTACTTTGTTAATAGTGTTTACACTAATCTTCAGCTAACTAGTGGTCAGTACTTTGGACAAAGCCATATGGTATCCCAACCTGGCCATTTTTAAACTGGTTTAAGTCAGTAGTAATATGGGCCATCAGTGGATCAAGAGGGAGACATTGTTGTTTTTGTTGACATTGATGATGTTCAAATTATTGGATAACGGTGCTTTTCCATAGATCAAGGCTGTCTGTCAATTTTCCTCTGTCTATTGAAGCAGATACCAGTCTCAATTTCACAGGTGTTATCATAAATTTAGATTGCTTTCATTTTGGTTTTCAGTTTGTATCCATTATGTGGTGCAATTTAACTCTACAACAACAACAATAATAATAATAATAATAATAATGATAATAATAATGACTTTATTTAAAGAGGGTAACACCATTAGCTAAGAACTAATCTACCTTGAGGACCTCATACAAAGGAATTTATTTATTTTAGCTGCATCTCTGAAGCCACTGGATATATTGGGTTGGGAAGAAGGAAATAGAGTGGGCATTTCTAACCTAAACTGGAATACTATTCCAGAGCAAAGTTCCAGAGTATTGGAAACTTTTTTAAAAATAATTCCTTATTTGGTTTGGGACTTCTATACTGTTTGGTAGATATATATATACCAGAAGTTTATGAATATTGTACACATTATCCTTTTATATGATATTTGCAAAGTTACAAATAAATTAGAAAATTGTAATTTACAGTGAAATAGAGAGTATTTTTAATCAATTCTCCATCTTTTCCTTACTCATTTTCCCCCAGAGATTCAAATGTTCCTTTTACCTGAACTGTGGAACTCACATCTCCGTCATGAACCATAACTGTGAAATGAAGCTTTTTATTTATCATGTGTTCTTTTCACCTGGTTGCCTAACTACCTTTGATAAATATTTTTGCTAATTTAAGTTAGTTTAGTTATATTATTTATTTAAAAATATCATCAATTGAAATTAGTTGATGTGACACACAACCATGACAGGATGGATTTGCATGTCTTTTAACTGTCTTATTAATTCCACCCAGTATATTTTATACAACAGGCTTTATTAATGTGCTAATACAAAGCAGGTCAGCTTTTAATTGAGTGTAACAATACAACAAAAATATATTTGTGTGCAATTCAATTTACATTTTTTGAACTTGACCTTTAGTGGGTGCCATGTAGCCATTATTGTACTGAGATGCCATAAAACACTACATACATGTGTGCATATAAAAATGATAAGAATAAAGAGCCAGGTGACTTACCACTGAAAGTAACTTACATGAAGTATATATTTTGAACTGACTCTCACCTTCAATATGTGCATCAAAACTACAAAATTATAGATGCATTAATGATTTGGCAGCCTTCCTCCTAACTTTGATTAGTACAGCTTGACTTTTTCAAGAAATATTGCTTATGAGGCCCAAAAGTGGGTACAGGTGTTTCAAGCCAGTGAAATGGAGCTCAAAAGAAGGTGCATTATTGACTGCTTATCTGGGGCTAGGCTGTTTGACAATATAGGCAAGAGTAAAATACAGACTTGGAAGGTACTATTTTACAAACACCAATGAAATAAGGTAGGTCTATTTGGCATAAATTGTCATCTTGCCCACAAAATACAAAATAATTAACTTTAAGAGGTTTAGTTAGATCTATTTTAGAATATGTTTGTACAGTTTAGGCTCAAGATTTCAATAATGTTGGTAACATTGGTGACTTTCTTCTTGTATTTGTTGCCAAGAATAGTTGGTTTGTGGAAGTTTGAATTATCTCCCCTGGTCTACACTCTACAAAAAGCTGCATTTTCTGTACTGCTATTTCTGTTTTGATTTTTTTTCTGCTTTCCTCCTTTATAATCCGTTTTATTTTCAGATCAAGCTTGCAATATCATCGGCAAACATTTCATTGTTTTACATTCATCTTTCATAGGCTGTCTAGCCATAAAGTCACCAGAGTTAAAGCTCTCTCTCTCTCTCTCTCTCAAGCAAAATTATTTGGGCAAGAAAAAGAAATGCAAAATAAAAAAATAAATTTAATTACTTAATATTAGTTGTTTAATTTTACAGATAAAGAAACCATGGTAACAGATGCAGGTAAGCTGTATGTCCTTGACACTCTGCTTCAACGGTTAAAGGATGAAGGTCACCGTGTCCTCATTTACTCCCAGATGACAAGAATGATTGACCTACTGGAGGTATGTTACATCATTTTATTTTGTCAAGCCAGCATTTAGCAGATATTGAAACATGAGTAAACATCTTCCAGAATTGTTATCATCAACATTAAGTCATATCTCACCTGGCTATAAGATCAATCAAGCTTATACATGGCATTGCATCTGTTGTCTGTCCATCAATAATTGCATGTTGCCATATTTATAATCTAATTTCTAATCTAATCTAATTTCAAACAGAAATCTGGACAAGACACACACACACACACACCATTCGTACAATTCTTCATGGTACCAGATATAATTTTCTCTGCAGTTGCACTTAAAGACGTGACATGTTCCTGTTTGTCAAACAACAAAAAAATTCGGGAAATATCAGTAATGGCTTCTCATACTTTTAATTTACACACATGCTGATTATCTTTCATCACCTGCAACTTGGTTGGGAGTCTAGAGCCCTGAACATTACCAATTGTGAGCTCATAAATAGGGTTATCTATGCACAATGCTTCAACGGTTCGAGTCAAAAAAGGCTCTCTTGATTCCTGTCCTTGCAATGGGAACGTGTTTGATTGCTTAGTCAAGCAGCATACAGGGTGATTTCAAACCAAGCAACTGGTCATCGCGAATGAGGCTCTGTTTCACAACAATATTAGTATACCCTGTCTCTTGTAAAACGGTGACTTCTTGTCCACTGAAGGTACCACTGGACATCAGTACCCTTGCCTCGAGGAAATACATGTGCCAATCAATTGAATAGCACCCTGACTGATCCCTGCAGCCCCCCCCCCCCCCCCATACTGTATCCAAGTTATGCTGGGAAACAGTATGTTTTCTGCTTACTGACCATCTGCCTTTAATGGCAACTGCGACTCTCTGGACTAACCCCTTTCGCTTAGGATGAAATGTGACCCCACTCTTTGCAAGTGAAATATAGATTGTCTTTGTGATTTCCCTTTTTATCCATACCAGGTTTTTCAGGGACCTTAGGTTTCTTGTCCTTTCCTGATTCCCAGCTTTACTGTCTCTTGAGATGACATCCTGAGAACCTCCCCGAGCTTCAGTGAATAAATCCACCTGTGTGGCTATGTAATATATTTTTGTGAAGGGCTTTTCTGTCAAGAACAGATGTAACTCCATTCCACAAGTTGTCAATAGCTGGTCTCAAAGCAAGAAAACGATAAGACCCTCAAATGTCCTAACAACTTCACCACATTCCACCTATCATTGCAAATAATTGCCCCTCCTACTGCCAAACTGGGTGAATGTTTTGCCTCTCTCATGTTTGCTGTACTTAAACTTCTTCCGAAACTCTTGCACGGTTAGCTTGTAGCTCTTCAGAATTGCCTCCTTCATTGTGAGGTAATTTAACGAATGGACTGCTTGTAAATGGGAATATGCATCTAATGCTTTACCCTTTAGCAACGCACTAAGATGAAGCGACCAATCATATTTTTTTCCATTTCTGGACACTAGTGTACCTTTTAAACCTGTTTAGATAGGTATCCATGTTATCCTTGTTGTCCTTGTATGGGGGCAATTTTGGACCTCTCAGTTTAGAATTATGCTCCCCCTCCCTTTTGGCTTGAAAAATGTCAGAACTTGTATGCTCCTTCTCTCTATTTCTATCTTCAGTGCTTCAAACCTCATTTGTTTCTCCCTTTCTAATTTCCTGTCCTATACTTCTTGAAGCAGTTCTATCTTTGCCCTCTCTGCTGGCTTTTCTAACTCTATCTTCAACTTCTCTAATTCTATCTTTTCCCTCTCTGCTTCCCTTTCCCATCCTATCCATTCTTTTTCGGCCTGTGTTTCTATCTTCTCATTCTCGGCCTCCCTTCTTTCCCACTTGACCTGTCACTCCATCTCTAATTTCTCCTTTTCAGCCTTTTCTAATTCCATCAACTCCTTCTTGGCTTCCCTTTCTATTTCTCTCTGATCCCTTTCCTGAGCCTGTTCTTCCTGAATAAATTTTCTAAGTGACTCCCCCCTCATAACTAAACTGTTTCCCCATTTCCACCAAATCTTTCAATAATGTCATTTTTACAAATCTGCTATGATGACCAACTTAAAGTACACTGCGATGCAGATATGTGTAATTACTAACTTTAAAAATAAAAATAACTGTATTTTCCATCTTTTCTTAGAAGTCAACAAAAATATATGAACTGTGATGTACAATAGAAAATTAAACTTAATAAAGTAATGTTAGATGATTACTCAACCTCACAAAGTCTTGTCAGGAACATCACAGTCTGAAACACACATGAGTACGTACAAAACTAATGAAAAAATTAGTTTTAGTGATCTGTTGAATCGGATCCCACTTCCAACACCATTGTAACAAGATAAATGGGTTGGGGTCGGATTATAACAGAACACTTTTGATGGTGACAAAAATACAATGTTTATTGATGCATGATTCATTGGAAAAGACTGTTTGATTCATGCACCAACAAAATCCAGATATTGGATATTTTAATAAAATATGCATGAGCCAGATAATATTGTGATTTAAATGAAATGGGTACTGATATATAAGAAAAAAACTTAAATAGTAAAAAGATACAATGATAAATAATTCAAAGTGATTCCACACAAACAATGGAAAATATGATAATGCATAAACATTGACAATTTCCACATGAAAATGATATTGTTCACTCAAATATTGAAATATGATTGATAGAGTTTTCACTCAAATAGTGAAATATGATATGAAACATTGGGGCATATATCTTGGGGAGTTGAACAAATCTGAAAGTTCTTCTCAGCCCCATCGTTCTGTGGAATGGTTGAGGAGCCACCACGAATGGCCTGCCCCTCCTGGTATACCTAAAGACCCATAGAATCTCTTATTCTCTGCAGATCCGTTGGTCCAGAAGCCATGGTTCTTCACCACGTGATAACATTTATTTTCTTTTGGGCCAACATCACCCACCAACAGCAGCACAATGGGTACAACACAACCCAAATTAGCTCCACGGCTAAACAACACCTACAATACAGTGCATATATGGAGATACAGCATAATTCATTCCATCACTCCTTCACCCCTTCAGCACTACACTCAACATTCGCCAGTCACCATTCAGTCAGTCATCAATCAGTCGGCTAAAAATATGTCTGAATCCGTATACTACAAATTATACGGTCATGTATAACAGCACATAATGACATCATGTACTGTAAACTTGAGTTGATTATTTTATACAAATTATATCATCAGGATTATTATGCAAGATGATAATCAGGTTCAGAAGTGAATCTGTATCTGACAAGAATCTTACAGTACTTAACACCTTCTCTTCCTTAATAAATTACGAATATAAGCATTCTGTTAAGTTACTTACAGGTAAACTAAGAAACAGACTATAACATTGCATTATACTACACAAGTTGGAATTACCAAAAATACAAGATAACCGTGATAGTAAAACAGTTATATCCTATAATATAAATAGGAAAATAATATTTAAATCTACAACTCACACCACATTAAAGTAGAATGGTCACTGACATGACTTTTCATAACATGATGTTTTACTCTATGGTGAGGTAATTTATGCACAGGCCATATGGCCATACATTGTCTGTGCACTCTAGGCATATTGGTTTTCCCATCGTAAGCACTTTGCTCATGCAGCATGGGATGAACCAAACTCACCATTTTGAAATAATATATGATATACATAAACTACACTTGGGTAATGCTGTACACAGAAGATGAAACCAGAGTACACGTATTTCATCCAAATAATAAATAATTCATAAATATATACAGTTCTGTGACAGTGGGTTTATATTATCAAAATATCCAAACATTTGATAATGAATCAGATCCATGCATGTTAATGAGGTCATCTTGCATCTCATTGGCTGACCTTGATACCACTCAGGAGGTCATATTTCTGATCATTTCCAACAAACTAGGATTATATGCTTATATCATTTAGCTCAGATCAGAGCAGTAATGATCGAGATTCACCATCATAAGTTAGTTGATCTTGCATCTGACTGGCTGAACTTGTGATGTGATCTTGCCTCTGATTAGTCAAGTTTGTTGCTGTGGAAAAAATATCTTTGATCTGATTTTGATCAAACTTTAAATGTGAGCTGATATCATCAAGATCTTGTATGATTTTGAAAATGAGTGCAATCCATTATTGAGAATGATCTTGGAGCTGACTGGCTGTCTTTGTTACAAGTATTTACAAATTCACTTTAATAACTCCCAGGATAGGTTAGAATTCAGCTAGGGCAAGCTCACATTTTAAGTTTTGTGTCCAAGAAGTCAGTATAGAGAGTGAGAAAGGGGGCATGTTCTGTTCATAATGCTTTATACCCAGTGATCTTGCCACAGTACATGTATCAGCACCTTAATTCAGTGTTTATGTGCAACATAAGCTTCTAATACCTTCATTCAAGTGAGCAATCTTGCATTTTCTAATGCTGTAAATATGAACTATTTAAAGCAAGATGTATATATGTATGTATGTATTTTTATATGTGTGTGTGTTTATATATATATATATATATATATATATATATATATATATATATATATATATATATATATATATATATACATACTTGTACATTTTAATGGTAATCCTTGAACGTATACAGGATTCACCAACTTTCAGGTCCTAACCAAGTCTCAGGAAGTTTGTGACCTCACAGACTAAGTAAGCAATTGGGTTGTCAAAGATTGATGCATTTTGCCAATTTTAAGGTGAACAGGTGTTACTTGATAATTATAACTTGCGAGATTTCTTTGACAGGTGTTTGGAAATTAAAGACACTTGTCATTAATGATTAACAAGCAGGAGGTTCAAAGCCTAATTGATGTAAGTGTTCTCAGTTTTAAGAGTCGTCTTGGCAGACATTTTGATACATGTAACTGATTTCAAGGCAATCAAATCATAATTCATATGTACATGGATAAAATAAGTGTTCACAAATCCTTTGGTTGTGAGTAGCAATATCTTGTTTCTAGCTTTCATTGTTGTTGGATGTAGTTCATGAGGTCAGCCTGGTTTAATCTGCCTGTTGACATCTTAGGTTATTGCTTTAAAGATCACTTATCAAGCCCCTGATTTTATTATCTGCCTATTTGCATTATAAAGTGTGGCTTTAAAAAAAAAAAATCACTTATCTGGTCTGCACCCCGGTTTCATCCAGCAATTTTATTATTTGGTGTTGCTTTAAAAATCACTTGTCCAGTTCACACCCTAGAGGAAGTTGAATGTGCCTGGCTTATATAATTAAGATCTTGGACAAGTTCATTAATGTGTATGAAGCACACATTATAATGGTGTGATCTTGCATCTGACTAGTTGATCTTGTTACCAATCTAAAAGTCATTCTTCTGAAAACCTTAGACAAACGAGTTTCCATTACACATTCACACTACATATAAAATTTTACCTGCCCAGCAAAATTCTTTACTTGTTCCGAGTCACCAGATCGGGAAGTTTTCCAATCCTGAAAGGTTGCATTGGTCAATAATTATTATTTTATGTTATGCTTGTCATATTTCTCTTTACAACTTTGTGTGATGAACTTGTCACCTCATTAATTAGGATGCATTCTTGAAAGCATTTATAGTACACCCTTCCTCCTAATACAGTTGTAACTATTTTATTTTCAGTTATTTCATCTACCAAATGGTCCAGAACTTGAATTGATAAGACATTTGCTTTTTAAGTTTTCTTTCTAAAGAGAGAAGTTTGTGCTGAACAATATTCCCATGAGCTGTTTAAATTAGATTAAGATTTGAACACAAAATTTGGTTTGAAAATCAAATTTAATTGCCTATCTTTTAGAGCTTAGTCCCAGAAAACTAAGTTATAATCAATACTTTCTAACTAAGTACTGCACGAAGTACTTCTAGATAACAAGTAACTAAGTGCTCCTGATATAACATTGCTGAGACCTGTTTCCAAAAGTCACCAAAAAGTTCAGTGCAGCTTGCAAATTTGATCTGAAGAGAGGGGCAAAATTTGGCATTTAATTCATAAATCTTTAGTGTTTTCAGTCAGTACCCTGCTTGGATTCAGTAAACAGCATAACATGTATTTTCTTAGAAGTAAAACACCTTGCTTACTTGGATACTTAGTTCGTTATTGATTTACTTACTAACTTGCTTGCTACCTTGCTTACTTATTCTCAGTAGTCTCTTGAATTATATAAGACCCAAGTGACCATCCCAGTGGCCTAAGTGGTTAGAATATCTGCCATGGATGCAGACGGTCGAAGTTTTGAACCCTGGCTGAGTCATACCAAAAACTTATAAAAGTGGTACTAGCAGCTGCCTCACTTGGCGGTCAGTATTAAGAGGTTAGTGTTAGGACTGGACAGCCTAGTTTCAGGATAATATGACTGGGTGGGACATGATGCCATGTGTGTGTGGCATGATGCCCCAGTGCTAGACATCAATATGAACTGCCACACTGCAGACATCATAGTGATATGACTGAAAAATTATTAAAGTTATATTTAAAATCCAAATCACACATATACAGACAACAGACCCAAGCACCCTTTTGATTCTAACAAAAAATAAAATAAGTTCCCCAGATGAAATACCATTTACCTGCAGATAGCATTTACAAATCCTCTAGTTATTTTAGCCCTGTGTCATTTGGAATAGACAGTATTAGGTGAGTAACCATCTACTCAAATCAATCCCATCTCACCTTGTTACATCAAACAATCCATACATCCATGCAAATCAGTCCCATCTCAACAGATCACCATGTTACATCAAACAATCCATGCAAATCAGTTCCATCTCACCAGGTCACCTTGTTAATCAACAATCCATACCGCTCAGTTCCATCTCACCAGGTTACCTTGTTACATCAAATAATCCATGCAAATCTTTCCCATCTCAACAGATCACCATGTTACATCAAACAATCCATGCAAATCAGTTCCATCTCACCAGGTCACCTTGTTAATCAACAATCCATACCGCTCAGTCCCATCTCACCAGGTTACCTTGTTACATCAAATAATCTATGCAAATCTTTCCCATCTCACTGGATCACCTTGTTACATCACACAATCTGTGCATCCATGCAAATCAGTTCCATCTCACCAGGTCACCTTGTTGCATCCAAACAATCCATGTAAAGCGGTCCCATCTCACCAGATCACCTGCTACATGTAAGAATCCATGCAAGGCATTGAATGAATATGTAATATTCCAAGCAGTTGGATTGATTCATTTTGCAGTTTTAAATGCGACAAATTTGAAAGAAGTAAAGAGGACCATGTGGCTCACAAATTCCTGCTGCATAATAGGACTCTTGGTATCTGTCATAGGTCCCAAATTCCTGCTGCATAATAGGACCCTTGGTATCTGTCATGTGTCCCAAATTCCTGCTGCATAATAGGACCCTTAGTATCTGTCATGTGTCCCAAATTCCTGCTGCATAATAGGACCCTTAGTATATGTCATGTGTCCCAAATTCCTGCTGCATAATAGGACTCTTGGTATCTATCATGTGTCCCAAATTCCTGCAGCATAATAGGACCTTTGGTATCTATGTGTCCCAGATTCCTGCTGCATAATAGGACCCTTAGTATATGTCACGTGTCCCAAATTCCTGCTGCATAATAGGACCCTTGGTATCTATCATGTGTCCCAAATTCCTGCTGCATAATAGGACCCTTAGTATATGTCATGTGTCCCAAATTCCTGCTGCATAATAAGACTCTTTGTATCTGTCATAGGTCCCAAATTCCTGCTGCATAATAGGACCCTTGGTATCTGTCATGTGTCCCAAATTCCTGCTGCATAATAGGACCCTTAGTATATGTCATGTGTCCCAAATTCCTGCTGCATAATAGGACTCTTGGTATCTATCATGTGCCCCAAATTCCTGCAGCATAATAGGACCTTTGGTATCTATGTGTCCCAGATTCCTGCTGCATAATAGGACCCTTAGTATATGTCATGTGTCTCAAATTCCTGCTGCATAATAGGACCCTTGGTATCTATCATGTGTCCCAAATTCCTGCTGCATAATAGGACCCTTAGTATATGTCATGTGTCCCAAATTCCTGCTGCATAATAAGACTCTTTGTATCTGTCATAGGTCCCAAATTCCTGCTGCATAATAGGACCCTTGGTATCTGTCATGTGTCCCAAATTCCTGCTGCATAATAGGACCCTTAGTATATGTCATGTGTCCCAAATTCCTGCTGCATAATAGGACCCTTGGTATCTGTCATAGGTCCCAAATTCCTGCTGCATAATAGGACTCTTGGTATCTGTCATATGTCCCAAATTCCTGCTGCATAATAGGACCCTTGATATCTGTCATGTGTCCCAAATTCCTGCTGCATAATAGGACCCTTGGTATCTATCATGTGTCCCAAATTCCTGCTGCATAATAGGATCCTTAGTATATGTCATGTGTCCCAAATTCCTGCTGCATAATAGGACCCTTGGTATGTCATAGGTCCCAAATTCCTGCTGCATAATAGGACTCTTGGTATCTGTCATAGGTCCCAAATTCCTGCTGCATAATAGGACCCTTGGTATCTGTCGTGTCCCAAATTCCTGCTGCATAATAGGACCCTTAGTATATGTCATGTGTCCCAAATTCCTGCTGCATAATAGGACCCTTGGTATCTGTCATAGGTCCCAAATTCCTGCTGCATAATAGGACCCTTGGTATCTGTCATAGGTCCCAAATTCCTGCTGCATAATAGGACCTTTAGCATCTGTCATAGGTCCCAAATTCCTGCTGCATAATAGGACCCTTGGTATCTGTCATGTGTCCCAAATTCCTGCTGCATAATAGGACCCTTGGTATCTGTCATAGGTCCCAAATTCCTGCTGCATAATAGGACCCTTGGTATCTCTCATAGGTCCCAAATTCCTGCTGCATAATAGGACCCTTGGTATCTGTCGTGTCCCAAATTCCTGCTGCATAATAGGACCTTTAGTATATGTCATGTGTCCCAAATTCCTGCTGCATAATAGGACCCTTGGTATCTGTCATAGGTCCCAAATTCCTGCTGCATAATAGGACCCTTGGTATCTGTCATAGGTCCCAAATTCCTGCTGCATAATAGGACCTTTAGCATCTGTCATAGGTCCCAAATTCCTGCTGCATAATAGGACCCTTGGTATCTGTCATGTGTCCCAAATTCCTGCTGCATAATAGGACCCTTGGTATCTGTCATAGGTCCCAAATTCCTGCTGCATAATAGGACCCTTGGTATCTGTCATAGGTCCCAAATTCCTGCTGCATAATAGGACCCTTAGCATCTGTCATATATCCCAAATTCCTGCTACATAATAGGACCCTTGGTATGTTAACTCAAACATTGTCACATGGACAAGGTGCATTATATGGGATGTCCAGGCAGTGAGAAATGATAAGGATGACTGGAAGTAATGTTTTACTGGGAGTCATCTCCAAATCAGCAGATGAAGTAAAAATAGGCTTCAAAAATAGGCAATTCATAAGCCAACAAATGCGATTATAATCACTTTTTTCCCTGCTAGGTTCCATCCTATTTAAGATATGGTACCTTAATTCCAAAAAGAAAAGAAAAGTAATAGAAGTTGATGAAAATTAACTGAAAATGAACAAAAGAAATCAAAATTAACTAAAAAGAAAGTAGTTTTAATATTGCTTATTAACGAATACATTTAGTGGTTGAAAATTGCTAAGGGTTCATTAGCAGGTGTATTTTAAATAAGGGGCTTGAGTCTTATAATAACTCCTCATATCTTTTTCTTTCTTTCGTGGTTTAAATATTTACAGTTGTCAAATTTATCCTTGGTGTGGTTAGCCAATGGATTTGTATCTTGAACTTGTGTTGGATACATGGGAACTTGCATCTTTGATTGACTAGAAGTGTTTTTATAGGGGATTTATTTGCTGTCTTCATGCCCGCCCTCTAAAAACCAACTACTTAGTTGTGCAAAATTTCATAGTCAACTAAATTAGCATAATTGTTCAAAATAGCTCAAAATAATACTTTACACATTAAATGCATGTGTATTCACAGAATACTAGTGGAGTGCATTTAGAATCCTATTTTCAGTAAAAACTATTTCATGTCTCTGAGTTCATTTTTTGGTTCTTTTTAATTCATTTCTTTTTATTATTATTTTTTTATTAATTTTTCTCATGTTTTAAAAGATTTTGCTGATTAAGAATACCCTGCTTTAGCTGTACACAACAGGAATTCTCCATTGTCACCAAAATATAAGAAAAGCAGAAGTGCATATGAGAGTAAAGGACTAGAGTGATGACAAATTTATAAATAAAAAGGTTATTTGATCTGGCATATTTTATTTGCTTTAACAGTTTAGAAAGTGCTAAAACTGGCAGTTGCATTTTAGGGCCCGATTATGAGACCCAGGTTGGTCCTAGAAAAATTTAAAATCTTTCAAGTACTACATGTTTCATATTTTAGATTGGAAGGGTTACTTAAGCACCCTCTTTTTAAAAACAAAAATATTTCTAATTGTTTGAAAAATGCTTCTTTTACTCCATTCCCCATCAAAGTGGAAATATTTTGCATTCAAATATACTATATATACTCACTTATAAGCCACAATATGTGCCAGTACATAAGGGTCTATGTTTTGTGTTCTACTTATTAGTCCTAACGAGCTGCATAGACCCATATCTGCCAGTGCATTATATGCCATCAGGTCAGGGTTTATGTTCTACTGATTACTCCTAAAAAAAGCTGCATAGATCCAGATCTGCTGGTGCATTATGTACTGGCAGAACTGGGTCTGTGCAGCTAGCAGTTGAACACGTCTTATAAACATGCATATATGGTAATTAAAAAAACTTTTGGAACAACCTGAACAGTTTGCAGACAATAAGTTATGAATTTAATATTACTGTCAACAGATTTCCCTTATGTAGGATAATTATTTATTTGAAATCTATAGTTTAATGATTAGGTATTAGTTTTTGTGGGATTTAAAATTTCTTAGTAATTTCTGTTGCAGTTCAAACCTTGAGGTTTGAATCATGGTAGTGTATAACTTCATGGCTGATTTACGTCATTGTACGAAGTTGTACCTTAAGACAGTTTTCAGTTAAGATGGTTACTTCAAAAGGAAAGAGAACAATACTGTTTTGACATCTGTCTAGTTCAGACCCTTAAATATTTGTGGTTTATTATAGGTGGACATTAAAGTAGTAGAATTGTGGGACTAGATTTCCCTCACATAGAGGGAATGTATAGACAACCCCAACAGGTGCTTTTGTCAAAACCTGTGGCTCTTTTTGTCCCAAACTGTGTCCTTTTGTGAGTTTGAACTACTGGCGTCATCAGCCATGTCTAATTTCTGCTAATCATGATCATTAACTCTGTAATTAAAAATTAGGCCAGCATTGGGATCAGTTCACTCCTGACATGTTTCACAGTAAGAGAAAGTTTGATCTTCTTTTGGAGCTTTGAATTTAATTTTGCTTCAAAATTTGCACTTTTTATTGCTGGAGACCCAATAACCTTGAGTTAGTAAAACCCTATTGTCAAAGTCTGGTCAATTTTGCTGGGGAGACTCTTTGTTAATATGATTATTAGCAGGTGCTTGATGGGGTTACAGACCTTAATTATGGACTCAATGCCTTACAGAAGTCACTTTATTTTGTACCAGCTGCCCAAGTAGCTTAAAGCTTTAAATAATCCCACAGAATATTGGAGTGATGGGAACAACCATTTTGCCCCAAGAGTTTGTTTTTTATTACAGAAAATACTACCTTGTATTGAAATGTGATGTTGGGGTTAAATAAAGGCATAGGTCAGCTGCACAAAGTGTATGTTATTTTGATGACTGCTACACACGTAGATCACTGGAATTGAAAAATTAGCCGACTGGGCAAAGCTATAATAACACTTGACATCGGGCATAGGGACAGTTTTCACAGAAAGCACACCTGGCCCTGTAGTCAAAAAACAACCTGAGCAAGAGCATTTTTGTTTGGGGGTATTTTTGGTGTTTGACAAATATATGATACCAAGGCAATTCAAGTAGAGTGCCTAATCCAGAGATGCTCCATGGTACCAATCCTGTCTCAGGGCAAGTGGAATGCCTTCTTCAGACATGCTTCATGGTGTCAATTCTGTCTCGAAACAAGTGGAATGCCTTCTTCAGAGATGCTTCATGGTGCCAATTCTGTCTCGGAGCAAGTGACTTTACTCCAGCTGCCTTGATATTATAGAACTGTTTGTGTTCATTGCGTTGTTAGACACCTAACAAATACATTTTTGTATTCGGGTCTTTCAGTCTGTTTCATGAACACATCTTAGATAAAATTTAGATGTTCCATTGGGGGTACTGCACATCAAAATAGGAAACTCTTGAGTAAGTTTTCCAACTCTGACAACATCATTTTTTGAGTTAGTAAGCATTATTAGAGTCCTGTGATATCATTGTAATATACAGATGTATAGAGCCCAACACATGTATCTGAAATCTTTGGTAATTATACTTCTATTCTGAGTAAAGTTATTAAGAATCAGCATTTTTGGGGTTTGATAAGATTTTGAATTTATTGATTTCATAGTTGTGTTACAAGAAGGCCAGGTTTAGATAACTCTCTCTCTCTCTCTCTCTTTTACTTTATGTACACTGTTAAATGCAGATTTGTGACTCAAGACTTAATCACAAAGATGCTAATGATGCCTTTTAGAATGTGTAAAATGCCTTATTGACCAGGATACATTGAATGTGTAAAATGCCTTATTGACCAGGATACATTGAATGTGTAAAATGCCTTATTGACCAAGATACATTGAATGTGTGTAAAATGCCTTATTGACCAGGATACATTGAATGTTTAAAATGCCTTATTGACCAGGATACATTGAATGTGTAAAATGCCTTATTGACCAGGATACATTGAATGTGTTAAATGCCTTATTGACCAGGATACATTGAATGTGTAAAATGCCTTATTGACCAGGATACATTGAATGTGTGTAAAATGCCTTATTGACCAGGATACATTGAATGTGTAAAATGCCTTATTGACCAAGATACATTGAATGTGTAAAATGCCTTATTGACCAGGATACATTGAATGTGTAAAATGCCTTATTGACTAGGATACATTGAATATGTAAAATGCCTTATTGACCAGGATACATTGAATGTGTTAAATGCCTTATTGACCAGGATACATTGAATCTGTAAAATGCCTTATTGACCAGGATACATTGAATGTGTGTAAAATGCCTTATTGACCAGGATACATTGAATGTGTGTAAAATGCCTTATTGACCAGGATACATTGAATGTGTTAAATGCCTTATTGACCAGGATACATTGAATGTGTAAAATGCCTTATTGACCAGGATACATTGAATGTGTAAAATGCCTTATTGACCAGGATACATTGAATGTGTTAAATGCCTTATTGACCAGGATACATTCGGTTTTATGACAGCTGGAGAGAGTGTTCTTTCAGTCATCAAGTACTGTAATTTTAAATGTGCATGAAAAATCTGGAACATTTCTCAGTTGGATTGTTTTTATTGATAAAATGCACCCTAAACAGCAACAGTTTGTGCTTAGAGCAATATCATAACAGCTTTGGTCTTAATGCTAAAATTACTCTGTGTTATATCATTTCTTTATGCTTCTTTTTGGTCAGTTTGTGTTCATATGAAAATGCGCTGTGTGTGTAGAACTGGTAAACTTTCTTGGTTGTTTAGAATATGGTGTGTATTGTTTCCTGATATAGCAATATTTAGATTAATTCAGTAATCTACAAGTGAACATTAGACAAATATTTTTGTTCTTAGGATTGCTGTACAGTCAATAGATTAAAAATGAAAATCTTGTGTTTTTGTTGTATGTTATGAATTGTGAAATAGATCAATGGATGCCAATCAAATCAGTAGTTATAAATGTGTTTTTCCCGTTGTTATTTCTTGACATCTGACACTTATCAATGGTTTCTGTTGAGATTTCAGTAGTTTTTTAACTTCACTATCAAGATGTGTGTTTCATAAATCAAATTCAGGCATTATTCTCAGTGTTAATCGACACTGGAGATATTTTCTCATCTTTGTCCAAGATTTTTACTTCATTGCCCAGTTAATATCACCTGGATAATTTACACAATAGAAATGTGAATGCATCCGTTTAGCAAGATCTCTAATTTATTGGAATATAAGGTAGCTTGCAGCAAAAAATATATTATTTATAGCCCAAAAACCCTTGGGAATCCTTCCATTTAATCACCACATATCTCATTCACATGAAAGACAAGTTTTTACATTTGCATTGAAATGATTATTTTATGAATGAAGACATTTGTTACAAGGCCACTGAAGGGGGAGGCATGACCAATAATGGACAGTAAATTAATACTGAAAATACACTGGTTAATTAATTCTAATAAGCTACAGTTATACCAATATTAGGGATCACGTATGTATTGATGTCACCTACTCGTAATCGTTAGGTTCAATCTGTTCCATCAGTTATTAAGTTTTGAGCAAATTCACCGCCACATACTCTAGATAATAATAGTTATTATTCTTCTGGAGACTTTACAATATTTGTCAATATTTTTCAGTAACACCTTATGTACATTTCAATTTATTTAGGTAAATGGTTTTTCTCACCAGAGGTTTGTTTTGTTGTACACTTTTTAATTTATTATTGACCCTATCTCCCTAAAAGTGCTCAATACAGGTGTTTTCAAAGTACTTTTAGTATATAAGGGCAATGTTCAGTGAATATATAAAAGAACAACAGAAAGACAAAAGAAGTAAAACGCATTTTGGTTCATTCCAGGAAGTCAACCAATCTTACTGAAAATGTATGCAGTGATATTACTGATGGGTTTTTTTTTGGAAACATTGCCCTGCTAATTTATTTTGCATTTTGTGTAGGCAGTGTGTATTGTGATACCATATAGCTGATGATCAATGCTGTACGGGAGCATCATTGTCATCATACCAGGCTATCCCTGTTCATGGTTAATGGAGATGCTTATAAGTTAGATAAATAATACTAAACACTTCCACATATTTGATGAAATATTGAGATGTTATCTTATGTACAGACTGATGAATTCGAGTCAGAAGTACATCCTGTTAATGGCCATAAAAAAGTTTGAAGACATTATGCCACAATGAAGTTTGGGCCACCATGTTAGCCTCCTGCATTGAGTGGGGTCTTTTTGGAATGTAGTGTTTCATCTAGCACCTCAAGGGCAGAGGACACTCTTCCCCCATCTGTCAGGTTTGGGGCAGGGGACACTCTTCCCCCATCTTTCAGATTTAGGGGACACAAAACATTTTTAAGAGACAAAGGAGAATTGGTGCCCCCAGTGACCAAATTGTCTAAAATGCATGCCTTTACAGATCCCTGACATCTCACCTGTCTGCGTGGGTTTGAGTCTAGGGTTCAGCGAATGTGGGTATGTGGTTCTTCCTGGAGTTTTCCCAGGTTCTTCCTCCGCCAGATATGTTGTCTGCTATGTATAGTCTGTCGTATGGAAAAATGGTGTTAAATCTAAAACAATAATGACAACAACAAAAAAAGTGGTTATGGTACTTAAGTGTTCTTATAGTTCTAAAACAGGAGATAATCTTACATAGTTTTTACCACCACAACTTTGTTGTTTTCTCTGTGTTGTCATCTTTTCCTTGGACACGTACATACATTATTATAATAAACATTTTATAAAGTAACTCATGAATATCTGATTCACCATGCACTTTAGCATCAACTCATTACCTACAAGGATTTATTAAAAATAATTTCTTTTTTTTCTTCTTCAGATGAATAATTCATTGATTAATTGACATTGTGTATATGAATAAATTTTGTCCATTTCGTCATTAAATCAACCTGTAAATGGTGACATAGGTGTGACTTCAACTTCAAAAATACATTTCATTTGAAGCCATCAAAAACTTTTCATTGCAAGTCAGTAGACAAGCATAAACCTTGCATGTTTTATTGGCAAATATTTTGTTTTAAACAAATTTCCATCTTAGTTTTTATCATCCCTGCAACTTTGGCCATTGGTAGCACCGACACACATGGATGAATGTACTAGCACCAACACATGTGGATGAATGTGCTAGCACAAAACACACGTGGATGAATGTGCTAGCACCACACACGTGGATGAATGTGCAAGCACCAACACACATGGATGAATGTGCTAGCACCAACACACATGGATGAATGTGCCAGCACCTACACACATGGATGAATGTGCTAGCACAAAACACACGTGGATGAATGTGCTAGCACCACACACGTGGATGAATGTGCAAGCACCAACACACATGGATGAATGTGCCAGCACCTACACACATGGATGAATGTGCCAGCACCATCACACATGGATGAATGTGCTAGCACCACACATGGATGAATGTGCCAGCACCAACACACATGGATGAATGTGCCAGCACCAACACACATGGATGAATGTGCTAGCACCACACACATGGATGAATGTGCTAGCACTAACACACATGGATGAATGTGCTAGCACCAACACACGTGGATGAATGTGCCAGCACCATCACACATGGATGAATGTGCCAGCACCATCACACATGGATGAATGTGCTACCAACACACATGGATGAATGTGCTAGCACCAGCACACATGGATGAATGTGCCAGCACCAACACACGTGGATGAATGTGCCAGCACCAACACACATGGATGAATGTGCTAGCACCAACACATGTGGATGAATGTGCCAGCACCAACACACATGGATGAATGTGCTAGCACCAACACACATGGATGAATGTGCCAGCACCATCACACATGGATGAATGTGCTAGCACCATCACACATGGATGAATGTGCCAGCACCAACACACATGGATGAATGTGCTAGCACCAACACATGTGGATGAATGTGCCAGCACCAACACACATGGATGAATGTGCTAGCACCAACACACATGGATGAATGTTCTAGCACCAACACACATGGATGAATGTGCCAGCACCAACACACGTGGATGAATGTGCCAGCACCATCACACATGGATGAATGTGCCAGCACCATCACACATGGATGAATGTGCTACCAACACACATGGATGAATGTGCTAGCACCAACACACGTGGATGAATGTGCCAGCACCATCACACATGGATGAATGTGCCAGCACCATCACACATGGATGAATGTGCTACCAACACACATGGATGAATGTGCTAGCACCAGCACACATGGATGAATGTGCCAGCACCAACACACGTGGATGAATGTGCCAGCACCAACACACATGGATGAATGTGCTAGCACCAACACATGTGGATGAATGTGCCAGCACCAACACACATGGATGAATGTTCTAGCACCAACACACATGGATGAATGTGCCAGCACCATCACACATGGATGAATGTGCTAGCACCACACACATGGATGAATGTGCCAGCACCAACACACATGGATGAATGTGCCAGCACCAACACATGTGGATGAATGTGCTAGCACCAACACACATGGATGAATGTGCCAGCACCAACACATTGATGAATGTGCTAGCACCAACATACATGTATGATTGTGCCAGCACCAACACATGTGGATGAATGTGCTAGCACTAACACATGTGGATGAATGTGCTAGCACCAACACACATGGATGAATGTGCCAGCACCAACACATGTGGATGAATGTGCTAGCACCAACACACATGGATGAATGTGCCAGCACCAACACATGTGGATGAATGTGCCAGCACCAACACATTGATGAATGTGCTAGCACCAACATACATGTATGATTGTGCCAGCACCAACACACATGGATGAATGTGCTAGCACCATCACACATGGATGAATGTGCCAGCACCAACACATATGGATGAATGTGCCAGCACCATCACACATGGATGAATGTGCAAGCACCAACACATTGATGAATGTGCTAGCACCAACATACATGTATGATTGTGCCAGCACCAACACACATGGATGAATGTGCTAGCACTAACACATGTGGATGAATGTAAACTGAAGAAAATTAGAAGGCATATTTATTGACATTTTTTTCCTGATGAAATGCATTTCCATGGATACACAGCAGTAAGGTTTGGGGGACATGGGATAAAAATTGTGGGAAACCCACAAAAGCATGCTAGGGTACAATGCTGGGAATGTATGTTTTCTGTCTCTAATTCTAAGTATTGACCAAGCATGTTCATGCATGACACACTTTCAATGGTACAGGGTATTTGCTGTCACATAATGTACCAGGCGATTAGATTGTGCTTGGTACTTTTCAGTGAACATCATAGACTGATCTGCTAGTGCATTATATGACAGCAGATCTGGGTATATGCTATTTACACTATGCAATAGATAAAAAATATTGAGCTAACTCTAGAACACATTCTTATTGCTCTTGAGAATGGCCATTGCATGTTGAATGTGTCCACAAGCTCCAATTCCAAAGGATGGGATAAAATGGTACTGAAATAAAAGGATGTAAAACATTTCAGATTGATTAAGTAATACAGTATAATGAATGGCTGAAAACAGACTCCCGAGTCATGGCAGGATTAACAAAAAGCCTGGTTAAGGTCCTCACTTTTTTAGGTCTCATTAAATTTATTTTCATAATTTTTTTATACTTACAAAGGATGTTTAGCATTTTCCTTGCTCAGAGCAAGTCAGTGTAGCTCAGACAGTGTACTCCAAGGGTCACAGTTGCAATACCTGCTCAGGACAGCCTTTGGTTAGCTGTAATGTTATTTCTTGGGTTAGGCACTTGGCACCCATTCTAGGCATGATATAGCAAATAAAGACAACATCTCTGAGAGTATTGCATTTTTTAAAAACTGTTTAGAAAACAATTCATTTTTTAAAAAAAATTAATATGCCTCGTACAGTGGAAAAAGGAAATTTAATGAAAAATACCAAATTGTTTAAGTGGTAAATTTACTGTAGGAAAGAAGACCAACAAAGACTACCCCTTAACTAAAAGATAATATTTTCTGAATTACTCCTTTCAGAAAACATGATATTGACACAAACTTAGTTTTTAAACTGCACATTAAATTTGTGCAGTCAATCCTGACAAAATACAAAATAATTAACATGGTGGAGAGTAGACCTGTAAAGATATGAGTGTATTAATACTTGTAATAGACTTGTAACTTGCATCATTATTGAATTAAATGGTTCTGTGTGATATATCTCAAACAGTGACTTGAAGGCATTAGATAAATCTAGTGGGCTTTCTAATTAGCTGATAATTGACAGTGTCTGCTGACCAGTGGTCAAGCTAACCATCTGCAGGAGCAGAGGCAGCATTATTAAGCAGTAACACTGACTAGTAATTTGGTCTGTTTTATTGCTTACAAGTACTGGATCACTTTTCTGTCTGAATGCCTGCCACATATTGAAGGTCAGCATCTCTGGACCAGTCAAGGTTTTATGAAGTACTGGACAATGTTTGCTGCCTGGTACAGGTGCTGTATGGCTCCAGCTCCTAACCAGAGGTCAAGGATCCTGGTGACCTCTAGCCATTAGCACAACAAGTTACAATGGCTGACCATACCAGCAGATGATTGACATGTGGTGTAATTGCCACAGCCAGACTACTAAAGTGGTTTGACAGGACATTGAGAAAATTAAGCCCTCATCAGACATTGATATGGAATAATGATATCAGCCATGACTTGATGTGTTTGATATTGGAAGTAGCATGGCACACTTTCAATTATGTCAAGATTTATGGAATATTTAATTATCATTGAAAGCTGATGGGCAGCTAGCTTTCAGTCAGATTCAGTATTTATTCCTGCATTGAACTTTGCAATTTAGGTTATAGTCCACAAAATAAAATGAACATGATTACAATGTGGCAGGAATATAGCACTATAAAACTAATGGAACAGATGCTTCAGTCTTGCAGGGTAAGTGTTGAAGTCATGAACTGTATATTGAAAGTGAAATTCCTTCACAGGGAGAGTGAGAGAGAGATCTTAACTACATTTTAGGCATCAAATACTTTATTTGGTTGTGAATAACTTACAAAAAGCTGTGACCCACGATAGATCCACACCTGACATAGGATAATATACTGGAATATTATGACATCATCAGTATGATGTCACATTTTACATAGCTATTTTTTAGCCACAATAACAATCCCTGCAAAAGAAAATGATAGTCTGCTTAGAGTATAGAGACCTTTATAAATGTTTAGTGACTATTGACCTGCTGTTAATTGGCAGCACATGCTGTCCGTAGAAACTGATTTGGTCTCTGTAATCCTGTAAAACTGACAGAATTCACTCATCAGCATGTTCTTGTCTTGGTGTACATGTATTTCGTAAAGAAGCCTGTGGTCTTTAATTTTTTTGCAGATTTCATGAAATTTTATATACTGAATTGAGGAGGGGGATTAGTGACCAAGCACATTTTGATTTTTCTGTGTAATGACCCTTACATGGAGATAGATACTCTAATGAGAGAGTGTAATGACCCTTACATGGGGATCGATATTTTAACTGAACAGTGTAATGACCCTTACATGGCAATACTCAACTGAGAGTAGTGTAATGACTTTTACATGGCAGTACTCAACTCAGAGTAGTGTAATGACCCTTACATGGCAGTACTCAACTCAGAGTAGTGTAATGACTTTTACATGGCAATACTCAACTGAGAGTAGTGTAATGACTTTTACATGGCAATACTCAACTGAGAGTAGTGTAATGACCCTTACATGGGGACAGATACTCTACTGAGGAGAGCAAACAAATACACTTGAACCTTCTTGCGGGGGCAGGGGTATTTCTTGTATATAAAAATAATGTTTCAACACAGGGTTAGCAGTTTTTCGGAAAGATGTTCTGTCAGATTCTCAGGTCCCGTGATAAATGCATCAGTGCCATGGCTACAGTAAATTTGAACACGTGCCATTTAATTTAAATTCATCCATAAATTCAAGTCTCCTAATAAAATGCAAGTTTTTATAATACTATGAGTGATTACGCACACAAACAAAATTAAATTTGTTATCTTCTATTGCTGCAAACTGTCGTTCAGTGTAACCTTGACATTGATGGAATCTGATCATTGTAATTTCACTTGCATTTTTCTTGCAGGAGTTCATGTGGCACAGAAAACACACCTACATGCGGCTAGATGGATCCTCCAAGATTTCAGAACGCCGAGATATGGTTGCAGACTTCCAGACTCGATCAGACATTTTTGTTTTCCTACTTAGTACAAGGGCTGGAGGTCTGGGTATTAACTTGACAGCAGCCGACACTGTGAGTTCAACATGATACATGATACCTACTCTTACGTACTGTAATTACATTCCAAGTGTTCTCTGTTTAATCATAAAATATTATATAATACTTTTGTCTTCCACCATAATGTACAGTATGTCATGTCACTCTTTTCTCCTTTTTATTTTGTTAACTCTTTACAAAAACTTAAGTTCTAGATCACATCTGTTGACTGGCATATGAGGTAAGGAAGAAACCTATTTACTGTGGATCTGGAGGTTGGAGGTCAAAAAGAAAATGACTGATACTAACTTTACATCGAGAAAACATATCTTGACCTAAATAGGTGAATGGTTTATGGTTTACACTTTAGCTAAGAATTTTTTATTTATTTAGGGGTCCAAAGATCAAAGTCACTGGTTCAGAGAATCACTTTGATTCATATAATAAAAGTGGTTAAAGAATGATAACTTTTGATGGAGGCCACATACTCTGACTTCACTTGACTAATGCACTTGGTGTAGAAAGCATCCTATTGAATTTGAGGGGAAGGGTCAAAGTCACTGTGACTAAAAGAAAAATGGATTCCACACAGTAACTTTATTTTATACATAGATTGACATGTTGGCAAAATACACGTTTAAAAAAATTCAAACAAGCTTCATAAATATAAATTGGAATGTGGAATCCCACATTTAAAACAAATCATAAAGATTAAGTGTTTTTATGGTATATGACAAACATACCAGGTTTTTGCATACCTCCTGAAGTGTGAACTTTACCATAGTGCATGACCTGCAGTGTCAACTAATATCCAAATAAATTCTTGTGTAGTGTATCAACTTCCACCCTGTGATACAGAAGATTTTTTAATGTGGACTCTGAAGTGCCACACTGGAAACTCTTGGGCTTATTAAGGGAATGTTGTTTAAATAATACATTTGGACTATGTATATATGAGGATTATTTAATTTTTGCAACTTGATATTTTATTTCTTATTGAATGGTCATATCCATACAGGGTTTTCTATAATGAATTTTTATTATGTCTGCTTTGTCCTGTATGAAAATATAGTGTCAGTCAGATGTCTAATAAGGCCACCATTGTGGCCATCTTAAAAATCTTGTTATTGCCACTCCTCAAGAACAGAAAATAATTTTGCCATGGGATTTTCACTGGAAGAATTGTGATGTCTGGTTGGTCCTGACAGAAAATGGTTTGCACATCCAGTATTGCCACCATTTCTTAAAAATCTTGTTATAACTAATCCCAAAGGATGGATGGTCATGTCAGCACAGAGCTTTTATTAAACAACTTCTTGTGGTGTCTGATTAGTCATAAATGAGAATGGAGTCAATCTGGCTGCATTGTAAACGTTGCTATTATTATGTCTCATAGATGGCTGGTAATATTGGCATTATGCTTTCACCAGACTTCATATAATGTCTAGTTGATTCCAAATGGAAATGGTACCAGTCTGATATCCATGGCAGCCATCTTCAAAATCTTTTTGTTTTTATTCTTCCCAAACAAAAAGTCATATCAGCATGAGGTTTTCACATTGTGACTTTTTATGATGCCTTGTTTGCCTGAATGAAAACCAGTACCAATAGGATGTCCACCACAGCAGTTAATTTGAAAATGTTATCACTGTAGAATATCTAAGATGGGGTCAAACCTCAGTGATTAACAGGAAGAAATGGCCTTATCTTGAATTCCTGGAAATTCTATTCAGCCATCAGAGCATCAGTCCTTTCAGGAGACTCATTATCTTAGGGGGGAAAATGGTTTCTACTTGGAAAGCTTACTTCTGTATTTCATACTTGATTAGACTTTGTGGATTACTTGCACACATTGCAAGAAAGAAACCTGTTTAGTTGGGGGTAAAAAAAAAGTCAAACTGAATGTGCTTCCAGATATGGGAAGTAAATTAGATGTAGATTCTGGGTTCTACAGCTTAAAATTCAAGGTAACAATGACTCAAATAAAGACCATTCATTTCTACTTTGCAACATGGGTTTTACACTCCCTTATTTGGTTCATCATTGGTTTGACTTTTGGGCAATGAAGGAGCCTGTAGCCATTTGAGCAAAGAAGAACCTATTACTGGGCAAAGAAGAGCCTATTGCCATTTGAGCAAAAAATAGTCTAATACCTTTTGGGCAATGAAGGAGCCCGTTGCCATTTGAGCAAAGAAGAACCTAATACCTTTTGGGCAAAGAAGGAGCCTGTTGCCTTTTGGGCAAAGAAGAGCCTAATACCTTTTGAGCAAAGAAGAGCCTGTTGCCAGTTGAGCAAAGAAGAGCATATTGCCATTTGAGCAAAGAAGAGCCTAATACCTTTTGGCAATGAAGGAGCCTGTTGCCAGTTGAGCAAAGAAGAGCCTAATACTTTTTGGACAAAGAAGAACATAATACCTTTTGGGCGAAGAAGAGCCTATAACTGTTTGTGCAAAGAAGGAGCCTGTTACCTTTTGGGCAAAGAAGAACCTAATACCTTTTGGGCAAAGAAGGAGCTTGTTGCCTTTTGGGCAAAGAATTGCTTATTACCTTTTGGGCAAATAAGTAGCCTATTGCCTGTTGGGCAAAAAATAGTGTATTACCTTTTGGACAAAAAGGATCCTGTGGCCTTTTTGGCAAAGAAGGAGCATGAGGCTTGTTGTTTAGAGTAGTCATCATCAAGATCACTGTGAAAAATTCACTCAAATTGCTTGTTTGATTTCATCTTGTAGGTGATATTTTATGACAGTGACTGGAATCCTACTGTTGACCAGCAGGCCATGGACCGGGCACACAGATTGGGGCAGACAAAACAGGTCACGGTCTACAGACTGGTCTGCAAGGGCACCATAGAGGAACGCATTCTGCAGCGTGCAAAAGAGAAAAGTGAGGTATGTACAACTTTCATTGATAAGAAATCTTAGTAAAAAGCAGACAAATTTAACAATTTATGCCATTGGTCTGCAGATCAAGTTTCCAAAATTTTACTTCCATTTACAACAGCAATTAAAATTATGACAGTTATTGGAGTGAAAAACAAAATTGTGGAACATTTCAGGCGATTGGTATTGTCATTTCTACATAGTAACTTCTTTATTAGGGCCCTGCTGTAATGTTGTCCATAAAAGAATCATTTTGTTGTCAATTGACCTGTGTAAGCTTGGATTCTGTAGCATAATTTTACTGTAATTGACTGGATCAGCTCCAAAATGATCTTTGAAGGTCTTTGAAAGTTTGGGAAAAGTCTTTGAATTTATCATTCAGAATTCTGTATGAACCATGTCCTACAAGATCATGTTTGATATGGAAAAAAATCTCAGATTTGATTCTTATTGTAAAGAATGAAGGAAAGCTAGCAAAATTTGATGTACTTAAAAATTTGTTGAAACCTTAACCTTTTTATTATTTTCACTAGTCTAAGAAGGTTTTGAAATTTACAGATTCAGAGAATGGTGATTAGTGGTGGGAACTTCCGACCAGACACTCTCAAACCCAAAGAGGTTGTTTCCTTGCTTATAGATGACGATGAAATGGAAAACAAATGTAAGTATTCTTTGCAAACTTAACCCCAAAATATCTTGATACTTGGCATGAATTATTATGAAGCTAAGATAATTTCATTCTGCAACATGTTTGTTCAGACACTCTTACTTTGGGGTCAACATCAGTCATAGAAACAGTGCATTAATGTTTTGGTAAAAATTTATCAGTTTGCTTATCTTTTCTAAACCCTTGTTGGATTTTCTTCATAAGTGGAACGAATCATTATCAAACTAAGATGACTCATTCCATGTTCAGTGCTCTTGTTTTTGTTATCTTGGGATCAAGGTCAGAGTCGCATAAAATTTGCATTATGTTTTAGGTAAAGTCTTTTCGTTTGCTTACATTTTGTAAACCGCTTACATTTTGTAAACTGCTTCATAGATTTTGTTTTTACATTGGATAAATCATGAAACTAAGATCATGAGCATGACATGAAGGCCCTGGCTTTCTGGTCTCTATCTCCATGACATGCAGGCCCTGACTTTCTGGTCTCTATCTCCATGACATGCAAGCCCTGGCTTTCTGGTCTCCATCTCCATGACATGAAGGCCCTGACTTTCTGGTCTCCATCTCCATGACATGAAGGCCTTGGCTTTCTGGTCTCTATCAACATGACATGCAGGCCCTGACTTTCTGGTCTCTATCTCCATGACATGCAAGCCCTGGCTTTCTGGTCTCCATCTCCATGACATGCAGGCCCTGACTTTCTGGTCTCTATCAACATGACATGCAGGCCCTGACTTTCTAGTCTCTATATCCATGACATGCAGGCCCTGGCTTTCTGGTCTTCATCTCCATGACATGCAGGCCTGGCTTTCTGGTCTCTATCTCCATGACATGCAGGCCCTGACTTTCTGGTCTCCATATCCTTGACATGCAGGTCCTGGCTTTCTGGTCTCTTTCTCCATGACATGCAAGCCCTGGCTTTCTGGTCTCTCTCTCCATGACATGCAAGCCCTGGCTTTCTGGTCTCTATCTCCATGACATGCAGGTCCAGGCTTTCTGTTCTCTATCTCCATGACATGCAGGCCCTGGCTTTCTGGTCTCTCTCTCCATGACATGCAGGCCCTGACTTTCTGGTCTCTATCTCCATGACATGCAGGCCCAGGCTTTCTGTTCTCTATCTCCATGTCATGCAGGCCCTGGCTTTCTGGTCTCTCTCTCCATGACATGCAAGCCCTGGCTTTCTGGTCTCTATCTCCATGACATGCAGGCCCTGACTTTGTGGTCTCTATTTCCATGACATACATGCCCTGGCTTTCTGGTCTCCATCTCCATGACATGCAGGCCCTGGCTTTTTGGTCTCTATCTCCATGACATACATGTCCAGGCTTTCTGGTCTCTATCTCCATGACATGCAGGCTCTGACTTTCTGGTCTCTATTTCCATGACATACATGCCCTGGCTTTCTGGTCTCCATCTCCACGACATGCAGGCCCTGGCTTTTTGGTCTCTATCTCCATGACATACATGCCCAGGCTTTCTGGTATTTATCTCCATGACATGCAAGCCCTGGCTTTCTGGTCTCCATCTCCATGACATGCAGGCCCTGGCTTTTTGGTCTCTATCTCCATGACATACATGTCCAGGCTTTCTGGTCTCTATCTCCATGACATGCAGGCCCTGACTTTCTGGTCTCTATTTCCATGACATACATGCCCTGGCTTTCTGGTCTCCATCTCCACGACATGCAGGCCCTGGCTTTTTGGTCTCTATCTCCATGACATACATGCCCAGGCTTTCTGGTATTTATCTCCATGACATGCAAGCCCTGGCTTTCTGGTCTCCATCTCCATGACATGCAGGCCCTGGCTTTTTGGTCTCTATCTCCATGACATACATGTCCAGGCTTTCTGGTCTCATATCTCCATGACATATCCGTCATAACATTCACTCATGTTTACAAGGCTGCATTCATTAATTACAGAAGATTTTAGTGAGAAAACCTTTTGAGATTTTTGAAAATTTCAGAAATTTCCATAATTCTATTAGGTTTTAGTGTAATGATTTTGTTATACTTCCCAACCTCATTTACAAAATATATAAGAATATTTGTTACCTTTTGTACATTTATTAAATATGCCAGCTATTTATATGCTTAACTTGTCTTTGGAATTTTAGTGAAGCAGAGACAAGACGAGAAATGTAAGAAGGAAGATACAAACAAAGAGAAAGATAAAAAAAGGAAAAGAGATAAATATGTCAAGGTAGGTATTATAATAATCGTGTAAAGGAGATTTTAATATTTTCAACATCTTTATACAGCTACCATGTGGTGATTTTGTATTTGTGTGTCCATCCATCTTAGTTCATGTTTGCATCATAACTATAGTTCTTCACCTTCCACCATTAACACGCATCTGAAGCAGAAAAGAAATATTGATTATGGACACAAAAAAGGTCAAAAGCTAAAGTCACAAGGGCTGAAGAAGAAAGAAATGTTTCCATACAATAGTTTGACTCTTAAACTAGATACCTTGATCAAACTTTGTAAATGGATTGCATTTAATATAAGAATGACACCTGGTGATTTGGAGGTCAAAAGGTCAAAGTGTCTTTGTGACTCTAATCTCTACTAAGAAGATCGGTTTCTGCACATTTTCTCCCATACTTATCACCAACACTGACCAAACTTTGTGGATGGCTTATATTTTTAGAGTTCCTCTGGGGTCAGCAGTTCAGATATTATGGTCAAAGGGCGTTAAAAGCATTAAAAATTAGTTTTCTCCAAACTTTGTTCTTTACAATGTGCCTTAACTTTGTACATGACTTGCATATACAACATGGAAGAGACCTATTGATTTGATGGTTCAAAAGTCAGGGTCACATGGAAAATGGTTTCCACAAAATTATCCTGACCATATTTTCTGTTTGACTTGCATTTGAGACAAGGAAGACCCCTATTAATTTCAAAAGTCAGGGTCACACAACTCCAAGAAGAGTCACTTCTGTGTGAGATACAGGTCCCAAATTAATAGTATCTTGCAATTTTGGATGCATTGCATAAAAAATAATTTCACTTAGCAACAGTGACATAGTACACTACTTAAACATCTACAAATATACTTCAGTACCTGGGTATCCAATCATCGTTGGAACATTTCAGTACCTGGGTATCCAATCAATGCTGGAGCATTTCAGTACCTGTGTATCCAGTCAGTGTTGGAACAATTTACATAAAAGAAATGTAATATAAAGTACTACATGGCAGGTTTGTAATATACAGTTTATGGTAATCTGTTAATATGAATGATCTTTACAAGCCATGCCGAGTACTGAATACGGCAATGGAAAGTTTGTTTTTCTGTAATTAGTTTCAAACCATTTAAGTGCCAAATGGCCAATAATTTGAATTTCTTTGATGTTTATCCATGCACTGTCTAGAGTAGGAATAGGGCTGTGAAGATTTCCTTGCCATACAAATTTAAATAATTTGTTGTCCAAAGAATGATGAAAATCTGGCTATAACTTGTATGTAATCATGATGCACTATAGGTAATCATATGCATGGGGTGATGCACTGTAGGTAATCATATGCATGGGTTGATGCACTGTAGGCAATCATATGCATGGGGTGATGCACTGTAGGTAATCATATGCATGGGGTGATGCACTGTAGGCAATCATGTGCATGGGGTGATGTACTGTAGGCAATCATATGCATGGGGTGATGCACTATAGGTAATCATATGCATGGGGTGATGCACTGTAGGTAATCATATGCATGGGGTGATGCACTGTAGGCAATCATATGCATGGGGTGATGCACTGTAGGCAATCATATGCATGGGGTGATGCACTATAGGTAATCATATGCATGGGGTGATGCACTATAGGTAATCATATGCATGGGATGATGCACTGTAGGTAATCATATGCATGGGTGATGCACTGTAGGCAATCATATGCATGGGGTGATGCACTGTAGGCAATAATATGCAATGGGTGATGCACTGTAGGTAATCATATGCAAAAATAATCATATGCAAGTTGGAATGCACTGTAGATAAACATGCAAGGATGATGCACTGTAGGTAATCATATGCATGGGAAGATGACTTTTGGGTAATTAGTTGCAAGGGATGATGCACAGCAGGTAATCATATGCGAGGAATGATAACTTGTAGGTAATTGTATGCAAGGAAGGATGAACTAAGTTACTGATTGCATGGGATGATGCTGAACAATTATATGCAAGGGATGATGCACAATAGGTAATTATATGCAAAGGATTTGATGCAGGTAAGTATTGATTTACAGTTTTAAAAAATGCCATAACAGACCTCCACATAAAGAACTCATTTTCACAAAGAAATTTATGAGCCCTTATATAAAGTTAACTTACATATCTAACCTGTATATGTAAGAGATCTGTCCTAGAGATGCCACACACCCAGATTTTGGTGGAATCATTCAGATCTAACCTGTATATGAAAGAGATCTGTCCTAGAGATGCCACACACCCTGATTTTGGTGGATTCATTCAGATTATGATTTTCCAGTAAGATAAATTTGTTATGTACTTGTAACATAACTGGTATAGCAAGAGCATCGAACCACTCGTAATGTCTCTTTAGTGAAAGTTGTAACATAACACTGGTATAGCAAGAGCATTAAACCACTCGTAATGTCTCTTTAATGAAAGTTGTAACATAACACTGGTATAGCAAGAGCATCAAACCATTCATAATGTCTCTTTAGTGAAAGTGTACACAAGCACTTGTCCAGCAATAGCAGTTGAATATTAACCAATCAGAAAATCATGCCAGCTTTGCAGCCCAATTCACCAGAAAATCTTCAGGTAATATGTCAAAATGGATGGGAGCCAATAAGGTTTATCTATGGAAAAAAAATGATGTTCTGCAGAAATTCAAAACTGATATGTGAGGCATCATATCTTTACGTTCTTTTCTCAGGTGATGTAAGGTTTGATGTTTAAAATCGTTTTGGAGAATTCAGAGTATTCTCCCTAATTTAAGCCCTGCATTGTCCATGTGTTTATCTGTAAATAGTTTCTTGCTACCACTGTGGAGTCCATATTTCTTATCCAATTTCTATCTAACTTGAAATATGGGTTTATATCTTTGAAATCTTAGATGAGTTCAGTCAGTAATCAGTTAAGAACCGTGCATATTAATGAGGTCTCTGACTTTGACACTTAATTGTGTGCATCTCTGACTTTGCAGCTTAATTGTGTGCAATACATAAATGGTTGAAAATGCAGGTTTAACTTGGTATTTCAGAAGCGGGATGCCAAGAAGGTGAAACAGGATGATGTGAATATCACTATCCCTGCCCCTGACTCCGAGTCAGTTGCCAGCTTGGACTCCTCCAGACCAGCTTCACCACAAAGTGAGGTAAGGTCTACATACTCGCCAAAGTAACAATTAACCAATTAGAATAAAAGATTGTAGGCCTCCTAGCCCATTATCATGCATGCCAACCATTAGGCTTTTGGCATAATGATGATGCTTTTTTAAAAACCAAATTAAGTTTTACGCTCATATACATGTTGGTTTATGCTTTTTTGGTACATTAAAAAATAAAATACAAAAAGCATTAAAAAATTGCTTTTGTCATCTTTGATTCCAATCATATAAAGTTGAGAATAAAGATGACTGCTGCTTAAAAATAGTGTAAAAATACTTTCATTATTTGCTAATAATAGCAGCTGTACATGACTCGTTTCCAAGAAAACAGACGGACTTTTCAAATATGAACTTTTCCTTGCTGATTCATTTTATTGATAAGCTAGTTCAGTAGCAGACCAATCTGTACTTTCAAACAAAATGGAGCCAGATGTTATGCGAAATGCTTTATGGTGTGAGTTGTGGATGTTATATGATGGAAAATGTAAGAGCAGATAGATGTTTTCAAACTTCAAAACACATAAGAGCAAACAAAAGGACAAATTAACACCACTTTACAAACTTTAAAGAAGAATATGAGATACATTTTGTGTTTGTATTCTGGTTTTAATCCATATGGATTTTGCCCTTTGTGACAAAAAATTTGACCAGCTGCAGATTCAGGTCAGTAACAAAAATAAATTTTCATAGGTGTTGTAATTCTGGCATGTAATATATCAATTATGCCCTTTCTTGACACATAATAGCAGTTATGATGCTTATACCTCAGGGGGTGGGGTAGCCTGTATGCAGTATTCTCAGTGCCATACTCCCTTGCTATAAGACCATTAATTATAATGCGGTTTTGGTCATAAGGTTGCCTTGGGCATGAATCCCATTTCAATATTCAGTTGTAAAATTGTATCAAGAACTTCATTATAAGATGGTTATACTTAGGGCAGTATGCTCAGAGACTGCAATGGATGTTGTTACAATGAGAGTAATATCTATTTAAACACAGAATACAAGCTCATGTTCAAGTTACAAAATTAATGATATTGTCACGCAGCCTATTTGGTTGTTCCTTATTAAAAGAATGCATATCTAAAAGCTAAAATCCATTCTGACATTCATATTGACTTGGGATTTTCACTAAAACACTATCGTAATATGTTGCCAATTTGGAATGAAAATGATACAGATCTGACCCCAATCTATCTGCTTTGATTTGAAGCATACCTGCCAACCATCCAGACAGTGTTTGAGGGTTTTGAGTCTCAACAGTTTTTCAAGCTCCCAAGTGGGATCATTGCATGCAAACCAGAAAACTGACAGCATGGAGTTGAAAAGAAGTTGTCTGCTCATATTTTGCAGTGGGTGGGGGTGTCACTTTGAACCAGGGTTCCCATGCTATTGGGAAAAAGTTGGGGAAAATACTTGAATTTTGCAAATAATGACGAAAGTCATCAAAAACCCAGGAATTTTCCACCACCACTTGACGCTGGAAACAATCACATAATTGAGTTTTAACTAAACTGATAGCGAGTTCAATTAATGTTGTTCTAACCAGAATATTCGTAGGGTGCACTATGGATTATTGCAATAAACATATGTTCTCAATGGATTAGATGCTGAGTCAATCCAAATACTCAATGGATTAGATTCGTCTAGTAGACTTTAATTTTCACAGTCAGCTTGATATCCGTTTCTTTCCTTACATGGAAGTTATGAAAATCAGTCTTGCATCACAGGAGGCCAGCCTGGTGGTGGCAAAGCATAGCTGCTTAAAGGATGACCTAGCAAACTTAGACGTTGTTAAATCGAGTCATACATGCATGAAATCGGTATGAAAATGGCTTATTTTTTGCTCAGAAATTGCGAGTATTTAAATCATTATGTCTTTAACCTGCTGAAAGACAAGAAAAAACTATGGTGTTGATGAAATGTGACCTGGTACTCGCGATTTGCATTGCTAGTCGCATGAGAACACAAATCTCACAACCCAAACTTTCAAATGTTGTAAAGAAAAACATAGAAAAGTATTAAATGAAAGTTATATACTGGTTGTAATAAAAATACAAAAACAAAAGGACACAAAATTCCCCATATTTATTCCAAAAACAAATTCTGGAGTTTTGTTGTATCACATGACTACCTCGTTGACATGTGCTCTCTGCTTGATGAATCAGACCAGCCAGAATGCTATGACAGTGACAAGCTTCTTGTCGTTGTTCTCAAAATAAATATGTTGAGAATTATATGTTCTTTCTGGTTTCTACAAAAGGTGTCTGATTCATTTAATATAATCAAATTTCTGTACAACAACATTAAAAATGACTTGTTGATATAAAATGACTTGGACTTCTGATGTTATCGTTTGAGATTTGTGAAGTCATGTGACTAGTAATGCTGTTGTTTCATCTAGTCTCTCAGCAGATCAAAGACATAACGATTATATTACTTGCCATTTCTGAGAAAATAAATCAGAATAATTCAGTTCTTGTTTATACAACAATATATAATTGTGATGGTCTTTTGTCGAAATTTAAATTAACCCTTTTCAAAACGTTTTTTAAATGATGGATTTTTAACCAGATCATCTTAAGAAGATTACGTTGTTTGAAAAATCTTGTGTGGGATTTTATTGGCACACATAAATTCAGGGTTAAGCTCTTTTCGTTACAAGACAATATTCTAATTCTTTGCGTTTATTGTTTTTATATATATACTCTAACAGGAAATGTTTACTTTGTACAAGATGCATATATATATATATATATATATATATATATATATTGCTATAGAATTCATTAGAATTAAAGGTTTGAAAGGAGACACAACTGATTTATGTTCATTATGTTGTTCCCACTTAACAACATAATGCAGGTCAGCAAAGTGAAGTTAAAATTTTTATTCTATACATTTACATGCCAATTTATAGGAATATAATCAAAGTTATTTTGTGGTTTTGTACATGATCATCTTTTCTGACTGAGATGTTTTGGAGAGTCTTGAAGCAGAAATATCTGTAGATTTAGAAAATGCATGTTTTATAATCTAAAATGTTCTTTAATTCCATTTAGTAATGGTCATATGTGAACCTTGTAATAATTAATTTGATCCAAGGGAAAAAGTTGGAAATGACCTGGAAATTTATCTTTAGAAAAGCATGGGAACCATGTTGAACACATTAAGCCTATAGAACAATGACTGCAAGTTCCAATATCATCACACAAATATACTGTGTTCATTTATCAGATCAAGCATCTAGAGATAGATTTACATGGTGATCCATACACTGTCAAGCCATAGCCATGTTTTCATCTTACTAATCACCTGTATTATCGGAGCAAGAACTTCCGATCTGCTCAGCAATCTGTGTTTGCTTCATCTTGTATTAAATCAAGCTTTTGTTACATTTGTCCTAGTGGTATCTAACTTGGAAGAAAAGTTACTTTTACAGATGGAAAAACAAAAAAACCTAAAAATTTGTTCTCCGCCACACCAGGAATAAGACAAGCATCAAGATAGTTTTGTGTCATCATGAATACACTATATTTGGCAGGAGTGCATACAGTTTTTGGTTTTGAACATTTGAACCCATTTTTTTCTCCATTTTTGAACTCTTTCTGCTTATCTGTAAATTATGTTCAATAGTATTAATTCACTTTGATCTAAAGCAGATAGAAATGTCTTCATCATATAATGAAAAGTCAGTTTCTAGATTAAGGCATTTGACATGATTTTCCTATTGATCAGCATGCTGCCCTGAGGTACATTTGCCTCCTGAGGTATATTCGTCTCCTGAGGATATCTTTAAAGTTTCTGTATTTCCTAAAATTGGAGATGAAGTTATGTAGCCAGTCCCTTAGACCTAGGTTGAAAAGGTTATTTTATAATGCTGTACTTCACGTAGTGTCATCAGCTTTTTTCCAAGAAAAGATGGCAACTATATATGGGGTTTTTTTTATATGAAGGCATCTCTGATAGATGGTAATCTCAAGACGGCCTAGATGGTCCATTGGCATCTTAATCCATGTTGAAATTCTGAACTTTGTTGGATACGAGATACCAGAGTAGGCTGTCATTTATCATTCATTCCATGGTTTTGCAAATACAGCTTGCTGATGAACAAAAGATTGATTTAATCCTTTCCAGGTTTCAGTATTGGTATCACCATCGCTTTTCACTATTTTCCCAAATTTTATTTAAAATGATTAGTAATGTACTTAGCTGTGTCGTCAGGCAAACAGGGAGTCAGTTGTATCAGTTCAGTAACAAAGCAGTCAAACATGAGGCCCTTTATTTCTTGTGTCACACATAATCATCAGACCTTTTATTCCTGTCGTGTCACACATAATCATCAGGCCTTTTAGTCCTGTAGTGTCACACATAATCATCAGGCTTTTTAGTCCTGTAGTGTCACACATAATCATCAGGCTTTTTAGTCCTGTAGTGTCACACATAATCATCAGGCCTTTTAGTCCTGTAGTGTCACACATAATCATCAGACCTTTTATTCCTGTAGTGTCACACAATCATCAGGCCTTTTATCCCTGTAGTGTCACACATAATCATCAGGCCTTTTATTCCTGTAGTGTCACACATAATCATCAGACCTTTTATCCCTGTAGTGTCACACATAATCATCAGACCATTTATTTTTCTAGTGTAACGCATAATCATGAGGCCCATTATTACCCTTGTGTCATACATAATCATTAGAGCTGTTCCATTAAAACATATATGGGACCCAGGGAAGGCACTTTTAAAGTGGGGTACTCACCCATAGATGCAGTTTAGAATTTTGTTATCATTTTAATATGAACTCTGTGCAATCAATGTACCCTGGCATATATTTGTGAAAAAAACTGCCTTACCTGGGTAACATGCATCTTTCAGTGGAACAGTCCTTTTACTACTTTGGTGTCACACATAATCATTTCTTATACTACTTTGGTGTCACACATAATCATTTCTTTTACTACTTTGGTGTCACACATAATCATTTCTTTTACTACTTTGGTGTCACACATAATCATTTCTTTTACTACTTTGGTGTCACACATAATCAGTCCTTTTACTACTTTGGTGTCACACATAATCAGTCCTTTTACTACTTTGGTGTCACACATAATCATTTCTTTTACTACTTTGGTGTCACACATAATCATTTCTTTTATTACTTTGGTGTCACACATAATCAGTCCTTTTACTACTTTGGTGTCACACATAATCAGTCCTTTTACTACTTTGGTGTCACACATAATCATTTCTTTTACTACTTTGGTGTCACACATAATCATTTCTTTTACTACTTTGGTGTCACACATAATCATTTCTTTCACTACTTTGGTGTCACAAATAATCATTTCTTTTACTACTTTGGTGTCACACATAATCATTTCTTTTACTACTTTGGTGTCACACATAATCAGTCCTTTTACTACTTTGGTGTCGCACATAATCATTTCTTTTACTACTTTGGTGTCACACATAATCATTTCTTTTACTACTTTGGTGTCACACATAATCATTTCTTTTACTACTTTGGTGTCACACATAATCATTTCTTTTACTACTTTGATGTCACACATAATCAGTCCTTTTACTACTTTGGTGTCACACATAATCATTTCTTTTACTACTTTGGTGTCACACATAATCAGTCATTTTACTACTTTGGTGTCACACATAATCATCAGGCCTTTTACTACTTTGGTGTCACACATAATCATTTCTTTTACTACTTTGGTGTCACACATAATCAGTCCTTTTACTACTTTGGTGTCACACATAATCATTTCTTTTACTACTTTGGTGTCACACATAATCAGTCCTTTTACTACTTTGGTGTCACACATAATCATCAGGCCTTTTACTACTGTGGTGTCACACATAATCATTAGGCCCTTTATTCCAATTGTGTCATTGTTAATCTTCTCCAAGATATTTTAATATTTCGTGGGGGGGGGGATGGGTTAAGATGAAAATTTCTCTTGACACAAAAGATCAGTATTAATTAACCAAGCACTTTGTATCTTAATTTTTTTCAAGAATCCAGTCTATTTACAAAAGATAATTTGAGAATTTCCTGCTATTTTTTAAGTTCCTGAAATCTTTACATGGTCAACTCCTCACAGTAGTCAACACTCTTTTGTGTTAAATTAAATTTGAGGAGTTTACATGCATTGCCATCTTTTGTACCTGTCACAGTCATACCAAAGTTATAAAGAGTATCATAAATGAGATGATTGAGATATATATATATATATATATATATATATATATATATATATATGATATCATCTTCACTTTATGATATCATCTTCATTTTGGAAAGTTTGAAATGATATTGGAACATTTTAAGCCGCTGTCATATCAATCCACACAGTTGATTTTAGCAACTGCCATTACTTTGTATTGAAATTTATTCCTGTCATTCTCCATCTCCTAGGATATTTTTAATTAGTGTTCTGAAAGCTTAATTAGACCATTAAGTTACATGTACTCAGTTTTGCCTATGGCACACTTAAGTTAATGAAAAACACAGAAACAAACCAAACAAAAATTCTCAGTTGTTATGATACCTGTAATGCTATACCCCTCAGGGTCAGTGAACACCACTTGTACCATCATTAATTAGTACAGTATTCATTGATGCTGTGACATGGAGCAGTGAGAACTGTATCATTTCTGAGGCTGGAGTTTTCACTGCATGAAGAATGTAGGCACAGCAGTAAATTGATATCAGAAATCTAGATGTGTTTCTTGACAAAAGTGTAAAAATATACAGGACACAGGTTTACTAGGGTAAATCCTGTCTTTGCAGATGTTTTTATGTAAGGATACCTATCCATAAAGGACAGATTTTTGTGACCCCTTGAATGTCATCCAAAGACCAGTATCTCTGCATTTAAATAAATAGTTAAATCACAAATGACATGACCTATGGATTAATAATGTCGGTCGGGAAATTGGTCTGGCTGGCTTCAATACAGTGGTTGGGGTTTGCATGTAGATATTTTCTTGACACTTTTGCTTGCAGACTCGCATCACTTGGCATGTTAATATTTCATGAGAAATACTATGGCCATCAGGTACAACTAGGTTACTGTGACCTATATTTTTATGGTTGGCAATCTAGTATCCAGTGATGATTTTATTGTCTAAACCATAATCTCTCCACCACCACCACCATTATCATAAAGATTGTGCTTGGCTTGAAGAATTTGTACCAAGGCATCTTCACTAGCCAAATATTGTTGATCGACTCAGTTCCTGATGACATCTGGCTAGCAAAGATATGCCTGACATGGTTTGTTTCAAAACAGCTATTTTAGTTAAAATTCAAGATCACCTGTGCCAACTGAGTTTAGAGTTTGTATACACCTGCCATAAGGTAATGCTTATAATATGTGATAATGTTTGCTATCTGTTTATCCATCTGCACATTACATGAATATTTCTTCACTGTAACTTGCATTATTCATGTGTACAAATACTAAACATTGTGAATTGCACAAGGGATAAAGAAGAACCATATCAATTTTGGGGACACAAAGTCCGAGGTCAAGGTCACTGACTGAAAGAATAAGTATGGTTTCCATACAGAAACACATTCTGCATGACATACCTTGACCAAATTTTTGTGGATGGCTTGCATGTGGGGTAAGGAAGAAGCCTACTGATTTTAAGATTAGAGGTTAACTTCACTGTTGATGAATGGTTTCCATAAAGCAGTTTGAGCCCTTGACAGTCTACAGTTACCAAACATTGTGAATGACTGGAAGAACCCTACTGATTTCAAGGTTAACGTCAGTGTGACAGAAAGAATACAAATGCTTTCTACATAGGAGCATTAGTTCAGTATCACACACCTGGACCTAACTTTGTCTATAGCTTGCACTTTGGGTTACAGAAGAAGTCTGTCAATTTGGGGTTCAAAAGGTCAAGGATCAAGGTAACCAAAAGAAGAAAACTTGTTTCTGCACAAATATTTCATTTGTCTACATAAAGCACTAGTAAACACAGTGCAGGCCTATATGGCACTGTTCAATATGTGAATCGTCCTTAATCTATGAATTTATGAGCAGAATATCCAGTAAAGCTGAAATATGATAACTTCATTAACTGATATTTCAGTTGACAGTGTGAAAGGTCTGCCATGCATTAACTCCTCTTCGTTTCAGCAGCTTTTGCTTATGGAGATACAAAAACTACAAGCATTATAGAGGAAATTATAATACACTTTCTAAAGTGCCATTATATCACTTGATTCATATTCAGATATTTTATCCTGCCAAACGATATCTGCTATATTTGTCAATCATCTAGAAAATTACCTGTCAGAAAATGCAGCTATTCATTATTAACATTATCAGGGCTGTGTATTGTAATTGTATACTGGCAATTCTATGCTTTGATTATTCATTATTTACTTGCATACAAATACATGGTACCATATGTAACCATCTTTTGGTCGACATTAAAAGAGATGGATCGGGGGGGGGGGTGTTAATGTGTTACTTGGACGGACACCTCCGTGAAAAGGACACCAGCTTATATTATTGGTCCATTTCATACATTTATATTATTGGTCCATTTCATACATTTATATTATTGGTCCATTCCATACATTTATATTATTGGTCCATTTCATACATTTATATTATTGGTCCATTTCATACATATATATTATTGGTCCATTTCATACATTTATATTATTGGTCCATTTCATACATATATATTATTGGTCCATTTCATACATATATATTATTGGTCCATTTCGTACATATATATTATTGGTCCATTTCGTACATTTATATTATTGGTCCATTTCGTACATTTATATTATTGGTCCATTCCATACATATATATTATTGGTCCATTTCGTACATATATATTATTGGTCCATTTCGTACATTTATATTATTGGTCCATTTCGTACATTTATATTATTGGTCCATTTCGTACATTTATATTATTGGTCCATTGCGTACATTTATATTATTGGTCCATTTCGTACATTTATATTATTGGTCCATTTCGTACATTTATATTATTGGTCCATTTCGTACATTTATATTATTGGTCCATTTCGTACATTTATATTATTGGTCCATTGCGTACATTTATATTATTGGTCCATTTCGTACATTTATATTATTGGTCCATTTCATACATTTATATTATTGGTCCATTTCATACATATATATTATTGGTCCATTTCATACATTTATATTATTGGTCCATTTCATACATTTATATTATTGGTCCATTTCATACATATATATTATTGGTCCATTTCATACATTTATATTATTGGTCCATTTCATACATTTATATTATTGGTCCATTTCATACATATATATTATTGGTCCATTTCATACATTTATATTATTGGTCCATTTCATACATATATATTATTGGTCCATTTCATACATTTATATTATTGGTCCATTTCATACATATATATTATTGGTCCATTTCATACATTTATATTATTGGTCCATTTCATACATTTATATTATTGGTCCATTTCATACATTTATATTATTGGTCCATTTCATACATATATATTATTGGTCCATTTCATACATATATATTATTGGTCCATTTCATACATATATATTATTGGTCCATTTCATACATATATATTATTGGTCCATTTCATACATATATATTATTGGTCCATTTAAAAACATTTATATTATTGGTCCATTTCATACATTTATATTATTGGTCCATTTCATATATTTATATTATTGGTCCATTTCATACATTTATATTATTGGTCCATTTCATACATTTATGAATAATTATTAACCTATATTAATAAGTGCCTGTCCTTTATGAATAAATTTGTATCATCCATTAATTGTCTTTTATAGATAGGCTTTAGTGTATTGGTGTTTCCTTTGAAGTCAAAATTTGGCTGAATCATTTCTAAAATGTCTCAAAAGTGACATATTTCACGTAAATATTTTAAACAGATGATATCACTAACTTCATTTCAGGATCATAGGTCATTTTTGGCATGTTATTTTATGACTACTGCTTGGAAAAAATTAAATGCACACATTTTACCTCTAAAATCTGAAATGGTCTCATCAGATCTATTAAATTAGTTTTAATGAAAGATAAATTGAGCAAAAATTTATCTCTTAAAGAAAATCAAGATAAAATTATTGTATGATTCGAACTAAAAATAGTGAAGAATGGATTTCTGTATAATTTCTATTACAAAACATAAAGAAATTTTCCTTGGTTTTATAGAATTTTGATCATTACCTACCGATCTTTTTCATAAATGTCAGAGCATCAGACCACTATAGGAGAGTGGTAGCCGTCTTGTAGAACAAATTGCAGAGATGTGGTGGTATTGTACCAATCATGTATTGGGCATGCATACCTAACATGAAGGGTGAACATTGACCAGAATGCATACCCTACCCATTATCCACTGACTGAGGAACACATTCTTATCCAGTGTCAATTTCTACCCTTTTAAATAGAATTAGTTTGACCTGGAATGCGTGCAGAAACTATGATGTGTCACCCAAGAAAATTTTGGACATTTTAACCTAATGTTTTAAGAATTTTTCACGTTATCTCTTTCTTTTATTTTATGTTTTACAGAATTTTTCATCTTTATGGTCTTAATTATGTTTTTCTTCATGTCGGCATTTATTAGGAAGAGTTTATCTTCCTAAATATTTGTGCAATTCATTTTCCAGTTTTAGTTCTACAGTTTGGTTGTTCTTGAATTATATTATATTTTTTGTCTGTGCTCTTAAATGGATGGGTGTATCAGCATGTTGTTTTCATCAGTCGACTTTGGTCTTAATGAAAATGGTGCCAATCATGCATACAGTACAACTGTCACAATGGCTTTCTTTAAAATCTTGCTGTCTCTACTTCCCCCAAATTTATGGTAATATTGACATGAAGTTTTTGCCAAAAGACTTCTAATGATGTCTGCATGGTCCTGAATGAAAATGGTGCCAATCTGACATCTGAGATGGCTTCAACGCTTATCACTTAACAGGAAGAAATGGTCATCATGGAAATTCTTTTTGGACAGTAGAGCATCAGTCCCTTCATGGGACTCTTGTTAGATCTTTTTTGTTAGTTGGCACCATATAGTCACTATTGTGATGAGTGCTATGAAATAATTTACATGCATACATCTCTGAATGGCAACAACATTAAACATTTCTACTTTTCTAAATACAAGAATATCCATTATTAACTCTGGAAGAAATTCAAATGATTTCTCAGGTTTTGTTGACCTTGACCTTCACAAAACATCAAGGAAGATAACTTGTAATATATGTACAATGACACCGACTTTCCTACTGCGGCAATTTTGAATTACCAGGATACATAGCTGGATAATCAGCTGTTCAGGCAGTATCAAGGAACCAGTCAGATAAAGTTAATTTTGAAATGCTAGTTTTAACCATGCGATTAATATCACGGTTAAAAAACATTGCATCAAATTACAAAATGGATTGATTAATTGGGTTATAATGTAAAATTTGATCTGTCCATTTTGTAATTTGAAAACCTCTAGATAGCAGTACGGGTATATATATGCATATTTTGATGCAAACAAACTGAATAGAAATGCATAAAGGATTTTTAAATGAATTCAAAGTATTCAAAACAACTTAATTTGAAACATTGAGGCCATACTTGTTGTCATACTTGTCATACCTGTCATCATATCATTCCTGCCATAAGTAGTCCAAGTTTTATGGCAGAAAATTAAATGAATATAAACTTCGCGATTGGGGGAAAATGTCTTATTTTCTGTTCATGATTGGAGTGGTAGTATTTGATGACCATAAGAACACTCAGTGGAGTCAAAAGGCAGGATTAATGTCTTAGTGATTATAAGATTGTGTTTTCTTTTAGAAAAAAAGAACAATTAGTTTTCACCATGGCGTAAAATACCCCATTTATTAAAATTTGTATCTCTCTGTATTTGTGTAATACAACCCATTCCGTCTGACTTTACATAGGATTCCCATGGAATCAGCTGTTTTTTTTATTATAAAAATTACTATCTAGCAGTCTATGTGAATGATTCCATGGAATTTTGATTGTTTTTTATTATAAAAATTTATATCTAGAAGTCTGTGTATCTGTGTAATATCGGCCAATGTGGGTATGTGAGAAAGCTTGCTAGTAGCTGCCAGTAGGATTCCATGGAATTTTAGCTGATTTTTATTATAAAAATTTGTATCTAGAAGTCTGTGTATCTAATACAACCCACTGCATAGGTCGCCCCGAGTGGTCTAAAGTGCTCTCTGTTACAGATCACTGCCATCTCACCTCTGTCTGCATGGGTTTCGAGTCTAGGATTCGTCCAATGTGAGAAGGCTGGCCAGTAGCTTCTCGTGGGTTGGTGGTTCTTCATGGGGTTTCCCTGGGTTCTTCCGTCAGCAATAATACTGGCCGCCATGCATAGCATATCCTGTGCTGAAAAATGGCGTTAAACCCCATAACAACAACAACCCACTCCATCTGACTTTACATAGGATTCCATGGAATTTTATCTTTTTTTATTATTAAAAATTTGTATCTAGAAGTCTCTATGACTATCTATGTAATACAACCCAGACCTGCCAACTTTTATGATTTTGCCTTAAGTCTTACGAAAATTACCCTTTAAAATATGTACTTATGGCATACTTGCAAAAACTACAAAAAAAGTTGTTGGTTGCTGAAAAATCCAGATAATTGGTTCATCCATGTTTTATTTGGATCCGGGTTTCATCTTAGAATTCATGAAATTAGTCAGGGAACCAGACTAACTTTCCAGCAGCACCCCAGATGCTTAAAACTGCACCTATTTGTTCATGAGACGTGTCTGCATGATCAAACTGTTGATCATAGAATTTTTAAAACTAGTGTCCAGAAAGCGAAAGGAAAATAAGCTTCTTGAAAAGTGTTACTAATCAACACAGAAGAATAAAAAGAAGTATTCAGATTTTTGTGAATAAAAGCTGGAAAGGACACAATTACGTTTATTGGACATCACATGCCAATTTGAATATATCTCGTGGCGAGAGATATGATTGCGATTGTCATGTGAAATGGAAATTTTTTTCCAAGAATTACGTCAAGTTGAGAGATAGCAACAAGCCATTGAGCTGCATAGGGTTTGGAACTAGAGTTTGTGCAATTGTACTAATGGTAAATAAAGTCCACACATACTTTACAAACTTTTTATTTGAACATAATGTTTATCGGTGATGCATCAAACTTGTAATTACGTTTTCCAGCTTTACAATGCCAGTTATTGATGTTTTGTTACACCTTACTGAAAACTAACTGGTCAGTCTTACGTAAAAAAAATCAGCTGCCTTACTGAGACAGACTCATCAGGGTTGGCAGGTCTGTGTAACATCCTACTGTCTTTTTTTACATAGTATTCCATGGAATTTTATCTTTCTTATTATTAAAATTTGTATCTTGAAGTCTGTATGTGTATCTGTGTAATATAACCCACTCCATCTGACTTTACATAGGATTCCATGGATTTTATGTTTTTACATAGGATTCCTTGGGATTTATGTTTTTACATAAGATTCCATGGAATTTAACTGTTCTTACCCGAGATTCCATGGAATTGTAGCCCTTTTTTTTACACAATATTCCATGGATTTTAGCTGTTTTTACATCAGATTCCATGGATTTTAGCTATTTTTATGTTAGATTCCATGGATTTTGGCTGTTTTTATGTAAGATTCCATGGATTTTGGCTGTTTTTATGTAAGATTCCATGGATTTTGGCAGTTTTTACATACAGGGTTCCCACGCTACAGGGAAATCGGGAAAAAGTCTGGAGAAATATAATTTTTTTCCCAACCACGAAAAGTCTTGAAATTTTGCAAATATTGATGAAAGTCGGGAAAAATCTGGGAATTTTCCGCCACCAGTTGATGCCCAAAACAATCACGTAATTGAGTCATAACTAAACTGATCATGAGTTAAATTTATCAAGTTTTAACAAGAATATTTGAAGGGTATAGTATGGGTCATTTGGGTGCTTGCAATAACCATATATGCTGAGTTAACCCAAATGCTCAGTTAATTAGATTCATCTAGTAGACTTTTATTTTCAGTCAGCTTGATATCCATATCTTTCCTTACGTGGAAGGTATGAAAACCACTCGAGCATCACAGGAGGCAAACATTGTGGTGGCAAAATGTAGCCATTTACCGGATGGCTTTGCAAACTTTAACTGTCGTTAGATCGAGTGATACATGCATGAAATGGATATGAAAATTACTTATTTACTCAGAAATTGTGAGTATTAAAATAGTTATGTCCATAATCTGCTGAAAGACAGTGTTGATGAAATGTGACCAGGTACACTAGATTTGCATTGCTAGTCGCATGAGTATACAAATCTAACCCACATTTTCAAATGTTGTAGAGAAAAAATAAAAAAAATATTAAAAGAAAGTCGTATACTTGTTGTAATAAAAATACAAAAATGAAAGAACACTCCATTTTCCATATTTATATATTCCAAGAACATCTTCTGGAGTTTTGTTGTAACACGTGACTACCACGTTGACATGTGCTCTCTGCTCAATAAATCAAACTGGCCAGATTGCTGGTTTTTACAAAAAGTATCTGACTTTCATTTACTATAATTGAATTTCTCTACAACAACATTAAAATGGAGTTTGTTGTTGACATCACATGACTAATGGACTTCCAATGTCGTTTGAGATTTGTAAAGTTACTAGTAATGCAAATGGCAAGTACTGGGTCAGGTTTCATCAATACCTTAGTTTCGTCTAGTCTGTCAGCGGATTAAAGACATCACGATTATAATACTTGCCATTTCTGAGAAAATAAATCATTTTCCTATCGATTTCATGCAGGTATAAGTCGATAGAACATAAGTTTAAATTTTCTATGCCCGCTGGTAAGCGACTACCATGTGTCGCTAATGCATGGTGGTGGCAAATTCCAAATTTTTTATATGCAAATGCAACAACCACACACACCAACCTAAATGTCCTAATATGAAAAATGGGGTGGGAATATTCAGAGAAAACCCGGATTAGAAAACGGACTGCTATTCGTTTTAAACTAAATTTGTAGTCCAAATTGGTGAATCTCAGCTGAAATAACAAATTGTTGTCCCTTGCATTATATGTTTAAAAAAAAAGATTCGAGCCCCTATATCAGTACAAGTTTGGGGATTGGTTTAACGAATTACATGAAGACAAGTTGATTTTACAGAAATTTCAGTCCTTGTTTATACAACAATATATAATTTTGAAGGTCTTTTGTCAAAATTTAAATCAACCCTTTTGAAAACGTTTTTTTAACCAGATCATCTCAAGGAGATAAGGTTGTTTGAAAAATCTTCTTTGGTATTTTATTGGCACAGATAAATTCAGGGTTAAACTCTCTTCATTACAAGACAAGATTCAAATATATATTGCTATAGAATTCTTTAGAATTAAAGGTTTGAAAGGAGACAAAACTAATTTATGTTCATTATGTTGTTCCCACTTAACAACATAATGCAGGTCAGCAAAATAAAGTTAGAATTTTTATTTTTGTACATTTAAATGACTTTACATGCCAAATTTGAAAGAATATAATCAAACTTGCTTCGTGTGATACATTTTGTGGTTTTGTACATGATCATCTTTTCTGGCTTAGCTGTTTTGGAGTCTTGAAAGAGAACCATCTTTAGATTTAGAAAATGCATGTTTTATAATCTAAAATGTTCTTTAATTCCATTCAGTAATGGTCATATGTGAACCTTGAAACAATTAATTTCATCCTGGAGAAACCCTTGAAATAACCTGGAAATTTATCTTTAGAAAAGCATGGGAACCATGCACATAAGACTCCATGGATTTTAGCTGTTTTTAAAGTCATCTTTTTATCACATCCATAGTTTATTATTGTGCCAAGATATCTGAGTATTAGATTTAAGAAATGAAATAATATATAGGTCGCTGCCTGAAATAACAGTGACAACCTTTTCTATGCAGAACTGTGAATGATTATATACAAAATGCAATGGTGGTATCATGACATTGATCTAATTTTTTATTTTGTCTGGTGTTTGTGTGACCTGTTGTTTCGGTTTATTTTAAACATGATTCATTTTAGTACAGAAATGTACAAATTGCCTTAGTCAATAAGTGACAGATTTGTGCATCAAAATGGCATATTAGCCATCAAGCTTTGCCTTTTTAGACCATTTTAAAGAACGTTGTAAAATGACTTGCAGAACTTAAAATCACATTTTATAAAGGTAAATATATCATCTGTTGCTGTAAGTAGTTTATTGTTCCAAGCTTTAAAAGATATTTTTTTTTTTTTTTGTGATAAAACTTGTGAGTATACTTGTACCATAAGGTAAATATTTGAAATTGGAAACCAAAAGAACTGGAACCATGTTGGCTCAGTGGTTAGCATTCTGGAGAAGGTTGCTGTTTGAAACCTACTATGGGATTACCATGGCTTGGCTACAATGGTGTCCTTGGACCAGACATTCCCATTGCCCCCATATTAAATAACCTAATTGTGTTGCTGTACTGTATAACTACAAACCATACCAAAAACAAAAAGAACTATATAAAAAAAATTAGTTTGTTCCCTTGCCATTGTTAATATGTATTTGCTGCATGAAAATTTAAAGAATAATATGCAATAAAACTTGATTATAGCAGAACCAATGGACCATACAGATTTGTTCACTTAGAAAAAAATTCATAAAAATGAGGATAACTGCATATTAATTCAAAAAAAGTCATGGAGTACCAGTTTTCATGCATTTTGTGGCTGGTACAGACCACATTTAAAAACACAAGAGTCAGTTACCCTTTTGTAAAAACTGACAGGATCCCATCCCCAGTCCATGCTTTACACACTGGTGAAAATTGTAATTTCTGGCAAATCCACAAAAATTTATATCCATGAAAATAAATGAAATTCACAGTATTACCATTTTGGACTTAAAATACTGTATATGCTCGCTTCTAAGTAGAGTCCTATCACAAACAGTATAGACACTCATCTGCCATCACACAATGCACTGCTAGAACAAAGTCTATATTGTTTGTTGTGCTGATTATTCCTAACAAAGTGTATAGACCATGATCTGTCAGCACATTATATAAAAGTAATCTGGGTTCTTTGCAGCTTGCAATTGAGTTGATGTATAAGCAAGTACATATGGTACTGCTTTGTTATCCAAAAATGTATTATATTTCAGTTTGTTATGAATGGATTTCAATAAATCATAAGAATTTACCAATCAGTCTCCACCTTTGCAACAAAAAAAAATGGTTTTCATGTGCTTAACTGGGTATGACCAGATTTGGTTCTCTTTAATGTCAGAAGCTTTCTAGATGGTGACATGTTTATTGACCAAGTCCCCGTGTGAACTGGTCACTAGTTACAGCTCTCAAGCCCCCATTATCATGGCCTTGTAACCAAATACTAAAACAAACCGTTGTCTCTTGATGATGTCCAATGAGAATACAGTTATTTTACCTGCTGTCAGGTACAAAATTGAGGGGAACATTTTGTTCACATAGTAATCAAATCTAATGAAGGGTGAAGAGTAGAATAAAATGGATGCTTTATGCCACTGAAGGGAAATATTCCATTGTTCCACTTACTTGCTGCCATCCCAAGTTAATTAGTGTATGATTTTCAATTCATTATCTCCACTCCAGTGATGCACCTTGATTGAGCTGTTACAGGGATGTTTTATGTACCTTTCTATCCCCCATGATAACTGAGATATGTTGCACTCCAAAATATCTCCAAAGAAACTAAGTATAGGCCAGATCATGGGATGCCTACTGCAACCACCACATTTTGTTTCAGGCTACTAATTAAAGCATGGTGTTTGAGTGGTTAGCATACCAGACTTGCACCATTGCATCATATAAGTGGGTCACTTGTGGGACACTTAGATTATTTACAATAAACTAGTTCTTGACTATTTTCTTAGCTCTTTCCACTCAACATCTTATCATGATCAATAATTTTGTAAAGATGCCATAAAAAAAGAAATATTGCCAGTATTGAAAATATATCTTCGATTTTATGGCTGGCCTTGTAAAGGGCCAGTTTAAGGTTTATCTTGATGATGCAGCTGTCTTTGCTTCATGTCCCTCCAATGCTTGTCTTGTCATCACTGTAAAAAAATAGTTGCTGCATATCCTCATCCATCTTTTTGTCAACTCCCTGACAGAAAACTCTACTTCATTTAACTCCCTGACAGAAAACTCTCCTTCATTTAACTCCCTGACAGAAAACTCTACTTCATTTAACTCCCTGACAGAAAACTCTCCTTCATTTAACTCCCTGACAGAAAACTTTCTTTCATTTAACTCTCTGACAGAAAACTCTCCTTCATTTAACTCCCCAACAGAAAACTTTCCTTCATTTAACTCTGACAGAAAACTCTCCTTCATTTAACTGTCCGACAGAAAACTCTTCTTCATTTAACTCCCTGACAGAAAACTCTCCTTCATTTAACTCCCTGAGAGAAAACTCTCCTTTATTTAACTCCCTCCCAGCAGCTCTGTTATCATTCATGTAGGCAAAAGCAGTTTGCTTGTCCTTCTCACATGGCCCGTCTTGATATTTTGTCGGACTATTTATTTTCATTTAAGATACTGTGTGAAAGTTCGTCACCAGTATTTATACTTCTTAGCATTATTGTGACACCATAAAATATATCTGAGTCTCCAGTGCATAATTTACCAAGATTTACTCGTCCTGGATGGGTGGTTATATCGAAATAGGGTTTTAACTGCAAGACTTGTGATGTCTAGTTGATCCTAAATAAAAAATCATGGGCTGGGGAGCACTAGTCACGTGTATAAAGTTGATGACTTTCAGAATTTTGACAGAACTTGTAGGAACAAATAATAGGCTTTACAAATTCCCTTGTCCTGTTACAAATTCACTTGTCCTGTCACAAATTCACTTGTCCTGTTACAAATTTACATGTCCTGTTACAAATTCACTTGTCCTGTTTATGATTTATCTTCTATCACAAGCGATATCTTTTGTTAAAATTATCTTTATCAACAGGCATCATGATATTGTAGATGACGTTATTATTTTTATTATTAAATCTTGTTTCAGTTCTCTGTAGGGAGTGAACAGACGACACAAGCTCTGTCAGTAACAGCAGATGACAGCAGTAATGATGGCCTGGTCATTGTAGATGATGCTCATTTATCATATCCACCAGGTATTTATAGTTAGTTGCATTTAAATACAACTCATTCTTTCAGCACTTTTTTTAACGCTAACTCAAGCCCAAAAAAGAATTTATGAAATTTGTGCTCATAACCTATGAAAAAAAGATGACCTGAATTTCAAAAATATTTCTTTAGTATTTGAATACAAACTACGTACTTACAGAATATCAGAATTTATGACTTCAAGCTTTTCTTTAAAATTTTGTCTTTGAACAGTTTCAGAATTATCTGAATTTTTTATTCTGTACATAATGAACATGGGGACTTGTTTTACTCTTTTATTTGGTATATAATGAACATGGGGACTTGATTTACTCTTTTATTTGGTACATAATGAACATGGGGACTTGATTTACTCTTTTATTTGGTATATAATGAACATGGGGACTTGATTTACTCTTTTATTTGGTATATAATGAACATGGGGACTTGATTTACTCTTTTATTTGGTATATAATGAACATGGGGATTTGATTTACTCTTTTATTTGGTATATAATGAACATGGGGATTTGATTTACTCTTTTATTTGGTATATAATGAACATGGGGACTTGATTTACTCTTTTATTTGGTATATAATGAACATGGGGACTTGATTTACTCTTTTATTTGGTATATAATGAACATGGGGACTTGATTTACTCTTTTATTTGGTACATAATGAACATGGGGACTTGATTTACTCTTTTATTTGGTATATAATGAACATGGGGATTTGATTTACTCTTTTATTTGGTATATAATGAACATGGGGACTTGATTTACTCTTTTATTTGGTATATAATGAACATGGGGACTTGATTTACTCTTTTATTTGGTACATAATGAACATGGGGACTTGATTTACTCTTTTATTTGGTATATAATGAACATGGGGACTTGATTTACTCTTTTATTTGGTATATAATGAACACAGGGACCAGGGACTTAATTTACTCTTTCATTCTGTATAGAATGTACACCAATAACAATTGGTGTTAATAATGAGTACAGAGGAATCTAAAGGAATATTCAGATTCTTTTGAATAAAAGCAGAGAGGGCAACAGTTATGTTCATTGAACATCACATTTTTATTTGAGTATGTCTCATGGTGATAGATATATCTTTAAGTGAAATCGAATAAAAATTCCTAGAAGTATTAAATTGAGAGATATCAACAAGCCATTGAGCTCCATAGGGTTTAGGACTGAAGTTTATGCAACTGTACTGAGGTAAATAAGGTCTGTGTGTACGTTACAAACTTTTCAGCTAATATAATGTTTACTGTCCATGCATCAGTTTCAAATACCGAATACTTTAAATACATGTTTTCAAGCAGTACAATAGCAGTAAATGATATTTTGTTAAACCTTACTGGTCAAGCTTATGGAAATAAATCAAATGCCTTACCGAGACAGTCCTGTTAGGGTCTGGAATTAACGACTTTGGCTCTATGATGACCCCAAGTTTCCGATCTAATGGATGGTGTGAGTCAAAATCAAGGTGCTGGTCAATATGCATAGGTTTGAAATAAACAGTAATTTTCAGCGTGCTGTCAATGTATCTGATGGTGTTTGTGCCCAAAAATGATAATCTGCCTGTGGCATATCTGATAATATTGATCCCTTGGTGATGTTAACAGTCGGTTAGAGAATAGATCACTCTGCTGATGAAGTCCTTAGTACAAGGATGAAACTTCAGGTTATTTTTCTATACTTATTGTGTATGTGATTTGAAAGATCTGACCCATAAAGGACATTGTTTACCAGCTCTTTTATTATATTAATTTTCATTTTCAGCCTTTATGTAAAAAATTCACATCCATTAACAATACCGTACTTTTCATTCTCATTTGCCACTCTCTATAAAAAGGAACTGTCCATAAAGACCATGTCATGCAGTACCTTTTCTTAACTACATTATTTTAAGCATCTACATAAATATAACCTGCTCACAAAGGACACATTTTTGACACATTCGATTAAATGTCCTTTATAGACATGATTTGCAAAAATGAAAATAGTCTTTATAGAGTCCGTTATATTAGTGCCATGTTGAAATATTAAATGTGCATTAATATATTTTTTGTCATGTACATTTCAGTGTCGACACATTTTTCAAGCACACCTAAAAGAGGGAGAGGCAGGGGTCGACCAAAGGGTTCTGGAGTTGGTCGAGGGCGCCCAAGGGGTAGGGGCGGAGCCAAGAAAGCAATGACAGCTGCAGAGATTGCAGGAGCTCAGGCAGGGATGACAGCTGCCTATGCTGCTTACGGCTATAGCCTTTCTGGTGAGAATTCATTTTTTAAGTTTTCTAATGAAGCTCTAAAGAACTTGCACCAAATTCCTGCTCAGTGTTGTAATTCTTGTTCATATTGCAGTCTTAGAGCTTGCATTCTTAGAAGTATTTGATGAAGAGGAGGTAACTGTGAGATACTTAAGATACCAGAAGGAGATCAACTTTAATAATATGTACAATCTGTCGCATTTGAAAGACTGGGTGTATCTTGTTTGATACAGTACCATGAAATTAAATGTACTGGTTTAATTATAGACCATATTTTACAGTATTTATTGTTGATATTTTAGCAGATTTATTTAATACAGCAAATGTACACTTGAGCTTTTTATTGGCAGGAAACAGTAGCCAATGTTCCTGTCAACATGTAATGTTATAATATAGCTCTTTAATACAGTTTGCACAAAAAATAAGAATAAAGACTCGATTTTATATATATAAAAAATTCCTGTTAAATATGGTAAAATCTTTTTTTTAAAATAGTTTTTACTTTATTGAAATAATTACATATTTTTTTAGCTTTGTTATTAATTTTATATTATTTATGTGATTTTGTTATTAAATCTTTTTTTTTTAAATGTTGCCATTTCATATGAAAAATGAATGACAAAAAATGGTATGCACTCTTGTATTCATGTTGAGAAAATTTGGGAGATTTTAAAAGATGAAAGGGTTTATGAAAAAACCCAGTAATTTGTACATTAATGTCTTAATGACTGTACGAGTTATTTGGTTCTGCTTATCATTGCAGGGAAACAGTCAAGTACACTAGCCATGTCGGGTCGAAGTACTCCAGTTGACTCACCCAAATCTGCATCTCCATCACTGAACCAGACCAAGAATCAATGACCTTTACCTTTCCTTAGATACTGAACAAAATTTATATAAATTTTTGTTACAAGAATATGGACTTTCTCATAGCCAGGAATTAAGTATATGAACTTTGACATGTGCAATGTTTTAATTGCATCTGTATGACCATGACTAGGTCTTCAGAGTCATGGTAGTTGAAAGGTATGAGAAACTACAAATTACAAGTTGTCTTGTAGGCAGTGTATTTTCCATATTTATTATCTCCATAACAGATTGTTACTGATATGTACAAGTCTTTTAAATGTTGACTTACTGGCATATAAATATATTTTGCATAGCAGATTATAATATACTAAACTGTTTATTTAAATTCTGAAGAGATTTTTTTAATCAGGGTTTTTCTTCTGTCTGTTTAATAGCAATACTACTATATTCACTTACTTATAAGTAGAGTAAAACTGCAAAAAACCAAAGACTTATCTGCAGTAGCATTATGCATCTGCAGATCAGGGTCTGTGTTGTTTGTTCTGCTGATTACTACTAACAAACTGCACAGACCCAGAGCTGCCTGTACATAGTGTGATGACAGATCTGGGTCTATGCAGTTTGCAGCTGGACTCATAAGCAAGTATATAAGATGGCTGTCAATTTTCTTCTTTGTGATAGGTATTATGAATTTGCCACATTTGCAACTCTCAAAGCTATTACAACTCTTGGTATTGGTCTACTATTAGGAATGGATTCACATTAAAAATGATATTGAAAAAATAGATCTTCCCAAACAGTTTTTCTGCCTTTCACACAATTATAATTGTCAGTGACCATGAAAAAATGCCACTCCTGAGCTGCTAAAAGCGGTTGATCTCAGTTTTACTGTTTGACAGTGGACTGAGGGATATTTTGAGATGCATTTCTGGATGACTCAGGTGACCCATTAAAGAGAGTTGTATGACTTTTCAGCTAAAATGTGTCAGGAGTTTCTGGATGACCATGTTATTTTGTCATGCAGAGTTAAACTAAAGGTAATAAAATTTAGAATGGTCAAATTGTTGTTCCTAAATCTGTATCAAATTTATAAGTTACATGATTTTAAGATCGTTATTTACAACATAGTTCCTGTTGTATGGTGTTACGGTCATGGATGTTCATTAGTAGAATTGTATGTACTGTGTACCTCATCATAATGTGGTCTCACCATACTCCAGTGTCACAGACATTGTTAAAAACAAGTGTTGTATGTAGTACAATAGTGTGATACCCATCTGTGCATATTAGTGTTTTTCACGGAATCTCAGTAACACACCTGTGCCATACTTCATGTAAAAATATGCATGCAAGTTCAGACATCACAGACCCAGATCTGCCATTCACATAATAATTTTTCTGGTGATGCAGAACAAAGTCATGTCTGTTTCGTCTATCTGTTGTATCACACCAGCAATGTAGACCCCGACCTTTGTGGATTATTCAGTGGTAGATTGTGTTCTGTAAAAGTAGTTTCATGTTTGGGTGTGTATTGTATATGGGTATAATCATTAAAGGCAGTTAATAATTAAGAATGAATGGTTTTGAAGAGAAGATTTTACATGCATACCTGTACTTGCTTGCCATGAAACTGCTCTGTGTGATTGACAATATATTCTGTTCTGTGCTTGTGCCAAGATTAGATATGTGGGATTCTCAAAACTTTATTTGTACTATGTTTTTGTGTCCGATTCCATATACCCATATTTTATTCTTTTTTGCTTCCAGGGCTTAGAAATAGTATATACCATTCTGGTCTCAGGAAGAGGCCACACTGAAATATATTTTTACAATTTTTGTTCATGAAGAGATTGTAGCCTTTTTCATAGGCCAGACCAGTATGTTATATTTTTTAGCCATTTCATTTCATTTCCGACCAAATTTGGTATACAAGTTTCTGTCATTAAGTCTTCCAATTACTTCAGTTAGATTGGCATCCTTGTTAAATAAAGGGCTGATTGTGCTTCTGATTGGCATCCTTGTATAATAAAGGGCTGATTGTGCTTCTGATTGGCATCTTTGTATAATAAAGGGCTGATTGTGCTTCTGATTGGCATCCTTGTATAATAAAGGGCTGATTGTGCTTCTGATTGGCATACTTGTATAATAAAGGGCTGATTGTGCTTCTGTTTGGCATCCTTGTATAATAAAGGGCTGATTGTGCTTCTGATTGGCATCCTTGTATAATAAAGGGCTGATTGTGCTTCTGATTGGCATCCTTGTATAATAAAGGGCTGATTGTGCTTCTGATTGGCATCTTTGTATAATAAAGGGCCGATTGTGCTTCTGATTGGCATACTTGTATAATAAAGGGCTGATTGTGCTTCTGTTTGGCATCCTTGTATAATAAAGGGCTGATTGTGCTTCTGATTGGTATCTTTGTATAATAAAGGGCTGATTGTGCTTTTGATTGGCATATTTGTATAATAAAGGGCTGTCATCCTTGCATAATAAAGGGCTGATTGTACTTCTGATTGGCATCCTTGTATAATAAAGGGCTGATTGTGCTTCTGATTGGCATACTTGTATAATAAAGGGCTGATTGTGCTTCTGATTGGTATCTTTGTATAATAAAGGGCTGATTGTGCTTTTGATTGGCATATTTGTATAATAAAGGGCTGTCATCCTTGCATAATAAAGGGCGGATTGTGCTTCTGATTGGCATCCTTGTATAATAAAGGGCTGATTGTGCTTCTGATTGGCATACTCGTATAATAAAGGGCTGATTGTGCTTCTGATTGGCTGAGCTTATCAAGACCTTCGATAATGCAGTGATCATACATCTGATTGGCTGAATTTGTGAACACTTTGCAGGCCATATTTCTGATTAGTTTTTGATTGTAAGCTTGTATTAAGATCTCATAGGAGTTCAAGTACAAGTGAGACTAATACATAAAAACAATGATCAAGACCCAGGAGTACATGCCGATGCAAATTAACTCTCAATATAATGCTAAAACAATAATATACCTTAAGGGTAGGTCTATGGACACTTTCTAAGTTATGAATCAGGGTGCCTGTTCCTCTAGGTCAGGGAGAGATCCAGGAGAGAGTATTGGTTGCTTAAACATATATATATATATATATATATATATATATATATATATATATATATATATATATATATATATATATATATAGATAGATAGACCTCTACATTAATAGACAATGCAGTAACTTAGTGCTGCTAGTTTTATTTACCCTCAACAGTTTCAGTGTGTGTACATTTGCATTCTCAGGCTGATATGTATTGACTACCAGATGAGCAACATCTGCCCCACTTGGGCCTGTTGTTACCAGTTTGTTCTACCCACTCAACAAGATGCCATCCTCAGTCATATGCCTCAACAAAATGGTACATTTTTACCATTGTGTCATTGCCAACAGAGGCACCCCTGATCAGAGGTCACACCAGAATAGTGAAATTAAGTTGCTCAATTTACAGCAGAATTGCTCATATTAAAAATTTGCTAAAATTTATTAATGCTAAAATGGTGAATTACAGTATGTTTACTTTTTCTGAATAAAGATTTATTATCAAACCAAACTCCCAAAGTTTCAGGACTGTTGCCTTTAAGTTAGTCTTGTTACAGTCGAACATCATTTATTAATACAACATTTACCAATACTTTTAAGCGGTAATGTTTGTTATTTTTAGCCTATCCAAACAAGATCTGTTCTCCCAAGGGAGTCAGGATATCATGTCTGATACTGTAGTTCTTGTCAACTGTAACAAAGTATGTGTGTTGTGACTCAAAACATTCCTACATTCCCAATCAGGAATCTCATCTGAACAGATAGGCAGTGAATGCTTGGTTTGATTGTAAATTTTTCATTTTCCTCCTGATCAAACTGACGGTGACGGTAATTATTACATTGCGTTATCCAGGGGGATACTGTGATTGCCTTGATCAGTCCATCTATCCATAACCATGTCACCCAAACCACTGAGTGGATATTCAGGAAGCATGGTGCATAGGTTGCCCATGTGACATGTCACCCAAACCACTGAGTGGATATTCAGGAAGCGTGGTGCATAGGTTGCCCATGTGACGTCACCCAAACCACTGAGTGGATATTCAGGAAGCATGGTGCATAGGTTGCCCATGTGACATGTCACCCATACCACTGAGTGGATATTCAGGAAGCATGGTGCATAGGTTGCCCATGTGACATGTCACCCATACCACTGAGTGGATATTCAGGAAGCATGGTGCATAGGTTGCCCATGTGACATGTCACCCAAACCACTGAGTGGATATTCAGGAAGCATGGTGCATAGGTTGCCCATGTGACATGTCACCCATACCACTGAGTGGATATTCAGGAAGCATGGTGCATAGGTTGCCCATGTGACATGTCACCCATACCACTGAGTGGATATTCAGGAAGCATGGTGCTTAGGTTGCCCATGTGACATGTCACCCAAACCACTGAGTGGATATTCAGAAAGCGTGGTACATAGGTTGCCCATGTGATGACATTGGAAAGAAATAATAATTTTTTGGTATCTCTCCTGGGATGCCTGGAGAGGTATAAAAGTGTAATGCACAATTTACAGAGACATTTTTTTTTATTGCATTCATAGGAGGAAGACATTGTCATTGGACTTTTTTTTCTCTCTATCTCACAAATTGTCAGTTGAAAATTCCTAAATGTATTTTGATGTTTAGATATTACAGTATAGTTTGTTGTTTTTTTATATCATTTGATGAAAGTGCTGATTATTGTTTTTAATTGGTAACACATCATCTGATTGCTTTAGAACAGGTCCAGATAGTCTCCTCAGAAGAAGAGCAGTGTTCTGAGTATATGGTGAAAATCTCATAAAAATTGCAAAGTTTTAAAATTGTTAAGATTTCAAGTGGTATACAAGTGACAACAAATTCCAGCTAGTCCAGATTTATTAATTTAAAGATTCATCTGTAGCTGGGTACTGGATTAGTTAATGATTGGTTGGAATTACAGTTCTGTGATACTTGATTGACAGGTCTTCCTTCAGCTGGAAGTTAATTTCACCAACAATACTTTGGTCTTGAGTCTAGAATTCTGTTTATATCAGATTATAGTCAGCTTGTGTTTCAATTTTCAAACATCTCAAATATGGACTTGAACCTTACAAAATGTTGGTAATATTGGAACCATTTTTAATGTCTTGTATGTTGAAGTAAAATGAGGTACAATCACTGGTTGTTTAGTAATGGTGAACACCATTAGGTATTAATATATACCTTATAGCTTTGTTTTGTGTGTGTATGTGTGTGTGTGTATATATATATATATATATATATATATATATATATATATATATATATATATATATATACAATTTGAGTACTCGTTACAAATGAAATTTATTGAATGAGTCAGTTTCTGTTGTTTGCTGGCATTGTTGAACAAAGGATTGAAATTATACAAGTTTAATAAATTTCATTTGTAACGATTACATATCCAAGATGTTTTTTGACATGAAAACATTTGGGTTGTTACTATACGAGTTACCTGTAGAAAAATTATGATTGTGGACACTTTATCCTAAATAATACTGGCAATAATGAAAACAATGGCAAGTAATGGGTACTAAAATGGGTGCAGCATATCATAGTACATGGATGCAAATGGCAACTTAAAGGCATCTTGCCTATTACAACATGAACATTTATTAAATCATCTTACTTATAGTTTCTTTTATTCAGTCAAAATTTTCATTCTGTTATTTGTTTTACATCTTAGTAATTCCATTTATTTTTATTTCAATATTGCAGATACAGAAGGCACATTCATACTCATTGTCATAAAAAAAAGAAATGATTTTGACTAAAATACTAATTGATCCTTTTCTTTGTAATGTTCCACTAGAAAAGTGTTTTAAGTGCCCAGACACACACATGCACGAATATCCATATTGTGAGCTGTTCCAGAAAGGGGGTGGGGCACTTATATTACACTTATTTTTTAAGTATGTATGGTTGGTGGTGGGTAATTCAGACTTACGTTTTATGTTTACAAGTACAGTTAAACATTAAGGGTCAGGGAATATTTAAAATGTTCGTGTTGATGCCACCCTGTGCTAACACCTTTTTTATATCTTTAACAGAGCTAAGCTGAAAGATGGCATGTCCCTGCCAACACTGTCAAATACTGGTTACCTAGCAACTCCACATTTGAAAGTTTTCATCTCACTTTAGTGGAACATATTCATTTTCATGCCTGCATTTCTGTTGGACAGAGTTGCAAGAAGAAAGTGTTATTCCTTCTTTGCAATAAATCTTTAGAGTAAGGATATCCAAAAAAGAAATGAAACATTGATTTCCTTTCATTTTGTTTTGCCTGTTTGTTTTATGTTTGTTTTAATTGGAGAACTGGAAAAATATGTTTTCAGAAACATTTATCATGTTCTTAAATCTTCAAGAAATAAACCAGTGCTCTTGTATATATTTCCTTGGAATTATTTTCTTGTCAAAATATTTCACTTTCACTTGTTTTGTAAATACTTTGTTGTTTATGTAAATCCTGGATCTTGAAAATCGGAGCTACTGGTATAAAATGTATTATGTGTTGACATATGTGTTCATGTAGTAATAATTATAGTGTACAGTCAGTGAACATTTTTGTACATAAAATGTTAGGAAGGTTTTCATTTGTAAATAAGCTATTTGAAGTTTTAGGATTGCAAATTCTAGTGAACTGACATTTATACAAACATAATAGAAAATAAACATGTTTCTTTTTAAAATGGCATTTATCTCATTTCCACAGGACTCCTAATAGGCACCGTCACATGCATCCATTAATTCCCTGCACTGGAGTTCATTAAGCTCTAGCATGGTTGCTCAGACCATCACATCATAGCTTGTAGGACATTAGTTTTGGTCCTGTTTGCATTAGATTTGTATGTGCCCTCAATCTACCCACCCACCCATAATCTATAGAGGCAGTGTATATACTATTGCCATTAGATTTGTATGTGCCCTCAATCTAACCACCCACTCATATTCTATAGAGGCAGTGTATGTACTATTTGCCGTTAGATTTGTATGTGCCCTCAATCTACCCACCCACCCATATTCTATAGAGGCAGTGTATGTACTATTGCCATTAGATTTGTATGTGCCCTCAATCTACCCACCCACCCATATTCTATAGAGGCAGTGTATATACTATTGCAATTAGATTTGTATGTGCCCTCAATCTACCCACCCATTCATATTCTATAGAGGCAGTTTATATACTATTGCCATTAGATCTGTATGTGACCTCAATCTACCCACACACTCATTCTACAGAGGCAGTGTATATACTATTGCCATTAGATTTGTATGTGCCCTCAATCTACCCACCCACTCATTCTATAGATGCAGTGTATATACTATTGCCATTAGATCTGTATGTGACCTCAATCTACCCACACACTCATTCTATAGATGCAGTGTATATACTATTGCCATTAGATTTGTATGTGCCCTAAATCTACCCACCGACTCATTCTATAAAGGCAGTGTGTATACTATTGCCATTAGATTTGTATGTGCCCTCAATCTACCCACCCACTCATTCTGTAGATGCAGTGTATATACTATTGCCATTAGATTTGTATGTGCCTTCAATCTACCCACACACTCATTCTATAGACGCAGTGTATATACTATTGCCATTAGATTTGTATGTGCTCTTAATCTACCCACCCACTCATTCTATAGATGCAGTGTATATACTATTGCCATTAGATTTGTATGTGCCCTCAATCTACCCACCCACCCATATTCTAGTGAGGCAATGCATATACTACTGTCGTCTTTTGTTGCAACTATCAGTATGTCACAAATTTTGTCTTTGCTTAAAAAAATTGAGGATGTGTACACCATATTTGGCGTGTGGTTTCATATTTAGAAGTTTGATTCTGCTCAGCACTGTTTGATTCAGACATTTAATGGATTGAAACTAATTGTATTATTGGACTTAATAACATCAAGAAGGTCTGTGTCAAGTTGATTTTCAGGCAACAGTTGACCAAGTTACTGGGTATGAATTAGTAGTTACATAATGTATATACTTATTGATTTGATGCTATCAGAGAAAATATCGTTTCAATTCAACTTTTTTGTGTTCCATTTCCATGGAAATTACTGCTTAGAATTTAGAAAATGAGCATGAGCATCAGGCAACAACTAATGCAGACCCATAATAGCTCTCTTTAACACTAAAGCTTGCACTTGCATTTTCATTACTGATTTATATCTAAGGACTCCATGGAGTGAAATACATTTTGGTGTGCAAAGGTAAGTTGTCACCATTTTAGGTCGAAATTTAACATCTTTGTGGCCCAGTTTGGCTTGAAAGTTTACCAAGTATACCTTGTTGTCAGCAGAAATAATTTTCATCTGGACACGTTCGTAGCTTGGTCAGTTTTGTCGAGCTCACATCTGTGGATTGGTCTGGGTTCTTCTGTGGCACAGCATCACATGTAGGCTATTTAATGCTAAGGCAATTGGAGTAAAGTCCTTTGCCAAAAAATGCCAAAGGTAGGATCGCAGCTTGAACTACCCATTGTTGGCTGTAGATTGTAGAAAATGCCAGTTAACCATCATGCATGGCATACGAGGCAACAGAATAGAGGCAAATGTTTGCCATGGGTTGCATGCAATTTCATCTGAGGAGAGCATCGTGGTACTTGAATAGAGGAGAGGCAAATGATTGCCACTCGGATGCAGCATGCTACTTGGGCCATAACTTGAGATTGATGGGTGCAGATCCAGGTGGCCAGGTTGTGTACTTGAGCCATAACTTGAGATTGATTGGTGCAGCTCCAGGTGGCCAAGTTGTCTACTTGGGCTGTAACTTGAGATTGATCGGTGCAGCTCCAGTTGACCAAGTTGTCTACTTGGACCATAACTTGAGATTGATCGGTGCAGATCCAGGTGGCCAAGTTGTCTACTTGGACCATAACTTGAGATTGATCGGTGCAGATCCAGATGGCCAAGTTGTCTACTTGGGCCATAACTGAGATTGATGGGTGCAGCTCCAGGTGGCCAAGTTGTCTACTTGGGCCATAACTTGAGATTGATCGGTGCAGCTCCAGGTGGCCAAGTCGTCTAAAGTGCTCACCTATACAGATTACTTGCATCTCATCTCTGCATGACTTTGAGGCATGGCTCAGCCAGTATGGAATGTGAGAAAGCTTGCCAGTAGCCAGGAGTCAGTGGGTCTTCCCGTGGTCTTCTTAGGTTCTTTCTCCACCAGTTATATTGACTGCCATGTATGGCCTATTATTTGTTAAAAAATGGTATTAAACCCACAAAATCAAACCAATCAGATGTGTGGTCAGAAGGGCCAAGTCGGATTACTTGGTTAGCCATGACAAGCTTCAAGGACCATGTTAAAGACATTTAGTTTAGCCGAGCTCATTAGTTGTATGGGGGTGTTTGGGGACAATGGAAAATTAACATCAGCCATAGGCTTACATTGTGGGTCACTTGGGGAAGATGAAATCCTATGTTTGGTTGACTGTTAGGGGCCATCCATTTAGTACGTGTGCAAAAATCTGGCAAACTTTACCCCTCCTCCACCTCCTTGTACACATGCATACTTTTTTACACCCCCACCTCCATACGTATGCTTGATGCGCACGCGCGCACACCCAATTCTATAGAACAGCCTATATTTAATCCACGCAGAAACGATCAAGGATTAATAATTTTAACATGTTTAATAAAACAGTCCGCCGACGTTGAATATCTGGCTGCATCAAAGAAGTAAGCTGCGTAACTTTAAAAAGCCTGTCCACTAAAATTCAAACACCGACTGAACCCAGTCAAGCAGGTTACATATTAGACAAATTATTATCGAGGTTTCACCCCCACCCCCGTTTCCTATGCGTATGTACATTAATTAGACACACCACCATCCATATGCATGCGTATGCATTTGGGTTACCCCCTCCATGCGAAGGTACTAAATGGACAGCCCCTTAGGGGTACATTCAAACCTTGTTAAAAGTGGCTGAACTCAGTCGGAGCTACATTGTTGAGTTGACCTAAAGATGAGTTATTCTGGGTATGTACAGGATGTCCATTGTTAAAATTATCCATAAGTTTACATGAGTGGGTCTCTCTGGGAACAAGCGAAAATGTAATGTTATGATTTTTTTTATGTATCATCCAACATGCAGGCCAGCAATCCAGCACATGAATTCTATCCAAAAACTCGCTCTTCAAACCAATTCGACTATCAAGAAGAAATATTAGAATATTCTCGCTCCAACGTGGACATTTTATGCCGTTGCAATGGTACATTTCGACAATTATTTTTGGAGGTATCGATCATTTGAAGGAAGCTCCTACCATCGCTAAAGCGTATGGATTGTCAATTGAAACAAATCATGGCCGAGAACAAACTTGCCATCATATCCCTTAAATCTTATCTCAGTCGTCGATATTTTGCCAAAACTTTGCGCTGGCTACATTGTGACAGTGTAGCAAATAAGAATCCCATTGCTGCAAACACAATACCAGTTAAATCCAGCCCATAAAGAACTGCAACCCTCTCATCCCAGTGGTCACAGAAACAGTACGACTTGTATGATACCCAGCTCTAATAATAATAATAATAATAATAATGAGGACTTTGTATAGAGCCTAATCTTTAGAAGCTCTCAGCGCTTTACAACATTAGGTAACATTTATAAGATAAGAAACATAATAATATTATTACAAAAACAAACAACATGAAATTAGAAAAACATTAAACAATTAAAAAAAAACATGCTGAGAATATTTCAGGTAGGAAACATTATTAGGTCTTTAAGTTTGTTCTTGCAGTCGAAATAAGTGAGTTTTGAGAGCCCTCTTGAATGTGTCTTTGTGTCTAAGTTCAGTGGGCAATTCATTCCACGTTGCTGGGCCCTGATATGCAAAAGAACGCTGTCCATATGACTTTGTTTTCATAGTGGGAATAATGAGTAAACGATTGTCAGAAGAGGAGCGTAAGTATCTTGCTGGTGTGTACACATGGGTGAGGTCAGATAGGTATGTTGGACTAGAGTCCGACAGTGAAATGTAGCACAGAGAACAGATTTTGTGTTTGATTCTAGATCGAATGGATAGCCAGTGTGGGGTGCAGAGCAGCGGGAAGGTGTGCTCTGATCGTGGTACTCTAAGGATGATTCGAACAGCTGTGTTTTGAACTTTTTTGAAGTTTCTGGAGTAGATATTGAGATGAACCAGACAGAATTGAGTTACAACAGTCCAGTCTTGAAAGTACTAATGAACACACAAGTGTTTTAGTGGCATCAACTGAAAGATATTTGCGAATTGAGCTGATTCGTCTCAGCTCAAGATATGCAGCCTTGCATATGTTCATGACATGTTGGTGCAATGTGAGAGTACTGTCCAGAGTAACACCTAGGTTTCGTACTGATTGTGTGAATTTAATGTTGGCGTTGCTGATATTTATTGTTTGAGGTAAAGGATGTGAATGAGAAAGTCTTTGTGTTGTGATCAGAATGGCCTCAGTTTTATCATCATTCATCTGCAGCTTGTTACAAGTCATCCATGATTTCACATCAGAAATGCACCTCTCTACACCTTGGATGGTAACATCAACTTCAGTTGGGTGGCTAGATTTGTATATTTGGGTGTCATCAGCGTACAACTGGAGAGACACTGGATGATGATCTATGACACTTGAGAGTGGCTGAGTCTACAGAATGAAGAGAACAGGTCCAAGAACAGACCCCTGTGGAACACCACAACATAGATCAACTGGGCTGGAGTGTATTCCATTTGCAGATACAATTTGTGTCCTGTTGACCAAGTAGGACTTGAACCACGGTAAGGCTGTATCATAAATGGCAAATACATGCTGGAGACGGTGAAGTAATAGATCATGGTCTATTGTGTCAAACGCTGCAGACAAATCAAGGAGGGTGAGGACTGTAATCTTTCCGCTATCCAACGCAGAGAGAATGTCATTAACTATTTTTAGAAGAGTAGTTTCAGTACTGTGGCAAGGGCGATATGCAGATTGTACATTACTAAAAAGACTGTTTGAATTTAGATGAGATACAAGCTGGGATAGAACAACCTTTTCTAAGATTTTTAAAATGAATGGGAGATTAGAAACTGGACGGTAGTTCTTTAAATCGTTATGGTCTAGTGTTGGTTTCTTCAGCAGAGGCTTTACAATGGCAGTTTTGAAAAATGATGAGAATTCCCCAGATGAGAGAGAGGTATTAATAACATCAGTTAGTGAAGGCAGCAGTGATGTTGGAATTGGATCAAGTTCACATGACTTTGGTGTACTCTTCATCACGATTGTACGTACGAAATCCATAGAGACAGGTTCAAATGCTGCTAATGGTTGCCGCTAGAATTCTGTATCCCAACTGTATGGTGACGACGAGTCAATTGAAATTGTGATGTCAGGCTAATCTCTAATGGTTTATACTTTGTCACGGAAGAAATTTGTAAACATATCCGGAAGGTCGACTGGAGAGAAGTTAGTTGGAATTGGTGTAGATTTGTTCCTTGACATTAGCTTGTTAGTAATCTCGAAGAGCTCTTTGCAGCTGGAACTTTCCATGATCTTAGTAGTGTAGTGGGCTGATTTCGCTGCATGGACTGAATCTGTGACATTCTTCTTAGCGACTTCATAGATTTGCTTATGAATAGTGAGTCTGGTGGAAAGCCAGAGCCTCTCAGCTTTACGGCGGTCTCTTTTAGCAGTGTGAAGCTGGTTCCTTAACACTGCTATACCATGGAGAACACTTTTGAATCGATACTCTGCACTTGGTAGCTGGGGCATGTTTGTCAAGTAATGAACGCAGACAGTTATCGAGTTGTTCTGCGGTAGGAGGTAAGCAAGTTGTTAGGTTAGCTTGGATGTCGTGCATTGGTTTGGTTCTATTTATCATACGGAGCTTTCTCTTAGTAGCAGATAAAGGTGGTTGGTTAGGGACTGATACGTCAAGATGGCATATAATGCAGAGGTGATCTGATGCAAGGTCATGGGATACCAGCGAGGACAGTAGAATGTTATCATCAGGTCTATGAAGAATCCAGTCTAAAATGTGACCATGTTTATGGGTGATTAACTGACTGTTTGAGGTTAAAAACATTAACGAAATCTATGAGTTTTGATGTATTTGAGTTTCCGGGACAGTCAAAGTGAAAGTTGAAATCTCCAAGAATAATCAGGTTGCCACCTATCGAATTTCCATAGTCAAGGAGATTCGGAAACTGCTCCAAAAGAGAGAGTCAGCCAGCTTGTTTTTTCTACTAGGAGGAGGGCGGTATAGGCAGAAAAAATTGACTGACCTTTGCTCCATTGTGAATGTGGTTTGGACTAGTTCAAACAATGTGTGGTCGAAATTGAATGTTGTGGTGTAGTTAAGACGTTTTATCACGGAGTTGTTTGTGATGACAGCAATTCCACCTCCGCGAGAATTACGGGGGAACGACTTGATGGAGTAACCAGTGGGTGTTAGATCCGCACACTTGGGCTCATCGCCTGATGTTTTTTAGCCATGTTTCTATCAAGAAAAATATGTCAACATTTTGGTCGTTGATAAAATTAACTATTTCTGTGCGCTTTTTCGGTGGTCCTACTGACTGGGCATTGAATAATGCAATGCGCAGAGGTATTTTTTGGATAGTTGACACAAAGGTTGACGAATTAATTGGGATTTGAATTAGGTTATCTAAATTAACGGTCGAAATTTTTTAAATGGTTGTGCCGAAATAAGGGAGATAACTGGAACTCTTCTTCCTGTTCTACGCCGGCCAGCTTTGAAATAACGTTTCTTTTTTCGCTTCTGTTTACATTTAGGTAATGATGAATGTAGTCCCAGTTCGTTTAGTCTAGAGCACAATGTAGTGTGGAGAGCCAAGGAGTGAACAATTAAAGCAATTAATGAGGGTCCATCGTAGCATAAACAGGTTGACTGGCGGTTTGTTCAAAAACAGTGGAGCAAGACAGCTGAGAAAAAGTCTAATTATTCTCGTTTCCAAAACAAGGAGATGAAGAAACACATACGAATTTAACAGCCAATACATAATGAACACAATAACGAAGATGAAAACAGGCAACAAGCACAAATATCATGAAAACGGCATTAAAAACGGAACAGCTGCTTCAAGCCGGTTAAGCGATAGCGGCCATCTTGTCTCCAGAGGAATGATTAAGATCCGGCTCAACAAAATAGGAGCAAACCACTGACACCAGTGGATAGCATATCGTGTGCTGAAAAATGGCGCTAAACCCAACAACAACAACTGACACCAGTGGAAAAGCATGCTCTAAACCAAATAAAGAGCGAATTAAAGACTCCATTAGACTTCCGAACGGATCTGACGATCTTGTCAAGCTCTTTAATATGTCTGGATGTCTGGAGAGTGTGGACACGAGCGTCCCCTGATACCACAACAGCGAACACTGCCACAAGTCCTGTATTTGCACTGTTTCCGTAAATGTCTGATACAGTATTACAGTGGAATTGCTGAGATCTTAAGGCAAATATTGATAAAGCTAGTCTTCTACTTAAAGAACATGAGCTAATAGCTATCTGCCTTCAGGAGAATGTCAAAACTTCACAACCAGAACGGACAGCAGCTTTTAAAGACAATGTTGATAAAGCCACTGGATAAGTCTATCATCATAACATAACTCCTCAACCCAAAATAATCCGAATACAACTTTACAGCCTATATACAAAAATCTTATACCTTTCTCTTATCTCTCCCACTAAACACCCAAATCAATCAATCAATTAATCAATCAATCAAAGAAGCACTATATATATATATATATATATATATATATATATATATATATATATATATATATATATATATATATATATATATATATATATATAAGAGAGAGACTTCTTGAAGCATTTGTTAGAAAAGCTTTAATATCGAATGATTTATAGTGTTCCCTTACCCTGCTGCGTAGGGGCCCCGAGTGGTCTAAAACGTTCACCGTTCTGGATCACTGCCATCTCACCTCTGTCTGCGTGGGTTCCAGTCCTAAGCTCGGCTAGCGTGGGTACGTGGGAAAGCCTGCCAGTAGTTTCTCGTTGGTCGGTGGTTCTTCCCTGGGTTTTCCAGGGTTCTTCCTCCACCAGTTATATTGGCCGCCATGTATAGCCTATCTTGTGCTGAAAAATGGCGTTAAACCCTAGAAGAAGAAGAAGAACAACAACCCTACTGCGTGTTTCATTCTTCAATTAATAATTTCTAACCTGATTGTCGCCAGGGGTCTCTAATACTGTCAACTTGTTGGCGTTTAAAATCAAACGAGAGTTTCTTTAGTAACATGGTCTCCATATTTTCATAGATTTGGAAGTAGCATCCGCTTGAATCTTATACAAGATTCCGAACTACTCGGCCCATAGCAGTTGACCCACTGACCGTCCCGGCCCATAACGAAATCGGTCTACCTTAATCGGCCCATTAATTGCTCGTACCATAGGTACACGATTTATACTATAGTAAGATGGAATTGTGGATTAATGTCCTTTGTTAATGGTGATACAGTTTTTTTTTTTAAATGATTGTATGTTTTTTATGTTTAGTGCGTTTGTGCATGATTGTTAGTATCCAGTTCAAGTGATACAGGTAATGTAGATATTCAGCACCGACGTTTTCAGTAGTTGGTGTAATTTGATTACATATACCTTTATATGGTGACTCGTACATCAATATTTCTTATAATTATATACACGCCCCAAGAAATACGTACGGCAAAATCAACGTGGACATTTTTGGACGAGGTCAACCTAAAGGTGTGATTCCATACAAAACGAGATTGAATATCACTAGCCGTGTATTCCATAACCTGCATTGCCACAAGTTACAGGAATCACAAGCAAAGGCATGCTGCTTTGCACTCTGGAACACTCGACGCAGTGGTTTGTAACCCTTGATGCATTGATATAATCCTTTAATTTTGCCGAGTTTTCTGTGTGTGTGTGTGTGTGTGTGTGTGTGTCGGTTCATGCAAAGATTAAAGGCCGATTTAATGTTAGCTTTTTTGGACTCAAAACCCATTTACAAAAGGTGACTGGTTTCCTCACTATTTAATGTTAGAACAATATTTTGTCGAATCCTTCAACAAACAGCACGAACATTTAAAACTATTTACGGTATTGTTTGTTTATTACGGTTAATTCGAAAAACGGACTTTATTTGGTATTTATTGTTAAATAATATAAAATGTTGCAAAGCCATACAAGTTCAAAGGTAAACTTTGGGCCGAAACCGGCATTGCTAGATGGTGATGCACCGAACGTAACAGTCTTACTGAAGTTGGTATGTACTTTACCTGTAATTAGCAGATTTTGTTATGGGCAGAGTATGTTGTGGGCCGAGATCTCCAGTCACCATTTACTCAAGTTACACCTTACTATTGGTTCAATTTCATTTAGAAATATTAAAATTGGACATTGCAAATATTGAATGCAGATAGGTTTTACTGAAAATGGACTGTTCATGATACCGAAATATGTTTGTTTACATGGATAGGTACATTTTGGTTTGAAACACAAACATGATAAAAATTTCGAGGGCGACCGGGCGACGATCAGGTTCGAAATAATTACAAAAATTGTTTTATCCTTGATGTTATTTTTAATATTGGAAAGGGTACAAATCATTGGATGGTAAGCGAATGTTATACTTACCATTTTGGAGAAAACATACGATACAAAATGGAAGGACTATATAATGAATAATCTGTTAAACCTAGGTGATATGAGTCACCCATCTAAAGTGGTCTCAAACTTTGTAAAATAAATAAATTTAAGATTAAATAGCAGTAATGCTTTCCTTTTCTGGGTCGGTGAGTCCCCCACAGTCCGAACTAATTATTTCCTCTTAGAAGTAGGAACTGGAGGTTCAGAAAATAACCAAACACGATCACAGTCTGATTACTTACTCCTATCCAACATGAGGAATATCTTCGTTTTTGTCGTTATGCCTCTTTCCGGACCAATGTATACTTTTCATTTGAGCCATTTTCTCCACTCTCTTTGTATTATGTATGTGTGTCTGCATCCCTGTTTGTTAATTTTGAAGGGTTTTTGTCCTTGCTTAGCGATGTGGTACCTTGTTAACTTTTTACCCCTTTAAATGATCAGTGTCAGGGTATATATAACCTACCTATTTTAGTTCTGGTTGAGTTTGTTTATGTAGGATTTTCTTTCTCTTCAGAATATAATTAAGTCTCAGGGTGATTGTAAATGCTAGCATAAGAAGGCCACACCTGTTTTTTTTGGGGGGGGGGTTGGCTGCTGACTGTATGCGTACCGATGGTTGTCGTGTTTGTTTGTGTGTAGATCGTCGAAAAGGGATCGTCTATCCCATTCTTTGAAAGAAGAAAAATCGAAGAGAAGATGGCAGATAGGATAGAACTGTCTCTCCTAAAAAGTAAGGCAAGGACAACGATGCCTTTTCACTTTTGTTGACTCAAATGAGTTTCCACAAGAACCGGTTACGGCAGGACCGTCTCCTCAACTAGAGTCTCCTTCTTCATTACCACCATTCAGGGCAAGTAATAGAGGTTTACGTTATCCTTCCTTCATACCAGTGTCCAAAGCTTTCGGAAGAGACTTTATGGGATCCATTCTTAGTTTATGTTGCTCCCGCATTCAGTGATGGTTTATTAGTTTACTAAGAAAGCTTCTGAGGACAAGGAGGCTTCAAGACATACCCTTAATATCAACAACCTGTCTGACATCCAATATGTCCACCATGGTAGCCATCTTGTACTTTTGTTATCGCTGCTCCTCCTGAATGGATGGTCTTTCTGGTTGTTGTTTTAAGACTAATTATGATGCATAATTGGTCCTATGAAAATGGTTCCCTTGTTTTAACATCCAATGTGGTGAAACCCTATTATCGCTACCCATGCTAAATGGATGATCTTAATGACGTACGTTTTTAGTAAACGACTTCTTATAATGTCTAGTTGGTCCGAAATGAAATGATTGCACTTGGACCTCCAATTTGGGTCTGTGGTGACCATATGAATATGAATGGTGACACTGATATAGGGTTTTCACTTAAACACCTCTTGCACTATTTAATTGGTTATGAATGAAAATGGTGCAGGTCTTACCACAAACATAATTATACTTCTGTGAAGGAAATTTGAAAACCAAACGTAATTAAACCTGGAATCGAGTCAAGGGTCATTGATTGCATTTTCGTACTTCATTGAGCTTTTGAATACAAAGACTTGTACAAGTACAAGTGAATTTTGACCAGTCTGGTTAATTAGATGCATTCCAAGCAACAGGTATAAGTCAGAAATCTGATATTGATTGAATGGTTTTCAACTCAGCTATTTAGCTACATTGACTGCTGAGTTTCACAGCATAAAGAAGTACGATTCTTGTATTTACTTTTTCAATTTTAAACTAATAATAGATTTAATCAAACTGTGCAAATGGGTATATCTTGAAATTAGCTGAGACTAGATGAATGATTTCCGGCCCATGATATCAGGTACAAGGACATCGATTAAAACAATACATTTTCCTGTACTTACATGTATCTTTTAACCAAGCAAATTCAGACATGAAAGAAACATTTTTGATACCAAATTTGGTATGTTGGATATTATGAAGAGTTCAATACCAGGCAGTAATAAAAAAAGCAACATTCTTATCTTAAATTTCTAGAAATTCTTTACTGCCAGTAGAGCGCCAATAACTTCAAAGGAATCTTATATAGACCTTGCAATGACCCATGAATTTTGCGATTTTTCAATGTTGGACAACAAAATAAAATGCAGTGCCAGAAAAGAACGTTCTTGAACCACAATATAAGGGAAGCATTAAGTTGTTCAAAACTTGTAAACCATGGCGCATAATCAAAGTTTCAACAAAGTCTTCATTTAGAACTTGTTTTCTTACCCTATGCAAAATCTCTTGAGTTTTTACGTTTGTCTTTAGAATCTATGGTCAAGCATCTCGATCCAGTTTTCAAAACCTTCAGTATCAGCAAAATAATTAATAATAATAGATTCGGTCGATTTGGTAGTAAGAATAGGTTCTAATTACCCAATTGTGTCTTATTCTTTATTTATACCTAAATTCTTAACATTTGAATGTGATCGTGGCAAAGCTCACGGGGTTAAGACCTTTTGTCCTTTAAGTCGGGATAAATACATCTATCACCTTTCCCACCTTTATTCCCGTGCAGCCGTAAATATTCCGATTGAATTTCATAGCCGTACCCAAAGCACATACAATGTAAATGGAGAGTCCGAGAATTGCAGTTTACCCGTTCGTTAACGAAAAGTGGGCGAAACTTGACACGTTATTTCAATGAGCTGGTGGATTGAAAGATTGGGAAATTGCGATATTTTGTACAAAATCACTGAATTTAAATGGAAACTGTTGTGAAGTTTGAAACGGTTGTTGCAAGAGATACTTGAAATAAGGCCCCGAGGTCATGCACCTGGGTGTTTTTGATCGACACTAATCAGAACAAAAAGTCATTCATTATTTAAAACCTGATTTACATTTTTAAGTACTTCTGCAAAACTAGTTATCGGGTGAATATTCTTTTACCATTCTATTTGTAAAGTTTGGTTTCTTGTGACATTTGTGTGAATACATACCTGGATTCGTAGGGAATTCAGTTTTATGTAGGTTTTCATAGTAATGTTTGAAATACATCTAAACAGTTTTGTTTTATTTTAATTATGTCTACTTTACAAACACAAAATGCCTGCATATTAGTTTCATTTTATTCATTCTGCTCAGCCACTTTTGCCGAGACAGCCTTGATGACGCCAGTACGCCCATCCACACCCAAGAGTAACTTCAATGTTACAGTTTATATTAACTTTAGTATTAACGTTTTTCACTGAGATTGTTCAATGGTGAGATCAAGGTGTTAACGTTTAACATTGAGATAATTAAATGATAAGATCGAAGTGTGAACGGTTTTTATGAGATAATTCAGTGGTGAGATCAAAGTGTTAACGTTTAACATTGATATGATTAAATGATAGATCAAAGTGTTAACGTTTAACATTGAGATAATTAAATGATGAGATCAAAGTGTTAACGTTTTTCATGAGATAATTCAATGGTGAGATCAAAGTGTTAACGTCTAAAATTGAGATAATTCAATGGGGAGGTCGAAGAATATCCTGTTTATACTGGTACTTATTTTTATGCATTTGTTGATAACGTCTTCAAGAGTGATTATATCGTACTAGAACGACGTTAACATGTGTCATACCTTTGGATATTTCAGCTTTGCCTTTATGCTTCACTTGTGTGATTGAAGAGATAGATGATATTTCTACAAATGTATATCAAAATGATATTTGTCGGGGAGGGTCTTCTTACTTTCTTAAATCGGAAATTTTTAAATCATGCGTACAGTATTGTTTCATCTTCTGATACGTACACACCATTTATTCCATTTTAGACACATATACTGAAGCAAAGGAAGGGAATATTATGGAGAAGAAAAAAAAAAAAAACAACACCAAATTGCTCTAAACCTCACCAATACCCGCTCATTGCATATTCATTATTTGGTCCTTTATCAGTGTTTGATCCGTATCAGTATAAACAACAGTTAGCTACAACGTATATATAAATATTTTACATTGCACGTGAAATATCCTTTTCACATAATATATGTATATTGTAATTAAAATAATTAAATATTATTTGTATTTTGAAACGTATAAAGTGAATGTTCACCTTCGAGGTCTGTAATAAAAATGACGATATGAATTATGAAGACATCACGCTGAGTACGATGGGTTTTTGTGGTAACTCAAAAACATCACGATGTCAATGATCACTCCCAGTTGAATTAAAAGAAACTTTGTAGCAACACTCGTGTCGTGTTTACAATGCATGTCTTATTTGTGGTGACGGCACACGATTGCACATTCCTTAACTTTTGGTGTCTTTCGACGTCCATTTTGCATGAAAAGGGCATTGTCAAATAAGTTATGCAAAAATGACATATCGTGATTATGACAGAACGTTGTTAACATTATCAATACAGACTATATGAAATCTCTTGAAGATGATGATCATTGTGTTAATGTATTACAGACTATATGAAATCTCTTGAAGATGATGATCATCATGTTAATGTATTACAGACTATGTGAAATCTCTTGAAGATGATGATCATCGTGTCAGTGTATTACGGACTGTATGAAATCTCTTGAAGATGATGATCATCGTGTCAATGTATTACGGACTATATGAAATCTCTTGAAGATGATGATCATCATGTTAATGTATTACAGACTATGTGAAATCTCTTGAAGATGATGATCATCGTGTCAGTGTATTACAGACTATATGAAATCTCTTGAAGATGATGATCATTGTGTTAATGTATTACAGACTATATGAAATCTCTTGAAGATGATGATCATCATGTTAATGTATTACAGACTATGTGAAATCTCTTGAAGATGATGATCATCGTGTCAGTGTATTACGGACTGTATGAAATCTCTTGAAGATGATGATCATCGTGTCAATGTATTACGGACTATATGAAATCTCTTGAAGATGATGGTCATTGCAGATGATGATCATTGTGTTAATGTATTACGGACTATATGAAATCTCTTGAAGATGATGATCATCGTGTTAATGTATTAGAGACTATATGAAATCTCTTGAAGATGATGAGCATCGTGTTAATGTATTACAGACTATATGAAATCTCTTGAAGATGATGATCATCGTGTCAATGTATTACAGACTATGTGAAATCTCTTGAAGATGATGATCATTGTGTTAATGTATTACAGACTATATGAAATCTCTTGAAGATGATGGTCATTGCAGATGATGATCATTGTGTTAATGTATTACAGACTATATGAAATCTCTTGAAGATGATGATCTTCGTGTTAATGTATTACAGACTCTATGAAATCTCTTGAGGATGATGATCATCGTGTCAATATATTACGGACTGTATGAAATCTCTTGAAGATGATGATCATCGTGTCAATGTATTACGGACTATATGAAATCTCTTGAAGATGATGAGCATCGTGTTAATGTATTACAGACTATATGAAATCTCTTGAAGATGATGATCATTGTGTTAATGTATTACAGACTATATGAAATCTCTTGAAGATGATGGTCATTGCAGATGATGATCATTGTGTTAATGTATTACGGACTATATGAAATCTCTTGAAGATGATGATCATCGTGTTAATGTATTACAGACTATGTGAAAGCTCTTGAAGATGATGATCATTGTGTTAATGTATTACAGACTATATGAAATCTCTTGAAGATGATGGTCATTGCAGATGATGATCATTGTGTTAATCTATTACGGACTATATGAAATCTCTTGAAGATGATGATCATCGTGTTAATGTATTACAGACTATATGAAATCTCTTGAAGATGATGATCATTGTGTTAATGTATTACAGACTATATGAAATCTCTTGAAGATGATGGTCATTGTGTTAATGTATTACAGACTATATGAAATCTCTTGAAGATGATGGTCATTGCAGATGATGATCATTGTGTTAATGTATTACGGACTATATGAAATCTCTTGAAGATGATGATCATTGTGTTAATGTATTACAGACTATATGAAATCTCTTGAAGATGATGATCATTGTGTTAATGTATTACAGACTATGTGAAATCTCTTGAAGATGATGGTCATTGTGTTAATGTATTACAGACTATATGAAATCTCTTGAAGATGATGATCATTGTGTTAATGTATTACAGACTATATGAAATCTCTTGAAGATGATGGTCATTGAAGATGATGGTCATCGTGTTAATGTATTACAAACTATGCACATGCCCAATAACTGCATACAGTTTTACGTTCTATACGGAGGGAGTATCTGGTCTGTGTGGGATCTGAAATTAATGAAAACATAATTAAACAATGGGGTGGGGGAGAATGAAAAACAAGCCTCATTAAAGGCCTTTACTCTTTGTAAATTATTAACGAGCTTCGTCATACCCTATGTACATGCTAGATTGTAAAATATGAATAACAAGGCCAGGCCAAAATTACACCACCCTATAAAGCCACGGAAAATCACGTGACCTGCGGATGATACTTGAAGGAAATGGTACCTTTGTCAAACAGCAATTGATCGAGATACAGCACCAAAATTACTGTCATAGTGTCGCGTTGAGACATTGATTTAAGAATGCAAAGCAGGCGATTAACAAATTTAGATTTTCTGATCCGAATATTACATTTGTAAAGTGATAGGCTCATAAGCTTTCATATTTAAAATGTCAAAATTCAATACACATGAGCAAGTGTTGTGTAGGTCTTAGATGTTTAGTGCATATCTAATAAGTACACATAGGCAGGTGTTGCGTGTGTGTCAGGCGTATAGTGTATATTTACGCAATACACATGGACAGGTGTTGCGTTGGTAACTTGTGTACAACTACTTCGCATGAAAAGAACTGCGTGCGAAGTTTCGACAAATTTATACCACAATAGTATGTGAAGTCATTATAATCGTATTCAGACGCTATCTAACATTGAACTTTTCTCGAGATTAGCTCCATAATTTTGATTTTTATTGTCCTTGACCTGTTGACAGTGATCCGCCTATTTATTAGCATACAAGCTTCTTTTCAGCAAAATAAAGACTTTTATGTGTTAAAATTTGCATAAATAGTTCATCTACACTGCATCATTGCAAATTTTGAACAAATAGGACAAAAGGTGTAGAATTTATATTTAGTTATAGCAGGATAAATCTGTACGACTTGATGGTATGAAGCCAAATAAGAGAAAAGAGCGAACAAAAAACAAGTTTTGTAAAATTCAGCATATAATCTATGTCCCTCGACTATAAAGTGAACATTTAAAAATAACATAAAGTAGTGTGAATTACATCCCAAACAATACTAAAAGTTATATCACAAGTCCAGAAGTATAGTGTATTCCGAATGAATTCTAGTGGTATTTAGAGTGAATTCCAGTTTTGAATGTATTGATGTGCCAGTAGTCTCCAATGTGATAATGTGCCAACTGGCTTGATGTATCATAATTATATAATCTAAAATGTCATTGAATGAAGTCAGAAATACCAAAAACGTGATTTAGTAAACTTTGTAGTTCCAATGAATTATTTAAATAATTAAATTAAACCTTCTGAACTGAACACAAGTAAAATTTATTCGACTAAGATTGATGTTAAGATATGGAATACATAATTCGGTTTACTTCAAACTTATATCGGCTGTCATCTGACGTATGACACATGAAAATGCCCCGGAACTAGATCATTTACATCGAAATCTATTGACGAGTCAGAGTGATTTTTACTTGATCGGTTGGGTTTCTATATGGTGACGTTCATTATGTTAATATGATTTGATGTGAAAAGACGCGAAAAGAAAATGTGTGTATAAGGCTTATTTTGGTAATATTTACATAGACCATGTATCCTTGTGTACAGAGGCCATTATGACTATTCACAACAATTCTTCTTCTTAAATGTAGCAAGCAATCTGATTGGATTAGTTTCTTTCAACGGTGTTTTAAACAAGTGCAATCTTCCGAATAAAGAATAACTCACCTTGTCAAGCGAATTCAATTGACCGATCAAATAGCTAATTACCTGATCTGTTAGGTTTTCATTATAGCGACATCAATGATTATTCTTTAGTAGATGAAACAATTTCATTGGATCAGCTTTTCAGCATCATCCTATCCAATAGCAGGGTGGTAGATACTGTTTTGGCTAGCTACAAATGCCACAGATCAATGTGAAACAAAGCAAATCGATTACTCTTGAACAATGAAGTTAGGTACATAGATGACCGTGTAAGAGCTGTCTCTTTGCCCAAAGTTCCTCTGGTCCGTGTCCCACTTGGATCACCGATAGGCCGTACTTGACTAACAGTTGTCGATAGATTAGGCATTTCAGTCTCTCTAATTAGCTTGGTATTCGTTGTAATGTTGGGTAAACACGAACGGTTATAGCAACATACAAAGGAGATAGAGATAATATGTGCCTATTCCCCTTATGTTTTAGCTATGTAAATTTTTGGATTTTGGAGTTCAATAATTTTGCCGTTTGTATTTTAATAATATGTTGACATACAGGTAGACTGTGGTTACATAGACGTCGTCAGCTAGATTCCCATAATTTACCAAATGTCCCCTTATTTCCGTACACCCTCCAGATGTCGGCCAAGACATCCCGACATGATGATAGCATATGCTGGAATGCAGTTCTTTTCTGGCATAACGGACATTTGGATTCATTTGCCAGGTTCCATCTGTACAAATTTGCTAGCGATGGGAACAGGTCGTAAACGGACAGAAGCAGGAAATGGATTCGCAGTGTTTCGTATTGCCAAAGCTCTGTTCATGTGAGTCTTCTCTCTGGCAGTTGTCATCTTGTTCACGTTGCTGTGGCGCCCGTTTGGACTGCTCTTGATGACCTCTCTTCATCATCGCCTGTGCGAAATTGTTTATGGACCATGTCACGTTGGTCTGGTTGATTTAATTCATTTCATCTCCGGGATTCCAATGAACCACGCCCTTCTTTTCTTTTTATTGAAGTTGAAACCACATCCCTATGCCTCAGTCTGCTGTCAGCTTCATTCCAGGCTGTGTTCATGGACCACTTTCTTCCTGTTCTAACTTCTATTCGAGCTCTGCTTATTTTCTCATCCTTTGAATCCATCAAAGCTAACAGGGGTCCAGCTTTGGTCACCTTGTATTCCTCTACCAGAGATGTTACGGGCAGCTGTAGCGTGCATGTCCTGCCGTAAAGACCAATACTGGAAAACGATGGAGGAACACCTAGCCAAATTCACAGATGACCTATTATAGTTTCCCAGCTGTGGTGTAGGAATTCATTCACCATACGCGGCCATGTGAACCATTACGAAAACCATGCTGGTACACCCATACCTTTAACTTTCCAGGGAGGCTGGATTGGTCAAATTCCGCAAACCCTCTCCCACCTGTTTTGTACTCTATGATCACTTTTCTTGTCTGACAAGCTGGCATCAAAGCACTTCATGTGTTTTTGATTGAACTAACTGTTATTTATTGGGTTTCTTCACCTTGTGTCTTTGGTTTAATCATGTTTGTCATATGCCTCTTATTAAAATCCAGGTACCTCGACTTATTTGGTCTGAACTTCATTCTGGTCATTAAAATGTATCATATAGGTCTGTTGGAATCGGTCGTGCCTGAATAAGAGCTTCTGTCTTAAAAGTGCATACCCCCACTCCACCCCGTTGGATGGAGTCTGATTCACGATATGGTATGTGGCCTTCTGAGTTTTCTTTCCAGTGTTTTGATGATAATATTTTATTCCCATCAAAAAGAGTATAACGTAATGGTATAACATGTAACGATTCGTGTTTCCATTCTTTGTCATGCACCTGTAAATCTGTCTGTTGAGAACCTTAGGTTAATGTTGCTAAGTAAATCATAATAATCTTGGAGACATGGTTCGGCATATCGCAGTGTTTCATGACCACTTCAATTAGCTGCTGCGGAATAGAGAGTATATGCGTACTACTGAACACACACACGCACATCAATGAATACAGCTTTATGATCATGGACCTTACTGAACATGAAACATGCTATAGCCAGATCCAACCACAATACTGTCCGATCTTATGCGATAATCCGAAGCTCGTACACAAGCTTGATGACGGACCTTTTGTGTTCACTGCAACCCGAAAACCCTGGAAGTCCCCCCCCCCTTCTCTACCGATGTATCGATATAGATAAATTCAGTTTCATTCTCCTTGCCAGCCCCTAGACGACTTTCCATTCTACGTTTAAGAAAGATATAGTCCAGAAATGAATGATACGTTTGGAGTTTTTCCCTTGTGGTACAAAGTATCCTTCTGTCTGTTGCCAATATGCCGGTATATTTCTGTTTCCACATACTAATTGGGAGAAACGCCAGGAACGTCTTAGTAGCTCAGGGAATTTCTTGAATACCTTTTAGGTTAAACCATTTTGGTACTGGTGCAGAGCTGAACCGTCCTTTCGGTAGTACTTCAAGCAGCTCATTCCATGTAGGTCTCTTTGTGTTCGTGGTTTTCTCGAACATTTCTTCCTTAACAATTCTGTTGCAGTCCCCGAGTGGATCATTTGTGTTGCATTCGTCAAACTGGATCAATCATATTCGTTGCGTTCCCCCACCCATTCGCTTGGAAGGCAGGCCCAGGGGTATTTGTTTTTGCTGTGTTGTACCGTGCCATTGACTATCGTTTTATAAGTAGTGCAAGACTGGGTGCCAGCTAATCGTCCCGATATACTCGTCTTTCCTAGTAGCCACCTATCTTTGTCTGGAATGTTCTTTCCAGCTTTCCCACAATCAGTGGCATCACTAGGAGGTGCGGACACCGGGTGGCACCACCAGAGGGGGTGACACCAGAATGACTGTCTATAAATTTTTGAAGTTTTGTGCAGGAAGGATGTTTATGGGAGTGACACCATGAGTTACCGCACATAACTGTCTATAACATTTTTTAATTTTTTTGCAGGAAGAGAGTCCATGGGGTGACACCTTGAGTTACCGCACTGGGTGACACCAACCCTAGTGACGCCACTGCCCAAAATGGCACGTTGTTTCTTAGTACCACTTTTTCAATGTTGCTTGAAAAGGACTCATAGATGCTCCTTACTTCAACTGAACTTTTTGTTTGCTTAAAGCCGAAGAATTTAATAATACCAGGAACGCTTAGTTGCCATTAAGTGCACTGTACATCCTTATCACAGTGGCAAGACCGTTCATGACGTATGTTAATAACATCACCTGGTCGATCTTTAACATTTAGAACTCCTTGCGTAACGGAGCTACCGCTGATTTCCCATCACGAAAATGAAACCTTGTTGTTAAGGCCTGATGAACAGAAATCAACAAGCTATCGATAACGTAAAGCAACGTAAACCATCATGATGATTCATGCTAGACGTAAAACCAATAGTAACAGCGCAGATTTTATCGTCACAAAATGCATTCATGGGTATATTTTCTGCCTAAGTCATTGATAAAGCTTTTAGAATGTATACAAGTATACACTGCAATACTGTTTTAATCGACCGCGTTTATATACGGGTACATACAGAACAGACATGAAACTAATACCTTTAATTGGATTGTAATCATTAGCGAAACTCTTCTGGTTGCATATCTCATATTGTTAGCTATTTCATCTGCCAAGTGAAGCCTTAAATTGCATCCTGCAGCGGAGTTTTGCATTAACGATTTTATTTTTCTGCAATTCGTGCATTGATGAATTCTTTGATAATTTTCAATAGTCAAAACCAAGACTACTTAAATTTACGAACGAGGAAATAAATTGTAGTGCGAGAGCCGTTCAATATTTTGATAACGATACTTAGTTTTGATCTGTCGACCATGTGGAAATATGTTATAGTTGGCTATTTACTTGATAAGAAGTGGGATTTCCAGAGTGATCAAATAGACGTTAGGTTCCAAGAATAAGGCATGTTCCCAAACAATATTGGGAAATATAGATATGACATTTAGGAAAACATTACATTAATGTTTTGAGATAAGAAAACTTCAGCCTCATAAAAAGAATGCTCCAAAATGAAGACATATGGAAAGGTGTAATCGCTTTCCTTTTTTGTCACTACTGATATTTGTTTGCTGAAAAGAAAGCAGCCCTGTAAATGCTTTATGTTTTTGCATTAAATGCGTCATGTTTAGCAGCTCTTGCCCCATATGATTTATTACATTCACCCCTAAGAGCGTGGCAATATGATTGTATTGGACAGGTTAGTTATCTAACTTGCGTATCGTTTACTAAATTGGAAACTGATTTAATATAATGCGTCAGTAATTTGATGAAAATGACAGCTCCCTATCTAAATGTTTCCAGTGATGGAGTCTGACACTTTATTTTTGAAGCTGACTAATGAGCTCCATTACAAACTATAATTAGCGAAGATTTGATCCACTTCGTAACTTTGCATCGTCAATTAAATATCTTTAACTTTGTTTGGAAAATAATGCACGATACATCCTATTGTAATGCATAGCCATCTCAACCTATAACATTTTAAAAATATTTTCATGTAAAGTAAGAGAGAATTTTTTTTCACGTTTGGATTTCCAAACGTCTGAATACAAAACATTGTATCACCTGGCCTATTTGAATAGTTTTGACAAGTAAAATATGACTCCATCAACTTGTAAAAACTCAGTCTGCTCAAATGCTTGTTTAAACATTCCCAAACAAAGAATTCACATGATCGTCTCCTTGTCTCACCAATACTGAAATTAAAGTTTAGTAAAGTTTTTAGTTTTCTCCCACTTCAATTGCATGTTGTAGTATAGTTATGGAAATCATCTGACATTATATTTTAATATCCCTTTGTACCTGAAATGTTGCACATTAATTCTACTTGAGCCCTTGTATAAAAATGTGTTCGGACTAGATTCGTATGTTCCAAATATTTATTTACAAAGTAACATGTGTCAATTTATGCTGCTTGATGCAATTCAAAGACTTCTAGTCAATAATTAAAAATGGGTTCAAAGTTTCGTGTAAAAACATACGGACTAAAGTATTGACAGGTATGATACAAAATATTACAGGTAAGTTACAAAATAGTACAGGTAAGATACAAAATATTACAGGTAAGTTACAAAAAAGTACAGGTAAGTTAAAAAATATTACAGGACTGCATCTGACGCCTCTGTGATTAATTCCTTTTGAAACATATATCAGGAATATTTGGAAGAAAACATACAATAAAAGTATTTATTTTATGATTCAATCATAACTTTTCCACAAACATGATATCACTTTTCATAACTATGGAAAGAACCTTCCCTACCAATACAAGTACTCCTAAATCATGTCAACCAATTCATTTAAACTTTTTTTTTCAATATAGCTGTAAAAGCCTTATTAATGACTAGTAACAAACCCATAGCTCTAAAATGTGAACAGTTAATTGCATGCCCCTTATTATAGCGAGTAAGAGTAAGCGAAGACAGTTTGACAAAAACGCAAACTCATTTACGCCTGATCTTTACATCACATAAACATTTCTGGCATCTCCGAAAAATGCCAACAACCGAATATAAATGCTAACATTACATGATCATCTTAGTATGAACATTTTTGAGCCATTTAATATTTAACATCAAGCAGACAAATTACAAGGAATTGATGATACCGACATTTACCATGAAGTTATACATCCCACTGCATCCTTCCTTTTGATTTGTAATTGTCATCCTTCTGACGTCATTTGAGATATACAATAGTTCTTTACTGTTTTATCATGAAGAAATTTTAGCTTTATTTGAGGACGTTTTTTTTCTTGTCCCATTATTTCCCTGATGAATGGTTGCATTACCCGAAAAGTTGCGGAAGCAATTCTTGTTTCCAAATATAGTCATTAACACACAGTAAATTTAATACTAATTAATACTAGAGAAAGTAACTATCTTTGAATTCGAGCAATAATATGAGTGGAGGGGTGGGCGTTGGGGAATTAACATTAGCTTGTAGGTTTACATTATTACGAGGACAAATGGAAAATCCAGTGTTAAAATTGTCCATATAATTAATATGGGAATGGTATTATGGGAACAATCAAAAAGTTTATCGGAACAAACGGGAATGGTAATGCTAAAATTGTTAAGTGAAAAAGAGTCGAAAATGTATCTGGTCAAACGGGAATAGTAATGATGGCTCCCTTGGTTAACGCTATTTATAACATCGATCCAATATATCTCTGCTATATACACGTACCCACCAGGCCTATTTATCGTATAGTGTGGGGTGTTGGATTATAGAGGATTTGGTATTTATCACTACGCACGGGTTGTTGGATGTATAGTGTGGGGTGTTAGATAGCAGTTAATGGGTTATTGGTCATTCACGGAGTGTTGGATAGTACGTGCAGAGTATCGGTCATTGGACACAGTGTGTTGATGGTATAGTGTGTGGTGTTGAATAGTATATGACTAAGGATTGGTCAGTATTATGTATTGGTCACTAAACACGGCGCGTTGGATAATGTATGTGGTATGTTGTAATGTACAGGAAAAATTTCATTTACATTTTCCAAATGCCTACTCTACAAATTTGTTCACGCCGACTATATCACGTGACTCTCGTTAGCTGTTGCCTATGGATGGAATTTTGGTATATATCTTCAACATATCGCTTATTACCCAAATCTTAAGTTTGTTCCTTGCTGCCTACTGTCCGCCCCTGTTCCCTATACTGCTTACTCACAGACTAATACCGTCTACAAGGCGGTCATCGTATATATAACAATTAATATTAAAAGATCAATCCGGATTATCTGGACCGGATACCTTGTCTAATTAGAATCGATTTCAGTTGATTCAACTTGATGGCCGTAACAAATATTCCCAAAAATATTGGACCTTTATATTGGTATATATTACATCAGACGTGTCTACGGCTACATATATCCATATGACTTGCTGCTATACCAGAAGCTCTTCTTGTTTAAGACACACACCTGAGGTGGGAGACTTAAGGGCTATTAGTATAATACGAATTATCCTAACTGGTGGGTGTGTGTGGTATGGTGAGATACTGCGTAATGAGTTTGAAAACGTTATGTTATTTTATTTTTAAACTGTCATCTGAATTTTCAGGAGAAAAATGTTGTACAGAAAATGTATTTATATGAGCTAAAACAGCAATTGAATATTGTACGCGCGATAGATCACGGTCTTGGTCGAGTATTGAGCTACTGCACTGTTATTGTCTTGTTGTATGAAGACTAATCAAGATGCAACGAGCGTTACATTTTCCTCTACACTGGGCACTGCGTTCAATGCACGTGGCGAACATCACGATGCCAGGTAATGGGGACTGCCATATTGGTCTTCTTCCATTCAACCCGCCACCTTGACTGACAATCAGATTGCAGGCATACCTGTCACCTGATTGCTATCAAAATTTCTGTATTGAAAGTACAGTTATGGTTGTAATGACAATATTAATGAATTACAAAACATTCATGAAATACATGCCATAAAATGACTTGTATGCTTGTTTAAATTTTACTGCTCTTCACCTCAACTTTCACCGCATGCACATCTCTAAGTATTAATCTGCCAAACTTTATATCTTGGGTTTCGTCAGTATTTCGATCTAAATACCTGTCTACAGATAACGAAAAGTACTTGCCATTACCTACTTATTCTAAATAAACATATTTATGTTACATTCGGGTTCAGAGGACACACAAACACCAAGTAAGGGTCCTACAACTTGATGTGAAATAAAGCTAAAATCTTCACAAAAACTAGAACAACCAGTGTTGCTCACAGTACGAAGCCCATAACTGCCTGCTCTATCACTCTGCTCTTGTTTTAGTAAGGGTTAGAGATAAGGAATCTTAATTAATTTAACATTTGTGCCTTATCCAAGGGCAGGACTGTGTTGGTTGATCATCGGGCTCGATGAAGTCAATCCTGCGCTGCTCTTCGCTGATGGGTCGTCATATGGCTGCTGAGTCCGATACCAGATGCGCATGTCCTTGAGCAGTGCGTACACTGGAGGCATGGGTCGGTTCTTGACGTTGAGGCCTTCCTGCGTTCTCTGGTGTCGACGACTTCGTTCTGCGGGCATCCTCGAAGGTTTTGCACCCATTACTAACAGCTACACGCCAGCCAGGTCTATCCTTGGCGCAGGACTAGAGGTTTGTCACAGATTTCGAACAGCATATCAGGCTGTCCTTGATGGAGTCTTTGAATCATTTCTTCGGGCGATCAGTTTTTCTGTGTCCACTAGATAGAGCTCCATACAAAATCTGACGTGGCATTCGAGTCTCCTCCATACGGATGACATGACCCGTCCACCGGAGTTGGGCTCTCATGACCATCGCGTCTATACTGGTTAAGCTATGAGTGAAGATCGTTACACAAAAAAAACCTGCGCGTGAAGGAGATTATGGTGAAGAAGATGTTGCGCTGGAGCAACCTCACCCTCTCGGCCACAGAAGTCGGAGTCCTGTGGCACGAAAACTCGTTACGGCTGGCAACTTATTTGGCTGCAGTGGATGGCCAGGTCTTCTTTGTACTCCGACGTGCCCTCTGCGCTCCACAGTGCATTGCTGAACCGCCTTCCTAGCCGTTGGATCTTCCGATTGATCTCGTCCGCCCAGTCAGCCGAAGCAGTCTTCGTATGCTGGGTTGAGCAAGTCCCTAAAACCACCGGAAGGCTCGAGACCTACCGGCTACCCCCACCAGGTTTAACCCGCCAGTCGAAGCAGTTTCCCGGAGTGTGACTGCTGTCGCATGGAAACAGATACTAGGAGCCACAGGTGAGAGCTGGGAATCAGGGGAGGACCAATGTGGATGAACTACCATTAGGAAGGTACATGTTCCAACCATCAGAGGTACTACCTCTCCCTGAGACCCCAAACACCCCAGGGTAGGACTAGTCCTGGGTCAATTAGCCATGGGAAGATAAACAACAGAACCGTACCTGTTGACAGTCTTTGGTATCAAATATCCAGAATGCTGTGATTAATGTTCTGGCCAACTGTCACTACTAACAATTAGAATATACTAGAATCTGACGCAGGCACTTAGCGTGAAATCATACTTATAACAATGTATACATAAAGAAGATGTATACTGAATTTAATTACAAGTATGATAACTATTCTGGCCGTAGTATGCTATTTCGTTAGTGTGTGAGAAGGCACTATCGGCAAAACAAGAATCTGAATTAAATTGAGAAAAATACAAATTTTAATAAAATTACAAACTGATTAGGCAAGATATGTCAGTAGTTGCGTACTTTACAAGATGGTACTTAGTAGAGTTCTAGTGGCTGTCATGATCGTTAGTAATCGTAACTATTAAACGAAGTATTTTGCAACATGTGCTTTTCTAAACTGGATTCTACGTTGTGTCGAAGAGGCCACGTATAGAGAAAGAGTTGACACTTATTTGTACAGTGAGTTGTGCACATGTTAGTGGCGATTTAGCTACATCTTTCTGTATTTGTGATAACTAGTTATTTCTGTTGTTTTGTGTTGATATTTGAACATTGGATAAATTATTTTTTTATCGTTGTATAGTGTAGTCATTTGCAAAGAGCTATAGCATATAGGATACAAGGAGGTGGCTTTCAAAAAGAGAAAACGCTTAGCCAAGTCTTATATTTCGTTGTTGTTGTTGTTGTGGGGTTTAACGCCATTTTTCAGCACACGATAGGCTATACATGGCGGCCAGTATTAATGGTGGAGGAAGAACCCGGGAAAACCCCAGAAAGAACCACCGACCCTCGAGAAGCTACTGGCAAGCTTTCTCACATACCCACATTGGCTGAATCTTATACTCGAACCGCCGCAGACAGAGGTGAGATTGCAGTGATCCGTAACGAAGAGCGCTTTAGACCACTCGGCCACTCGGGGCCCCTCTTATATTTCGTACATTTTGCCTTCGACTCATTATTAGAATACAAAGAAAGTGGTCAGAGATTTAAAATCAAGATCAAGTAATTAATGAAGTTTCAAAAACGTAATTACTATTTCAGCATGTACAAAAAGATACATGCGCAGAGAATATATTTTAAATTTTCATTGTGGGAAACATCGAAATGTTTGGACTATTATTATTATTATTATTATTATTATTATTTAAATACATGGAGACTTGTGTCTGTCTTTATCATAAAATACTAATTATGGCTAATAGAAGCCTTCGTACCTTTTTAAGGAAATACTGTCAAGGTTGTTCAAGGCTGACTTGAATCCATTTTTATTTGCAAATAGTATGTGCAGAAATAAAACTGTTCATGCTAAATTTCTCGAACTTTTATTCAAAATCAACTTCTCCTTGCCACTACATGTATTATTTGTAAGTATCAGAGATATTTCATATTCACTACATACTTCATATTTGTTGCGTATTGCATCAAAGCCTGTGGACAAAGCGGTATAAAGTTATTCTTTACAAACTCACTGCAAAATGCCGCATGATACTTAGCTGGAAAAAACGGGACAACACTATTACCATAACTTGTAGCCATTTCTTCAAAATCAATGTACCATCCCCTCCCACGTAAGTTGAATTGTGTATAACCAATACACCATAATATGGTAAATAAACCCGTTGAATGGCTCCTGACTTTTGTTGGGTGTTAAAATACGGATCTAAGTGATTTTTGCGTCAGACCTCTCAGCGGTCGCATTCATTTGTTATAATATTCTCACAATTACATATATTTAGTCGTGATGAAGATGTGATCCGTGACGTTTGACGTCTTAACGGGATTGTCAATGTACAATCTGCCATTTCTAAACTCCAATTGATATGCTCTGACAGATATCGAACCATATTATTACAGCATGGTATGCTACTTGATCGACTCGAATAATTTGACACAATTAATGTTAATTACTCTCGTGCATTTTCAAACTTTTTATATATTTAGACGTAATTACAGATTTGTTCTAATATAACCCACCGCTTTAACATTAGAGGCTCGACTCCCTTCATTAACATGCAAATGTTTCGTTGATGATCGAGCACACGAAGGATTTTAGTGTAGCAAGCAAATCAGAACAGGGTGAACGTTCTTTATCATTGCTTCAATACTCGTTCTCACTGAAGCTTAGAATCGTGTCCATTAACCGGAACATGACATCGGAAACAGCGAAACTTAAAGGTTTAAGTCTAAAATATAACGTGTCACAAAATTGGCGGTAATTTTAAAACGAGTGTATTCAAATTAGATTCATTTAAAGGGAATAAAATCATAAAAATGTGTACTTAATGTCTTGAAAGCCATCTTGTGGTGATGAAAATAAAAAGTCAACAGAGTAGTCTGCTGCTACTAAAGCTTTAAAATTAATAGATGAAAACGTTGTCTTTCCAAAGCTAGAAGAATGATGAATCATTTCATGATTATATCAATTTCTTTATTTATAATGTTGACAATTGTTTTTGTCGAATCTTTGTCTACAGATCGCATTATTAAGGCATCTTAAACGATTTCAGATCGATGTTTGTGCCGATTGTTAAAATATCACATGTTTTGTTTTCTTCAGTTTCAATGGCTTTACTTATCCCACTGTGGAGATAAAAAGAGCTACTGATTTCAATGTCATAATTATTGAATGTTATCTATGAAAGATGAAAAAGTTGTATTCATTTAATAATTCTTTGTCTGTATCTGTAGCTACACTGTCTCATAGCTGTCTCAAAGTTTGGTTGTACTTTCTACAGCGTGGTTTTCTCCAGAAGACAATTTATCGTACAAGACAGTGGTCTAAATAAACTGTCATGTGATGCCATCTTACAAGGCTGTGGTCTAAATGAATTGTAGTGTAATGCCATCGTACAAGGCAGTGGTCTAAATGGATTGTAGTGTAATGCCATCTCAAAAGGCGGTGGTCTAAATGAATTGTCGTGTGATGCCGTCGTACAAGGCAGTGGTCTAAATGGACTGTAGTGTAATGCCATCTCAAAAGGCGGTGGTCTAAATGAATTGTCGTGTGATGCCGTCGTACAAGGCAGTGGTCTAAATGGATTGTAGTGTAATGCCATCTCAAAAGGCGGTGGTCTAAATGGATTGTCGTGTGATGCCGTCGTACAAGGCAGTGGTCTAAATAGATTGTCGTGTGATGACATCTTACACGACAGTGGTCTAAATGGATTGTCGTGTGATGGCATCTCACAAGGCAGTGGTTTAAATGGATTGTCATTTAATGCCATCATACAAGGCAGTGGTCTAAATAGATTGTCATGTGATGCCATCTCACACGGCAGTGGTCTAAATGGATTGTCGTGTGATGCTATCTTATAAGGCAGTGATCTAAATGGATTGTCGTGTGATGCCATCTCACACGGCAGTGGTCTAAATGGATTGTCGTGTGATGCCATCTTACAAGGCAGTGGTCTAAATAGATTGTAGTGTGATGCCATCTTACACGGCTGTGATCTAAATAGATTGTCGTGTGATGCCATTTCACACGGCAGTGGTCTAAATGGATTGTTGTGTGATGCCATCTTACACGGCTGTGATCTAAATAGATTGTCGTGTGATGCCATCTCACACGGCAGTTGTCTAAATGGATTGCCGTGTAATGCCATCTCACACGGCAGTGGTCTAAATGGATTGTCGTGTGATGCTATCTTATAAGGCAGTGATCTAAATGGATTGTCGTGTGATGCCATCTCACACGGCAGTGGTCTAAATGGATTGTCGTGTGATGCCATCTTACAAGGCAGTGGTCTAAATAGATTGTAGTGTGATGCCATCTTACACGGCTGTGATCTAAATAGATTGTCGTGTGATGCCATCTCACACGGCAGTTGTCTAAATGGATTGCCGTGTAATGATATCTCACACGGCAGTGGTCTAAATGGATTGTCGTGTAATGCCATCTTACAAGACAGTGGTCCAAATGGTTTGTCGTGTGATGCCATCTTACAAGGTAGTGGTCTAAATAGATTGTCTTATGATGCCATCTTACAAGACAGTGGTCCAAACGGTTTGTCGTGTGATGTCATCTTTCAAATCAGCGACTCAAATGGATTGTCTTATGATGCCATCTCACAAGGGAGCGATGTAAATGAATTGTCGTATGATGCCATCTTACAAGGCAGTAGTAAAAATGGATTGTCAATATGACAATGTGACAAATATAAGGTCCAAAAATCAAAGAACTCACTTGCCACACTAATAAAACATAACATTCCTTAACATTTTTGAGCCAGTTATAATACAAAGAGTGAATTATTTTATTTGTAAAGACCTATATCTACACAGGAATTTTACTTTGAAAGGAAATAATTAAACATACGCCATGTCTAAAGAGGATTCTCTTGGATAATTCAAGAACTACCATCACGAGTTACAAGTTCCTTATGTCCTCCATGAAACCAAAATACACTTACAAACAAAACAATGATTAATCCTGGAGAATTCAAACTGTAAAATAAATGCCGTCAGGACTTTGTTCCCATTACCAAGGCTGCGTGCTTACTGTATGCAAAAGGATGGACTGCATAAACTGTGTCGAAAAAAATTCGACCAATAAACGCTGGTTAAACGATATTAAGATTAGACACGTTCAAATTCCACCAACGTACGTCATAGTTGTAAAGAGTACATCACCGAAGGCAAATTGAATACAATGAAGTAATCATTTAACTGGCAAGTAACAGCGGTTAAGCACACATTGAATGTAAATCAAATTTCCGCTTTCCAAAGTACGTACCGCTCTTTATCCACAATTTGTCTGGTAATAATTCTCCTCTCATTATTATGACATTGCTATAAAAAGACCATCACAAATGACAGTAATACTAAATAATTATGAAACGTTCATTTTGTGTGGCTAGGATTTCATTGTCCGTAGATTTTAAAAACATAACAAAAAAGACCATGAGAGTTATAAATAGTTTCAGGCTTGTGGGACAGTCGCTACTACAACTGCAAAGGAACATAATGACAACATTCAAGGAGGAAACCATGAAACATTTTCAAAAAAAAGAAGATACTTTGATCCGTACGAGTATATTGATAGCTTCAGAAGGTTTGACAACATTAAATCACCACCATATGAGAACTTTTATTCTATCCCAAAAGGATCGTGGATATTAATGAAAGAGTACCCAGGATTGATCAGATGTCATAAAGCATTCTAAATTGAAATGACTAAGTTCTCTCCATGATTGTTCCGTGAATAAAGATATTTTAATGATTGTTTTAAAGAATTTACGACTGTCTGTCTTCAAGATTATAAACTAGATCCTGTTCATTAGTATAGTACACTGGGATTAGCTCATACTCTTAATCCACAGTTAACAGGAGTAGCGCTAGAAATCTGGGTTAGTTCATAATTCAAGTCTATAGTTAACACGTGTAGCGCTAAAGATCTGGGCTAGTTCATAATTCAAGTCAACAGTTAACACGTGTAGCGCTAGAGATCTCGGCTAGTTCATAATTCAAGTCTACAGTTAACACGTGTAGCGCTAGAGATCTCGGCTAGTTCATAATTCAAGTCTACAGTTAACAAGAGTAACTCTAGAGATCGGGGCTAGCTCATAATCCTAGTTTATAGTTAGCAGGAGTAGAGCTAGAGATAAGGACTAACTCATAATCCTTTTCTGTAGTTAGCAAGAGTAGTGAAATAAATCAGGACTAGCTCATAATCCTAGTCTACAGTTGTCATTAGTAGTAGTCCTAGAGCTGCTAACCGATTATGCCATTGATAATAGAATCAGAGATTAAAGGAAGAATTATGATGATACTGGGTTGAAACTCTGAAGCAAACATTGACGATAAAGTAAAATGACGGATAATGGAGAATACTATAAGTCAAGGTCATTCATTATTATCCATGATATCAGCAACCTTTGTTAATTATGCCATAAGGCAATTCATGCTGGCCATCCCCTTTAACCGGACAACCAAAATGCAAATTAAAGTCATGAAAGACAATGTAATGCATTGTAAAGGTGATGAAAAATCTTGTTGTATCTTAGAAGTAGACCTACACAGCTGCGCGTCTACACTACCCATAAGAGCCTGAAAACTTAATTTTATGAGAATGCGAGTTATTGTCATTGCGAAATAAATCAATAGAGAAGAGAAAGTGTACAAAACCGTTAGTCAATAAATTATAATGAACGTTACAGAACAAAGAACAAAGTTTTATTCTTTATCGCCAATGGAATTTAAGTAAGGTATGAAACGGACAATAAAAATCAGATAATTCTGTTTGATTATTAATTACGGTTAAAATGTTATATTTAATTAAATATCACTGTGCGACACAAAAAAAGGCAGCCAATGACAATGAACGAAAAGGTTTTAATTAAGTGCTTGGTAAACAGACGGGAAGTCCCAATAAAAGAACTATGACATAAATATGCACTGCTGAAAACAAATCTTTCAAACATAAGAAAGATTTATAATGTGCAAGGAGAACACTTATAGATAAGGACTTGTCTTTAGACAGTTTAAAAGAACAAGAGAATCATATTAACGAGACCCAATTATGGACGATTTAGAGTGTTAGAGTAATCCAACTAGTTAATATAGAATTTTTAATACAAGGTAAAAGAAAAAATAGTTTGTGTTCATTGTCATAAAAAGCATACAGTTTTATGACACAATTAATTACAAGAAAAGTCATAAATTTGGTGATCCTTAAAATAGTAAGAATGATTCTGTGTCTTTTTCAGAACGAATCGTAGAGTGTAGTTATACAAAAAGTGTGTTGTTATAAAAGTAAATTATATTTCTTCACGACAGACGAAAATAAGAAACAGGCCTTTAGAAGGATTCATAAAAGGGTGATCAAAAAGAGTTTAAATTCAAAAGATGTCGAAATTACATTTTCAGATATATTACCAGGAAATGAAATTTATAAGATCGCAGCATCGTGAGATATACAAGATTACATTAAATAAAGTTACAATGTGTTTTTGTGACGATAATTTATAGTGACTAAATAACATAAACACGTTGCCATATGGTTACCCTATGACCATGAAATCAAAGGGATAATCCATCCTCATTAAAAGCTGGGTGTGCTGTTATGGCTGTTTCAGATTTTCAACTTTCACTTCTCTCATAATCACGCGTTCTTCATTGATTTACTCGTAAACATTTCTTATATACTTCTTATCAATAGAGTAAAAGAAAACTAACAACCTAACACTCTCAAGCAAGTCATGTTTATATTTCTGCATTATCAGTCATACCGACAGCAGACTGTGACTACCAGTACTTTACAGGAATGTTGGACCAGTCATTAAAGCATTATCAATGACGTCCATATATTATGTTTCTATCAAGGCTACTTCAAACTTTGTTTTTCCACAATTTAAAATACCACACACAATCACATTAAAAGGTTTGTTGTTATTGTTTTGTTTTTGGGGGTGGGGTGGAGGTGGCTAGGATTTACAATATTTCATTTAAAGGTCAGATGAAAGTTCCATGTGGGTGCTGAAAACGATATAAGTTTCAGAATTTATCGTGTTGATAGCCTTGATGTAATTCAGAAAGGTACCCGATATTAATTAATTCTAGTTTCATTTATGCTGGTGCTTTGTGTTGTAGGTTGTTATAGATGGCAAATATGTCAAATAATAGGGGATAGCATGTGGTTTGATTACTCGATCTCCACAACCAGATCAACATTCATTCTACATACTATCCATTTACTTGTTCTGTACATCATGTATCAGTATACAGTCCTTTATGTAATTGTTATCTTTAAACCTTTCAGAAATATTGTTGAAGTCAACGTCTGATTACGTTATGGTATCCCTTGTCATTGCATTTATAATATTCATACAGATCATTAGATAATTTCCGAACGACTTTCCTTGGGCAATACACTAGGGACCTCCTGATTCTGTTATGGCATCCCTTGTCAGTGCATTTACAATATTCATACAGATCATTAGATCGTTTCCGAACGACTTTCCTTGGGCAATACACTAGGGACCTCTCAGTCCTCAAGCAGTAAAGTCAGCTCTACATGGTGTCGCCAGAATCACAATTTGGGAATCACAAATGGAGCATTCTTACCATTTCTATTAATCTTAGTTTTATACAAGTGTTGTTATTATCAGTAGATATTATCATAAATATTTATATTTTCATTTAAATCACTACATCTCATTTCGATTTGTAATGAGTAAGGCAGCTATTTAACAGTCGCCCGTATAGAGTATGATGGATTTTTCGTAAATGACAAAACGATGAATGGGGGCGGATGACTTACACATACATTATGCTCGTTTCCAATAGAGAAAAATACAAATTGAATATCTTACTGTTGGTTGTGTATTAAGTAAATAAAATTTAAATTTAGTATTAATTATTTCTTTTTATGAGGTCTTGATGATTACCGGAGTTGCAGTAACCGATTAAAAAAGTGGCAGGGAATGCTTCCATTCTAGAATTATATAGGTAAGTGGTAATACGGATAATAAGTCTCAGACAGCACACTTCTAATTTAGTACTCTAGAGTGTTTTTGATAGCATAGTCATCAGCATAAATATTAGTCTAAAGAAAGAATTTGGATCAGGCATAATTCGATTTGACGACTTCCAGCAATTTGACAATCTCACTGGGAGGAGATAATTGTCTATTACCAGATTTAATTTATTCAACCTTTGTTACTCTACCCTACGTCTAAATCTAGTTTACCGCATTTTCTCTATGTTTCACTTCTATCCCGCTTTTCCCGTCCCTTGTCATAATTCTGTGTGTACATGGAAATACGGTTTTGCACAGTCACATTTTTCTAAAAAAATTTGATGTATCTGACTCAATCTGTTTTAGAAGTTTCCTTTTAAACAGACACAAAGCACGAAATTCACGAGTTTTATTTTTTATACGTTATATGCAGGGCGTGATGACAATATGTTGACCTAGTTCCTACAGAGCCATCTATTTACAAAAAATACCTCGTTGGGTGACATTTTTAGATAACAGTAACATATGCAATGCATAAAATGTACGACACGCCTTCATCATAAATACCGTGGAAAAAGACATAAATGCAGACCGTTCGTTGCAGTGCACGTACGATAAATATCATTCATAGATTAATGACAAAGCAGGGTATTATTCAGAAAGTTATGTGAAGCCTGCCGTGGAAAATATATGCCACATAATATTAAACTGCAATCTAACATTGAATGACAGATCATGGCAAAATTGAGGCCCCTTAATTTTATCTTAGCATGAAATCGTCAATACTATCAATGAACTAGTAACAGCAAAATTAAAGAAATAAATTGTATAACAACTCTAGCATCAACAGATTTCCATGATATTGAACAAACGATACATAATATGGATCCTAGTCATGTCAAACACATCTACAAAAAAAAAACAATAAAAAATAGAAAATTATATGAAAACATAAAATTGCGTACCTTAATGCTGTTCTCTTTCAGAAATTGTGCGTCTTAACACAAAAACACGTTTTCTCTTACAAGACAGCCACCTGGTCCCCTTTTCTTGTTTAACGAGGAAAGCGCTATTCTTCTTATTCTTCCTCGTATCTCAACTTCTCCTCTCTCAGGATTTCGGACTAAAGAAAATCGACCCAGGTCGTCACTTTAAATTCACACTACTTCCAAAGTGTACGCCTTAATTTACTCAGACCAATCGTACGCAGCGGTTCCTAAAATTTTCCCAAGATAATCATTTCTTTCGTCAGATTTTGATAAGCCTAGAATCTATGAACTATTCAGTATATCAAATTCCCTTTGAAAATGATAATGTGACATGGGTTGCTATCAAGCGGTTATGGTTGGTAGCTCAAATGCTTACTTTCGCAGGACAGCATTGCAATGCCCTGCTTAAATCTCAGTAAGTCATACATGCTAGCCTTTCAAGTTAAACACTGACATGGGATGGGGGAGACCAGAACAAACGTCGAAGTGACCCTTCACAAAGGCTTTTCTGGCCTAAATGTGATAAAATTGTAATGCTCAATCCATTCAACTTTAAGCTTCAGTGCTTTTCAAAATTCGACACTTTGCAAAATATATATATATATATATATATATATATATATATATATATATATATATATATATATATATATATATATATATATATATATATATATATATATATATATATATATAGATAGATAGATAGATAGATAGATAGATAGATAGATAGATAGATACCTTTTTCTTATAATGAGCCATTTTCATAGCAAGAAAAAAATCGTCTTCCATTAGATGATTCATTTATTATAAACTGCACCTGAAAGATTATATAGTTTTGTGGCAATGATCTGGAAGTATGGGAATCAGTCCAGAAATGGGCGAAGATAAAATAGAGTATATATGAGTTTTGCTGGCCAGGACTGGCTGATAATGAAAACAAAATGTTAGTAAAAGGATCCTTTTGAGAGCTATTACTAGCTGTAATTGAAAACGCAGAGATACTGTTTTATTGATGGCATTTTAGTCCTATTGCAGGACATGAAAAACTCATTAGTAAAATTAGCACAATGCTACTTTTTGCGAAGTTGAAAACATATGTTTAAACCACATTTCGATCCAAATAACTGTATAGGCTCATAAACAGAAACTTGCATCAATTATATTGATAGCTGTAGGTTTGATCAGTGGCATTCAGAAATCTAAAGTTATTGAAGTTGTAATATCATTGAGTTTTCTTTGATTTCTTTGGGGGCGGGACTTAATTAGTACCGTGAGTCCTAAAATGTCTTTTTTAGCGACACACGCCGACAGCCACCCTAGACAGTGTCCACACCATAACAACTCGTAATATATTGTTTGAGTATGGCACGCGAATAACTTCCACCGCAGCTCTTTTTGTCAGGTAAATAAACTGTGAGGGGGCACATTTCTGTCGATCTACGAAAAGCACATTAGTTTGGGCCAGAGAACAATTAGTTAGATTAATGGGGACAGTCGCTTGTTAAATCGCTATACTGCAATGATCCTAATGTCTGGGCGGTAGAGGTAGAGATTTTTAAATTAAGCATTCGTTTACATAACCGCGAGACGGACTATTAGGGACACGGCTAACTTCAATTTCTTAGTGGAACCGTCAAACTTGAAAAAATTCCAGAAACAGTTATTCGAAGACCTAGGTCAAGTTGACCCCAACTTTGGCGCCTAGAGGAAAAGGCGGTAAATATATTTCATCCTGACTGGTTACGCTAAGTAGGGACGTGTTTCCCACACTAAATTTCCTTGCTGTAAATATTCCCCCAATCGAAAAATTTAATTAGTGTACGCTTTGCTGCAAGAGTAAGGTACAGGGGACTCCGAGAGTAAATTTGGAAGAAATTCTCTCGTAAAATATTTGTCCAAGGGACCGGATGTCTGGAAGGTGTACGGACACAATTTCGGTAGTATAAACGAATTACGCTTGAAAGCACAAAAGGTATTTGCATCAAAATTCATGAGATTCGTTGATACCAATATAATATTTTGCTTGAAATATTTGAAAATATGTGCATGAATTTAGTTGTTTAAATTCGTAGATCAATTCTCTTGATATAAGTATGACTGTGTTGAATACACACACACACACACACACACACACATATATATGTGTGTGTATATATATATATATATATACATATATATATATATATATATATATATATATATATATATATAGAGAGAGAGAGAGAGAGAGAGAGAGAGAGAGAGAGAGAGAGAGAGAGAGAGAGAGAGAGAGATGGATGGATAGATAGATAGGTAGATAGATAGATAGATATGAATTCGTACAAAAATCTTCTTTATATAAGGTTGTCGAATTGTTTGAATTTTTCGTCTTTTTTGTATAGGAATTAGGTTCTAAGAATTTCAAGCATTACTTTAGTTAATATGGGTTACGAGAATCAGTGTGAATTCACCTATCTCATGTTATTTCACGTAAGATAAAGACTTGAGTACATATTGACTGAAATTTAACGTTGTTAAGCCATGTAGTGTGAGTAGTGAAGTGGGATACTCTAGGGACAATGGGAATTACCATTACAGACACCCCTGGGACACTCTGGGGACTATGTAAATTTAACATGGAGAAAAATCGTGGGCAACTCTAGGGACAAGGGGAATTAGCATTACATGGGAATAGAGTTTGGGACTGTCTAGGGACAAGGGGAAATTGAACATGGGGAATAGAGCTTGGGTCTGTCTAGGGACAAGGGGAATTGAACATGGGAATAGAGTTTGGGTCTGTCTAGGGACAAGGGGAATTGAACATGGGATTTTTTTTTAAAATTTAAAAAAAAATGTGCTAGGCAATTGAAAGTCATTCTCTTTTCGAGAAATATGGGTGGCCCTGAAAAGGGCCTTTGGGTTTATGTTAATGTATCCATTAATATAAAGGGCATCTGCGGCATCTTCTTGTCCTCAAGCTGCGTCTTACTCGAGGGCCATAAATCAGTGTCCTCTTGAGGCAACCTTGTCTTTCTACGTACACTCTTCGTATCCACAGACTGGTGTCTGACTTGTCGACAACGGTCCACTTGGACCGGACATACATGAGCATGTCCGTCCTAAACATCATGGAAGACACAAGGGTGGATGATTCGACTGTGGTCCACATCGTGAAGCGACGAGAACAGGTGAATCAATGCAGTGAACTGCGCTTATTTATAGGTAGAGGAAGGATTGAAACGGATTGAGTTCATTCACCAATCCGAACACGCGTTACAAAATTCAGTCAGCCCGCATCCAATCCGAAGAGAGCAGTCTGTGACGTCACGTGGTCTATATAGATTCGCAAGCGCCTGTGTACAGTCAATCTATGCGACAGTGATTCAACATGACGGAAACTCAGAAAACGATTCATTGGGGTGCACCAGCAGGGGAGACTGCCCAAAGGAACCCGGACTTACTTTCAGAAGAGGTGAATTGGGATTTTGTGGATTTTCTTATCTCGCAAGAATTTGTTCCGGAACCTTCGTTACCTTCTTCATTACCGCAAGTGGAGAATTTTAGACAGAGACAGAAAGAAGAATTGGAGAAATTTATACAACGACAAAAGGAAGCGGAACAAGCTTTTCTCCTACAGCAGCAGCAAGAAGAAGAGGTAAGAAAAAAACAACAGCAACAACAGCAAGAAGAAGTAGCAGCAAAGAAACAAGAGGGTGAAAATCAAACGGTCACGGTACTGTTGGACATTTTAGCGGAGTTAAGAAGTCTGAAACAAATATATCAGACTTCTTTATTACGACCGAAGAGAATACGACCTTCCCGAGCTAAACACGTTAACCCTGTGACTAAGCCTACCGTACCACCCTTAGTGATTTCAACCCAATCATCATCATCATCAACATTACGCAGTCCAGAAGTAGGCCTTGGCCGTGGCAAAGGCTTAAGGCAGTTAAAGCTGATTGCTTAAACTCACCCCTACACCAAAAAAGCCCTTTTCAGGGCCACACACATTTCTCGAAAAGAAATACAATTTCAATTGCCAATAGCTCAAAAATCAACAAAAACAACCCATTTTACCCCCTATAGTACGTGTCTGTGTATGAGTGCGTGAGTGTACGTTCTTATTTTAAAATCATAACTCAAAGACACTTACCTTATATCATTAATTTATTCTTTTATCCATTGTTACAATCCAATTCACAATTCACAACAGAACACTGTAATTAAAAGTTCATTGACTTCTTCTTTCTCCTTCTTTAGTCTCTCTGTTTTTTGAATTTCTTCACCGTCTTTTCCTCTTCTTTCTCCTCATTTTCTTCCCTTCTTCTTTTCTTCTCCTGTTTCTTTGATTCTTGTAAATAGAATTGTCTTCTTTCTTCCTCTTCTTCCTCTGAAGAATCCCTCTCTTCCTCTGAAGAATCCCTCTCTTCTTCTGAAGAATTCCTCTTTTTTTCTGACTCCTCTTGTTTCTTTTTTGGGCAATCTGGAGACCAATGTCCTTTTTCTTGACAATAATAACAGGTATCTTGACTTTTGTCTTTTTTAGCCCTTTTTTTTTTTTGACGGTCTGGACACTCTGAAGACCAATGCCCTTTCTTCTGACAGATATAGCAAGTATCTTGACTTTTATCTCGAAAAGAAGGAGAGTAGTCCGTGGGCTGGTCTGAAGAGAATTTTCTAATGACCCCTCGCAAAGCTCTGACGAAACGTTCGATTTGGCTAGTCTCTTCCATCGTTGTGCTCGGCTTGAGAGTGAAATGAATAGTGAAAGGACAAGACACACACCCTTTTATATACGCTGGTCTGCCATGACTATAAATTAGTCCATGGTGTTTAAACTTGAGTCATTTGACGTTGTGCACTCAAGATGAAACGATCCTATTCATTCGAGAAGAAAGAAGAAAGTAAGAGGCAGAAACGTGATCTATCGCCTCGTACCAGGGCTGAAATCTTGGCACAAATTCATGCCAGTGATTTTGAAGAGGACATGAGTGAACCAGAATCCGAACCCTCTAAACCAAGTTCACCACCCTTAGTCAACCCTGAAAAATACTATTCCATTCGAGAGACGGAAAAGCGCTCCTCTAGAAAATTTAGAACCACGGCTTACAAATACACGGTGAAGTTTAAAGATTTCAAGGCTGAAGTGCCGTTAAAGAAAGTAGAAGTGTTTATCACTGGGGTGTGGGATTCTTTGCTCACTGCACTCAAGCGACAATGTCAACCCAAAGAAGACGATCGCTTGAGACTTTCCATACAACACGACGGTTTGAAATCCCCTGTTTGGGTCGAGTTTAGCACCCCTGCAGAATTGACCGCTTCCAAAGTCATGGACAAGATTCAACAAGTACAACAATCTAATGACCAGTTTGACATCACCGATGGAAAAGCCACACTGGACATGACCCACGTCTCTCCTCCTCAAGGGACTGGACGCAAAAAGATGTTATTGGTGGACGACCTTCGCAACACCAAAACAAGTCTCGTCCGAATTCACAACCCTCAAGACCAGATGTGTTTAGCCCGTGCCATCGTGGTGGGACGAACCTATGCCAACAAGAACGACACGGTAGAATGGAAAAGAACCTGGGAGAACATTCGAAAATCGAACCGAGCCAAACAACGAAACGAAGCAGAACTCCTGTTACAACAAGCCGGACTGTCCAAAGACACACCCTGTGGCATTCCTGAGATGCAAAAATTGCAAGATGCCCTAGCTCCACGATACACCTTAAAAGTGCACCCTCAAGAAATGCGTGGGTCTCTGTTGTTTCGAGGCCAAGACTTTAAGGACGGAAAATACATTCATGTCTATTATCACGATGAACATTTCGATACCATTACCAGTATCACTGCATTCCTAGGATACGGTTATTACTGTGAGAAATGTGATTATGGTTTTAATAATCGAGAGCAACACAAGCATTGTGGATGGAAATGCTCAGGATGTTTGGCCTCTCCACCCTGTCTGAGCGAAGAACCAGTGCCTTGTTCAACTTGTCTGCGCACGTTTGTCAGCCCTACCTGTTACCAACAACATTTGAAGACGCAAGGTTCACAGAAGAAATGTGCTTGTCAGCTGCTGAGATTGTGCCCTACCTGTGGACAAGGCATACTTACCAATAATGCGAAGGCACACGTATGTCGAGGAAAGAAAAAATGTCACATTTGTCACCACATCGTGGACTTGGAACACCAATGCTACGTGCAAAAATACCAACCCCCACCAGAGAAAGAGGACAGTCACAAGAAGAAAGGCAATTTCATCTTTTTTGATTTCGAATGCATGCAAGAGACCGGCATTCACATTCTTAATTTCTGCGTGGCTCATCGAGCGTGCGAGAAGTGCATTCAAGAACCTATCTTCAGTCATTGCCCTCACTGCAGCAAGATTCCTGGAGGGCGTGAAAAAATCTTTCGGGGACCGAACACGTTAGCCGATTTTGCCCAATGGGTCTTAGACCCCATCGACAAGACGTGGAGCCAAGAGGACATCGAACGTTACGGAGATTGTCATCGTCATGCCACAGTGATGGCTCACAATTTCTCCGGATACGATGGACAGTTTCTTTTGAGGTACTATGCGGAACAAGGCACCGAACGTCCTAAAGTGACTTTGAACGGAGCCAAAATCATTTTCATGCAAGTGGGACAAGTACAGTTTAAAGATTCGATGAGTTACTTGGCCATGCCTTTGAGCCGAATGCCTAAAACGTTTGGAATGACAGAAATGGCTCAAGGGTACTTTCCACACTTTTTCAATACGGAAGCCAATCAACATGCTGTTCTACCCCATTTGCCTGAGGCTCACTATTACGACCCCGACAACATGCGTACCGAACAACGAGAAGCTTTCTACGCTTGGTACCAAGCTCACGCCTCGGACCCTTTCGACTTTCAGGAAGAAATGCTAAAGTATTGTCGTTCCGACGTGGACATTTTACGGCGTTGCTGTGGAAAATTTCGAGAACTGTTCATGGAACACGGAGGGGTCGATCCTTTGAAAGAAGCTTGCACCATTGCCAAAGCGTGTTCCTTAGTGTACCGCCAACGATTCATGCCTGAAAACACCGTGGCTGTCATCAGTCCTCAAACGACCCACTATGTCAAGCGTCAATACTCTGTCAAAGCCCTACGTTGGTTACATTACTTGTGCGACAAGGAAGACAAATGGATTCAGCATGCCCGCAACGGAGGAGGCGAAAAGACCATCGGAACGTATTCGGTAGATGGCTGGGACTTAGAAAACCCCAAGATCGTGTACGAGTTTAACAGTTGCTTATTTCACGGATGTCCCGTCTGTTACCCTGACCGTGGCACTAAAAATCAGTTTTTACAACGAACCATGGAAGACTTGTACCAGGACACTTGTCAGCGGCGTCTAAAGTTAGAACAGGAAGGATACCAAGTGGTGGAAATGTGGGAACACGAGTACGATCACCGTATGAAAACCGATCCCGAGTTTAAACGCCTCGTGGAAAGTTACCAGTTCATGGACCCGCTGAACCCGAAGGATAGTTTGTACGGAGGAAGGACCAATGCCACCTGTTTGCTGTACCAAGCCGACGAAGAGAAAGGAGAAGAAATCAAATACTTGGACGTGTGTTCGCTGTACCCCTACGTGTGCAAATATTGTCGCTTTCCTGTAGGGCACCCGCAATTGTTCACGGAACACATCGACCTGAAAAACATTCGACAATACGAAGGCTTGATCAAGTGTAAAGTTTTGCCTCCCACGAACCTATACCATCCCGTCTTACCTCACCATTGTCAAGGCAAACTGATGTTTCCATTGTGCCGTACTTGTGCCGAAACGTGCAACCAAGACCAACCTTGTCAGCACACCCAGGAAGAACGGGCTTTGACGGGAACCTGGGTCAGCGTAGAATTGTTCAAAGCTCTGGACATGGGATACCAACTGTTAGAAGTGTACGAAATTTGCCACTTTCTCAAGACACAACAGTACCACAAGGGTGATCCCAGTCAGAAAGGCATTTTCGCCGACTACGTGGATGCCTTTTTGAAACTGAAGCAAGAAGCCAGCGGCTATCCGTCCTGGTGTCACACTCCCGAAGACCAAATACAATTCAAAGAGAAATACTATGAACAAGAAGGCATCTCTTTAGACCACATCGAGAAAAACGAAGGCAGGCGATCGTTTGCCAAAGTGATGTTAAATTGCTTGTGGGGTAAAATGGCACAACGACCGTGTTTACCCAAGACGGAATATTTGACAGAACCTTCCCGCTACTTCCAGATGATTCACGACAAAACCAAATACATGAAACACGTGGACGTCGTTCGAGAGGATTTGATCTTGGTCAATTACGAAGAAGATCTGGACTTTGTACAAGACGACCCTTTTAGAAATGTCATCATTGCAGCTTACGTGACAGCTCATGCTCGTTTAAAATTGTACGAAGCTTTAGAACTGTTAGGGGAACACGTCCTGTACTTTGACACGGACAGTTGCATTTACATCCATCACCCGAGTCAGCAGCACCCTAACATCGAAGGAGACCGTTTAGGAGCCTGGACAGACGAGCATCCCGACGACAAGATTCTAAGTTTCGTCAGTGGTGGTCCCAAAAATTACGGCTACGAATACCGGGACAAACAAGGAGAAGTGCACACGACGTGCAAAGTGAAAGGACTGACTCTGAATTATCGTACTAGTCGTGTGGTCAACTTTGGGGTATTGAAAGAAGCCTTGCAATCGGGAGAGGATGGAAACTTTAAAGTGACCACCTATCAACCGAAAAATATTGTACGTTTACCCACTCACCACATGGTCAGTCGGCCCTTGGAAAAAGTCTATCAAATTGTGTACCAGAAGCGAGTGCTACTTTCCAACCATTTCACCTTACCGTATGGACACGTCTGTATTGGTCTGTATATAAAAAAGGAACCCTAGGCAAGATCGATAGTTCATTGTGACTACCAAGACCGAGCGAACAAGATGAATACTTTCAGAGAAACACGAAACAAGTTGTTTAGAAAGGCACAATTCAAGTGTGAGGCTTCGGAAGTGGAATGCGATTGTGAGCCTTGCGATGGGTACGATGCTGTAGCTTGTGACCTTAGCGATGCCGTAAAGCATCATGGGAACTTTGTTCTCACTACCCCTATCATGGAAAGTGATGCTGTGCGTGTCAAACCTGGGGGATGCGAAAGTGATGCCGCTCGTCCTCTTGGACATTTTACTGGGTTTCGTTTTAAAGGGGAATGTTCACCTTCACGTCTACCCCCCTACGGATGTCATCCAGCCCTGAGCAAACTCCTGTTCATGTCACCCAACCCTCATCGAAACGAACCTGTGAAAGACGAATATTCGTTTCCTGTGCGTTTGTCGGAATACTGTGACTTTGAAAATCGTCTTCAATCGTTCAAAGGAAAATGGCCTAAGTATCTGGGAGGACCGACCCCCGAAGAATTAGCCAGAGCCGGATTTTTCTACTTGTTCGAAGGAGATAAAGTCAAGTGCTTCAGTTGCGGTGTGTCACTTCACCACTGGGAACCGCAAGATTCGGCCTACGTAGAACATGCTCGATGGTCACCGAATTGTCATTACTTACCCTTAGTGGGACCGAGACACTGAAGTAACTTACCATAATCTGTTCATGGATACTTTACACGAGAACATTCGTGCTTTGCCTGTGGAGTTGAGAGAACGCATTTACCGAGAGCTGGTCAAAATACAAGTGAAACGTAAAGAACAATTGCATCCGTTACGTCACCGGTGTTTGAACCACTGGTACCTGAATGCTATACAAGGACTGATTGAGTTGAAAGTGTTCCATTGGACAGACATTGATCAACGACCCCCTGGTTTTAAAAAGGAATGGTTTGGTATGGACGATTCTGTCTACTACATTGTAAACGTACTGCATCGAATTCCAGAGGAAGAGTTAACGAATTACCAACATCTTGTACACAATGTCAACTTGGTGAAAGAGGAAACTTCTGAACGAATTGTAACGTGTAAATTGGTAACTAAACGATTTAGATTCGACAATGAATTAAAACCATATCTGTGCAAACAGTACATGTCTTGTGTCAGACAAAAGAGGATTTAGCATGACCTATTCATGGATACTTTACAAGAGAACATTCGTGCTTTGCCTGTGGAGTTGAGAGAACGCATTTACCGAGAGCTGGTCAAAATACAAGTCAAACGTAAAGAACAGTTGCATCCGTTACGTCACCAGATCTTTAACCACTGGTACCTGAATGGTATAAGAGAACTGATTCGTCAGAAATTGTTTCAGTGGTCAGACCTTGTTCAATACTTCCAGCCCCCCGATCATCCACGTATTGATCATTTTGGTTACTTCGAGATTCACCTAGTACAACACACTGAGGAAGACAAGGTAAAGGATTACCGACATATTTTACGTGGAATCTATTTAGCGGAAGAGGAAACTTCTAAACAAATTCTGACGTTTCGGTTACAGTATGCAACATTTAGATTCCCCACTGGAGAACGAAGATCTCTGGCTAGAAAGTACGTGTATTGTTTCCGAAACAAAGAGACTATAAAAACAGGCTGCCATGCCACGACTTTTATCGTATGTAATCCAACAGATTCCGTGGAAGGAACTCAATGACCATATTCAAACCGTGGATCATTACCATCGATTATTACAAGAACTATATCCATTCAATTTGGGTCGACAAGTGGTGTGTGTCTTAGTGACTTGTTTTCTGGGATTTCGTTTACCAGCCGATTCTTTGTGGACTCTTTACGATCAGTACTTACCACCTTAATGGCCTTAAATGGTCACGAAAAACTCCTTTTGCTCAAAGCCTTGCGGTTTCATCTGGATACTTCTCGACCTCAACAGGAAAACAAGATTCGTCAACTTTTAGCTACCCCAGACGTGTATGACGATGTGTGTGTAGCTTGTGACTTACACCCCAATTGGACAGATGTCCGTGCCTGGAAAGAATGGAATTTTGAGGCTTGGACCCAAGAAGTGGCCCAGTATGCACGAGAGTTGTTCAAGGAAAAAAGTTACTTTTCAACCCGTGTTAGTGACGGTGCCAGAAGAACCCATCACCCAGGATGGGACTGTCGTGGACAGGCCTGAAAGACCCTTTCGGGAGGACACTCGTGTGACCTTACCCCCTACTATAGAACTGGTTAGAACATTACCCAAAACATGTTGTTGTACAGACACTTGTTTTTATTCCACGTTAATGGTTATCATGTGCCTTTTATCCTTGTACTTAAGCCTTTGGCTTTTATGTATTTTTGTCTTTCGTATTCATGTTTGAAAACATTCAATAAACGTGTTCTGAAAAAAGTATATAAACTCTTGTCTTGTTTGTTTTCGTGTCACAAGTGACATTTCTCACACTATGGCTACCTCTGCTGTCTCTGCTCCCTCTTCCTCTACTGTCAAAGTCATCGACGAACACTTAGATCGTGCCAATTGGGAGGCTTTGTGTCTTCGCCATCCCTTTAACATGCTCATTGCCGGACCTAGCGGTTCAGGCAAAACCGAATTCGTCAAACGTTTGATCGAACATAAACATCATTTGATCGATCGACCACCTCAGCGAATCGTGTGGTGTTACAAAGAGTGGCAATCGACGTACAGCCTCTTGCGAGAAAGTCAAGGCGATTCCATCGTGTTTGTGGAAGGCATTCCTAAAGAAGACGACGGCATCGTCTCTGACTCCCGTCAAACCCATTTGGTCATTTTCGACATGTTAGGAGAAGACGAAGAAGAAATTAAACTGTGGTTCACGCGCAAAGGGCATCACCGTAATGACAGTGTCGTTTACATTACCCAAAATTTGTTTCAACAAAGTAAAAGCCCATCGCACCATCAGTCTCAATGCGCATTACGTGGTCTTGTTTAAAAACCCTCGAGATAAATCGCAAGTGCAAGTCTTAGCCAAACAGTTAGGAACGCCTTGGCTGACTCAGGCGTACGACGATGCCACTCAAACGCCACACGCCTATTTACTCGTCGATTTGAAACCTACAACCCCCGAGGATTTGCGATTTCGTAAGCACTTGTTTCACCACTGGTGCCAAGACGGAGGGCCTGTCCTGTACACGTCTCCGTCCTCGACTTAATTTCACTCCACATAAAAAAATCTATAAAAACCTCAGACCCTTTTTCGTCTGTCTCACACAACGTCAACATGACGTCCCTTCAGTCGCATCTTCCCGTCAAATTGATTCGTGCCTTGTATGGCATCAGTCGAGAACAAAATCCACAAATACGAGCTCGTGTCTTAAAAGCTAGTCTCAAAGAAGTCTTACGATGGTTCACGGTGACGGCACGTCAAATACTCCAAGGAATCATTCAGATTCCTCATCAAACCAAACGCTTTTTCGATCGAAACAAAGTCGCTTTGGTCCAACTGGCCGATCCCCGCATCGACACTCAAACCAAAAAACAAATCATTTTGAAACCTGGAGGGAGCGGTACTCTAGGAGGGGTCATCATTCGCTCTCTCTTAAGATGGTATCCTAATGCCCCCAAAGTTATACCCAAGAAAAAAGTCCAACGAAGCCCCAAGAAGAAAAAGAAAAAGACCAGGTCCCCAAGGAGAAGAAAAACTTCTCCAGTGGCGGGACCCTCCTCTGACCAGACACCACCCCGGAAAAAGAAAAGAAGCCCCCAGAAAAAGAAACAGAGAAAAAGTCCCCAGAAAAAGAAAAGTCCACAGAAGAAAACTAGTCGCAAGAGAGGCACTTCGGCCAGGACGCGACTTTACACTCGCAAACCACGACCTGCCACGGCAGTGACTGCGTCTCCGGCATCCTCACGTTCATCCACTTCTCCGTTGATGACACCAAGAACTGAAGAGTACTTGGAGACGTTGATTACACCAAGAACTTCTCCGTTATTGACCCCATAAAGAACTTCCCCAGTGGCAGGACCCTCCAATTTAGCGGCAGTGGCTGCTGCTCACAAAGTACCTTCTCCCAAAATCAAAGTCCAAGAAAGATCGGGCATGTTACAAAGTTTACTGGATTTGTCCAAGCAAGACCTGGCTCGATTTAGTCCGTTGCGTACCCCTGCACGACGTGTCATGCCTGTCCTCAAACTGATACGACGTAAAGACAATCAGTGGCGACGCGTTGCAGTATAAAAAAGGCCTGTGACCAAGTCGGGGGCATCAGTGTTTTTTGGTGCTCCTGAAGACTCAAAGATGTCACCCTCCAGAAAACCCCAAGGAAAGAAAAGGAAAGGACTACCACCACGTTTAGTCAAACATGGGGACATGTTATCTGTCCTGTCCAAAGCTTCTCCACCTCTACGAAAAAAACTCATTCAATCGGCCTCCAAAGAGGTCATCGATACCGTGTGCGAATGTTGTTTGAACGTCTTGAAAGGCACGATCCCTTTGTCCAAACACCAGAAACAATGCTTAAGCAAACATCGTCACGTTCTTCGCCAAATGGTTCAAAAGAAAATTCCCATTCGTCAAAAGAAGATGTTGGTCCAACGTGGAAGCATTTTACCTCTCTTGTTAGGCCCCATACTGAAAGGAGTCTTGGGAACCATGTTGGGAGGACTGGTGGGAGCAAGATAAAAAGGCCCTCGGAAGTCCCAAGATCTCAGAATCGACCCCTGACAACCCAATGGAAGGACGAAAACTCGCTTTAGTGCCTTACAAACGATGGATGGAATACCATCGGTGGCAAGAACAACGCACCCCGCATTTACCTCCCAATCCCAATTTGAGCGAGATGTCCCAGTTACAACACGAATTGCAGTCCTTGATGGATCGCCAAGATTTGTCCGAAACAGAAAAATCGCAAAAGTACGGTCAACTTTTGCAACGACTGCAACTCTTTCACCAGAAAGCTTTAGACGAAACAGCTCTACCCACTCTGAAAGATTTTAAGACCTTGATGAAAAGTCCAGCACCATCACCAGTACCAGTACCAGTACCACCACTACCAGTGAGCAAGACAGAAAAAGGAAAAGGAGAAGAAGAGGAAGAAGGGTTTCAAACTGCACCAGAAAAAGTATGCAAGTTAACAACACCACCTACCTCCAGAATTGGATGGATTAAAAAGATGATGGCCACCCCTTCGTCATCACAAGAGAAAAAGAAAGTGAAGACAGAAGTGAAGACAGAAGTGAAACAAGAACAGATATCCCCCGCTCAGACATCCTCCTCTTCAACACCTATTGCCGGTCGCACACGCAAAGCATTGCAATCCAAGAAAATACCCCAAGAGAAAAAGAGTAGCATCCTCCAAGAGTGGGTGTCTTATTAACATACGAACACAAAAAAAATGGAAAAAGTCTTAGATAGCATTTACTACGATCCCTCCCATCCTGCAGGTTACGCAGGAGTTCAAAAATTGTATCGTGCTGCCAAAACTCGACTGAAAAGTCTCCGTTTACCTCAAGTGCAACGATGGTTACAAGAACAAGCTACCTACACTTTACACAAACCCATTCGACGCAAGTTTGCCAGAAGTCGCACCCGAGTGGAAGGCATCGATCATCAATGGCAAGCCGATTTAGCCGATGTCTCTCATTTGGCCAGCTACAATCGTGGCTACAAATATTTGTTTTGTGTCATCGACGTCTTTTCCAAATTTGCCTGGGTCGTGCCCTTGACTTTCAAATCGAGCAGCGAGTTAGTGCGAGCCCTGCAACGGGTGTTGAAACAAAGCGGTCGTCACCCTCTTCGATGGCAAACGGACAAAGGCACCGAATTTCTGAACCAAGCTTTCCAAAAAGAAATAAAGAAACGTGACATTCATTTTTTTACCACCGAGAATCCGGAAACCAAAGCCAGCATCGTGGAACGTTTTCAACGTACTTTGAAAGAACGCATGTGGAAATATTTTACGCATCACCACACTCTGAAGTACATCGACATCTTACCGCACCTGGTGCAAGCGTACAACCAATCTTACCATCGAAGCATCGGACGTGCCCCGCAAGAAGTGACTCCCGACAACGAAGTGCTGGTGTTTGAGCGTCTGTTCGGTACGTCCCCGACGAGGGCTGTCCCCAAGAAAAGTGGAGAGTTGACCGTAGGAGATTGGGTGCGCATTGGCAAAACCAAACGCACTTTTGACAAAGGTTACTTACCTAACTGGACGACCGAATTGTTTCGCGTCACTGGACGAGTGCATGGCCGTCATCCTGCCGTCTATAAATTGGAAGACATGAACGGAGAAGTGCTCAAAGGAACGTTTTATTTGCCCGAGTTACAACGTGTGACCAAAAAAGAAGACGACGTGTACGACATCGAAAGCATTCTCGAACGCAGAACCCGTAAAGTGGGTAAACGACGTGTCAAAGAAGTGAAAGTGCGTTGGAAAGGATATCCGCCCAGTTTTGATTCTTGGATGGACGCTTCGCAAGTCATCGACTATAAAAAGAAGTGACCATCATGCCCTTTCACACAGACGCAGCTACGTCGACCACTCCTCCTTCACCTAGTTCTTCTGTGCAAGATTTACAAAAACAACCCTTGTGGGTGTGGTGTGGAGAACGTGTGCCTAAAACGCAAATCGTCTTTTTCTGCCAAATCTTCGTGGTGTATTGTGTCATCGGGGCAGCCATCGCCAATTTGAGTTTGCAACAAGGAGACAAACAATTGTGGACCATTTTATTGAGCAGTTGCATCGGTTACCTGCTTCCCAATCCTTCCCTGAAATTCTCCTCGAACGGGAACCACGGGAACCTTGTGTCCAGTGCCAGTGCCACTCACCAGTCCAACAACAACCACAACCAGAACCCCATTTTGGGCGGAGACACGCCTTTGACGTCCAGTAACCCCTCGGACAGCCACAGAACTCTGGAATTATGAGTCACGAAAACCAATTTTACTTAACCTTACCCAGTGACAGTTCCATGGAGGTGTTTCCCAAGAACACGTTGTGCTGTTACATGCCAAATTACCTCAAGCCATCCAGTTAGATCACGAAGCCCATTGGGAAGTGGCTTTGGTAGAAATGATTCACCCTACACAAATCCAAAACATCACTGAAACTGAAAACTTTTTTGAGGTCGAAATCCTGAACGAACAATTACAACAAGCCATAAATGACTTCGGGTTTTCAGGGATCACAAGACCAGCCAGCAATCCAGCCTTCAGTATCTACACCTTGAAAATTGCGGCAGGGTTTTATTTTAGTGGCCAACATTTGGTGGATACCATTGCTTCCAGGTTCGAGTTAGCCTTTGGCAAAGCCCTGAACAAAATCAAAAAAAGTGTCACCCTGGACTACCATAAAGTGGCTCGTCGCTTACTGATGAAATTTCAGGACACTCAAATATTGTCCCTCAGGTTCAATGGTCGTTTGTTTGAAATTTTGGGTGGACATGCAGGAATGGTCGCAAACAATTTGAGCCCCAAGATCAACAGTAATATGGATTTTTACAAGGCTTTTGGAAACCCGGTAGAACTGAACCAAGGACTGAATTTGATGTTTGTGTACTCCGATGTGGTGGAGTACAACGTGGTGGGACACACCTCCGTGCCATTACTGCGTGTCATTCCTTTCAACGTGGATAGTACCACGACCAGTGACCAGGAAGGTGGAAACACTTACCACGTCCATCGCGAATTTGTACATCCTCACTATTTGCCTGTCAGCAAGTCGTATTTGGACACGGTCAACATTGCTATAAAAGGAGATTTGGGACAAAATATTCCATTCACCAAAGGAAAAGTCACGGTGAAACTCCATTTTCGAAAACGGTTCTCTCACGACTCGTAAGTCATGTATCCAGTGTACCGAGGGGTTGCACGACAGCGAGGACACGGTTTAGGAGATATGTTAAAATCGGCCTTTCGTTCGGTGGCCCCAGTGTTGAAACCGATGGTGACACGAGGATTGCACGCCTTGAAAGACGCGGCACTGGCGCAAGGCAAAGAATTTCTCCAAAATGTCATCATCGACAAACAAAACCCTAAAGAAGCCTTCATGAGGGCTGGCAAAAATGTCTTGCTACAAACGGGTAAAGACCTTTTGGGTCGCCGAGACACACCTATAAATGCCCTGCACGCTACCGAGTCAGGCATTCAGCAAGGACAAGGCAGAAAGAGACGACGAAGAAAACACCCTTTCACCAGACTTCACACGTCTAAAGATAGAAAGGCAAAGAAAAGAAGAACCGTTCGAGACTTAGACGTTTTCGATTATTGAGACACAGAGAAAAAATGATGCACCGAGAATCTTGCGCTTGTTCCAAGACGGAACTGGACCTGTTTGCCATGCCCCCCACGATGATGACGGTGCAAGAATCCCAATGGGTGGAATTTCACCCCGTCTCCTCTTTGACGGATTCCGCCCCCATCGAGTTTGAAATCAAAGGACAGCCCGAAGATTACATCGATCTGAATAGCAGTTACTTGTACTTGAAAGTCAAAGTTCTAGATAAGGATAATGGTGCAGTAGAAAACACTGAGAATATAGCTCCCGTCAACAATTTCATGCATTCCTTGTTCAGCTCAGTGGACTTGTACTTGAATAACAAACTGGTCAGCAGCAGCATGGATACTTACCCTTATCGTGCCTACCTGGAAAATCTCTTGACGTACGGAATAGATGCCAAGAATACTCATCTCAATGCTTGTGTGCTGTGGGAACCTGACGAAGCGAAGAAGTTTGAAACATTTAACAGTGACAATGACGGCTTTGAGGAAAGACGAAGCAAAATCACAGGTGGACAGAGTTTAGAACTAATGGATCGTTTGCATTTGGACATGTGGTTGCAAGAAAAGTATTTGCTGAACGGGGTCAATGTTCGCTTGAGACTGAATCTCAGCAGTACCGCTTTCCATTTGTTGGCTGATGATGATGCTACTAAGACTGGCAATCCTAAAAGCAAAACCGAAGAGGCCAAACTCTACGTACGACGCGTGGAAGTGTTACCCAAAGTGGGAAACGACATTAGTCAGACGTTGAGCAGAACGACCGCCAAGTATCCCATACGACGCGTGGAAGTGAAAACCTTCACCATTCCCAAGGGACAACGATCCATGATCGAAGATCATCTGTTCCAAGGACAGTTACCCAAACGTTTGATCCTTGGTATGGTCGCGAATGAAGCCTTCAACGGAGACTTCGAAAAAAATCCTTTCAACTTTAAACACTTCAACGTGTCCAAGATTGAAGTCAGTCGCGATGGCAAGACCTTGTGTACCAGACCTTTCGAACCTGACTTTGAGAAGAAGAATTACTTGAGGTCGTACATGTCCTTGTACGAAGCCACCGGACAGTTAGGGACCAACACCAGTCACGGTATTACGTACGAAGATTACGCAGAAGGCTACGCTTTGTGGGCTTTTGATTTCACTCCAGACCAAGGCAGCGACGAGGGACATTTCCACCCTATAAAATCCGGCCAGATTCGTGTGGAACTTCAATTTACTAATGCTCTACCAGACACGGTGAACGTCCTCCTGTATGCCGAATTTGACAATACCATAGAAATCAACAGTTTGAGAGAAGTTATTCTAGATTATTAGAAGCCATGGAAGGCTGTTATCCCTCTTTACCTAGTGGAGAAACTTTGGACATGGAATGTGAGGAGACCATGGAAAAAGAAGAAGTGATCATGATGAAGTCAAGATGGCCAGAACAAGAAGCCCATTTAGTCTCCTGTTTTGCCAAACACTTGGTCGAAAAAATGACGGAATTGATCAAAAAAGAGTGTTATGGATGTCAAAACGATCATCCCAGTCAAATTCAACACGATAAATGCCTGATGTTGAGTCAAGAAGAAAAATTGGACGAGTATCTGGACGATGCTTGGAGTCTCATCTCGGACGAAGACGTGTGGCACCAGTGGTATAAAGACTTGCGTGAACATTCTTGTCCACCATTAACCACTCAAGAGATCCATCGTATCGAAGCTCTCCTGAATCAGAGTGAGGAGACGAAACGAAGAAACGGTTATTTGTCAGACATTTTCAAGCAAAAAGTCAGGATCGAATTGACGACTTATTATTACCTGTGAAGAAAAAAAAACACACAAATGGATACCTGGGAACTTTATTACCTTTTGAACCACAGTTCGTACACGGCTTCTTGGAATCCTGTCGTCTGTGCTAAAGATGAACTCCCTCATCGCAAACCTCAAGACCATCAAGCTTACGTGATCAACACGGACGACAGTCATCTCCCAGGAACCCACTGGGTAGCCGTTTACTTTCCTCAAGAAGGATGTGTGGAATATTTCGATTCGTATGGATTGCCTCCTTTGGAAGACGATATCATCGACTTTATGAGAAGAAATGCTCAGACCACCCGATTCAATAATGTGAAATTACAAGGCACAGATTCCTTGGTGTGTGGACAGTACTGTGTGTATTTTCTGCATCATCGCAGCCTGGGCTATTCCTTAGAACATTTAGTGACTCATTTTGATCCTCGTTCTTCTTCTAGAAACGATGTGAAAGTAGATCGATGGTTTTGTGACCATTATGCTTATCTTTTGTCTCAAGCTAGGAAACGTAGTGTCCATCAATGGCCTAATGATTTCCAACAGTGGAAATCACAATTTCATTCACAACGTTGTCAGCCCTGTTTAAAGTAGACTGTAAATTGAGAAAAAATGTTTGTCATTTTTGAAGAAAAAATGTTTGATGTTATAATGTTGGATTATTGTTAAAAATGCTAGAGTTGTTGTTGGTTAGTGTTAAGTGATTATTGAATAAAAAATGTTGTGTTTTAAAAAAAAATGCCTTTGTCTTTTGTTTGGCTATAAGAATGTTTGATTGATGCTCTTTGACTTCTCTCTATCCCTCTCATGACACTCATTGAACGTTGCGACTCGAAAACCGTGTGGGGATGTTTTCCTTCACGTCCGCGCTTTGACTTTAAGAACCGGGGAAATTTTCAGTCTAACCATCCATTGTCGACTCATCCTCCTACGAAGATGTGCTCCAAACTAGCTAAGCTAAACGAAGCCTACGTGAATTTGCATAGGGTCAGACACAGTCTGATACCGAAGCCAGAAGAGATAGAGAATGTGAGAATGTTAAAAGTCACTGAAGACCTGATAGAATAGCTCTTCAGAGAAGAAGTGAACAGGGAGAAAGAAGAATGGACAGAGAAGGACAGACTTCAGAGACAGCAGCAACAGCAACAACAACAACAACAACAGCAGCAGCAACATGAAGCTGACAGAGGCTTTGTCGATTGTCGTATCGACACCAAAGAGTTCTTCTTCTCTTTCCGAAGAAGCAGACCTATCGCCAGAAAGTCTATCCTCAGAGGACATCGCATTCTTAGAAACTAAAAGATTGCCATAGCAAACAAAAAAAAAAAAAAAAAAACAGCCCTTTTCAGGGCTACCCCAATACTCTAGAAAAGAAATAACCATCAATTTGCCAATGTGTGTAGGTAGAGTAGTGTGAATATAGACACTAACTCTTTTTTTAATAGTGTGAGTGTATGTGTTTGTGTGTTTGTGTGTTTGTGTTTGTAACCGCTCACGTACGTTGGTGTGGATAGTAGATTAAGATGATTTTTTTTTTGGTGTTTGAGGTGTGGGAGAGTAGATTTGGGGTTGGATTGGATTGCTTTGCGTATGTGGATAGTCTATTGAAGTGGTTAATGAAAAAACATTTTTTAGAATAGTGATGGGTAGTATAAAAAAGTGAGTGAGTGTTTCTTTTAGGTCCGCGCGTTGTTTTGGTCATGATCTAGGTAAGATCAATTTTACCCGGCTAGCTATAAATAAATGCAACATACCTTTTAGAACTAAATTATCACAAAACATACCAGCAGGGAAATTAGTCCATCAATTAGTTGAACAACTTCCTATAGACAAACTCCAAGCAGAAATTGCAAATCACTATGACAAAGAACCATGGATAAATATCAACCCCACAGTTAACACCCTCATTATGAAATATGGCAATAAAAACGAACAGGAGCTCAAATTAAACACAATCTGTACAGAAGAAATCAACTCAAAATATTGCAACTACATTAAGATTTACACTGATGGATCCAAAATTACAGAACCACCCAGAACAGCAGCAGCTTACGTAATCCCCGAACTTAACATTAAAGTAGGACGAAGACTACCTAACCTCTGCTCTATATACACAGCTGAATTCTGGGCCATACTTGAAGCACTCAAATGGATCAAAGAGAACAAAATACCCCAAGCGGTAATAATAAGTGACTCGCTAAGCGTCATAAACTCAATACTTAATAACAACACCAAATCAAGAGAAAACTATCTTAGGCAAACCAATTTATTGTTAAAAATACTGAACAATAATAACTTACAAGTAGAATTTATGTGGATACCATCCCATATTAACATACCAGGTAACGATATGGCAGATATAACAGCTAAACAAAAACTAAACGAAACCACTCACATCAACCTAGATTATAGCATATGCGAACTCAATAGCATATCTAAAACCCTCATTGATAATAAATGGCAGGAATTATGGAACACAAGCACTCAAGGCAGGAAACTAAAAACCATCATTAAAGAAGTATGTAGAAATAGGAAACCACCCAAAACAAAAGGCAGTGAACAAAAATTCATAAATAGAATACTCACGGGCAAAACCAAGCTGGCTAACAGCTTCGGACAGTACATAGGACCACAACCACATAACCCTAACTGCTACCACTGCAGGGTCCCAGAAGACATAGAGCATATTTTTAACAACTGCCATACACTTGAAAAAGAAAGGGCTAAGTTTAAAGTTAAACAGCACAAAATTGGATCCCCTACAACATACCCAGAATTCTTGATGAACACAAACCCCAATATTAATCTAACATTCAAAAATATCATAAGTTTTATACACGAATCCAATCTACTCAAAAAAATCTAAGAAAGTAAATCAAAGACCAGTTAAAAATATAACAAATCACTGTTTGGGAATTATGACGGCCGGCTCGGTCTCGTGGGTTCACAGACTGACACAGCCGTTCATAGCCCGAATAATAAAAACCAGTTAAGGACGAATATTACAAAATCACTGTTTGGGAATTATGACGGCCTGCTAGGTCTCGTAGGTTCACAAACTGACACAGCCGTTCATACCCCGAATAATAAAAACCAATTAAGGCCACAAAAAATTAAAATAGGAAAATAGGAATTAATTAAAACATGACTCCATAATAACATACAAACAACCATAAAACAAGTTTTCATTCCAAACCAATAAGATAGGGAATCAAAATAAATAAGGAATTCATGAATAAAAAAAAAAGAAAACGAAAAAAAAAAAAAAAAAAAAAAAAAAAAAAATACTCCTAACCGTCTCCTTGTCTCTTAAACAACATCTGGCTGAACTTTTAAATCAAGCTTCCACAGAAGAAGAAGCAAGAATGAAAGAGGAGGAGGAAAGAAGAAGAAGAAAATAAGAGGAGGAGAGAAGAAACAAAGAAGAGGAGAGAGGAAATTTCAGAATCCCAGAGACAGAAAATTGGGATTCTGAAGCCACATATCCCGCCTCTGCACTCCCAAGAAGAAAGGTGAAAGGAGACTGGGGAAGAAGATGCGTGTGTGGCGCCAGGCCAGGAAGGTGCCATCATTAGATAGGTGCATCTGGAGTTCAAAAAAAAAAAACCAACAGCCCTTTTCAGGGCTACCCAATACTCTAGAAAATAAATAACCATCAATTTGCCAATGTGTGTAGGTAGAGTAGTGTGAATATAAACACTAACTCTTTTTTTAATAGTGTGAGGGTATGTGTTTGTGTGTTCGTGTTTCTAAGAGCTCAGGTATGTTTGTGTGAATAGTAGATTATGGGTTTCTTAATTGTTTCTTAGCGTATGTGGAGAGTATAGTTTGGGTTTTATTATATGAAATGAGAAAGTAGGGGGATGTTTTCCTTCACGTCCGCGCGTTGTTTGGTCATGATCTAGGTAAGATCAATTTTATGTTTTTAGGGGGATGTTTTCCATCACGTCCGAGCTTTCACTATAAGAACCCACCACGTTCGTCGTTCGAACCATTCTACGGAATAACAGATACAAGATGGAAGTGTCGGCGTTGTTTAATGACTTAAGAAATGTTTACTTTTGGATGATGGATGGAGAATATACTATTGAAAGGATAGAAAGAGAATGGAGGTTGAGAAAAAGTCTTGACTATGTCAATGAACTACAATTAGCGAGGAAGATGATAGAGGAGATGATAGAGGAAGAAGTTAAGAGATTGAGAGGATTGATTCAACCAGAGTATGTAAGAGTGGGGACTATAAAAGAGTCTATGGACAAGGTAAAAGTAGTGAGATGCTATTTAGAAGAGCTAGAGAAATGGTCAGAGTGGAAGTTCGTGAAAAGGGGCATTGAACAACTAAAGAAAGCGGAAGAAAAGATGAAAAAGATAATAGAGGAAGAAGTGCAGAAAATTAAGGACAGGTGGGCAAAAGATAGAAAAGAACAAGAGAATAGAAAGAAAAAAGAAGAATATGAGAGACTGAACAATAACTGGATAAAAATCCAACAGAAGTTCCGAGCCATGGGTCACCCGGACTGGATACCGGAAAATGAAAAGAAGAAGAGAAAAGGAATTTGGGGAAAGATTAGGGGCTATATGAGGAAGTGGAGGAAATAGAAGAAAGCCAAAGGCCCTTTTCAGGGCCACCCATATTTCTCGAAAAGAGAATGACTTTCAATTGCATAGCACATTTTTTTAAATTAAAAAAAAAAAATCCCATGTTCAATTCCCCTTGTCCCTAGACAGACCCAAACTCTATTCCCTTGTTCAATTCCCCTTGTCCCTAGACAGACCCAAACTCTATTCCCCATGTTCAGTTTCCCCTTATCCCTAGACAGACCCAAACTCTATTCCCCATGTTCAATTTCCCCTTGTCCCTAGACAGTCCCAAACTCTATTCACATGTAATGCCAATTCCCCTTGTCCCTAGAGTGTCCCACGATTTTTCTCCATGTTAAATTTACATAGTCCCCAGAGTGTCCCAGTGGTGTCAGTAATGGTAATTCCCATTGTCCCTAGAGTATACCACTTCACTACTAGTGTGATTTCATGTATGCTAAAGACTTAAATGTGTGTATTCGCTGAAGATAACGTAAAACCAGGTAGTGAATTTCATTCATTCTTTTGTGTAACTGAGACCAGAGCGGAACTTCTAACTCTCGTGTGTTAATGCGAAATGATGAATTACCATTAGGAAGTACATTAATGTTTTGAAACTATGTTTGTTTTGGTCTGCCATACTTGGCCTGATTAAATAATAATAATGCGGACTTTGTTTAACGCCTAATCTTTAGAAGCTCTAAGCGCTTTACAACATTAGACAACACCTATAACATAAAAACATATATAATGATATGATTACAAACACAAACACCATGAAATTAGAAAAACATTAAAAATTAAAGAAACATGCTGAGAATATTTCAGGTAGGAACATTATTAGGTCTTTAAGTTTGTTCTTGCAGTCGAAATAAATGAGTTTTGAGAGCCCTCTTGAATGTGATCATTGTGTCTTTGTGTCTAAGTTCAGTGGGCAATTCATTTAAATAGCTTTTGGTATCTGTTTCAATACCGATAGTAAGATCTGATAACGAGAGGGGAGTAATGATATATCCTCAGTAGAATAACCGACAGAAAATTTAGGTTGTTTTCTGTTTCTTTTCAAAGGGGAAAATAGTTCTTCAAACGTATTCCCAGAAGTATCCTCAGATGTACATACGCACTGATGTATCCAACTATATGTGTATCTATATGCTTACATATCCACCTACCCACATAAAAGTTTGAGGGCCGAAAGGAGGCGAGACAGTAGGGAGGTTGGGAGAGAAAAAGAAAGGAAAAGGCGAAAGGACAGAGAACAGCTTCAGTGGAACTGGAGTGAACCAGAGCGAAGCAGTTTATGCAATTGTACAAGGCAACGACTTCGATTGTTCACTCGATTGTAAGATGAACTCATTCTATTAGCAAAACAGATCAGCTATTTTTATAAATATATCTGTGTTTTGAAATTCGGTGAAAGATTTATTCCAAAAAGAAGTGTATCTTCCTAATGTATTGTATTATCACCATTGTTTATAATTGATCAAATTTTGATTATGTACGGGGGCTCGAATCGTTCTGTTCTATGTATCTGCTCAGATCTCTATTCATTCTACCTATAAGTTTACTCGATCCGGGCAATAACACCGAGGGCGATCATCTCCTAGATAACGAGAACCGAAAAAAGCGGACACTTTGAAAGAAGGTACAATCCGCCAATCAACCCTCACCCTTTACAAAGAGTGGGGGCATTTACAAAAACAATCCACCAATGTCGTTCTTAACACGAAGAACGATGGACATAATGAATAGGATTGTGTTAAGTCATACAATGTTAGTAGCGATAACTTGTTCAGGAGAAGATAAGGACCAAAGTCAAAATAGCACTGTTATCTTAATCGTCGACGTGAAACACTAACACAAATTTGGAATATTTATATACAGACACAATGTTTGTCTATGTTTTTGTTTTCTTTGCTTCATTCTCTCCTCTGTTTTTTCAAATATTTCAACTGAGTATCGTAGTACTCTTGTATGTGATATTAAATATATCTTTCTTCATGAAAAAAAGCGATTGGATAAAGACACTACCCACTCGATTTGCACTGAAAGGATGTAAAATGGCTAAAGGGTCCAACTTCTCCTTAAGTTGACTTGCACAAGCAACTATAAATGTCAACCTTTAAAGCCAATATATATATATATATATATATATATATATATATATATATATATATATATATATATATATATATATATATATATATATATATATATATATATATATATATATATATATATATATATATATATATTGGAATGGTAACTATCTTGCGAATCAGATTGCAAGTTGCCATTACCGGAAAATATCGCTAGATTTAAGTCACAGTGTGGGATACGATATTTATGACATTATACATCCAAAGACGTTATTCACACTTTAATATAAAGTTTGATACGTATTGCGAAATGAAATAAGAATACATGGATGGATGATAGAGATAATAAAATAGTTTTAATCTGGGATCCTCTCCCCAGCTACAAATGTTTAGGTTCGCTTGTTCATAAACATAATGTCACTTTGTAGAGAATTTAAAATGAAATAAAACTTTCTAAGTAAAATGATTTTTTTTTTTACATTTTCAACTCGAAATATGCGGCAAAGCACCCTTGTCCCTCAATTTCGGCTGTTTTTCTGTAATTCCTTGTCCATGATCCAGTTCCGCCAACCCTCATGATCGGAATCGACCAGGTTCTACAATCTTGTTCATACTTTCCTACGCCAACCTGTATGTATGTATGTATGTATGTATGTATGTATGTATGTATGTATGTATGTATGTATGTGTGTGTGTGTGTATGTATGTATATATGTATGCATGTATGTATGTATGCGTGTGTGTATGTATGTATATATGTATGCATGTATGTATGCGTGTGTGTGTATGTATGTATATATGTATGTATGCATGCATGCATGTATGTATGTGTATGTATGTAGTATGTATGTATGTATGTATGCGTGTATGTATGTATATGTATGTATGTATGTATGTATGTATGTATGTATGTATGTATGTATGTATGTATGTATGTAAGTATGTATGCCCTGCATGTATGTTATATAGAAAACAATACAAAACACATACAAATAAAGGAAGACACATTTGCAAGTTCAATATTTAATTGGATAATAATTAATAAATACATGCAGTAATGTACAGTATATGTTATCACAGTTGCAACTGATTTATTTGAGTTTAGTTCGCCTGTTCTCTGATGCCCAGTAATGTCTGGAATAAATTAACGATGATAGCAATGCGTGCATTCTTGGGGTATGTGAGATTGAAGAAAATTAATATAACCATGTTGAATTTGTTCAATTAATTCAGAAAAATATTGACATAATTAAGAATAATTGTGAACATTATCTTTTTACGATTTATGATCAAGCGGACAATATGCTGTAAATACTCCAGTGTAAATCAGTTAATGTCAACGTTGATTGAAGAATCGCAGTTAACGAACACTAACAATTCTTAACACAAATAGCAATCTGGATCGTTATTTTATAAACGCACATATAAACAATGTAAACCTAAAATAGCATCGACTTTAAAATGCGACAAATTGAATCCTCTTCTAGCGAGCTTCATAATCATATATGATTGTGTCTTTCCAAACAGTAAATACAGAACAAGCGACGAATGTGGCCAAGTTGTCATAAATTTTCATACCAATTACTTCATTGCAAAGATTTGTTATTATATAATAAATCGGATCTGTACCTGCATCTTGCAGTTTAAGGTGGGCTAGTAAACTGGACAGACACATGCACCTCGCAGTTTAAGGTGGGCTAGTAAATTAGACTGACACATGCACCTCGCAGTTTAAGGTGGGCTAGTAAACTGGACTGACACATGCATCTCGCAGTTTAAGGTGGGCTAGTAAATTAGACTGACACGTGCAGCTCGCAGTTTAAGGTGGGCTGGTATATCGGATTGATACATCCATCTCGCACTTTAAGGTGGGATAGTATATCGTATTGATACATCCATCTCGCATTTTACGGTGGGCTAATAAATTTCGATTGATACATGAATTTCGCTGTTTAAAGTGGGCTAGTATATTTAAGTGATGTATGCACTTCTCAACTTTATGTGGGCCAATATATTAACATTCTAGTCATAAATGAAAACAGGACAGCAATGAAAGAAACTCCATTAAGGCTTTACAACATCTTTAAACGGTTGTGAAAATTTGCGTTGAAAAACGCATTTACTCTAAGTAGCCTGGAATCAGGACCTATATAAAATCCTCTGTGAAATTAGCATTGAGTATGAGTCCTTTCTCGAATTATGAAGTACAAATTATTAAAGATGATACAAAACAAAAATAACATTTCGGACAAATTAGTGGATAAACATGAAAACAATAACATCAAATGACAAAATAATGTCCAATCGAATGATTCGTTTAAGGTCTATTTTTTCAATAAGTGATTTATAAATTTTAAATAGTCAGCACTTTTGATATTTATCTACTTGTCACAGCTTCAATATAAATATTCCTTTCATAATTTGCGCTACTGTTGTGCGATTGCATTAGATTTCGCGTATGATTCCTCACAGATCTATCCAGTGAAAACAAATGTTCATCGTCGTCCTCAGGGATGTGCTCCCTAATAAAGTCAGCCATTTTGGTTACATATTCAATATTAGAACCAGCAAATCCCCTTGCTGCCACAATGTCTTTCGCTATGTCTTCCACGGAGATATTGTCAGACCCCAAATACAGGCTGTTGTGCTCTGTAGCTGTGTATACCAAGACAGGTCTCGAAGGCGATCCGTCGCGGGGGTAAAAGGTCATGGTCATGAGGACATAACCACCCAAGGTCATCTCTCGGAGGTTCAGTCCGCACATGGCCCTCCGCACCTCATCTTTCCCCTCCACGTCAAAAGCGACACCCCAGACACTTCCCTGAAAATAATCACAGAAATAAATTATTACATACATACATACATACATACATACATACATACATACCATGAACGGACTCAGAAATGTCGTTTGGTATTTATTGGTGGTGGTGGATGGGGAAAATTAGGCGAGAGATTTGTGGGATGAAACACACTGAGGGTAAAGGGGTGGAACCTACGATAGCTCCTACACATTTAGCTTTTCAGGGTGTGTGTGTGTGTGTGGTTTGGATTTTTAACGTAGCTTTACCAATTCTTAAGTCATATCGCTACGATGTCTGCATTGTGACAGTTTATAGAGATGTCTAGCACTGGGGCATCATGCCGCAGACATGTAGCATGATGTCCCACCCAGTCACATTATCCTGACAACAGGCCGATCAGTCCTAACACTAACCTCTTAATGCTGAGCGCCAAGCGAGGCAGCTGTTAGTACCATTTTTGTAAGTCTTTGGTATGACTCGGCCGAGGATCGAACCCACGACCTCCCGCATCCGAGGCGGACGCTCTAACCACTAAGCCACCGGAGCGGTTCTTTTCAGGGCATTATGTTAACCATCAAACTGCAAATAAATCACACTCTATGAAACGTTCTGGCTCATACGCGCTCATTCATTTATTTGTATGTTGGGAGTGATCCCCATAGATCTGGTCCTGCATGCTTACAGTCTTTATAATGTCCTTGGCGGTTCATAAAATTCAGTTTTCTTCCGTCTAATTCTAACACGGTTCTGAGCCAATATCATGTTAGGTTATCATTTTGTTCAAACTTGATTCAATGTATGATTCAATTACTTTTACGAATGCTGCATTAGTTCATAGTTAAGCACTTTGATGAAATTATCAGCCATGTTTCATAGAAAATTTAATAGCATAGAGCCAATATGCCATTCCACTCTTACTAAGTATCAACCAATCAAGACTTGCGAGGTCTATTGTGCAGACCCTGGCCATTGCACCGATTGACATATTCAGCACCTGGTAACTAGAATCAGTAGTTAGTAATTCTTGTTATTGGCTCTGACTTGTGCTATAGTCAACCAGTTGAAACAGATTTAACAATAACTGCATTGTTTTTATGTCATACTTACTAAACTCATCACCCCGCCCCAGTCGTACTAAAGACATAAAAATGGTACTATCTTGGCGCTTAGCATGAAGAGGTTAGTGTTAGGACTGTTAGGCCTGGTTTCAGGATAATGTGACTGGGTGGGACATCATGCTACATGTCTGCGGCATGATGCCCCAGTGCTAAACATCACTATAAGCTGCCACACTGTAGACATCGTAGCGATATGACTGAATTATTTTTTTTAAAGCAACGTTAAAATTCCAAACTCACACAGACCTTAAACCACCGTCAACGTCTTTTCCATTTTTCTTGAACTTTTCAAAATATTTCAGTCTTATGGTATGTCAAGGTGCATCATGCATACTGTACAAAGATAAGTAGTCAAGTACAGACAGCGTAGTGCATATTCCTGTCGAAAAGTTAGCTGCAGCAATCAATCTATGTTTCGTTGCTTTAACAACAAAGTGTTTCACTGAAACGCTTTAAGTTCGTAAAGGCATTCCTGAAGAATTTAGGGATTTGATTGCTCAGTATCACACAAAACTATTTCGTGAGTAACATTATCTCTGTTAAATGAACAGATCGTTTGAAATTGCATCATCCCACGTGTCTCGATAACATGCAGGGGAGCTGGTATGACCAGCTGTGTTTAGGTCGACATTCTATATATAGCTACGCATGTGGCAAGAATGAATGATGCAATCTTCTAATATACACAAAATAGTGTTAAAAAAAGATTAAATAAAACTTGCCTACAGAATCTAACTCAAAAGTAAAAGAGCAGCACTTACCCCGCTCGATTTCACCAGTGTTGCGCATCTTCCAGGCTGGAATAATAATAATAATAATAATAAACGTGTGCACCCTTTCCATGAATACATTTATATTTGATTCGTCATAATTTCATTTTTGAAATACTAAAATCTAACATAGATGTGTATCTTTCATGTATCTCTATCTGTTTGTGCTAAGGGTCGTTATGTGTAGAATGTGTGTGTGTGTATGTGTGTGTGTGTGTGTGTGAGAGAGAGAGAGAGAGAGAGATACACAGAAATGTACCTACCGTTTCTGAGGTGCCACGATGTGTAATGTTACCCTGGTAGAATCTTCGTACAAATCCCTTAATATGGCCGATTTCTCGTCGTTTATATGTAAAATCTGGTTTCCACAGCAGTGACCCATACCCAAATATTGCCACGCTATTTGCATTTGCTAACAAATGTTCTACTAAGTTTATATCCATATTTGTAAATGAAAGTACCTCTATCCCAATCTTGAAACTAATCAATTTCTAGCACTGAGTGCGCTTTTAAAGCCAAATCTATGTGAATTTTCATTAATAGTTCTCTTACTAACAATAGATGTATCAGAATGAGAATGAATTTTATCCTTCATGTATATATGTAATGAATTACCGCAGTGTAGCGTGCGTCACGTGACATCCAAGCAGCGTTCTGAGTGGCTAATCTAATTAGGTCATTCAGGGTTGAATAAACTGCTGACACCTGAATGGTCTTGCATCATCATGGTTTCCAAATTTTGGAGATACAAGTTTGGCGTGTACTCTTTAGTTTATCGAGACGTATTATCAATCTGTCTTGCTTATAAATATATGTTCTCCGCGTCAACAATATAGAACTTAGTTCTGTTGCCCAGTATAGCATCATTAAAAATAGTATGTCATCTACCTTGAAAAATTTTAAGCTTATCTTACTCTGTGCACAGTCTTTTGTGTGTGTGTGTGTGTGTGTGTGTGTGTGTGTGTGTGTGATTAGGATTTTTAACGTAGCTCTCACAATTTTTCAGTCATAAAGCTACTTTGTCTGCAGTGTGGCAGTTTATAGTGATGTCCAGCACTGGGGCATCATGCCGCATACATGTAGTATGATGTCCAGATACGTCATTTCAACATTTTTCAGGGGGTGGGTGCAAAACTTGATGGGGGAGGGGCAAAACTTGACGGGCTTGTTAATTTTCATATAGAGGCAACATCAATTTTACATTGTACAGCATATGCAAATTCAGGGGGCAAATCCCCCCCCCCCATGACGTCCCTGGTGATGTCCCACCCAGTCACATTAACTTGACACCAGACCGACCAGTCCTAACATTATCTTCTTAATGCTGAGCGCCTTTCGAGGCAGTTGTTATTACCATTTTTGTAAGTCTTTGGTATGACTCGGCCAGGGCTCGAACCCACGACCTTCCGCTTCCGAGGCGGGTGCACAATTTTTGTATTTGAAATCAGGAACAAAAGAAAAAAAGTTATTAAATGTCGTGAAAATGAACATGTACATCTATGTGTATGTTTCTGTCAGGATGCACGTTAGGCTACAATGTGTTCTCTATCACTTCTGATTTCCAACATTACTGGCCACCGCGACAGAAAACTCGTATTAATGTACGCGTGTTCACCGATGTATGCACGCATTAATTTACACGTGAAAGGTCTGGAATTTTCGCCGACATTTATGCCATAAATATGTCGACTTGTCATGGTATCAGTCTTCAGTTTTGTTTATTTATTTCATGTCGTAGAGGAGGTTTCTTGAGTACATTAGTGTTTACATACATGCGTTTGTATGTGTTATCGATTAATTTTTTCATGCCTGCTACTTATGTATGTATGTATGTATGTATGTAGTCAATGGCAAGGTCACTCGAATTTTCTCACACAGGCGTGATAAGGTCAACATTTACTATTTTAAGAAAGTTTTGACAAATAAGAAATAAATATTCCACCTGATCAGTTTCGTTTTCATCGTCGTTTTTTGTCGCCGATTTTAAGGTGTTAATAACATTGCTATTGAGATTTCTTTGACAGGTGTGGGAATAAAAGGCACTCCTCTCTAACGACTAAAATCCAGGATTCCTTTCAAAGCATGACCGATGAACTGAAAATATAACGCAAGCAGTATTTATGATAAGATGTTTATGTGGTACCTAACAGGAAGAGATCGATACGTAAATACTGTTTAGTAAACAATTAAAAAGGGTACAAATAATTTAAATTCCACAAAAAGTGTTGCAATTAAATTTGACTATATGTATAATAAAAAAAAATCAACAACCAAATTGCTGAGAAAAAGTGAGATTTTTGGATAAAGAAACCAAAGAAGAATATAACGTGTTCTAAAATCACAATCGCTTATGAAATATTTTGATGCATGTCGGGGATCATAAGGTGACTAGATGATATTTGGATGCATGTTGGGGATCACAAGGTGACTAGATGATATTTGGACGCATGTCGGGGATCACAAGGTGACTAGATGATATTTGGATGCATGTCGGGGATCACAAGGTGACTAGATGATATTTGGATGCATGTTGGGGATCATAAGGTGACTAGATGATATTTGGACGCATGTCGGGGATCATAAGGTGACTAGATGATATTTGGATGCATGTCGAGGATCACAATGTGACTGGATTACATTTTGATGTATGTCGGGGATCATAAGGTGACTAGATGATATTTGGATGCATGTCGGGGATCATAAGGTGACTAGATGATATTTGGACGCATGTCGGAGATCATAAGGTGACTAGTTGACATTTGGATGCATGTCGGGCATCATAAGGTGACTAGATGATATTTTGATGCATGTCGTAGATCATAAGGTGACTAGTTGACATTTTGATGCATGTCTGGGGTCATAAGGTGACTAGATGATATTTGGATGCATGTCGGGGATCACAAGGTGACTAGATGATATTTGGATGAATGTCGGGGATCAAAAGGTGACTAGATGATATTTGGACGCATGTCGGGGATCACAAGGCGACTAGATGATATTTGAATGCATGTCGGGGATCACAAGGTGACTAGATGATAGTTGGACGCATGTCGGGGATCATAAGGTGACTAGATAATATTTGGATGCATGTCGGGGATCATAAGGTGACTAGATGATAATATGCAAATATGTGAGTGGACGAAACACAAACCAGAAGAGCAGGCTAGAGTGAAGTCATTGATATCTTGGGAATATTGCAGTGATGAATGGGCTCATTTTTACATTGTTTTCCTACTCGATTCATGCTTAAATCTGCACGATCATTGAACTTTAAGTAGAGAGATAAAGACAATTTTTATGAAAGAAAAATCGTTAAAATTAAATTAATTAACGTTTATGAAATTTGTAAATCCCTAATGTATTCAGGCTTAGGTATATGACAATAGGAAGATACAGTCCCATATAATATTTCTAAGGCGATAGGGGCGGATCAAGAACATCATTGTGGGGTGGGGTGTAAACAAGTAGGCGAGGACTCTGTGGGACAACCAACCAACCACCACCACCTCCTCCCAAGTGGGAGCACAGTAGGCGAAGTCACCGGAAGCTCCTGCATTTTATGCCTTTCCGGAATATAGTTTTCTTTTTGTTCTTGCTACTGCTGTGCGTGTGCGTGTGCGTGTGTATGATTTTGTTGTTTTAACTACACTTTTAACATTAGTAGCTATATCATGAGAAGAAAATGTGAGCTGTATGTGTCTGTCCCAAGGACTCAATGTTGCAGGCCTGAGAGGGTATCGAACGCACGACCTATGGATTACAAGTGTCCACCAACTTAATTGTCATAGCTCCCTCCATGTAATTAGGAGTGGGGGCATGGACAGCGCCGGCTCTGCCCCGCCACCCCCTCCCCATTCGCCTATTTTCAAAGCAATTCACAACATCTTTGTACATGTTGGAAACCAAAATTATTGTCAAAATGTAATTAAATTATTACACTGACAAAACTAAATACATACAATACAGCAAGAGTAAAAAGAAATAAAACAGCATACATACATGCAGACTAGAAAGCTGTAAGATCGGCACCCGGAATAAGCAGGACTCCCATTTGATACAAAAAATAATTAAAGTCAGACGTACTGTAATGAATGTTATTCAATATTGCAAAGGATAGTGTGGATAATGTTTACTTGTCTATATTCTCTCATTGATATTTATTTACCAATGCCAACTTATGCTCTTTAAGAATATGAAACATAAAATACAAGAAAAGATATGGCATTAAATGACCATATCTTAATACTAGGTTGTGAATACGTACAAAAGAATGAAGAGAAATTATATACATCAGGATTCGAGACTTACAGCAAGGAAATTACTGCATGAGGTATGCAATTTCCCGATGTATATGACAAATATTTAAAAACACTTTTAAAAATCTATATTTGGCGGGATCCGAACTCTTGACCCATTGGTGGGACCCCGGATGGTCGATTGGTCTAATGGGCTATCTTTAAACATTTCACTTCTGACCGCATGGGTTGGTGTGTCAGTTCGGCCAGGTGTGGTATGTTGGAAAGCTTGCCAGTAATTCCCCTGGGTGGGTAGTTCTTCCCGGGTCCTTGCTCCGCCAGTTAGTCTGGACTCTACGTTAAGCCTATCTTGTGCTGAAAGATGGTGTTAAACACCCGAATCCAAATTGCCCCTTTTGTTCCCTTATGATATAAGAGTCAATAACACCCACCATTTACATGCTTGTTACAACGTCGACTGATCTATGGTCTATGAGTATGCTCATTCTACACACACTCTCCATGGTCGATGAGTATGCTCATTCTACACACAATCTCCATGGTCTATGAGTATACTCATTCTACACACAATCTCTATGGTCTATGAGTATGCTCATTCTACACACAATCTCCATGGTCTATGAGTATGCTTATTCTACACACAATCTCTATGGTCTATGAGTATACTCATTCTACACACAATCTCTATGGTCGATGAGTATACTCATTCTACACACAATCTCTATGGTCGATGAGCATGCTCATTCTACACACAATCTCCATGGTCTATGAGTATGCTCATTCTAAAGAAAATCTATATGGTCTGTTATTAATCTATGTCTATGGTCTGTGCGTATGCTCATTCTACAGACAATCTCCATGGTCTATGAGTATGCTCATTCTACACACAGTCTCTATGGTCTATGAGTATACTCATTCTACACACAATCTCCATGGTCTATGAGTATGCTCATTCTAAAGAAAATCTATATGGTCTGTTATTAATCTCTGTCTATGGTCTGTGCGTATGCTCATTCTACAGACAATCACCATGGTCTATGAGTATGCTCATTCTACACACAATCTCCATGGTCTATGAGTATGCTCATTCTACACACAATCTCCATGGTCTGCGCGTATGCTCATTCTACAGACAATCTCCATCAATGGTCTATGCGTATGCTCATTCTACACTCAGTCTCTATCTATGGTCTGTGCGTATGCTCATTCTACAGACAATCTCCATCAATGGTCTATGCGTATGCTCATTCTACACACAGTATCTATGGTCTATGCGTATATTCATTATAACAGACATTCCAAAGCTACAGTTCACGAAAATACTGATTCTATCAAACAACCTCTACGAAAGAGAATAAGACCTTTTACACTGTCCGATTTTTTTCAAACATTTTTTTCTTAAAACATATCCATTAACTAATGTCCGTAGGGAATGTGGTATGGGGATATGATGCGTCCTAGAAGTTTTGATTTGTGTGTAAAGCCCAAATTGGTTCTCCTTGCCCTAACACACGCACACGCACACGCACACACTTACACAACGCGCGTGGTGCGTTAGTAATCTCCCGCCTGCTACCAGGAATACGACGGTTTTCTGTATGTTCTTTCTGACTGAATGCTCTTACTGAATACATGTGGAGGGAACACGCTCTGCTTACTCAACATTTTAATTGTATGCACGCGAGCTCATTCGCTCTACTCTTTCACAAAACAAACCACTTGCCGACATCAAACAGGTTCGTCTATAAAATCGTCTTCAAAGAAATTTCATTAATTATAAAGACAACACCATGGAATTGTTTATCCTTTCCCCCCTCTCACTCGGGAAGCTCCGTCCGGCATCTTTGATGATTAGTACAACTTTGGCCCTTCTATTTGACATGTCAAATGCAAATCTGTTCCTTTCATTAATGAAACACTCTCCTGATAGTTTTGATCCTTTAATGAAATGTATCCTTTAATTAACATGTTCCTTTAATTTAATTTACAATCAGTATCCCTATAGACTGCTATCGTAAACGGTATGCACCAGAATGCAAGATCATATGTTAAAGAAGAAATATACGATATTATTTTTCCTTAGTAATGTAAATTCATCTTTAAAACTCAAATAACTATATATTGGCTGAATACAATGTACAAAAGTCTCGAGACGTTGCTGTTGTTGCCGTTCTTATAATTCTTGTTGTTATCATCGTTATTATTGTTGTTGTAGCTGTTGTCGATTAAAGATGTTGTTGTTGTTGTTGGGTTTAACGCCATTTTTCAGCACACGATAGGCTATACATGGCGGCCAGTATTAATGGTGGAGGAAGAACCCGGAAGAATCCCCGAAAAGAACCACCGACCCTCGAGAAGCTACTGGCAAGCTTTCTCACATACCCACATTGACTGAATCCGAGACTCGAACCCACGCAGGCAGAGGTGAGATGGCAATGATCCGTAACGGAGAGCGCTTTAGACCACTCGGCCACTCGGGGCCCCCGATTAAAGATGACTTGTCGTGGCCTCATTTTAAATAAATGAAGATCACATCGGTATATTATATTTTTGTTTACTGTTTTTTAAAATATATATTTTATGTCAATAATACGGAGGTCACTGAACGAAGTAAAGTATATCTGGGTCATCCAGAGACCTTATATATAAAAGAAAGAGCTCAGACGAATACGGTTATCACTTTCATTTTACTTTCTAGTGGTATGTAATTTGATGATATAATCTTTTCATGAATCTGGACATTATAACAATATTTATTACACGCATTTTTTTCTGAGAGAAAAACCTTAGCGTGTATCCAGATGAAAGGTACGTTAGGTTTCCTCGAAAGTTTTCACATATTCACCGGGGAATGCACGATGAAATTATTTTCAGGAAAAGTCTGTATGACGAGAAAAACAAAATAATTTTGAAATATATGAAAACTATTGTATTTTAATTACCTTGTATTACAATAAGCCATATATGGGATATATCAGCATCCTTTGTACAACTGAAAAAACATACACATCAGGATGCCTTCTGTTGAATTAGGTTCATTTGCTTGAGCGGGAAAAAGGAAGATTACGATTATGGTGGCAAAAAGAAACAGAACCCACGGGTGCCAAATAAAGAATATCATTAATTTGGACCTGAAAGTTGAAGGCCGCCATCGGTACTTCTATGAGTTGCCTTCATTTAGAATTCCCGTCGACTTTCTGGGATCACCGCCTCCACAAAATAAATATCAGAACAGTGGAGTAAGTACAGCATCCGACTGACCGTTCTACAAATAATGAACCGATAGATGTGTCCCCAATATGGTACCAACTTTATAAAATCCAGCATGGTCATATCAAAGTTAAATAATTACTTCTTCAACAGTGGAAGAAGTAATCCAACAGCATTTCTTTACCCAGCATGCCCCAACTCCTTTTATTACATATGCATGGCAGTGGTGGATTGAAAGAAACCGTCATGAACTGTAATTGACTGCAGGCACACTAGTACGATTTTGGATTTGGTCTCAGAGGTAGACCCGCATTACTCTGATTCATCAACATTTGTCATCAATGGGACATTGATAAACTTTTTTTTTTATTTTATTGCTAAAATCTTTACTTTGTCCTTAATAATCCATGGGATTGCTTCATCGTCTTATATATGCTAAGTTCCGCAGAAGAAATTATGTTAGCGTTCTTTTAATGATCCTACAATTCCATAGAAAAGATCAACAGTAGAAATATTCTCAAGTTTTTTCCCCATTTATTTTGTAACGATGGCATCACTGTCGTTGATTATAACAGAATATCATTGGTGTATATTTAAAAAGTTTATAAAACTATGCTAGTCTCTATTAAATTGTATAAAAGCTGATGATGTCGTATCACGAAATCGTTTGTACCAAACCTTTATATAATATATGAACGAAAATGTAAATAGGGTTCGTTTCCGCGCACATAATTACACTGGGGTTTATTGTTTTCAACCATAGCTATTTAAAAATCCTGAGTTAGGTTCACCCTCTGCAGCACGTAGATGGTGCAGGCAGTAATAAATCCGATGGGCTCGAGTTCTCTGGCTGTGAATTTGACTACATTCAAGGTACTCATGGTCAGAGTCTACGATATTCACGATATAGATGTGTTTTGTCAGGAGGCTGTCCACTTTACAGAGCAATCTGCAGCTGTTGAGACGTTCACTGGGTGTCATGGAATTCTGGGGATCCTGCACAACCTGGATGTTGCGGTCGACAATGACGTTGATCTGAAGGACGGAATTGGTGTACTTAGCTGGAAGGGACAAAGTGATCCTTCTGTAGGCTGAGAAGAGCAGACAAGGTGCGATTGTTCCCTCTATCATTGAATGGAGCTGTATAATCGGAAATCTGTTGTGATCGTCGATTGGACGTCACGAGGTAAATAACATCACACGCTCCACTTGAATGAATTCTAATTCAATATCATTATTTACGTGAACATTTAATTGAATATCACTACATGAGTGAAAACCATCCGCGTACCCATCATCCTTGTGGATGAGCTATGTATCATTCATACTTGTTTATGAATTTCACATTGATCACAAATATTCAACAGATCCACTTGTAATATGAATCACATATGGTGATTGTTACATGTGTTGATCATATCGTATAATATATCATCTGTGCTTATTTACTGAAATTCCAGGTTTTAATCGGTTCTATTAAAGGAAACTAATATTATTTCCTATTATAACCATTGTTGGACTTTATGCACACGAGTAAGATATCAGATTCGATAACTTTTATATGCAATAGAAATAAACATCTCATTCATGTAATTATGAGCTAGTTAGTTAGTTAGATAGTTTAGTTAGTTTTTTCCATGATAATATTGTATTTGTGGATTTGACCTTATCCAAAATCAAGTTCATTCTCTACACCTGATCACTAACTTTGGTAAACAACACAAAAGTTAATATTTCGCTCGAAGTGTGGGTTTAATATTAGGATTATTATCAATAGATGTAAACATTTATTTGGCTTTAGGTCTACTACATTGGTAATCCCCATAAAAGATCTAGTCTACCTGATGTTTACCATATCCTTACTATCATTATAGTAACATATTTTATCTTGTAAATAACTTGGAATGTTCTAGAATGGAAAATTCCTGTAAAGTCAAAGTCTTTCCAGAAAACGCTAATTCTGACCAAGGTCCTATAGAAGGGTTTTTAATCTTGTTAACTTGAGAATTACCCATTCCTACAATAACATCTGACGCAAAAAATCAGCCTTATTACTGTGTTCATGTTTTCATTGGGTGGAGTTTATTTAATCAAATTATTTATTCACTGGAAATACAAAGCGTTCTTGAATTCTATTCTTGGACAGAAACCTTAATTGGGCATTATAATGAATTCAGAAAAGGACATCTTGGAGTATATCATTGTGATTAATTGCAAGACTTGCACATCTTGGCACTCCAGGGCACTGGTACGTTAATACGTTCAAGACCACATCAACATCATCGCCTTCAGCGCTGGACCTTAATTTGAATACCAAAGGAATTTAATTATAACTTTAGTCATTAGGACCGGTGATACAATTTTCTGGACTATATGTGATTTAATTCTGAAAGTTGTTTCTAAATTTTCATTTTGTATTCGATGGAAATAAATTATTTTTTTAATTTTACAAAACTTGTTGGTTTTCGTTCTTTTCTATTAATTAGTTTAAGACCATAGATTTTTATGTATGTATGTATGTATGTATATGTATGTATGTATGTATGTATGTGTGTGTGTGTGTGTGTGTGTGTGTGTGTGTGTGTGTGTGATTTGATTTTTATCGTAGGTTTAACACTTTTTCAGTCATATCGCTACGATGACTGCAGTGTGGCAGTTTATAGTGATGTCAAGCAGACCAAGTCACATTATCATGACACCAGGCCGACCAGTCCTAACACTAACTTCTTAATGCTGAGCGCGAGCTGTAATACCATTTTTGTAAGTCTTTGTTATGACTCAGATGGGGATCGAACCCACGACCTCCCGCATCCGAGGCGGACGCTCTAACCACCAGGCCAATGGAGCTGTCATGTATGTATGTATGTATGTATGTATGTATGTATGTATGTATGTATGAATGCATGCATGCATGCATGCATACATGTATGTATGTATGTATGTATGTATGTATGTATGTATGTATGTCTATAAGAAATAGCAGATTTATCTTTAATTAAACCCTATTCGTGATTCAAGAACAAGGTGGATGGCAACATGATGGAAACAAATGCCACTATAGCTGTATATCAAACAAATATACGGTTGGAATGGTCAACTTGAATCAGTATTATCCGAGTTAGAAGCTCACACCTAAAAAAGTGAATCCGTCAATTATGAGAATTGAGGAAATCACGTATAGCAACATATAATGACGTATTAAACACACTTGACGCTTAAGTCTCAAATGGGGATGTCGGCATAGCTGAAATAAAATATTGGTGTCAAAAGGACTACTCCATAACCTCGATGTATTCTCATTCTAAGCACTAATAAAACAAGTGATCAGCATGAAGAACATACTAGCCGCGATATTGTTTTGACTTGCAATAATGCCATCAACCTAATAAAATATAAAGGCAAAAACAGTAGTATACACATTTCTTATAGAATCATATTACATGCAATGTATATAGAGAGAACGCCGTGATGGATAAATCAGAATTTTAATTTAAAAAAGTAGGTTAGCTGAAACTACCATAAGTTCTATTTCTTAACAGTTACTGCAGTTTCAAAGAAGACAAGACAATACACATAAAGTCCTGTTAAAACAGCTGTTGATTTAATAGTCTTTACTTCCACAGGAAGTAGGAGATTCGTAGGCACAATATCTGTAAAAATAACACGAGAATATAAAAAGTCAGTGACCGTTTTGCTATGCAAAGGTCAGTGACCGTTATGCTATGCAAAGTTACAACACTCAAACATAAAGGCAGAACCCATCGAACCATCGAACTACTTAATACCAATCGGTGCAGATGGACAAATGAAAACACATAGCAAATACATACAACGACAATTATGTTTCTATAGGGCCTGTTTAGTTCCAGCAGTACCAATAAGCGTTCATATCCTTCGGCCACTGCTGCAGCTTTCATTCGTCGCTGATCATTTGGCAGTTTCTAACTGGGAATAAAAGCAGTTCTTAGTACCGTATATACTCGCTTATAATTTAGTCCAACTGCAAACTGCACAGACCCATATCTACCGTCGCATAATGTGCCGGCAGATCTGAGTCTGTGTAGTTTGTAAGGAGTAATCAGTAGAACAAACAACGTAGACTATGATATGCAGGCGCATTATGCTACAGCAGATTAGGATCTTTGTTGTCTGCTATTTGACTTAGAAGCTAGTACATACGGTAAGTCATAAATAAAGTGCTGAACTATCCATGATATGTCAAAAAGGAAATATACGTACATAACAGCTATCTGCTTTTCCAAACTTCAACAGAAGAAAGTCTAGACGAACTCCACTGAAGAGGGCGCTTTCAGTGCAAGATTCTACAAAAACAGCAACATTAAATGGGCAACTGTTTACGGTTTTTAGCTGATCTGGCCGTAAGGTCAATTAAGCTTACAGCATGGTATTAAACATCGTCATCTGTCGTCCTACTGTTGAACAAAAGATACAAACGCGACTAGTTTCAAGCAAAGTTAGATGACATACATGACATAAAGGCATTCTTAGTGCATACTCACGATTGCGATCTAATATTAACTATGACTGACATTACTTAAACTAGGGAAAAAGGAAACCACTTTTACTGAAATACTGCACACACACCCCTATGACTAAATCTGTTGTGATCACGTGGAAATCGGAGTACAAACAAGACATACAAAATTCCGCTTTTGCGGAAACCAGAAAGAAACATGTTTACTATATCATTATCTTCATTCGGCTTACTCAATCTTCTATTAAATATATTTGAACATAACTCAGCAAAACACTTGTCAAAAAGAATACCACTATAATTTGCAATATTTATTAGTGTCATTTTGTGAGTATGTGTTTTACTCGCTCATGAGGACTTTAACTTATAAAACAATTCGGGGCTCATGGGTGGCCGAATGGTTCAAGTCGCTCACCTTTACTGATCACAGACGTCTCAACTCTGTCCGCGCGGGTTAAAGCTTCGGGCTCAATCAACGTGGGTATGTAAGCTTGCCAGTAGCTTCCTATGGGTCAGTGGTTATTTCCTTGGTTTTCCCGGGTTCTTCCTCCACCAAATATACTGGCCGCCATATATAGCCTATCGTGTGTAGAAAAAGACGTTAAATTCCAAACAAGAAGACAAACTAAAATAAATTCCGGCCATGATATATAAACTGACTTATAAACGGATTCCGGCTATAACATATACATTGACTTGTAAAGGGATTTAGGTTATGATATAATTTTAAAAGTTGTAGATTTCATGATATATATTTTAAAGTTGAAAATTCATCAGCTTGTAATAGGGGAGATGTTTTTAACCGTTTCTAAAATGTTTATGTATTACTTTTCAAATGAAGGCTGACTTTCCCTCGCCATCTTACTCATTATGCCGCTTTTTATCTATAAAATTATATAAATACTTTTGCTTCTCTTCTCCACCGTCCAGTGGCCTACTGGTTAGAACATCCGCCTCAGATGCAGAGGTCGTGGGTTCAAACCCCGGTCGAGTCGTACCTAAGACATACAAATGGTACAAACAGCGGTCTCGCTTGGCGCTCATCATTAAGATGTTAGTGTTAGGACTGGTCGGCCTGGTGTCAGGATAATGTGAATGGGTGGGACATCAGGCCACATGGACATAGGACACAATTAATTTTACTATATGTTATCTACATTGGTTTCTCAGTACTGACCTTTCCACTGTGTGACAATCAATACAAATCATATGCTAATCTAAACTACCTTCAAAGATGACTTCACGGTGAAGTTCTCGTCAAAGGTTGACCTGCTCTTTTTTTAGATGCTGAACTGTCAACACATCACCATGTACACAGAACACACATTTCACTTCCGGAGCATCACCAAGGCCTTATTACTCACTGTGCACTGTCGCCGAAATACACACATACAACAACACCCTGAGCTCATATTATGAAGAATAAACAGTTACCTTTAAATCCCTACCAAAAATGCATAAATAAAACTCTTCTATCACCACCAAAATGAGAGAGGAAAAAATGTTCTAAAAATAGACTAGAACTACATTCGTGGGTACTGAACTGGAAGTATTAATTGTGAACTGATTCCTGACAGGGTTAGACAATTTCACCTCCATGGATAAAACTTCCATCCATGATCAAATCAATGTCTCTTAAATGCTGCTGCAAAGTTTTAAGGACTTTCATCCATGAATAGGACAGATACAGGCTTTTAGCTGACACCACTGTAACACAGACACAACTCAATTCCAAATGGCCGAATTTCAAAAATGCACAAAACTTAAAGTTTAATTGTGATTTTGCTAATCAAGATAAACACTTCAAATAAACTGTAATTAGTTTTTAGTTCTAACACCAATCTGGAAATTACTAGAAATTAAACTAGACTGTTTAACTTTCTTAGAAAATTCAATTTTAAAAAATCATACATATTTTGATATGAAAATTTAAATTTAACTTAAATTTTAATGAAATTTTAAAACCTGAAGTTGACAAATTTTGTTCTATGGCAAAGTCTCTCCAATCCTTTGTCATAAACATCAATGGTTTTCCTTATCAGGTGTGAAGCAATTAAACCAAAGCTTGTCAATGAAAGGTAACACCTGAAATCTGGTAGCATCTAAATACGCAAGCTAGGTCTAACCAAGTACATGACATCATTTCCACCCATGAAGGGGAGGAGTCTTCAGATGTCAGGCTTCCAGTAGTATTGAAGAGTTGGTGAAGTTCTCTGAAACCAAGCTAGCATGCCTTCTCCTAACTATATAAGTGAGAGAGAGAGGATGATTCTTGTATTTTACATGCAGTTATCGTAACTGAAACCATGAAAGGGTACAAGAAGAGGAAGACAACTTTTTTTAAACCTGGATATATTCCACATAACAAAGGAGTCACATATCTGACTGATAATACTCTACCAAGTTCCAGTGCTGCATCTGTTCCAGTGACAAGAAGAATGGATGCAGACAAGTTCTCTCTCACAGCAGTGACAAAGCCGACAAATGGGGGTCTCAAGTCAGTTCAGGCACCAGACTGTAATGGCACACCTGGGACTGCAAACATTCTACAACCATCATCCAAAGCAAAACTGGACCTGAAAGAGACAAATTTGAATGAGCATGATGGGACACGTATGATCTGTATGAAAAAAAATGTTGAAATGTGGAATGATATCATTCATCGCCATGGCAATCAAGTCAACATATGTGGTAGACCAGAGTTCCAAATTGCTAATGAAATAAAATGGGGACTTGCTTGGAAGCATACTATGATGTGTAAAAACTGCAGCTTTAAGTCACCAGAGTATAAGTTGTATGATGAGATAAAAACAAATAAACCTGGGCCAAATCCTGCTGCTGTAAATATGATGTTTCAAGCTGGATTACAAGATACACCAATGGGCAACACCAGGGCTAGATACTTGCTTGCAGCCACTGACATTCCGCCACCTAGCAGAACATCTATGCAAAGGGCCTCCAACCTTGTAGGCAAAGCAACTGTGGAGCTGAATGAAATGGACATGACAGAGAAGCTGAAACTAGTCAGACAAGTTAATGTTATGCGTGGTGTTCAGCATCCTGAGCAAATAAATGTTGCTTTTGATGCGAGATACAATGCCATTAGCTTTGGACATGAAAAGAAACCTGGTCAAAGTTCATCACAAGCTGTTGGAATTGCCTGCGAAACTGTTACAGAGAAGCAATACATTGTGGGAACTACAATAGAAAACAAGCTGTGTTGGACTGGAGCATGGCTGAAGGGAAAAGGTTTTGATGTGAAATGTCCAGGAGGCCATGTTGACTGCACAGCAAATCTGTCACCAGTTGCACCACATTCAGAGTATGAAATGGCAAGAGAAATGGGACAAAAATTTGTTCTGCAAGAGATTCTCATCAGACATGCAACAACAGATGGAGATGCACAGGCTGCTGCTGGCTTCCAAAATGCTTATACCATTCTGCATCCAATGTGGAAAGTAGAAAGACTGTCGGATCCCATCCATTTGGGTCATTTACAGTTCAAACGGTGTAATTCTGCAATATTTAGTGAAAACATGTTTCCAGGAATAAGAACAAGAGAAGGAAAAAGGCTCAAACAGAAAATTTTCAGCCAAGACATTAAAGCACGTTGCGGTTTAATCTTCAAACAAATGATGGAGGACAATAGTGGTGATGTTAAAAAAATTAAATGTCAACTTCCCCAAGTATTGGATGCCACTCTGCGCTGTTATTCAGGGGACTGCTCCAAATGCCGGCATTATTCAAAGGTCTGTGGGGGAGGAAGTACTAACAGCTGGTGGATGCGATCAGCATACCTGGGCCCTCATCAAATGACTCATCTCAACATGACAGAAAATGATAAGAACATCCTGCTAGAAGTTCTGAAAATGAAACTCTCCTGTGATGTTGTAGAAAGATTGCGACTGAACACAAACACACAGAAATGTGAGGCAGTGAACAGATCAATCAGTGTTTCATTACCTAAGAATGTGAACTATTCCAGAAACTTTGAGGCAAGAGTGCATTCAACAATACACAGACTCAATAACAGCCTGGGATCATCACTGAAAAAAAAGTGACACACTTGGGAGGTAAACTTTCAACAAGGACTCTGAGATCACTGGAGACAATGGATAAAGACTGCACTTACCAGCAGTTGTATCAAAAGCATCCCAAAACCAGGAAACGTATTCTAACAAGACGAGGAAATATGATACAGGCCCATCTGAGGTACAGGACACAGCAAGGCAATAGGAAGTCTGACTACTGCAAAGGACTGCTAGATACCAAGGGCGATCACTCCTATGCAAAGGTTTAGCAGGAGCCAATGGACACTGCAGACAGAAAAAGTTATCTTAATTCCATGTGCAAAATGAAAGCGCTCAAATACACCATGAATAACACATTGTACAGAAGGGAAAACTGTAGTGGGGAAATCCGTAGGTAACACAACGCATGTTATGTGCAGTTGTGTTACTTACTACCACCTGATGAGACCTATGGAGAGGTCGAAACAGTTTTCTCTGAATATGAAGACACAAATAAAGAAATTAAAAAGCAAAATAAATAAAGATTAAAAAAATCAAAATTAAAATAACATGACATGACAAGAGATGACTTACTAGACTAGCTGAATGAATGAATGAATGAATGAATGAATGAATGAATGAATGAATGAATGAATAAAAGGAACGAAAGAAGGAAGGAAGGAAGGAAGGAAAGAAGGAATGTATTTAAGAAAGCACTGTCATACCAGCATGGTCTACTAAAATAAAGACCACACTCTTTCCTTTCTCCTTGTTACTCAACACATACATACATCCATCCATCCATCCATCCATCCTTCCTTCCTTCCATCCATGCCAGACATACATTGATATGGATGTGGGTGGGTGTAAAGGATATATCATGATACCTGAATTTATTCCATATTACAATTTCAACTTTAACATGCAGTCAGGATAGTCACCATGGCCAATGCAATGACCATAACCTTTGCAATCCTGTCTATTATTATTAATGGAATGACGCTCTAGAACCAGATGATCCACATTCACACACAGACTATTATGGCATAAATGGGATGCATCTAGCTCCTTTGGTATAGTCAGACTTCTCAACTTCACCATCAGTGCCAGTCTGTGAACATGTTTTTTCTTCCACGTGTTTGTTGTGGGATCCTTATATGACAATAGGCCATATAATCCATTGGCTGTTACATTTCCTGTCCATATTTTACAAACACTATTATGTGCTATTACAGAATTCAATGAAATTTTTGCTGACAGGCTTTCAAAAAAATCCTCCATTGCAACTTCAATATGGTGTAGGAATACATTGCTGCTAATAATAATGAGTGTCATCTCCAACAGATACCATTTCTGTGAATTTATAGGGAATTTTTTTTTTTTAATTTTTAAATTTTTTAAAATTAATTTTTAAAAAAAATTAATTAATTTTTTAAAATTTTAATTATATTTTCGGATTGCTACAGTCAATATACACAAGGTGTGAAAATCTCATGTGTCTATCATTAATAATAAAAATATTATAGCAATTTAAAGTTGAATCAATGCTTCCCTGACAGGACATAGGACACAATTAATTTTACTATATGTTATCTACATTGGTTTCTCAGTACTGACCTTTCCACTGTGTGACAATCAATACAAATCATATGCTAATCTAAACTACCTTCAAAGATGACTTCACGGTGAAGTTCTCGTCAAAGGTTGACCTGCTCTTTTTTTAGATGCTGAACTGTCAACACATCACCATGTACACAGAACACACATTTCACTTCCGGAGCATCACCAAGGCCTTATTACTCACTGTGCACTGTCGCCGAAATACACACATACAACAACACCCTGAGCTCATATTATGAAGAATAAACAGTTACCTTTAAATCCCTACCAAAAATGCATAAATAAAACTCTTCTATCACCACCAAAATGAGAGAGGAAAAAATGTTCTAAAAATAGACTAGAACTACATTCGTGGGTACTGAACTGGAAGTATTAATTGTGAACTGATTCCACATGTCTGCAGCAGTATGCCCCAGTGCTAGACATCAATATAAACTGCCACACTATAGACATCGTAGCGATATGACTGAAAATGCTTACACCGTCTGATTTGACCCATATGACACATCTACCGGGCTGTTCTTTGATCCAACGTACCGCCTGATTTGACCCATGAGACACATTTACCAGGCTGCTCTTTGATCCAACGTACCTACTGATTTGACCCATGGGACACATTAACCAGGCTGCTAACGTACCGACTGATTTGACCCATGGGACACATCTACCAGGGTGCTAACGTACCGTCTGATTTGACCAATGGGACACATGTACCAGGCTGCTTACGTACCGTCTGATTTGACCAATGGGACACATCTACCAGGCCGCTAACGTACCACATGATTTCACCAGTGGGTCACATGTACCAGGCTGCTCTGTAATCCAACGTTGTTTTGGAAAGAATCAAATACCACGGCAAAAGTTATATTTTCGGGACATTCTTCAGAAACTTTGGCTTGCCATTTTACCAATGAAAGCATTCTCACCAAGCTTGAAACACTTTACAGCCAGTTGTTAGATGCGTGTTTTCATAATGTTCGCTGGAATTTTCATATATTTAGGGGTTAAAGCATTCTACGTAATACACTACCGTTTGTAGACAAACAATTAATCGCATTTGAGTGGTAAGTTCGATAACCATTTACTTTTTATTCTTTCTACAACAACACTTACCACTTGCAAATTCCATTTCATATCCGTGAACAAACGTATTAAGAAACTATGGGAAATAAAAATATGCGAACGCAGTAGCGTAAGGTTTTGTTTTCTTTTTGGAGTTGATCTGGCGCTCGTATCAGATCTTTTAACAATCCTGCGTTTCTTGAATTAAATAGTCTACAATAAATGTCTATGAACAGAAACATGAAGTTATCACTAGGAACAAACAAGTGTAGCCGTGCATCTATAATGTACTGCCTGTATGACGAAAATAAGCTTCCGTTAATTGCATGGAAAGGAAGTCAGCATTATAGCAACCTGATTAAATCAGATCTGATAGCGACCTCATAGGAGTAATGTTATGGTGACCTTTGCATAACCCAGATAAATGCAGCTTTAAAACATCTGATGTGAATCCAATCGTTCGGCACACATTGATGTTCTTCCGCCACACTGCTCATCCTTCCAAACGCGAAGATACAATACTTAATATGATTGATAAAATTAGGTCAACAGAATACGACCCCTAAGCGGTCGGTCGATGTCAACTATTCACGTAGAACAGTGGAGATCTGATTTTAATCAGATCAGCATTGCATCTCTCTCTCTCTCTCTCTCTCTCTCTCTCTCTCTCTCTCTCTCTCTCTGCATCAGCATGACTGGCCAGCAACCTAGTTTTATTGGCTTAGTTACATCATAAGGGGAGGCTTTAAAAATTGTTTATCCGGCCCGCACAGTGACGGAAGTTGCACATGTTTTATCTACCTAATGACGGCTTGCAGAGATCGTGGTCGGACTTCCAAAATGAGTGAGGACCTTGCACTGTGCAAAGTATAGAACGCCAAACTGAAGATTGCTGTGAACTCAGTTAACCAAATGATATGCCTATTATTCGCCATGGAGGAAAATTCCATCTTCAAGACAAGCAAGTATCACCATAGAATTATCTTGACAATCAATACGTCCGCTTTGCCTTTAAAAGAAACCAGTGTTGGTGTGCATCATAGACGCACGACTTTATGTTGTGTTTCGGTTGGGCTAAACTCCAGAACGTCCAGATTGTATTTGTGTGCATCGGAGACACAAACCATTTCTGGTTTATTGGGCTCGACCTCTTTTAAGTTGATTTGCCTAAAGTGTTGACAAAAGTTGTGGCACATTACTTAACCACCAGACCGCTCACCTGTACCCGAATTATTCATGAACCCCATCATGACAACGCTCCGACGCATAAATCTTTCGTCTTAACAGACTTCCTGAAGAAGCACAGTATCCAGACTTTCACACACACACACACACACACACACACACACACCATTAAGCTCTGATTTAGCTCCAATTAAGTTTTAGATGAATCGCATTGTCAAAGAATCCCTGAGGAATTTGAAACCCATCATGAGGTTGAAAGCACAGTTTTTCAGTGTATGAACATCATACGAAAAATAAATAATAAAAAAACAACATTTAACTATTGGGTAATTAGACAACAAATGTGTGCTGACGTGCATGCGGGGCACACTGATGGGATGCACTGGTTCACTAATAAAGAACCAGATTGACATTGTTCCTTACGTGTCTTCTGTACAGAATATAGTCATCTGCATTCTTATGTGAGGGATGGACCCTCATTGGCAAAATTATTAACATTTATGACTACAAAACCTGTGGGTTCTTCATTCTTCGTTGATGATTGTAGTGCATTTGTATATGCTTCTGGTAGTTAAGAGAAGTGCCTTAAGTCTCTGACAACTTTTCATAAACTACCTGCTCACACAAGTCCTTACTGAAATGCTGAAACTGCACCAACACTTTATGCATGAACACCTGTAGAGCTAAATGTGTGATTTGTATTGCCAGTTGCATTTGTTGTGAACACTTCTCGAAGCAGTGTTAGCGGAAATACAGCAACATCTTTGTCAAAGAGTACAATATTGTTTTAGTGGAAATACAACAACATTTTGTCAAAAGAGTATAATACTGTTTTAGTGGAATACAGCAACATCTTTGTCAAAGAGTACATTACTGTTTTAGTGGAAATACAACAACATTTTGTCAAAAGAGTACAATACTGTTTTACTGGAATACAGCAACATCTTTGCCAAAGAGTACAATACTGTTTTAGTGGAAATACAACAACATTTTGTTAAAACGTGTACAATACTGTTTTAGTGGAAATACAACAACATTTTGTCAAAAGAGTACAATACTGTTTTAGTGGAATACAGCAACATCTTTGCCAAAGAGTACAATACTGTTTTAGTGGAAATACAACAACATTTTGTCAAAAGAGTTCAATGCTGTTTTAGTGGAATACAGCAACATCTTTGTCAAAGAGTACAATACTGTTTTAGTGGAAATACAACAACATTTTGTCGAAAGATTACAATACTGTTTAAATGGAAATACAGCAACATTTTGTCAAAAGAGTACAATACTGTTTTAGTGGAATACAGCAACATCTTTGCCAAAGAGTACAATACTGTTTTAGTGGAAATACAACAACATTTTGTCAAAAAGAGTACAATACTGTTTTAGTGGAAATACAACAACATTTTGTCAAAAGAGTACAATACTGTTTAAGTGGAAATACAGCAACATTTTGTCAAAAGAGTACAATACTGTTTTAGTGGAATACAGCAACATCTTTGCCAAAGAGTACAATACTGTTTTAGTGGAAATACAACAACATTTTGTCAAAAAGAGTACAATACTGTTTTAGTGGAAATACAACAACATTTTGTCAAAAGAGTACAATGCTGTTTTAGTTGAATACAGCAACATCTTTGTCAAAGAGTACAATACTGTTTTAGTGGAAATACAACAACATTTTGTCAAAAGAGTACAAAACTGTTTAAATGGAAATACAGCAACATCTTTGTCAAAAGAGTACAATAATGTTTTAATGGGTGTACAGCACCATCTTTGTCAAAGAGTACAGTACTGTTTTATTTGTCTTATTCGCCACCCGAAGTTTGTCAAATGCACGTATATAATACTATCCAATATGATAGTTTCCATCTCTGAAACAAACATCATGTTTATATCATAAACATCCAAAAATTCACGTATTTGAGTCACTATTTTCATCAATAGTAATATCAAACATTCAGTTAAAATATTTCACACGACACTTAAACTTCTCATAAATTCATCAAAGTACAGTAACAAATTTCATATTTACACCGACTGTAAGTAACCTTCGACTAATTCTAAAACTGTGATATACCCTTAACAAAATTGCGAAATACCATGTCAAAATTGCAATATATCATGTCAAAAAAATTGCAATATTCCATGTCAAAATTGCAATATACCATGTCGAAATTGCGATATACCATGTCAAAATTGCAATATACCATGTCAAATTTGCGTATGGAAAGTCAACAGAATCAGCAACAATCTTCGGCTGTGATAACGGTTTGTTAATAACAGAACAGAGAACAAACATACAATCAATAGTATTTTAGTTACAGTCAATAGTACTTTAGTTACAATCAATAAGTACTTAGTTACAGTCAATAGTACTTTAGTTACAATCAATAAGTACTTAGTTATAATCAATAGTACTTTAGTTCAATCAGTAAGTACTTAGTTACAATCAATAGTACTTTAGTTACAATAAATAAGTACCTTGGTACATTCAATAGTATTTTAGTTACAACCAGTAAGTACTTAGTAACAATCAATAAGTACTTAGTTACAATCAATAGTAGTTTAGTTACAATAAATAAGTACCTAGGTACATTCAATAGTATTTTAGTTACAACCAATAAGTACTTAGTAACAATCAATAAGTACTTAGTTACAATCAATAGTACTTTAGTTACTCTGAAAACAAAACTCAAACATATTCATAATACGGTTCTTTTACTCTAAACCCAAATTTTCAAAGTCTATTTGAAAAAGATATAAATAATTTAGTAACTATTTCAAGCAAGAACACGATAGTTGTCTATATAAGTAAGATATACCTTCCAGGAAATAGGAACAATGACGCCATTTATCCAGGCAATTAACACACATATGATATCTACAGATTATCAGAAAGGGAAGCAAATATTCTTCATGGCTGGTTGATTTTTTATGACACTTTCAGCACACTCTTAACTATATCTTGTAGAGGAAATAGGTTTGCTTCAGTTTGGTCTTTTTTCTCCTGATTCTTTTCACTTACGATCCCATCACTTTCTATTTATTTTCAGTTTAAAATTGCATTTTGAATTTCCAGTTAAATAAATATTTCCCCAAGTAATAAAATTCACTATTTTGATCAACAATAGGATTTAAGGCATCTGAGACGCACAACAATATTTTGACGCGGTACGGTAAAGCCAATTTGAAATTATTTTGCCTGAGTGGCACTTCTGGGCTATTTCCTGCAATTCACTCTCAACTGAATTACTTTAAATTGGATTATCATTATGATATATAAATTTTAAAGAAAGAAATTAATTCTTTATCAGATTACAATATATTGCATTTATTCTATTTAATTTTTTGTACTTTACATTTGCATTTACAAGCAATACTGAGAAGATTTTTCCCTGACTTAATTTTGAATCTAGATATTCATTCATTGAAATAAATGTTGAAAATTATGTGTAGAAGCAGATTCACTGTATTAGATTATCTTACAATGTTCAGGTCTGATTCGTAATCCAAAGGTCGCGGGTTCGATACCCGCCGAGGCTAGTCGGAGGTGTCATTGGGCGAAGCTTTCTACTCCAGTTGCCTCAGCACTGAATAACCTTCTTGTGTCGCAGTGTTGTAAGAGGACAGACTCAGCCAAACTCATTTCCTCGGCAGGATATTGCAAATAACGTGTTCAAAGTGCCGCTGAAAAAACAACAACCAACAAGTCAACCATTCAGTATTTCTGTACCTTCACAAGAGCTAGTTTGTTTGCAATTTACAGTGATATTGGTGCTTTAGAAGAATATGTTACCTGCGTTTATGAACCAGGTATTTCTCTCACGGCTTTTAGTATAGTGGATTAACGTACGTGTCATAATATTACACGGACGCACAGGGTAGATAATTCTGTCCGAACACACGTCGTAGTGAAAAGACAAGAGAAATCAAAGATAGCTTGATGCTTTGTTCTTTCCGAGCAGGTACAGAAATAGTCAAGGAATATTTCAGTGTGTGTGTGTCCAAGATAGATTATCGCTTGTGTTATTCCTTACCATGGAACACCCCACCCCCGTTACGTAATGAATTACATTCATTCTATCAGAGAACCGTCTTGTAAGAAAAAAAGAAATATAAAAATAACCAAATTACTGAAATTTTTCACTGATCGATTCAGGTTTGGGTACAGATCATGTAGAACTATATTTCCTGCATCTCCACCCCCACCCCACCCCATCTCCATCTCCATACAATAGAAACACTGTCTTCTGGCGCTTCCCCGTGCTGTGCGTGACTTTTCCACGTTATATTGTTAACTGTACTTCCTGATTAGTTGTATTACGTCGTGAGAGATTTTATTTATTCGACGGCAAAGATGGTGACTGGATAACTTGAGAAATTTGGGCGGCGCGTGCATGCTCAATGTTTACTTCAAACGTGTTACTGATACGCGTGTTCCCTCTCTCTTAAAAATCTGTCAGCAAACGAGCCTTTCCTCATCTTCAAAGGTTCTTCAATGAAATTATTTTCAAAGACTTCTTTGAGTAGAAAAGCATGAAATCATCCACTTCTCCACAGACGTGAAGCAATGCCTTTTCATCGATTATGTGAAACTTTTGCTATTAATTCTTTTAATTTACATTTGGTTGGTCAAATGCAGATCTCGTCCGTATCTTAATCAACACACTGTCTCTGTTAAGTTAATCTTCTCATGAGAACGCATGCCTGCCCACATGATTAATGTGCATCGTTGAAATTCCATATTGTTTCAATTACTAGGCATTTTAATTTGATAACCACTATACAAAGCAGCCACCTGATTTATGCACACAACTGCCATTTATACTTGCTCAATCTATGTTGATAAAACCGCGAAAGTTACATTCATATATTCAAATGAGAGATTATAATGAAGACAAAAATAATATTTGTTAATTGAAAACGGACATATCAGTCAGTCTGATCTTCTCTTTTGTACACCATCTTCGAAAGTAGTCTTTAGTATTACTTAAGTCTGACAAAGTTTGTTCCACAGAAGATTCTATTGCGGGAAACAGTTTTGCTTTGACGAATCGTAATTTAAAAATTTACATGATGGAATTACGATTTAAAAGTTTAACGAGCAACGTGCGCTTCAAACATCGTTGGAAGTATGCGGTTAAACATTGAATCTTGTAAATCTTTCTCATGAAATACGTATATTGTCACTCGAAATTAACTCAAAAGTAAGTCTTAAAAATCTCAAAGTTTGAATGAAATACTAAAATTAATGGAAAACATGCACATAAATATTAAGATAGAACTCGAAAAATACCATTGGTACTATTACACACACTCGCGCACGCGCTGCATTTTTTTTGTTGACGTCAAAATGGTTCACCATTGAACGTTAACTCAGTACAGCGCGCTCTGGTTAGACACAGGTTAACTTCCACGCTGTGGAGAAGACAAGTAATGATTGTTTAATAATTTTAGTCACAACGCGAGGCACGTTCTCAAACCAGCAGTAAATATAGATTTTATCCAAGTGACAGTGTTCTAGGTTAATAAATAAATTAATGAATAAATAAACAAATAAATAAACAAATAAATTTCGAAGTGTTGAAGAGATGGACGCACAATAACAACGTCGAAGAAATCTCGTAACATACAATATATAGCCGACATACATTTGTACGAGTTGTCTACCCTGCATCGCGGATCGACGCTGAGCAGTACACCTGCTTCATGCCTTTTTATGAACTGTTTTTTGTTGTTGTTTGCATTTAAAGAATATTTTGTGTTAGTCTGTCTCTGTCTCTGTCTCTTTGTCTCTCTCTCTCTCTCTCTCTCTCTCTGTGCCCCTTCTGTGACATTCGTTTAGTGACATCTTTTACCAAAATCATTTTTTTTTTCTCTCGATTATGCGGCAAGCTCATAATAAAGGTCCACACGCGTACAAGAATGTAAATAAACAGAACCAACCTGAACATTTTTGAATGTAAACATGACTACTCAATGCGTTCATGTGTATATGAATCGCCTTAAAAGCGACACATATGGCGCACGAACTACACCTTACATGAGGGTAGTGGTTTGTCCGTTTACAAAAATACTTACCATCCTCAGCTTATTACAACAAAATTCACTGTCACATACCTTGGATGTGTTCGATGCTGGAATGAGAGGATGGGTACTGTCACATACCCTGGATGTGTTAGATGCTGGAATGAGAGGTTGGGTACTGTCGCATACCCTGGATGTGTTAGATGCTGGAATGAGATGTTGGGTATTTTTGGGATTTCTTATTTTTTTATTACCTGAAGCCCTTTTTATTTTCCGAACGGGGTCCCGATTAACGAACGCTCGTCTTAACAGATCACATCTCTCCGCGTGGGTTTGAATCTCAGACTCTTACTTTGTGGGTATGCAAGAATGCTAGACAGTAGCTTCCCGTAGGTCGACGGTTCTTCCCTGGTGTTTTTCCGGGTTCTTCCTCCTCCAGTTATACGGGACGCCATGCATAGCCTGACCTGTGTTGAAAAATAGCGTTACGCCCACAACTTTTCCCAACCATTTAGAGCATGCGGGAAACAGTTATTTGGTGGTCGTTGAAAAAGGCAGACGAGAGTATAACCAACAGACTCTGTTCGTAGGTGGTTTGTTCGGGTAGACAAACTATTTCAGGTGTACTGACAAGATATCACTGTGTTAGGGATAACAGTGTTTGTTTTTGTTTTGTTTTCTTGGTTGTTGGGGGTTTTAGGGGGTGGGTGTTGTGTTTTTTTCTCTTGTGTACACAATGGTATTTTGGAGCTGTATTCATTTCTTTAAATAAGAGTATTTTCTTATTGAACTGTCGTTCTCACTTTCATGAAGAAACGTACACCATATTAGTTGAATGTTGTTCCAGGCGCGTATGATGTGAAAAGAATGGTATGCTCAACAATACTGGACTGTCTTTAGCCACTTGATCCAAGGTAAAACCCAGTAATAATTGCAGGACAGTGTAATAGCGAACCCGTCCTTCAAGAAGGGGGAAAAAAGAGCACTGTACACGACAAGTATCTATTTTTATCAATGATATAATTTCCCCTCTGCCACTTCCCTTGCAAGCTGGAAGGGGAGATGAGGAGGGTGACAGAAAGGTAGAAAGTAGCAGTTTTAAAGAAAACAAATTAAAACGAAATTACCAATATTTTGTTCTAATTAGATTGATCTTGATTGCTCCGAGGAACTCCTTTTTCAGTCAGAGGTGGATTTTGTAGTACCTTTGCAGATATATCGGACACTTTATAGGGTTGGCTTAAAATATATTTGTGCCAATCGTGAAATAAATAATGTGTTCAATGCAAACGAAGGGCGACAACTGCGTTATAAGAAGGTTATGTTTAGACCTACATATGGTTTTACCGTCTAAAACTAGAGCATGACTTAGAGTAATATGGCCACATGACGCCTTAGTGTGCAGTTTGAGATGTGAATAGCAGGAAGATGTTTTGATACGTTCATGTTAATTATATGGTAATAAAGACATTTACTGTTATAATGTACAGTAGTGTGTTCTCTCTCTCTCTCTCTGATAATAACTTCTTTTATTTTATGGATGTTAATATCAATGATAAACGTGAATGCACACAAGAAATTGTATGAATGTATACGCTACATATCAGATAACCTGGTCTATTCTTGCTAAACTAGTTATGCCAAGTGTTTGGAAAACGGCATATTTCTCCCGCTAAAATGGCTATGACAGGTGTTTGGAAACTTATCCGTTTCTCTTTGCCATACTGGCTATGCCAAGGTTTTGCAAACTGATCCATTTCTCTTGCCAAACTGGCTATGCCTTGTGTTAGGAAACTGGCCTATTTCTCCTGCTAAACTGGCTATGCCGAGTTTTTAGGGAACTACCCTAGTTCTCCCGCTAAACTGGCTATGCCGAGTTTTTAGATTATGTACTATACAAGCTAAGCAGGCAAGACATCGTTGAAAAGAATTTGCTGTTGGTTAGTTCTTATCAGAGGCCATGAAATTTGTATCCGATTGTAAGAGCTACAAATCAAAAAAATTGCTCACTTGATTCGAATTTATTTTTCATGCAACATTTCACTCGTGTCCACCTCTTTTTTCACATTTCTGAAGTACCAATTCTGTTTTTGCAAAATCTTTCATTTATACTAAAAAAAAACATTGTTCATATGCATCCTGCTAAAATGTTTGGAAATTGGGACCTAAATACCCCGTGAGAAGAGTTTTCAAAGCGCTCGAGAAATGAAAGAATGTAAGTAAGAAGGACGGGGCGGGGTGGGGGCCGAATTGGCGAACTTGAAGCAAGCATTCAAGACGGGAAATACGCAAACAATACAATCGTACATTAGCAAGAAAATACTATTCAATATGCAAATATAATCTTTAATACTATTAACACCGAGGGGAATTTTTCTTGAAGTTTTTGTTCAGGACTGTTTAATTACCGTCCGCGCATGCTTCTGACCTCAGCTGTTAAGGCCTACCCGATCAATAGGCGCTTTATGACTGAAGTGTGTCCCTATTGTATTGAAGTAGTTTTCCAATTTATATCGATTAGGCCGTAGAAAGTTTGTCAACAGAAAAAAAATAACAAAGAAAACCAACGTGTTTGATTCTAGTGATATCGGTACAAATATGGTGTCACTGAAGCAAAGTATCACCGCGTAATGGATATAAATATGATAGTATTATTGTTTCCTGTAACACTGACCTACCTTAGGGGAGCTCCCCCAGGAGAGGTGAATGGTTGTTTTCTATAAATACATATAAACACTCTTAATTATTAGAACACCTGTTTAGTAAAAATCAATTTTGTGATATGTTAGATACGCGTCCATTGTTTCATTATCTCGGTAACAGCATTACATTCTTTTGACATCGATAATGAAGAAACATTGTTTTTGTTAAAAAAATATCCTTGTGAAAGTATTAATCAACGATGACAAACAATACTGAAAAGATTAAAGGTAACGGCATGTACAAATATTATGACTGTCGACCGGATCATGTTTTAATCAAATGTTAACGAATGAAATATGAACCTACATACAACATTCATAAAAAGCATACATAATATAATATACATGCAGACCATTAATATAATTGCTTTACTTTTACATATACTTATTTGTATGAAATAATCCCATTATTGGTTTACATTTGTCACGTGATTTTCTCCATGCCTTCCTTCATCCTATGTGATCTGATATCTGGTCGAATGTACACAAGTCCCATGGGGCTTGTAAAGTTTACATCAAAGTACGATTGAATTAAGGTGAAGATTAATATAAACATGCATTGCCATGTATACAGACCACACGGAAGACTATTTCAACGATTATCAAGCTGTGTATCAGAGTTATCTCCGCCATCTTAGATTAGCTGCTATCGGATGTCGATACTAATCGTTTGTGGTAATGATCATAATGCAGATAGTGATGTCAATGGCAGATAATAGAATAGGGTCAAACTGGCAGGAACTGCGTCGTAAATGGTACATAACTGGCACATAGAACTTAAAGTAGAAAGATAAAAAAGAATGCTGTTTTTTTACAACATATTATTACGAAACTTTATTGGGAAAATGTAAAGACAACAAAGAAATACTGTATGCGGGATCAATAATCAAGATCATGGAGTTTCAGTCACATCCCGTTATATGAATTAAATTTTAAAACCAATGTAAGCCAAATTAATTAAAAAAAAAACACGTGTTCTAGCTATTAACATTTGTAAATTTTACACCGTTAATTATTAGCAACTTTTGGAGCAATAAAAGCCGAATCAAACACTCACCTTTTGTCCGCCAATTAGGTGGAAGCGTTTGCATCTTTATAACATATATAGACCCTTTTTGCGTAGAGAGACATCGAAAATACTATGATCAAAGAATTTCAATCCCTCTGATGACAAACGTTTGGTGCGGTGGTAGCATTCCAGTCTGTCAATAGAGAATGCGCGTTCGAATCCCACTATAAACTTTACTTTTCATTTTAAGTTTTCTCCCAAGTATGTATTTGCGTACCTTGATTTAAGAAAGATAATTATGTTAATTCCCATATATTTTCGTACCTTGATTTAAGGAAGATAATTATGTTGCTTCCCATATTTTCCATGTACACCAAGCACAGCAAAAATAACTGGTAAACAGCTGACATTACTGTAAAGCATCTGCTATTTCAATCCATTATTCACTTTAGTCTAGCAAACACGTTTGGGCATAAAATAAAAAAAGAAAAGAAAATTTGCTTGTTCCGAGTGAATAAAGGACGTTCTTCATCTCGTGAAAGTACTTAGTTTTTCACCCACTCGATGAAATTTATCGGGCATTCACTCAGTGCTGGTAAATATCCTCTATAAGTACAGTTTCTATTCGCTTATGAGTCGAGTCAAACCACAAAAAGAAAGATTCTAATCTGCCGTAGCACAATGCGCATGCAGATCAGGGTATATGAAGTTTGTTCTAATGATTACTCCTTACAAACTACAAAAGCCTCGTGCATATTCCTAAAATTCATTTAGACAAAACTGTATGATAATTTTCTGCATCATGTGGCTTTTTATTATTCTCTGCTTATAAAGTGCACCTTGTCAGCTGAATATAATTTGGTTTCTACTTCACTAAATATACTATTAAAATTTTTTAAAGAAACTTGCTGGTCAGGTCATGAATTTTATCCACATTGTTTTACTTGATAGCGAGAGGGAGAAAAACTGCATTGAGTCACCCATATTAAAAATTGAACCTGGGGAAAAAAAGAAAACGAATGCAATTGATATATTAACAAATTATGTCTTTTATGTCTGAGAATTTCGATATTTTCGTATCACAAACTGATTGTTTCTGATGTGAAAGAAGTTTATAAAACGAACCACTGGGGAAGTAATTATTTTGTGTTATAGACATTGATGATAGTGGTTATCAGATAATTTTGGGTTATTCATTCAAAAATTAACCTCATGAGAGTTGTTCTTGTGAAAATTGGCATTTTTTATAAAAAAAAATGTTATGGTATGTGTGTGTGTGCCTTTTTCGTTATTATAAACAATAAAGACCGCTAAACCGGCTTACTCGAGGTCGGCGCGCGCCACAGCAGCTGGTACGAGATCACTGGGCACGTGTCATAGGCCGGGTCAAGCGTTAACAGATAAGTGAAATGTGCAGAAACACTTGCTGGTTGTTCAAAGAGAAAAAATACTATTGTAGAGGCAAAAGAGATCATTAGCATGAACACCACTTGGACTCGGGCAGACAAAATAAATCCATGTTTTATTCAGATTGCAATGTGTTGCTTTTTTAAAGTATGTATGTATTCTTTGATGAATACTCAACAAAGCTGTTCTTTACCGCCTAATTTTCCATGATGGGAACTAACTTCTAATCCGAAATTGGTTGAAGGTTAGAATAGGTTTATAGGTTTAGTGTGTGTCTGTGTGTGGGAGAGAGAGAGAGAGAATTGAGAGATTTTTACATCTACAGCAACCAATATGTATTCGTCTCCCACACTCCATAGTTTTTCTTTTGAAAAAAAGGCAGTTTTTCCATTTCATTTCAACACGGACACATGTCTATCCTATAATAATTATTAGGTGATTCCCACACTTTAAACTGAAGTGAAGTATTCATTTCATTAGAAAAAGTGGCTTATCGGCCTATTCGCTGACCATCGCAAGGTGTAATGTTTCTTCCCAAACTCAACTTTTCCTTTAACGACTGATTTTATATCATAAATTCACTTAAATACAATATATCTTCCACTTTATATACACTATATCTTAAACTTATATACAATCTATCTTGTCTGCATGGGTTCGAGTTTCGGGCTCGGCCAATGGGTGTATGTGAGAAAGCTTGCCGGTAGCTTCTCGTGGGTCGGCGGTTCTTCCCGGGGTTTTCCTATGTTCTTCCTCCGCCATTGAAACTGGCAGCCATGTATAGTCTATCTTGTGCTGAAAAATGGCGTTAAACCCTACAACAAAGTCAGCAACAACCATCTATCTTATACTTATATACACTATATTCTACACTTATATACACAATATCTTACACTTAGATACACTGTATCTTACACTTATATACACTATATCTTACACAAATATACGCTATATCTTACACTTATATACACTATATCTTACACTTATATACAATATATCTTACATCTATATACACTATATGCTACTTACATACACTATATCTTACACTTATATACACTATATCTTACACTTATATACAATATATCTTACATCTATATACACTATATGCTACTTACATACACTATATCTTACACTTAGAGTTTACACTGCGATTAAAGGAAGTGAATATCGTTTTTTCATGTTGTTGAAGTTCCCAAATTAAGCTTTAAGACCCATCATAACAAGGAAAATTATACAAAAGGAAAACGAAAACACGTCAAAACAACGGATTGTCAAAGCGACGACTCTTGGCGGCAAAGCTTACTCATCAAAAGTCGACTGACACCAAGGAATATAGCTACGTAACAGACATGTATAAAGCTGTCTCTCTCTCAGTCGGTGTGATTGTCTGACAATCTAAATACACTGGTCAACAGTGAAATCATTACTGACTTGAAAAGGCCCTAATCTGTAGTATTTTGGTGTGCCGAACACGAATATAACCGTGAAAAATTTGTATTGGCTCTCGTTTTGAAGATATTCATATACCTCATTTTCTATGTTTCACTGTGTAAATTTCTCCAGTAGGACTGCAGCAACATCCGGAATAATGATGTAACATTGCATAATACCATCATGCTCACATCGTCCACAGTTGATTGCATCATTTTCTGATGCAATGCAATACAAATGCCATGCGGCTGCTGAAGTAAGTTGACGTCAGCAGTGTACTATACATGTGTAGGCCTATTATACTAATGCCAGGCGGCTGCTGAAGCTGACGTAAGCAGTGTACTATACAAAGCCCAATCAGATAGGTTCAGCATTTAAAATATTTTAGACGTTATGCGAGACAGTTCAAGCTACTGTTACATAAAACTTATTATTTTATCCATTTACGTACAATAAAGAACAGTAATGCCTCGAAAGTGTGTTAATACCGCGGACAATTTTTGCTATATTTGTGGGGAAGTGACATTTGCCAACCAGAAGAAAAGTATCAATTCTCAAGTGAAGAAGGCATATCATCTTTACTTCGGATGCAAGGTTGGTGACCAAGACAAGCCTTGGGCTCCGCATATATGCTGTGCTACATGTACAACACAGCTTTCACAGTGGTTGAATTGCAAAAGGTCATCAATGCCGTTTGCAGTCCCAATGGTGTGGAGACAGCCAAGCAACCACCTAAATGACTGTTACTTCTGCTTGGTTCCTCCTCTTTCCGGCGGAATAACGAAGCGAAAGAAGTCGAGAATAGTCTACCCAAACATTCCGTCTGCATTGAGACCAGTTCCACATGGTGAGGGACTTCCTATTCCAGAACCTCCAGCAGAATATTCTCTTGATTCATCTGACGAAGACAAAGGTGAGTCGACCTGTTCTTCTCCTGGTCCATCAGCATGCAGTGATCCAGATTTTCACTGTGGTGCATCATCAACCCCACACAGAATAACACAGGAAGAACTAAATGACCTGATTCGTGATTTGGACTTATCAAAGAACAAGGCAGAATTGCTAGGATCAAGACTCCAACAATGGAATCTTCTAGAAGAAGATGTCACAATTACTGCATATCGAAAGCGCCACCAGCAATTGGAGCCTTTCTTCAGAAAGGAAAGTAATCTGATATTCTGTTCCGATATTGAGGGCCTCATGAATGCTTTAAAAATCACTCATGACCCACAAGAATGGAGACTATGTGTGGACTCTTCGAAACTGAGTCTCAAGGCTGTGCTTTTGCACAATGGAAACATTCTTCCATCTATTCCAGTAGCGTATGCTGTCCACATGAAAGAGACATACGATAACTTAAGGCAGCTACTGAATTCCATTGAGTATAACAAGTACAGCTGGCACCTCTGTGGTGATTTGAAGGTAGTTGCCCTTTTAATGGGACTGCAGCAAGGATATACAAAATACATGTGTTTCTTATGCGAGTGGGATAGCCGAGCAAGGGAAATGCACTACATGAGGAAGGAATGGACTCACAGGCAGAATGTAGCCATTGGAGAGAAGAATATCCAACACCCAGCTCTGGTTGAGGCTCAGAAAATCTTGCTACCACCCCTTCACATCAAACTAGGTTTGATGAAGAACTTCGTGAAAGCCATTGACCGGACTTTGCCAGCATTCCGATACCTGCATGAAAAATTCCCTCGACTCAGCGAAGCAAAGATTAAAGAGGGAGTTTTTGTGGGTCCTCAGATTCGAGAGCTTTTCAAAGATGACCGGTTCAACAACTTGCTGGAAGGTGACGCGAAACAAGCATGGAATGCTTTTCGCCTAGTTTCTACAAACTTCCTCGGAAATGTTAGGGCAGAAAACTATAAGGAACTAGTAGAAGACATGTTGATGAAGTATAAGAAACTTGGCTGCAATATGTCTCTAAAGATTCACTTCCTTCATTCCCATTTGGATTTCTTTCCTAGCAACTGTGGTATTGTTAGTGATGAACACGGCGAACGTTTTCATCAAGATATCGCAACAATGGAACAAAGATACCAGGGAAAATGGTCCACTACAATGCTGGCTGACTACTGCTGGACACTCCTCAGAGATGCTCCCGAACAGCTGTACAAGAGACAGGCGAAGAAATCTAAGATGTAGTCAATGACTTGATTTTTTATAGGTAGGCTATTACAGTTGACCTTTTACTATTGGAATGCATTTCGTTATGTAAACATTAATTTCTTGCAGATTACAAAAAAACTAGAGCCAATTTTGCAATTTGACTGTCATATTCGTGTTCAGCACATAAAAATTGATAAGAATTGACTAATTTTATTTCAGTAACATGACTTTTGTAAAAATTTGTTGTCCAGTGATATCTATCTGAGAGTATTATCTCAGGTAATGTTTAGTATATGGGGTTAAACGGTTATAGAGGCAAGGGTGTATCAATCTGTCTATATGTATGTCTGTCTGTCTGTCAACTGATCCAAGAGTATTAGATTTAAGATGGTTCAAATTAAGGGTTAAACGATTATAAAGGCAAGTGTATTTGTGTAAATTAGCTTTTATTTGCTAAGCAGGAAATACACTGAAAATAAAATTTCATAGAAATGTAAAAGAGTGCAAGAAAAACGGACGAGTCCTTGCTGCAGCAATAACTGATCTTTATACACGGATTGCTGTGTATTCTGTCCGAAAATGTGCGCAAAGTAATTCAATTATTTATCGTGTGAAAACTTTTGTTTCTTTCGTTTATAACAGGGCTAATTCAGATAGTTCAAACGTTATCCGATATCATATAAAACATATTTAGTCCAAAACTCTTTATTACACCTGATGACAATTATAAGATATACATACAAAACATACATACATACATACATACATACATACATACATACATTGGGACAAAGTAAAAGACGTATTAATTTTTTTTCGTCAGTTTTCTGAAACAACCAGATGGCGAAATATGTGCACCATACACAGTACTACCACATTTGTCGGAATTATCCGTGTACATAGTTCAGCAGAGTCATCAAGGGGTCGAGTAATAATCTGTTCTAGAAAAGGAAGTCTCTTTCTCCCTGCAGTTTCAACAAGTTCAAGGCCCAGAGAATAAACTGTTGATACTTTAGTGTCAGGGTAAGACCGGATATCAGATTGATAACCTCACAACAACTTATGGAATCACTTACGCTGCGTCAAGTAGGTCGTCTGTGATCAATCCTAATCAACGCTGATAATATGTTATCCTGAAAAGTCATCGGCAGTGAAACTGTGCGAAACAATTCGCTGCTTCGTGTGACCGATTTTTCGTTTAAATACTTTTTTCAGGGCGTCCGTTTAAGTTAAGTACGCGGATCTTGCTCACGACTGTAGTAGAACTCAAACAATACATTTCTCAGTGAGTGGATATAAAATGCGTAGCTACCAGCCATGAGTAGAAGTCTTGGTATATATCGTAAAAACGATTAATCAAATTCGAGAAACGTTTATTCGGTTAGTTTTATAGAATTGTAAAAATTGTTTATCAAACAAAATTTATAATGAAAGTCTCCAGATGAGGATGGACAGCACATCTAGCCACTTGCTATCCCGTCTACACTCCAAGCAGCTAGCCACTTGCTTTCCCCGTCTACACTCCCGGCATCTAGCCACTTGCTTTCCTCGTCTACACTCCGACAGCTAGCCACTTGCTTGTTCCGCCTACACTCCCGCACCTAGCCACTTACTTTCTCGTCTACACTCCAGGCAGCTAGCCATTTGCTTTCCCCATCCACACTTCAGGCAGCTAGCCACATGCTTTCCCGTTCTACACTCCCGGTAGCTAGCCACTTGCTTTCCCCGTCTACACTCCCGACAGCTAGCCACTTACTTTCCCCTTCTACAATCACGGCAGCTAGCCACTTGCTTTCCCATCTATAATACCGAATGTGATCCATAAAGGTTTTAGTAGTCCCCAACTGTGGTTTTTAAAGTTCTTCTAAAGGGGCCCCGAGTGGCCGAGTGGTCTAAAGCGCTCACCGTTCCGGATCACTGCCATCTCACTTCTGTTTGCGTGGGTTCGAGTCCAAGGCTCGGCTAGCGTGGGTACGTGGGAAAGCCGGCCAGTAGCTTCTCGTGGGTCGGCGGTTCTTCCCTGGGTTTTCCAGGGTTCTTCCTCCACCAGTTATACTGGCCGCCATGTATAGCCTATCGTGTGCTGAAAAATGGCAACAACAATAACAAAGTTCTTCTATTTTATTCCACCCGCCCCTTGTGATTGGAATGCTACTCGGATGAGGACATGTTAGGACCAGTGCTGGATTATCCTTGTAGCAAAAGTAGCACATGCTACGGGCCCCGCACTTTCAAGGGCCCCGCGTTAAAAGCTTTCAAGCTATCAATTACCTACATGTAAATAATACTATTACTGAAATGTCAGACATACTTGTCGTATTATCTGGCTGTATAGCAAATGAAAGAAAACACAATTACTGTACTATGCAAGTTAAAATTTTTATATGTTTTAATATTTATATTTTTTAATTAATTTTAGGACCCTTTATAACGTATGCTACAGGCCCCGCACTAGCTTAACCCGGCACTGGTTAACACCACTTATATAGTTTGTACATCGCGGAGGGAAACGGTTATATTGGAAGATATAGAGACTTATTTAACTGTACGATGCACAGATTAAAATCACAAATCCATCAAAATTCTCCATTTGTTTAAAAACATTTTTTTTTTTCTGACGTAGAACATTTTCGGGTCACCTGATCTACTTTACATTCCAGCTGGCGCGGGTTCTTATCTGCGCCAATTATTCTGCTTGTCGAATCAATAAACTTAAGCAGCCTCCGGTAGTAGCTACTTATTTGGTATCCACTTACTGAGAAAAAGATTGTTTTGATTCCTTTACAATCGGTTACATTCGTAGAAACTATTAATATTCGTATTTAAACATCAGCAAATAAACCGGATAAGCACTTCAGCGAATGTTACCCTTATCAACAATTTGGAATAGCCATTACGCGATCTAAATTCATTTATTTAAATCCAACTTTAACTCCGTAAGAGGAGTTTATTTGCAGTGTATTTTACGGTTCCTTTATGAGTATCAAGTCCACTCTAAAGTGGTATTCCAAAGTAAACAGAGACGCGAGAAAATCTGCTTAGGAGTATTGGCGGCGTGCACCGGTCACGTGGTCTGGCTTTTAAGCCGACAAGCTAAACCAACAAGACCAATGCTGGAACTGTCTTCAAGTGTCCGGCGAGGAGCTAACAAACCACTTTTCATGCATAGAGAATGACCAGACATCGTGGGAATAGCCCCTCTTCGATAAAACCGACCAAGCGACAATCATCTACGACGACAATGAGAAGATTTATTTAATCCTTGTGTTATTATCATAGGAAATGTTTTTCCATAGCGAATCTTAATTGATATTTGGATAGAGATATATTGTGTGTGTACATAGGGGTGAGGCAAAAACGTACAGAGAGAGAGAGAGAGAGAGAGAGATGATGATGCAAAACCATCCAGATCCACACAAGAGGAATGACCTAGGTGTATGTGCAATACAGCGTAAGACATGGGGATAAAAGTTAGTTTTGTGGTGCAGTAGTAGACTATACAAAAATATTGGACTCGGGTCACAAATAATTACTTCCGAGTCAGTGCACACAAATGTTGTCCCAGCCTGCTCTGGGACATTTTTCCTCTCATTTTGGTTGTGATATGAGAGTTAGATTTAGGCATTCATATAGACCAACAAGTAGGTCTCCACATTTTTTCTGACAGTGGAAAAAAGCGGAGATGTACTTGTTGGTCTTAGACATTCATGGTATTGATTTCAAGGTAATGGTTTATTTTTTTTATTTTTTTTTTAGAATTTGAGCATTATGATGTGATTGTGTGTATTTTGGCGACAGTGCGCTATGAGTAATGAAGCGAACTCTGTGACCCACTGCACGTTGTTTTGTTTACATTCCAGCCTCTCAAAAATAACCTATGACAAGAACTTCACCGTGAAGGTACAATAGATTAACTTGATTTATTGGGATTTAGACACATGTTCAGTATTGGGAAACAAATGTAGAGTCTATTTGGGAAAACTAATTGTGATCCGAGTCCAATCAGTATCATATCTACAAAGTTTAATTTTGTATCCCAAATTTATGATTAGAGATAGATGCATGAACTTTCGAATTCTTGTTTATATTGACTATAGTAGATCCTACTCACGTTGTCTACTAAGCCAGTTTAAACTGTCAGACAATGATATATGTCCACAGAAATAGAGGCCAAAGGGCTCAAACGTACTTTCCATAAGTCTATTTATCTGGGATGTAGGAAAACAGCAAAATGAAATAAATCTAACACAAAGTGCATTCTTTTTAATTGTTCATTTTGGTTAAGACATTCATTGACAAAGTGAGGCATCGTGGCCTAAGCTGATATCCCATTCTAATTGATCATTTTGCTTTATGTATTATTAATTACTAATTTTACGACTCTATTTGCTAAAACAAAGTAACCAAAGAAGCACAAACCAACGGATTTTGTAAAATTTAAATGATTTATTTCCCATGAATGTGAAGTAAAAATTTGAAAAAAGAACTTACAGAATTGTGAATTAAATCCCAGATAATTCTAAAAGTTATATCACAAGTGAATGTGCTGATGTGTCGGTAGTCTCGAATGTGCTAACGTGCCAGTAGCCTGGAATGTGGCGATGTGGTACAGTTATTTGATCTACTACAATATTATAACCCAAAATATCTTTTACTGAATTCACTATAATTCCAAATTAATCTAGTTAAAGATGTATTCATTCCAGTGAACAATTTCAATAAATAAATCTACCCGAATTAAAAATTGAATACAACAATAAGACTGGTTCCACTTCGGATGTTAAGGCAGTAATTAGTAATTTTTCAAGTAAACAACATCGATATTAAAAGCTAAGGCACAAAAATAGAGCCAGGATATAGGTCATTCTCCTTTCTAAAACATTCAAAGTTGTCAATAAGACTGTAAATTTCCAAGAAAGATATAGTATCCTACATTTAGATAGAAGTAAACATGTTCACCCCCCATTAATGATGATCTGAATATTTGATTCCTAATCTTAGAGAAATATTAGGTTTGTATTATGTTGTCTATAAAATAAATGTCACTGTTCAGGTATACCATTAATTCGATTCTGGACTAAGGTCAATTAGAAACACAGATATACATACCATATAATGATTGAGAAAAGCCAACAAACATTTCAATTAAATATTTAACACTAATTGTAATTGTTAACTGACACTCTAAACATTACACTAGAAATGTTCAAAGAGATTATTGGATTATTGCAAAGTTTATCCTAACATGTTTACATATCTCATATGAGCAAATCCATATATTTTAGAATGTTTGGGATCAAATTTCACATACAGTACGTACATCATACAGGATCTCGTTGTACCTATAGTTGATCTTTTAGGCTGTATTCACTTAAAATACCCCAGAATGTTATTTTCATTATGAATTTGCTTATGTATGGATATATATTTTAATGTTGTTCTTTGACTGGGTTCGGTATTGTGGCATAAGCTGAAAACACATTCCAATGAACCGTTGTACTTAATAAGTGTTAAGTGACACTCTTACAGATGCATTAGAAATGTTCAAACAGACCATTTGAATTATGTTTGCACAGTCGATGTTAATAAGTACATGGTAATATCCCACAGATGCAAATGTCCATCCTTGCTTAAATATTTCAGGGATAAGACTTTCACATTTAGTTGATGATATAGGATCCATTGGTACCTTTAGTTGATTTGTCAAGGTCATAATTGGCTGTGATCACTTGAAATATCCCAAAATGTTATCCGCTCATGATTAACTTACTTATGGTAGTATCTTTTAATTAAATCCATTGTCACTTAACTTCCTTGTATTGGCATTACCAATTGTTGCACAAATGATCAAACGTTGCCATAGTCACATTTCCTAAAATGTTATGACAGCTGGTGTACCTTATTAGTTAATTAGCCTATAAATGGCTGAACAGAATCTAATAAACATACTTCTAGAAACCCCACATATATTTTGGGAAGAAAAGTCGTTTTAATACATGTCCATTACTTCATATTTCTGAGTTTTACTTTGTCAAATTTAATGTTTTTCCTGTGCTTGCACCCTTCATTTTGTTTTGAAATCACCACATAAAGCTACATTGGCTACATCCCACTGATCTATAAGGTTATGTAAAAAATGTTTGTATATCTTTTCAGGTCTAGCTTGGGAGTTGGAACAAGGTGGAAGAGCTGGATAAGTTTAGAAGCTGTCCAGTAAGTCAGTCGGTATAACAAAGTATCGTTAAGACATGCTAAATGTATCCGCCATAATTTACCAGTATTAGATCATAGTGCCACACTGTTTGGTAGATTTTAGTTTGTCAGCGGTTGTTTCAAAATAATGAAAGGACACAATGCATACTTTTGCCCGAAAGACGGTCTTGAAATGGAGCACGTGAATGAATTTGATCTTGATAGGAAATAGGAAGTGGAAAGTTCACTATCCAGAGAGCGGTGATTCTAGAGGTGGTCGGTGTGAAAATTGTAGCTATATATTTCTGTGCTGCCTATAATAAATACATGTGGGTTGTTTTGGGGTGTTTTTTGCTCTATATATTATGCAGTGAATCGGAGTTCACCAGTGTCGGAAAGTTTAAATCCTTTCAACAGAGACCCAGCATTGGTCCTTGAGTGAATTCAAGAGTCCCAGGGGAGGACTGAAATAAGCATCATTATAATCAAAATAATGACTTATAATTAGATATTTTACCATACAGAGATATGAGATAACATGTTTGTTGTCAGTCTTGTGTTACCATGGAAAGTCTACCTTTTTTAGCACCTATGATACATAGGGGAAAAAATACAAAATACATAAATTGTCCGTTCTGCCCATTTTCCCATCGTACAAACTGCTACTCTTACATATTCTCCATCTTGACACAGCTGTAGCACAAGTAATCGGATACCCTAAACGAGCTATTGGTGTTAAGTCAACATGTCGGGATTTTAAATAGGACATGCTCCTTTGGAGCTGAATCCTTGGTAAAGTTTTGTATGAATTTATAATATTTTAACACCTGGTGAATGGATGTCAACTGTGCTTTGATATGATTGTTTACACCAGTTCGATTTATACTAAAGGAACAAATTAATATCTCATGTGTTGAATTCATTTTGGATCAAACGCATATGATTACAACAGCTTGTGCTCCGTTTTTTGTTCAAGCCTCAAATCAACATCGAAAGGACATACAGCACTGTAAGATTCAGAATGTACAAAATCAAAATAGGCTTATAAAAGCCGTAAGAAATATACTTTGACTTGTTTTACGACTTTGACAACTCGCAGTGGACGAACGTTTGGGCGTTATGTATGCATGTATGAAGAGGGTTTAACAGCACGTCAGCAGAATACTGAATATATGTTGTATATCAAAAGTTTAAGTTCTATGAATGTAAAGATATCAAACTTAAAAAAAAAAAACAACCCCACAACTAAACTCTAGGAGAAAGTTTGTATAAACAGATAAAACTGTCCCGCCAAAGACGACAGATAGCATTAATCTGGAAACTTTAAGATATGTATGGTAATTTTTAGAGCTATCTGCCACGAAATATTTTGTATTTTCGGAACGTACTGCGATAGTACTAATGTATACCGCAATTATATTACGGACCAACAATTTAATATTCTGGGGCAGGTGCCTTGTATTGTTTTGGGTAAGTTTACGGCTCTCAAATACCTGAAACAAATATATGATTGATAGCCGCATAACACCATATTATATCAATTATATTATTTGAAGACAATAACAATTATCTTGAGATAAAAGAAAAGAAAATATATCGGCTCTAAAGATTATCGCAGCCCCCTCCCCCCTCCAAAACTTAAATGATCAGTATCCTATAGTATATGAATTATTTTCTATATGCATGTTAATTATGTTTAAGTGCATGCATGTTAATTATTTATAATGAATCAGCTAAAAACTGCAACTTACGTTTCATGATTAAACTTGCGATATAATTGACAGCCTGTAACAGACACCGTGCTGGCTGATAAATAGTGTTAATACTGAAGCCTGTAATTTACTAGCTACACTTTTGATTTTAAAATAGTGCCCCGGATTGCAGAGTGGTCTTAGACCTTAGCCTTTACAAGTCACCGACGTCTCACCTCTGTTTTCGTTGCTTAGAGTCTCAGGCTCTGCAAACGTTGGTAAGCGAAAAAGGTTGCCAAGAACATCCTGTGTGTCGGTTGTTCTTCCCATGATTTTTTTTTTTCTGGTTCTTCCCCCAACTATCCGCCATGAATAGCCTGTCATGTGCTAAAAATGGTGTTAAAGCCAAAACAAGGACAAAAACATTGACATAAGAGGGATGGAAACTTTGAATGGGATTCCAACACTCTGGCAAAATATTTATCAGAAAGCGCCAGTAAATACAAACCACTGATTCAACAAACGAGAAAATATGAAGTGGACTAGAGAAATTGCTTTAAATTCAAACCAGAAAACAATTTCTGTCCTGAAAATCTACGGATGAGTCCTGGTCTTAAAAAGGAGTACATGTAGTGCCATATTAATATACACTAGTAATTACTTTTTTTAATTGTTTGCTTTTAATCTGACATGTTTCCAAAATTTTGATTTGGTCCGAATATCTTTTGAAATGTCCCAGTCGAACTTCATGTTAGCAGACATGACGTGTAAAACATGGGATTAAAGATTAAAACTATAATTATATTTGTATATTCAAAACTAATATGTGACCAATACATCTGTTTTGTAAAAAATAAATATGTTTGTAATTATTTTGTAATCAAAAAATTATTATATGCTTGTAATATCAATAAATTCGAACCAAGATTACTCTGGAATTTCCGTACAGTCCTTACTTACAGAAAAACCGAAGTACTGGTGCACTGAAACTGTAGTGTGATACCTAATAATTTTTTTTAAAAATACCGCAGTAAATCGGCATATCTAGTGATTACTATCTCCCCCGCCCCCTTGTCCCAGGTCTATATTGGTTCCAATAACGCATACCAAAATGCTGCCGGGGCACTGGGTGTGCGTTTGCACAAGCGAAAACGATGTCTTGTTATTTTGAAGAGCGATCAAAATTAGCTGTTATAAAAATGAGCACAGGAAATTGTTTGAGAAATATGCATAAAGAATAACAATATTAATTTGGGAATATATTTAAATTATGTACGTACAGTTACTATCTACTTCAGCTTCATCGAAAGTGAAACATTTGTAATCCAACAAAAGCAGATCTTTTTCAGATATGTTCCATGAATATATATTAACAGTTAAGGATCAAACTTATACAAGGTGTTTCTTTATTGCAGACCAAATGCAAATATCGGCAGAACTCTGTTAGTTGCAAAATCACGATACAATACATAATATGACAAAATATGTGCATCTCCCACTGAAGAACAGACATATCGTTTTAAGGACCAACCATTTCAGACTGGCTGAAGGTCTGAATTCTTCTTTCTGCATACATATTTTCATCGCCACTATTTTGTATAATGGGAAAGTATATTAACCTGGTATATTACCAGACATAGAGAAATGCAAAGCAATTCATCTGCAGCAGAGGAAGGGCCGGATTGTTGTATTTTTTTATTTAAAATAAAGAAACATTTGGTATCTCCAAGTAAGCACCGTTTGCAAAATATTTTTAATGTACACAGATAAACTACGTAATGTGATAAGAACAGTCATATTCTCTCCAAATGATAATGATTTCTGCACATGCGCAAAGATCGCCTAGAATGTTTACTCACTGAAAATTTATGGTTTAATGTATTCATCTGAAGTAGAATTTGTAATTCATATGAAAATTCATAAGTTCACTTTTGAACAAAAAAGATAAAATTTATCCAGCATTATCCGCAGTAAGATCAGCTAATGACGTTAAGTTAACAATACGAACTCTATATTTCTGTCATGTGTTGGTCTGAACAGTACAGGTGTCACTCATCAAATTATAGTATAAACTGACAATTTCCATCTAATAAAAGCGGCAGGTGTCAGTGCAGTATATTTATGGGTATAATGTCCAAAAACGCTTATTTGAACGGTATTAAGTTTTGACCATAATCAGCAGTATCATGAAGCTATTTGCTTGGGCACTTGAACCATGAAAGCGAACCGGATGCTCTATCCCTTTTTCTCGTGCGGGCCTCCATCTCAAACATGCAGTGGAAAATATTTACGAGAGAGAGAGAGAGAGAGAGAGATGGAGTTGTTGTGGGTTCAACATAATTTTTCATGATATGATAAGCTATATACATGGCCAACGTCTTAGACCACTCAGCCATACAGGCCCCCAGAGAGAGAGAGAGAGACACACACACACACACATACAGACAGAGAGAGACAAACAGAGAAGAGAAAGAGAGAGATTTATCACTTCTGTGCTAAAAGTTTGCAGTGATTCCTATAAATTCAAACACGGTGTTTATGGCACAAAAAAGGGGTGAGGAAGTACTCTTTGGTTTCACCTAATCCAGAATTCATATCTCTTAACGTCAATCCCTTTGTTGTCCTGGCTTGTTTGCAGAGGTGAGAAGTATCCCCAATTTGTATCTAAAGACTTTATATGCCAGACCACCCAATCTTGAAATTTTATGATTTATGACACACCTTCTGCAACGTTCCCATCACAATTAGCCTAAATGGGAAGGTGAAGAAACGGTTCTGCACGTACCTGAGTTTTCAACAATTTTGAATTGTCTCATCTGAGATTAGACTTACTTTGCAGCTTTTGTAATGACCATGTTTGTTCTGTGTGTGTGTGTGTCTGTGTGTGTGTGTGTGTGTGTGTGTGTGGAGAGAGAGAGAGAGAGGGAGAGAGAGAAAGAGAGATTACCAGGTTACATATATATTTTGTCAAACCTTTATGTGATACAATAATGGAAGGATTAGGCTAAATGATAATCTGTAGCAATTTAAATATGTCTTCCACCTTGACTTAGTAGACTTTATTTGCATTGCCTTGGGGGACTTTATTTGCATTGACTTGGGGGACTTTATTTGCAGAAAAGAAATGTATACACTAATTCATCGATGAATGGATTAATTTTGGAATAATAATAATAATAATAATAAACTATCGTTAACGAGGATAACACATTAGGTCATGGCTGACCCATCTGCCATGTGGTCCTCAGTTTTTGTAACCGGCTATATTTAAAAAAAAGAATGAATCGTGTAATTAATGGATAAATGAATGGATTAATGTTTATTGTGGGGAGAGACCTCTGCTTTTCAGATTGAGTGTATATATATTTAACGGACAATTCTTTCTAGTTTTTAAAGCCTTCTTCACATTTTAATGAAACAAACATGCATAAATCGATAACTGCTTCGCTCATCTAACGATGGCATAGTCGTTAGATAGCAGGCGCTCAAAACATAAAATGGTACTTTTTAAATGTATTTTTTAAATTAACGAAATTATTGGTGGCGATCTTAAAATATTTGCTTCAGTCATTTTCAATACACATTTGATTTTTAAACACACACAACTGTGAAAAAATAGGAAAGCATGCTAAACCATTTTTATCCCCTATGTAACAAAGCAAAATATTTGAAAGGCAATAACATCTACATTAAAGTCTCGTTACTGCGTGTGTGGGTGTGTGTTTACTTCGTGGTTTATTCGTTCTTTGATCATTTTGAAAACGATCGCCTTGAAAAAATGCGAGTGTTCTGACTAACGCTATCAGTAAATTGAATAGAGAAGATTGTATTGGTTTTATATGATTAATCAATGAAAGTGATCAGGATAGCGTGAGTTAATTAATTAGAAGGACTCTTAATTGGATAAGATACTAGGTACTTAATATTGGATTCCACTTTGGTGTCAATTTCAGTAAAGTTACCGACAATGTGGAGATTTAGACGTCATCCCATATCCATAATGTTTTTCTTTTCAGAACAGAAATTACTTGAGGTTAATAGATGTTACAGCATTCAGGACTTTTTATGTGAAAACTTAAATAATCTATGTTTTCTCATATTACTTACATCTGCAGCTAATTCAAAGAGCACAGAATATAAAAGTATATATATATATATATATATATATATATATATATATATATATATATATATATATATATATATATATATATATATAACACAAACATATAATTGGATTTTCATAGCAATGTTTACTTTCGTGTTTAATCAGAATGTGAGCTGACACATACTTAGTAATGCCAAATTATATTCATGTAAAATAATATTTATTTATTATTTTTTATTATATTTATTTTCAGTCAATCATCCGGTAATTTCCTTAAAGAGTACAGTTAACCAGAATTGTTCTTTGCACATCAGTCAACTGAAGGATACGAATTCACCACAGGATTTAACAAATTTAAAACACGACTCACATCATTCAAGCACTAATTGTTATTTTTTTTTTAAATTACGCTAGATGGATGTGTTTTACTTCTAGCCATAGAGGCCAAAATACAATTTCACTGACTGAATCAATTTTGAACTTATCTGTAAATTATAACCAAGCCTTTCAAACATTTTCCCAGAATGGATTTTCTATTGTATGACTAACATGAGAAATATTTTGTACCTAACTTTTTTTTGAGAATTCTAATTTGTTCGATTGATTCCTTTCTGTTCTTGTTTATCGCTTATAGCAGGGTACGAAAAAAGATGCACATATATCTATCACTAACGAAACATATGACTATACTTAAAAACGGCTGACAATTCCTGCACTCAAACATTTTTTAGTGGCTTTGAACCCGGACATGACTCCCAAGAACTGCCAGGTATCTTTATTGATAAGAATCGTTACTGGGACACCCATATTATTCAGATTTGTCTTTTACTGAGTTAACAAATTCCACCATGAAAAGTTGTTCAGATTATGTTTCTGAAAATATTCTTCAACCATATGACAATAGCTATATTTCAAAACTCGTATATTATGCATGCAGCAGGACCGTTCAAACTAAGATTACTAAATTACACAAGCGATCTGCCCGAATAACTCTAAAACCTTTCATTTTCTCACCAGCGTATGAAATGTTTTAGATATTAATTTGATTACCATTTTGTGAACGTTTTGCATGGAAACAAAGAGTTTTGTGATGCACAAAGCGGTCAATGGTTTTGTACCTGACTAGATATCTTATTTTACCAAACATATAATATATATCCATGATGGTCGTTCATTTTTCAAAGAGTGTATTTTTACTCCACGATATCGCTCTTCCTATCTCTATACATCTCGCTGTATGGAGTCATAAAGAAAGGAATACTTTTGAAATTAGAAAACACATTCTTCATGTATATTGACTACCTTTCAGCTCACAGCCAATGATATTCAAACATTTATTCCAGTTGCTGTGAGTACACATATTTTCCTCTTCTTTTTTGTTTTAAATTAATCGTATGACCCCTTGTTACTTTACACATCATTCTTGTAAGCGTTTGTATATGATTCCAAGTATATACGTATCCAGTTTGTATACATTTTTGATGACCACGTGACAGGTTAGCTTTAATGTTATATATGGCGTCCTCTTAAAACAAAGACATTATTATTATTATTATTATTATTATTATTATTACTGGTATCAATATAATTTACCAGTGAAGTCATCAGATATAAATGTCAAGTTCTATTTTAGACTTGTCAGTTATATATGCCAACAACTGGTCTCTCATTTTGTGTTATGTTACACGAGTTATGTGTTATGCATTTTTTCCTCCCTTGACCCTAATTTGCATTTCAACTTGTTTGCTCTGGCTCCACCCAGCCCACAAAGTGAACATTGTTACTTTATTCGCCACACAAAAAATGATCATGGCACAAATAAAAACTATTTCATTAGGTTTTGAGCTAAACAAGCTCTTTGTCAGCGGAATAAACATCTTACAGAAAAAGCCTACTTAAACACAAAATCTTAGAAAAACTGTGGATTCCGACATGTTAGAATCACTAGGGGTAATTCACAACAAGAAATATAAAAATAAAAAGTTGTGTAACAACAATGGAAGAGCGGATTATCTGCCAGTATGTTTTGACCTCACTCCAGGTTGTGGACAAAGGACCAAAAAAACAGCGTGACGCAAATTGAAAGCCATCTATGAAAGGGGTAAGTATTATAACGCATCTTTTCGGCCAATAAATTCAAAAACTTTCTAATAGGTTTTTGATCTGATAATACTCGTGGCAAAAATGTATCAATATTTGAAAATTTAAAATTGCCAATGATTTTTTTTTTTACAATTATGATATACGACGTCATATGCACGTGCTTATGACGTCATTTTTGGCCGTCTATGGCCATTTTTGGTTGAAATAGGAGATATTTTAAAAAATTAAGTTAATCCACATGCCGGAACAAAATTAATATTTTTGCAGAATATAAAGTTATGTGTGTATGTGTGAATAATATTTTACTAGAATATTGTTATGGTTCTTGCAAGTGGACCATGATAACAAATAAAATTCAGCCTTCGTTGGTACCTTGCATCTCTACAACGGTCGGGTATTAACTACATCTAAACTAACGTTTCCAATGAACCTATAAACTAATTTTGACATAAATCAAAATTTCTCTATGTGCACTGCAACGTGTATACATGTGACATCGTAGAACACTGAATGTATGCGTCTTCAAAAGACCTCACACAATACCAGCAACTGAGAATATGTTTTGTTTTTTGACAGAAGACACTCTTTTTTTAAACCACCAAACAGATTCAAATTTTTAAAATATTCTCGTTTGCACTCCTCCTTAACGAAAAATCAAATTAGAAAAACCGTGTTGTTTGCACACCCCGTCATCCGTGCAATACAATTCAAGTACAAAGTATCACAAAATGCTGACAATATATAATGGAAAAAAAACCCCATAAAACTGAATGCAGTAGTTATTGAAGAAGGAGATATATTTTGAATTTTACTTCTACTTCGAATGAAAAGACATGCATAAATATTTTTGAAAGGCAGAACAGAATTTGTAGAACAAAATTGATCTTACTCCCCACCCCCACACACAAAAAACCAATGGCAACATCGGACCGCTCCGGTGGCCTAGTGGTTAGAGCGTCCGCCTCGGAAGAGAGAGATCACGGGTTCGAACCCCGGCCGAGTCATAGACTTATAAAAATGATACGATCAGCTTCCTTTTCTGGCGCTCAGCATTAAGAGGTTAATATTAGGACTGGTCGGCCTGGTGTCAGGATAATGTGACTGGGTGGGACATCGTGTTACATGTCTGCGGCATGATGCCCCAATGCTGGCCATCACTATAAACTGCAACACTACAGACATCTTAGCGATATGACTGAAAAATTGCTAAAGCTACGTTAAAATATCGAAATCACACACACAGCATATTTTTTAAATATATCTCTATAAATCAGTTTACTTTTTTTTTTTTCCTTCATTGTGTTAAGTTCATTCCCTTGCTCTATTTCTTTCTTTCTATCTTCCTTCCAAAGACTTGAATTAGCTTAAAACTAGCACTGAAAGCAATTTGTTTTTCAATACTGATATTTGAACTTGTTGCTAACATTTGTCGTTATCAAGCTCGTTATTGCTTATCATTCCACGGTTTCTTTTTCCGACGACCATTCTTCTCTGTGTGTGTGTGTGTGTGTGTGTGTGTGAGAGAGAGAGAGAGAGAGAGAGAAGCAAGAATGGTCATATCGAAGAAAAGAAAAATGGACGTGGAGGAGCCTTTCTTTTGGGTCTATCTGTCGCACATCTATTGGTATTCAGTTGCTGGATTTTGAATGTTATATATGTCTTCTTTTATCTTACATTTACAATGTATATGTGTTTTGTATGTGTGCTTGTACATGGTCAATATCGCGTTAAACAGTGTACCATAAATGCTCCAAATTTTCAAATCGAATTATAAACGAACAGTTCGATTGCGGGCATCACCACTGGTTTTCTTGCTTTTGATTAAACAGCCTGTTACAAAGTCTCGATGGCCTTGGTTTCTTTGTTTGTGCGTACGCGTATGTGTGCGCGCGCACAGCCGGATATGCGCGAATGTGTGTAACTTCTAATGCACGAACTGTATATATTGATACACACATGAAGCATTCTGGAAACCTTTTGCGCCAGAATTTTGTTTCCGATTGTTCTATTTAAACTTTTCATTCTAACATTATAATAAAAGTGGTCCACATCTTTTCAAGGCTTAATTTCCCGTTTACATGTTACCAGGTAAAGTTGAAATGCAATGCCATATGACCTTGCTTATTTTGAAGTACAAGGCTTCGGCAATAAAATTTTCATAAAGATAAAATTTTATTGTGTAACTGTATATTTATAATGCACCATCCTCAATTTCCAGGTAACTGAATATTAAATTTTTAAGTTCGGGAAAATATATAAAATAATATGGCACCATTTTCTACAAAAATGAAACAGAGAACAAAAGATGCTATTAACCACTATACAGGGGATAAGTAGACGCTGATTCTTGCTTTGATTTAACCATGCCAATGGGTTGTAATCAGACACGATTCAAATGTTGTCCCTGACAGGTAATACCTTAACGAATCAATCGCCCACACGATCGGAAGACATTTCTTCTCCATAGCTGCATATTTCTGCTTGCGCGGAGGAAATTTCTGGCTTAGATAGGCCACCGCATGTTATTCACCATCCATTGTTTGGCTTAGCACAGCACCAATTGCTGTGTCACTGGCATCCGTCTGCATGATGAATTCCCTGATGAAATCCGGTGCAATAAAGACTGATGTCTTAGTAAGAGCATCCTGCAACATTTTAAATGATCGGACGGCTTCTTCAGTCCATACAACTATATTTGGTCTTCCTTTCTGTGTCGTGGAGGTTAATGGTACTGCTACTTCGGCAAAGTTCTTAAGGAATTTTCTGTAGTATCCAGCCATTCCAAGAAATGAGCGTATTCCCTTTTTCGTTGTGGGTAATGGAAACTCACGCATTGCTCTAATTGTATTGTCGTCTGTCTTAATTTTTCTCCTCCAATGATATGCTAGAGGCGATCGGTCTCAGCTGTTCCAAACTCGCACTTTGACGGCTTTATTGTGAGGCCATCTTCCTGTATAAGTTTCAGCAAGGCACGCATATTTTCTATATGTTCTGACCAAGTTTTGCTTGACAAAATGATGTCAAAATATGCTGCGACATTATGTAGTATGGACACCAGTAAGTCGATGAGTCGGGCGAAACTGGCGGGTGCCGTTTTCATACCTAAGGGCATTACGTTAAATTCATTCACAGAGCCCAAACGGAGTCACAAATGCAGCTAGAGGAACTTGCCAGTAACCCTTAGTTAGATCTATCTGACTCAAGTAACTTCCATAATCAATTTTCTCAAACTGGTCGTCCATTCGTGGGGGCTGGAGACGCGTCAAGAAAGGTGATATTATCAACTTGCGGTAATCTACACATAGCCGAAGAGTTCCATTCTTTTTGTCAAATAATACACAAGGCGAACTCCATGGACTGATTGAGGGCCGAATGAGGCCTTGCTCCAGCATTTCATCCAATATTGTTTTCACCTCTTTCCGTTGCGCAAAAGGTATTCTTTATGGCCGTTGTTTAATTGGTGTCTCCGAAGTGGTCTTGATACTGTGAGTTAAGATGTTTGTTCGACCAGGCCTTGTTGTTAGAACATCCTGAAATTCGTTGCAAAGATTTATAATATCTTCTCGTTGCTCCTTCGACAAGTTGACACCATCTTAACACCGGCATCACCTTCACCTGCTCTTGCAGGAAAATCAATATCCATACCATCGTTCGCGTCTGGCAGCGTCCCCAGCAGCACAGTACGTTTGTATCCACGCAGTAAGTTTACATGATAGGTTACCGTACCGCGCCTAACGATATAGATACCTAATAGCTAACATCGATTACCTTTCGGACCACATGATAAGGTCCCTGCCATTGTGCCTTCATCTTGGAGGAACGTGATGGCAAGAGAATAAAGACTTCATCGCCTGGACTAAATTCTCGTGTATTCGTGTGACGATCATACAGTGCCTTGGTTTTCTTTTGGCGATCCAACAGATTATTTTTGACAAGAGCCCCGATGTCAGCCAGCTTCTTACGCATTTTCTCAACATGCTCCAATCCCGTAAATAAGCCTTGTGAAATCTGCATTGGCCCCCTAACTGACCAACCATACAACATCTCAAAGGGTGCAAATACAGCTCCTCATGTGGGACTTCGCGGTATGAAAACAACAAAAATGGTAACATCTCATCCCATTCATTCTTGTTGTCTGTACAGAACATCCGTAACATTGACTTCAACTTCCCGTTAAAGCGTTCTACCTTTCCATTCGCTTGTGGGCGTTGTTGTAACTCCACGGACACCCACTAACTCATGCAACTGTTTTAATAAGGTGCTAGTGAAACTGGTCCCTTTGTCTGTTATTATGATCATTGGAAAACCAACACGGCTAAACAGCTCAATCAGTGCTCTAGCTGCACTCGTTGTCTCCATATCCTTCAACGGAAAAGCTCCGGGGTACCTGGTTGCATCATCAACCACTGTCAGAATGTATTTGTGTCCAGTCTTCGTTCTAGATAACGGTTCTACAATACCCATTGCAAATTTTGAGAACGGTTCTGTTATCACCGGTGGGGAAACCATTGGTGCTTTCTCACCTGCAGTCCGCTTTACTGTCATTTGACATTCACGATACGATGTACAATATCGTTTTACATCGGAAAATATTCAAGGCCAAATGAACGATTGGAGAATCTTGTTTTTGTTTTCTCCAAATCCATGTGACCTGCAAGCTGATCGTGTGCCAGTTTCATTACCATTTTTCGTAATCTTGCTGCTACAACAATTTGCTCCCCTCCACGCGAACCATCACCAGATTGGCATTTTCGCCACAAAATATAATTCTCCCAGAAGAATGCCATTGGCTCCTCCTCAGCCTCTTCATGAGTAGTAAAGGACTTCTCTAATACTTTGCAGTGAAATGTCCGCAATCTGTAGTTTCGACAACATCTCCGCATTCATTGCTGAAAGTTTGTCAACTTCAATGTCATCACGCTGATCAGTATCTTCAGTCTCGATGCTGTTGTTGACAACGTCATTATTATCCTCATCCTCACATTGGTCTGTATTCTCCACAGTCCTCTCATCATCGAATCCTTTTACCATCGAAATAACCCTTTCTTGCTAAGTATATCCATCCCAAATAGGGCTTCAGCGGCTAAATTTGAAACAAACCCCCACCTGCACTGGTCCCTTATATTGCAGAGTGTCGATATTTATCACAGTCAACTGTGCGGTAAATGGCTGACCCACTGCTGTGTATAATGTAACTTTGTGCTCCTCCAGCTTGCAACTCTCGTCAACGATATCTTCTCTTATCAAGGTCATATCTGAGCCAATGTCCTTCACAAACATGATCTCGCGCCCATTTTCGCATCCTGTTTCCGAAATAAGCTTTTCACCAAATGTTGGCTTAACAAAACAAGTTGCTGGGTTGCCACGATATTTCATGTCAGCTGTTGGACAGTACCTTGCAAAATGTTCCCATTGTTTGCATCGATAACACTGCCTATTCTTATGTTTGGACTGGTCATTTGTCGATATTAGTTTCGCTTGCTGCTGTAAGTTTTGAATATTTGTCTTGTTACTATTTACATTTATGTTCGAACGAAACTTGTTCTTCTGCCATTACTGTTGTACATTGGTGGGAATATAACCTTCCGCAGCCTCTGCAACCGCACTAGAACCCTTGCTCTTCCTAATCCACTGTGCCTGATCTTGTGGCAAGGCGTTCAAGAAAAATTCCTCACGAAGACAAATAATTGGGTCACGATCATCCAAGAAACGCTTTATATGCTGATCAATCCTGGCTATCAGACCACGATACCTATCAGTGCTTTCCTTCCTCATGCTCACCAACACAGTGAAATGTTCATGCAGTCTCTTTCCAAAGCGATCAATCAGTCCTTTCTTGGGTTTCAGTTAATCGCCACAAGCTTTTGTTGCAACATATCTAGCCTCACCTGTCAAAAGAGGTCTTAGCTGTAATACGTTCAACTCGTCAGACCACTTAGCATGTTTTGCAATTGATTCTGCTAGGAAAGTCACAATATCCTATCCTCGTTCATGGTCATATGCCTGAAGCTTTACTTTAAATGGCATTTAAGATGTTTTTCCGTCGCGTTTTCTTAATGTTTTACTCTTTCTAACTCAATTTTCAAACGTTTTATTTCTAATCTTAATTCTCTCTTTCCATTTTCCACTCAAACTCCTTCTGTCTTAACTCCAATTATCTTTCGTTCTTCTTTGCGCTAGGTTTTTGCTTTGATTCTTTGGGTGGTTGCATGTGTTCAAGTTTAAGTTCCTCTTCATACTCCAGAATCTCAATATCTGCAAATTCCATCAAATTCTGTGCTGCCGCTTTCTTTCGTGGTCGTCCTGAAGCAACCATTTCTCCCTCAACTTCAACGTCATCATCAGCAACCGAAATAATGACAAACTATATGTACGTACTGTAAGTTCTATCACTGTATTCACAACCACTGGACTAGTTTTTCACACAGAATTATTGGAATCCCACCGCTGCCACCAAAATGTTACATTGGGTTTAAAGGACACACAAACACCAAGTAAGGGTCCTGCAACTTTATGTAAAATAAAGCCAAAAACTTCACAAAAACTAGAAACCAGTGTTGCTTACAGTACCAAGCCTATAACTGTCTGCCCTACCACTCTGCTCTTGATTTAGTAAGGGTTATAGATAATTAATTAATTTAACATTTGTGCCTTATCCAAGGGAAGGAAAAAGTTCATGCTCGGTTAGCCCTGGGAAGAAAAACAACAGAACCGAACTTGTTTACAGTCTCTGGTATCAAATACCCAGAATGCTGGGATTAATGTTCTGGCCAATTGTCACTATTAACAATTAGAATCTGCTAGAATCTGATACAGGCACTGAGCGTGAAATCATACTTATAACAAAGAGATAGTCTATTTTGTGAGATTTTACCTCATTCTCTTACATTTTAAGCTAACAGGGGGCGTTTGGATAGTGAGTATGATATAATGGACGATATAGTGGGTGCAATGAATAGCATTTTTGTGGTGTAAGGGATAGATATTTTGTGAGATTTCATCTCCTTCTCTTACGTTCTAAGCGAATACAAGGCATTTTGGATAGTTAGTAAGATATGTTGGATAGTATATTGGTGTGATGGATAATAATTTTGTGGTGTAAGGGATAATCTTTTTTTTCCTGAGATTTCATCTTCGTTTATACTGTGAGCTAAAACACAAATCTTTTGGGATAGTGTGTTCAAGGGGTGTTAAATGGTATACTTAATATGTTGGATATTATTTTTTGTGGTTCAAGGGATAGTCTATTTCGTGAAATTTAATTTTCTTCGTTTACATTCTAACCTAACACATAACGTTTGGAAAATGTGTGTGTGTGTGTGTGTGTGTGTGTGTGTGTGTGTGTACACGTGCGTGTGCGTGTGTGTGTGTGTTTTGGTCTTCGTTTGTCACGATAAAGCTCCCTTTGCCCCTATCAAATTCATTTTACATACCTACAGTAGCGCGTATTCATGTCAGCCACTTAGCATCGAGTAAAAATTGACAATGAAATACAAAATTAGGGACATAGAAATAGGGACATAAGATTAGCACACTTGGCGACACTTAAGGGACACTATACAGACAAACAATAGACATACAAATCCAATGGATATAAGATGTAGCTAACTAATAAAATTTATAAATAACCCATCTATCAATAACTAAGAGATCTCATGCTTGGTTCATCTAAATCTCGGAGTCTCTTGAACAGATCTCTTCGTCTTACATACTTACCGACACCGTAGCGACACTATACAAACACAGTAGGGATATTGTACGGACATTATGCTACGCAATTTGTTTAATCCGCATAGCTATAGTATACCTAATCATATGTCCCTAAATACAGAAATATCCTAAAGCATAACGGATCACATTGATTATCTCAGCTGACTACTAAAATCTATAAATTATTAAGTACAAGATCTCCTGCTCAGTTCAGCTTAAGCTCGGAGTCTCTCGAACACATCTCTTCGTCTTACTTATTTATTTAGTACCTAACTTAACATTATGATTTAAACAGGGCCCCACACGATCCGCCAAGAGCTTTGACAAAAGAGTAAACCTTTGGATCTCGAATAATAAGCATCTTGATATTACTAAATATTACTGTTCAAAGAAAAATTAGCTGTTGAGTAACTTATAATTCACTAGTGTTATGTATATTTCATTTAATTTATATCTGATTTAATTGTTTGTAAGTTTTAAAATCTTTTTATTTTTTAATTTCATTATATGTCAAAATAATGTAGTTCTGTTTACTAGGAACTCAATACTTTTCCAGAAAATAGTTTGACCTTTACTGTTCAATTTAGTAAACACATAAGGCTGACCTGGTTCCCGATCTTAACTCAGATTTAATAACAGCCACGTAAACAAGTTTATTTTTAATTTATTTTGATTGAGGGACTAATAAGGACGAAATCGAGCTTGTGTTGGATACGTGACCCTCGACTTGTAAATAGTTTTAGTGAAGTAAACATTTATTCTCGGAATAAAATGATTGGTTATTATCAAGGACATACAGGGGCTACGTGATTTTTTAAAATATGTACACATGATCACGTGGCCCTTATCCGGGCATCTCTTTTACGCATTATTCAAGTTTTAAACCATTGTTTAGAGAGAGATCACCAGTCTGGGCTTATAGCACTTGATGTCAAGGTGTTCTTTTGTTGTGTCAGTTTGGAGTTATTTGAATTATTTGAATTTAAAAGGATTAATTCTTTTTTTCCTGGAAATATACCAAATTCTTGAACAAAGACATTACTTTAAAAGAATATTTTGATTTCCAAAACCAGAGGATTATTTCTTGAGTTTCTACAAGGAACTGTAAACAACCACACTGTACAGGATACAGCATACGTCATCGCCTTCCATCTTGGATTCTTCGTCGGAACTCGAATTTTAGTTCATTAACATTTCAATATTAGGACTTCTTAAATTTTATTCGTGGATTATTCTTGGATTATTTTTGGATTTGATTCTTAAAGTTCTTATTTTTTTAAATTTTAACACAGCATTTTTTTCCCAGGGAAATAAATTATTTGCTAAAGTTTTCAAAGCTTTTTGTTTTCACTCGTTCTTGTGTTACTGCTTATTCGAGCCTAAACAAGTAACATAAGACTAGTCATGACTACTGGACAATAGCAGTCAACCAACTACAAAAGCGTTAGTGTTGTGCAACGCAGCGAAAGATGTAGACCAACGACTACTCAACATATGACTACTGTAGAATACTAGTCAACCAATTACACAAATTGAAAACGTTACAGTTGTGCAGAGTAGCGGAAGATATAGACCAATGACTACTCAACATATGACTACTGTAGAATAGTAATCAACCAGCCTCACAACCAAACGAACGAAAGGTGCTTCCTGACTGAAGGGGCTGATACTAACCGCTGTGGATCTGGATTCTGTGAGATTTTATCTCCTTCTCTTACATTTTAAGCTAACACATTGCGTTTGGATAATGAGCATGCTATAATGATATAATGGATGGTATAGTGGGGGTAATGGATAATATTTTTGTGGTGATTTCATCTCCTTCTCTTACATTCTGAGATTAAACAAATAATTTTGGGATAATATGTTTAGGGTGGTCTTAAATGGCATAATTAATGTCACGAATAGTATTTTTTGTGGTGTTAGGGATAGTATATTTTGAGAAATTTCATCTGCTTTGTTTACATTCTAACCTAACGCATAAAGTTTGGAAAGAGAGAGAGAGAGAGAGAGTGTGTGTATGTGTGTGTGTGTGTGTGTGTTGGACGGTAACGTGTGCGTGTGTTTTTGAAGGTAACGTGTGTGTGTGTGTGTGTCTTTCCTCCTTAACAAAAACCTTGTCCATGCACCTATGAGTGTTTTGTGTGAATGTGGAGTAGTGTGACTATAAACGCTAAATCCTTTGCTGGTGTAATAGTGCGCGCGCGCGCGCGCGTGTGTGTGTGTGTGTGTGTGTCTTTCCCTTAAAAAAAAAAACAACTTGTCCCTGCACTTACGGGTGTTTGTTTTGTGTGAATGTGGAGTAGTGTGACAATAAACATAAATTAACTCGACTGGTGTGATTGTAGGTAAGGGTGTGTTTTTCTAAATAAAATGTTTCCTTCTCCACTATGTATGTGTGTGTGTGTATGTGTGTGATTTGGATTTTTAATGTAGCTTTAAAAAAAATTCAGTCGTATCGCTACTATGTCTGCAGTGTGGCAGTTTATAGTGATATCTAGCACTGGGGCATCATGCCGCAGTCATGTAGCATGATGTCCCACCCAGTCGCGTTATCTTGACACCAGGCCGACCAGTCCTAACACTATCCTCTTAATGCTGAGCGCTTAGCGAGACGGCTGTTGTGTTAGTACCATTTTTGTATGTCTTTGGTATGACACGGCCGGGGATCGAACCCACGACGTCCCACATCCGAGGTGGACGTTCTAACCACTAGACCACTATCTGTTATTACGAAGTATTGTTGATTTTGTTGGTATTAGTATATTGGTTTGTATAAAAATGTATTTTAGGTTAGCACTCAAATCACTATGGGTTGTTTGATATGTGATATGGGTAGTTGGTAAAACGGGAAGTTTTCCTTCACGTCCGTGTTTAAGGTATGTAAAGAATAGCGTTCGTCATTCGCGTTATTCAGAACTGAAGAAGCGAAAATGGCTAGCAACAATTTAAACAAAATGATGATGTTGCAAGAGGAAGTGGATGATCTGGGAATGGTGGAGTAGATGCTTGTCAGGCTGGAGTATGGGTTTTATAGTCCCCATCGAAAGTTGCCAAAATATTAGTATTTGTTGGTAGTGTGTGCGTGCGTGTGCGTGCGTGTGTGTGTGCGTGTGCGTACGTGTATGAGTGCGTATTTTTGTTTGTGTTTGTGTGCGTTCATGTACGTGTGTGTTTATCTGTGTGTCTTTCCCTTCACAAAACCTTTGTCACTGCACTAAGGAATATTTGTGAAAGTGAAGTGGTTTAACTATAAACACTAACTCCTTTGCTGATATGATGGTAGGTGCTGATGTGTTTTGTAAATAAAACAATTTCCTTTTTCACTATGTATTGATAAAAAGTATAGTGGGTTTTGTTAGTATTATTGTGTTTATTTGTATAAAGATATATTTTATGTTATAACTCAAATCAGTATGGGCTGTTTGGTATGTGTTATGGGTAGTTGGCAAGTTGGGATGTTTTCCTTCACATCTGTGTTTGAGACATATAAAGCATAGCGTTCGTCAATTGTGTCATTCATCACTGAATATAAAAGAGATGCTTGTTAGGATTTAGTATGGTTCCTATCGCCCCCGCCGATTGAAAATGGAAATCAATAATTTAAGGAGAGGGATTGGAGGAGAAGACGCAGGAAAATGGAAGAAGAAGACAAATGTAATGGAGAAGATGAGAAGTTGGTGGAGGAGAAGAAGAGAAGAGAAAATTTAGAAGAGGAAGAAGAATGAACCCAAAGGCCCTTTCAGGGCCCCTCCATTGTCTCGAAATGATGTCTATTCTATCTTGCTTATAAAATATTTTAGTCGATTGTTTGTGTGACAGATTGATGTCCATAAATCTATGTATGTCTATGTCTCTGTCCCTGTCTCTAACCACGTCTCTATGTCTGTGTCTCTATTTGTCCCTAGAGTAACGCGTATTCAGGTCAGCCCTTGCCACACTGTTCTGTCCGATTGAGGTCAGCCTCTTGCACCATTGTTGTCATTGTCCAGTACCGTGATGTCATCCCTCTCCAATTCCTATTGACCCTAGACAGCCCCAATCCAATTTATCAATACATTCCCTATGTTAAATTTCCATTGACCCTAGAGTATCCCACCCATGTTAAAGTCCCATAGACCCTATAGTACAAACACCCATTTTTAACATAGAAGTCCTATAGACCCTAAAGTATCCACACTCACTACTTCTGGCTTACTGTAATGTTTGTATTTTTATACCGTCCGTTACAGAAACCCATTTGATATATAACATTTGATATATATTAAGAAATATCAGTGCCAGTTCAATCATCTTCTTGACAAAATAAAAAGCATCACAACTGAGATCCTCGGTCGGTAAAGTAATAAACCGTGCTATGTAAGTTGACCGAGTGCCTCACATGCTGTGTAGTTTGCAGCTTTTTACCCCTCTCTCTCTCTCTCTCTCTCTCTCTGATTAATCATCATCATCATCATCATCATCATCATCAGGAATATTTGTGTTCGAATTATTAATACTATAAAATAAGGTTTCATTCAAAACAGCTTTCGTCGCTGGAATTTTCAATTCTTCTATATACACATTATTAACATTCAGTTATTATTGATTTACAAAGTTTATGCACCACAAATTTTTTTTTGAAAAAACGATCAAATTTTTATAAATTGCCTTTTATGGATCCGCCCTGGGAAGAATATGACATAAACTCAACGCTAAACACATACATGGGCAAAACGTTTAAAATGAAAACGAAAATAAGTGTCAGAGGTAATCAACCGAACCTAATCTAATGGATATATATATATATATATATATATATATATATATATATATATATATATATATATATATATATATATATATATATATATATATATATATATATATATATATATATTTATACATTGTTTCAAATTAAAAATCAAGTTTTAATAGACTTTTGCTATACACATTGCGTTCAAATGCACAATTTAGGATGTATATGTTTCAGCAGTATGAGTGATTGGAGCTTAACTAAGTATCCATAATTTACGAATCTAGGACCGCTCCGGTGACCTAGTGGTTAGAGCGTCCACCTCGGATACAGGAGGTCGTGGTTTCGATCCCCGGCCGAGTCATACCAAAGACTTACAAAAATGGTACCAACAGCTGCCTGGCTTGGCACTCAGCATTAAGAGGTTAGTGTTAGGACTGGTTGGCCTGGTGTCAGGATAATGTGACTGGGTGGGACATCATGCTACATGTCTGCGGCATGAAGAAGAAGAAGAAAATGAAAAGAAGAAAAAAGAGAAGGAAGAGGAGAAGGAGGAGAAGACGCAGGAAAATGGAAGAAGACAAATGTAATGGAGAAGGTGAGAAGTTGGTAGAGGAGAAGAAGAGAAGAGAAAAATTAGAAGAGAAAGAAGAATAAACCCAACGACCCTTTCAGGGCCCCTCCATTGTCTCGAAATGATGTCTATTCTATCTTGCTTATATTTTAGTCGATTTTTTGTGTGATAGATTGATGTCCATAAATCTATGTATGTTTATATATCTAACCCTGTCTCTAACCAGACATCGTAGCGGTATGACTGAAAAATTGTTGAAGCTACGTTAGAAATCCAAATCTCTCTCTCACACACACACACACACACACACACATACACGAATATAGGATCTACAACGGTGGAGAAAATCAAAAGCAATGTAATTGTGAATTTCCTTTATTAAAGGCGGTCCTGGATAAAAATCAGATATATAATTAAGGAAGATAAAGGGGCATATTTTTTCTATACAAGTTTCATCTGGATCTGAGTATGGATTGAAAATGACTCTTACAGTACCTACCCCTTTGCAAAAGAAATAATAACCCAGTAGAATTATCCATCGATGTCTAAAGTAATTATGTCAAGAGAATATTTTTGCGGGACAATGGATAATAATAATAATAATAATAATAATAATAATAATAATGATACTAGTAGTAGTAGTAGTAATAATAATAATAATAATAATAATAATAGTAGTAGTAGTAGTAGTAGTAGTAGTAATAATAATAATAATAATAATAGTAGTAGTAGTAGCAGCAATAATAATAATAATATAGTAGCAGTAATAATAATAATAATAATAATAACAATAATAATAGTGGTAATAATAATAATAATAATAATAATGATGATAATAATAATAATAATAATAATAATAAATAGTAGTGTAGACGTGATGTGATGTTCCGTAAAGAGAGTTCAGACCTACATCAACAGCTGCCTAAGAATTCTCCAGATCCGCTGGCCAGACACCACCAGCAACGCCAACCTGTAGCCGAAAACCTCCCAGCTCCGGTAGAGGACGAGATCAAGAAGAGAAGGTGGGGTTGGATAGGACACACCCTACGTAAGCCGCCAACTGACATTGCCAGACAGGTATTGAGGTGGAACCCTCAAGGCAAGCGGAGAAGGGGCCGACCAAGAAACACCTGGCGACGTGACCTTGAGGCGGATATCACTAAGCTGGGTCACACCTGGAGTCAGCTCGAGGGGATGGTACAGGACTGAAGTCTCTGGCGATCTTTTGTGGGCGGCCTATACCCCGGCAGGGGTGACGGGCAAAACTGAAACAGATGTGACGTTAACACAATCTATCTTTTTCACATGTATTAATTAATACGTTACTTTAGGCGATATTTGTTAAGGCGCTTGTTACGGCCTGACAAGGAGGCATTAGATTTGCACATAAAAAAACACTTTCAACCTGAAATTTCCGAACTTATATTTCAACTTAAAATTAAAATATCTTCCTTTAGAACGACATTTTCAAACTAAATTAATTTGTACAAATAATTGTATCATTGTATGATAAAGCATCTTTGGCTGCCTTGGTGATCTTATCTGAAGGCTGTATTTCCTAGAGAAAAAAGTCCACATACAAAAAAGAAAAAAAAAATGCAGCATGGAAGCTGTCCTCTTATATCTCTGGGCTACGTAACTCCGATTTTCTGCGTTTTCTGTTTCATTTTTTCAAAAGCGGAAAATTTCAGTCACTAAGTACTAACTCCACGTGGCCCGAGCATTCTTCACACTGATTGGCCAAAAGCCTTCTTAAAATGTCGTGCGGAAGAGCCAGTTTAATTGCGTTCTGGTAATTTGGTCATTTTATGGCCATTCCTAAAACAAAAACACTGTAAAGAACCTAAAGAACCTATTCTTATTGTCGTCTGGCAGAATAGAGAAAACACTTGTGCCTGCCCGTATAGAGCGTCAAAAAAAAAATATAAAAAAAATAAGAAGAAACAAAATCCCATCCGGCAGTCTGCTCACAGGAATAATCTTATCATACAATCATACAGTAAACACTCAAATTCGGAAACCTCATCTGTGATCGGGAGAATGAATCCTAGCTGTAGATCACTGCGCTAATTTAATCAGCATCATTGTTTACGTTAGGTCTCCGCGATAATAATACAAATTATCAGTTATTATGATATTGTGTGAACAGAATATTTACCACTAATGTAATTAATGTCCACCTTGTTTGGACACTGCCAGTGGATGGTATATTTCATTAATGGTGGTCAGCCTAGCAATGTAATTGCAATATTGACCGTAGTGTAAGACGGCAGCTTCATCGATCGATAAAGCTGCAGACTCTCCGTAATCTCTTATACTAAAATGGATGCAATTGCTTTGAATTTTCAAAAGCTAGATGAAACACTTGTTAAACTCTGCAACTATTTTATGAGAAAATAAAGAATGTAGTTTTCATTGGTACTGTGGTGATATTTACATACACGTGTGTCGCAGATTTCATATATTCAGTTTAGCTTGTGTTATGGGTTGCATTGTTTTGACTTTATCCATTTATGTTTTATGGACTTTACTATTTTAATGGTCTTTTTATATATTAGAAAGCGTTTTGTATAATTTCATCTGATTGACTTTGTTGAGAAATCGGCATTTTATAGAAAATATTTATTATAACTTATGTACAAAGTCATAAAACATTGTAAATCATTATACATGTAATTCAATGAGAATTTAAAAAATGTAAATCTTTGTACGTGTAATTCGATTAATTTAAAATTAAAAAAAAAAGATGTAGATGAAGCCACCTTCAATATTTAACGTTTGTAAACTACAATGTATTTGAAAACAAAAATAAAACTCCAGAAATTATCTGAACACCGAGGTCATTATTTTTGCGGTCTACCCTTAAATCATAGTTGTACCTTCTGACTGTACTTCTTAATAAAAATTAATCGATCTGTAGAAAAACTCACTATAACCACTGTAGAAAAACTCATTATAACCACTGTAGAAAGACTCACTATAACCGCCGTAGAAAGACTCACTATAACCACTGTAGAAAGACCCACTATAACCACTGTAGAAAAACTCACTATAACCACTGTAGAAAAAAACTGACTATAACCACTGTAGAAAAACTCACTATAACCACTGTAGAAAGACCCACTATAACCACTGTAGAAAAACTCACTATAACCACTGTAGAAAAAAACTCACTATAACCACTGTAGAAAAAATCACTATAACCACTGTAGAAAAACTCACTATAACCAGATGCGTTTTCAATTTTTTGTTGAATCATTGTCTTTTCCAACTGACGTTGAAAAGTTCATAACAATTCTGTATTGATTGTATTTCTTTAGTAGTACATAGGACTTACACTACTAAAAAAAAGCACATAGATATTGCAGGCGAATGGTGGTGATTGGGGGTGGTATTAGTACAGAGTTCATGATATTGAAAAAGCACATAGCGATTAGTGCTGGGGGTGGTATTAGGACATCTGACTTATAATGCTGTGTGTGTGTGTGTGTGTGTGTGTGTGTGTGTGTGTGTGTGTGTGTGTGTGCATGAGAGAGAGAGAGAGAGAGAGAGAGTTGGATTTTTAACGTAGCTTTAACAATTTTTCATTAATATCGCTACGATGTCTGCAGTGTGGCAGTTTATAGTTATGTCTAGCACTGGGGCATCATGCCGCAGACATGTACAATAATGTTCCACCCACTGACATTATCCTGACACCAGGCCGAGCATTCCTAACACTAACCTCTTAATGCTGAGCGCCTAACGAGATAGCTGTTACTACCATTTTTATGTCATTGGTATGACTCAGTCGGGGTTCAAACCTGCGACCGCCCGCATCCGAGGCGGATTCTCTAACCACTAGACCGTCGGAGCGGTCTATAATACTGTTAAAGCACATGGGGATTGGCGGCGGGTGATGATTTATGGGCGGATGGTCGTGATTCATGGGCTGGTGGTGGTATAGTACATAGGACGTATAATACTGACAAAGCACGTGGTGTTTGGGAGTGGGTGGTGATATTAGTCATAGGGCTTATAATACTGAAACAGCCTGTAGTGATTGGGCGAGGGTGGTGGAGACTTATTTAAATAAATATTATGCGATCTCTTTAAACAGAGCTGATATGTATACCCGCATATTTATAATTTTGCGTCATGAGAAACAAAGAGAGTGTGATATTTATTGCTATTAAAATGTAGATTTGTATCCCATGACGTATGACAAATGTCACATAGTAACAAACAAAGACAACAAAAACTGTTGATCAAAATATTCACAAAGATTTTCATGCCAAAAAGTCATTAAATCTTGCTTTTGCCAATTAAATCTGGCAGACGGCGACCTCTCCAGGACTTAATTTCTAATGAGACTATTGATAAAGTTCCGTAACAAAGTGGACTAACAATTTTGTGTCCACGTGCGCGAAAGCCGTTGTTGTAAATTACATATAATTCGTATCAATGCGCATGTCAGTCGTCATAAGCAACCGGCGTACTTGACTGGATGGATAAATAATGTTCCAGACTTCGATCGAGGGGTGAGGCGATGCGGATTACATTGATATGAATGATAGGGATGGGCTTTCCATAAGGCCCACAAAGTCGTAGCAGGTAGTCTTGCTGTATGTGTGTGTGTGTGTGTGTGTGTGTGTGTGTGTGTGTGTGTGAGAGAGAGAGAGAGAGAGACAGATATGAACTTTAGTTATCATTGTCTGGCCCAGTAACTGACAATAAGGCGTAATTACTATGTGGTAAATGAAAACTTTACGGTTCATATGTATGGATAGCTAAAGCAATTATCACTTGTTCTGAATCGATATAGCACAATTTCTTCATTTAAAGTTACGTATTTTGATCGTAAAATGAATGCTAATAATTTACAAGAAAAGGTTTTAGATGTAAACGCAAATACGTAAATATTTTGTCATTCAATTATTACGATGGGAATTAAAGGTGATAATAATGGTATGTTCTAAATAAGATGGTATAACTTCATTGACGTTTACTTCTGATTTCTTCTTCCTCTTCTTCTTCTTCTTCTCATATTCCGTTGCCATAAAATTATACCACACAAACCGAGTTGTATTTCGTATTGCCAATTTGCGTGATTTCGTAAGCTGATAAATTTGATTTGCAATTCAGAAGTTTCTTCATCGAAGAAAATTGGCATGAATAAAATATAAAATGGGACTAGAATATGATTACTCGTTTGTATATATATATATATATATATATATATATATATATATATATATATATATATATATATATATATATATATATATATGCGTGTACAAAACAAAGCAAAAAAGCAATTGATCTGAATAAAGTTAAATGTCTGACCATTTTCTATAAATATTTCAGAATTATGACCGTTCTGCTCGAATGTTTTTGGCTGAATAGGAGCTTACCCTACCAAATAACAACAATGAAAACAGATAACACTTGCTTGTGGTACATCTTGATTTCTTGCCAGATATTCTGTTAACAGACCAATGCATTGTTTCTTGCTAATGAAATTGTGACAATCTTTACAAAAATCAACAAATTCTGTGTAAAAGGTTAATAAATTTTCAATTAGATGACTTCCATAGTTTTGACTGATAGTATCTTCACCTAAACAATGTGAATAATTTAAACCTTTCCTCTTTCTGAACAATCAATTGCAGGATATACGTTGTAGCCGGATCTAAGGAAGGACACCGTTTAAGTGTGTGTGTGTGTATGTGTGTGTGTGTGTGTGTGTGTGTGTGTGTGTGATTTGGATTTTTAACTTAGCTTTAAAAAATTGTCAGTCATATCGCTACGATGTCTTCAGTGTGGCAGTTTATAGTGATGTCTAGCACTGTGGCATCATGCCGCAGACATGTAGAATGATGTCCCACCCAGTCACATTATCCTGACACCAGGCAGACCAGTCCTAACACTAACCTCTTAATGCTGAGCGTCAAGCGAGGCAGCTGTTAGTATCATTTGTATGTCTTTGGCATGATTCGGTCGGGGATCGAACCCACAACCTTCCACTAGGCCACCGGAGCGGTTGGAACCGTTTATTGAAATACTAACAGATCCTGATGAAAACTCGCCAGATTTCGCTCAAGCATGCGCAGTTATACAATATTAAAATAGGGAGAAAATAGTGACACTGTTGTGGATATTAGACATTGACCAATTAATCTTATTTTTGGGGAGGGTGTTGATTTTATGAAAAGAAAACGTGCAATGTTTATTTTTATTATATAAAATATTAGAAATCGCTACACATGCATGTTCCTCGCCTAACTGATTGATAAGATAACGAGCAAACTGCTTCTCGGGTAGCGCTCTTGCTTATCTCGAAATGCCAATACCACAGTTAGTTGAAATCTGACACTTTCTTGCAGAAACGACTTGCTTTTAATGCACACCCCCCCCCCCCCCCGTTAAGAAAAGCAATTATCATTGAATGGATATATCTTAAAATTTGAGATAGGAACTTGGGGACTCTTTTTTTTCATATGTTCTTTCGCCAAAATTCAATGCAAAAATGACTGAAATGGCAATTCCATACGAATTTGATAGTAGTCTCATTGTTTACCAACGCTACCGAAAAGCAGTTACGAATTTGAGATCAAATATCCCGTACTTTTTACACACATGCTCAAACCGAGTAAACCAAATGAAAAAGAAAAACAAAAATTTACCGGTACATTTTTTTAAATCAGTATCTAACTGTGCCTGATGATACCATGTTCTTAATCAGGACTTGTCCCGCTTATGTTATCTCTTCAATTTGTCATTAAGTGGAAATTTTAAGTATTGTTTTAAAAACGTTTTGAATGTAGTTGCTACTGCTGCTTAGAAACTGTGCAGCAAAAACTGGATGGTAATCCACAAGTAAGTTAAGGTGTCTTTTCACGGGCGTAATTTAAAGTTCTCAGTGTACCTGTATTCAAGAAACTGCTCATAGGCAAGATACAGTATCCAAGTCATGGAAACAGACTATACATATCATGATGGTCCTTTTCCGTGCCCAGTCTATTCAGGAAAAGAGAACTTTAATGAACAAATGAAAGATAATTCTCACAAGAAAGGTTTTATCCATTAGTAAACGCTCCAGATGCTCATGAACTCTTAAACTATTCAGTCTTCGAAATCATTCTTCCCGTTATTGTTTTCCTTGCTGGTACGTTACACACTTTAAGGGCTAACAAAACACTATTTTATTAATGTGATAACTGACGATCATTCAGGGACCGAATAACAGACATACCATCTTGATGCACGGTTTTAAATCAGTCTGATTAAAATCAGATCTCTGATGTCCTACGTGAAGATCTGACGACGACCACTTAAGAGTCACGTTCTAGTGACCTTTGAATTAGGCAATGGAAATGCATCTTTCAAAAATCTGAAAGTGAATCAAATCGTTCGGTATACATTCATGTTCTTCATCCACACTGCTCAGTCTCCAAACGCGAAAATATAAGAATTCATCCGATTGGCTGATAAAATTATGGTAATAACATAGTTTAACAGAACATGACCTCGAAGCGGTCTAGTCAGATCTTCGTTTACAATAGTGGAGATCTGATTTTAATTAGATTAAGTTTTAATTAGTTCGCACTTATTTGAAACATATTTGCTATAAACCGAGCAGTCTCTAATAATTATCACACATTTTATTTCACTTTATAGCTCAGCGTCAAATATTTTCTACTAATGTTTTTAGCAACTACATTAGGAATATACAAACGTAACCTCATATAACTGAAGGGGGCTTGAGCAATAACACCGAACATGTACATTACAGTTGGTCTGCCATTCAAAATCCGAAATCCGAAATCTACGATGGCATTGCACTTGCAAGGTTTCGTAATCACTGATGCAATATGTCTTTTGTCTTTTTTCTGTTTGTGTGCTTGTTTGTAAGTTGTTGGGTTTTTTTGGGGGGGGGGGGCTTTGAATGTATATGTAAAGTATTGATGGCATTCTCTGCAATCATCCAAACCATCTACATCTGCGCATGGCTATTATTGTACAATTTAAGTCCTTATTTAAATGTTTGATTTTTCTTGTTCTATTTTTTGAAAGAAGTATAGCGATCAATCGACATTGATATTTTTTAAAAACGAAATTTAAGTACGTTGATCAAGAACTACTTTTTCGGAAGTACCTTTGCAGCATGTTGTTGTTGTTGTTGTTGTTGCTGCTGTTGAAGCGTTTAACGCCATTTTCAGCTAAGGATAGGCTACACATGGCGGCCAGTATAAATGATAAAGGAAGAACCCGGGAAAACCCTGGAAAGAAGCAACGACTCACGGGAATCTAATGGCAAGATTTCTCACATACCCACATTGGCCGAACCCGAGATTCGAAACCACGCAGAGGTCGATAAGCGCTTTAGACCACTCGGCCACTCGGAGCCCCGCAGCGTGTTCAAAATACATATCTAATTATATAGGCGGTGAACTTCCCATCTTATGCGATTAGTAAACACGGATAATCCGTGGGTAATATTTGCATGGGATGACCTCTTGCGCGCTTCTTTGTCTTTACAGTACGCAAGATAAGGAGATTAAGTTGATTTTGGCACGCAAGGTGTGATGTTATGTACTTTGGTATAATGAGTAAATCATTTTTAGGTTACATTATTCAGTGGATCGAGTTAAATCATTCAGGAAGGATGTCAGTATAACCCGTCTAATTCGTGCAAAATGAGACTTTGAACATGCGGGTGTATGAAAAAGAAGTAAACTTTTGGAAAATTGAAAATGTTCAAACTCTAAGCAGAGCTTGGTACGGATTAGATTTTACTTTGACGTGAAAAATTACCTAATGGTTTAAATGAGGTTCAATTATCGAATATATTGCAGTTGAACATAAACAAAGTTAATTCTAATCTAATTAAATTTATTACCTGATGTTGTCTAAGTATTACAGTTGTATTAAAACATTCCCTATATATTTCGTCTTTTCAAAAACATAATCCCTATTTCGAAAAGGCCACAGGGATGGTTTTCCCTTGCCTTCGCTGGCTCATAAAAGCGGATATTGTCCATGGTTTTCCCGGTGTGAAGCGACTTAAGTTGTTTTCACTTCGATCGAACGCCAATCCATTGCAGGTTAACCTTGCAATCTCAGTAAACACGCTCGGGCTTTCCGTCAGATAATAGAAAATGCCACAGAAATGTAATAGAGCCACGCTATTACATACATATTAATAATAACAAATGGGCCACGCTGCTTGGGATGTCAGGGAAGGAAAGTTTTTGCTTCAGTGAAGAACAAAACATGTCTAATATCACCATTCAGGTCTCTGCTATGGCATCATCCTTTCTCATAAATATGACATCTGACCTCAGAAGCGTTTTTACTAGTAAATGTAAATGGAAACAGATTGAGCCCCATTTTCCCCATATGAATGTGAACTCTCTAAAATTTTCGACAGCGTAAAAGACAAGATCAACGTATTCTCGCTTCATGCAAATTATATCTTAAATTTAAATTAATATATAATATATTCTGTAAATATAAAAATATTAAATAAAATCCAGTAAGGCGTAAAACAGCGATGAGTTTAATCAAAGAGATTAATGATGTAATCCAGAACAAGGTAAGACTGATTCATTTTAATTCCCGCGTTACACGATTCGAGACTTCAAACACATGCATGTGCCCTGTGGATGTGCATACAGGTTTTATAGTCTTGATAGTCGATAGTGGAGAAAGGCCAAGAGGGTCTGAGTGGTTTTGCATAAACTTTAATAAAATGATAAGACCAACATGTCAAAGAATCGGTATGTCTGATCATCGACCCAAGTGTCAATATTTATTAGATAGGAGTTTATAATGATTGAACAATGCCCCTGGGTCATACCCTTTTGACATACAGTTAATACCGTTAGGCCACAATTTAATGAGCCATGCGCAACTAACTTTGGCCCTCGATATATCCTTGCACCCCAGGAACTTAGCCCAAGGGTCATAACATGGAGACTGTCGAGATTCTCAAAAAAGTACCACCTAATAATCATATGTACACTAAATGTTTATGTATAAAGACAGGTCTATACCATTTATACAAATAACTGACTTTGTCCTCCGGGTAAATTCTAGATACTAAGGGCTTAGCCGCAAAGTCATAACTTGGAAACGAGAGAGAGAGAGAGAGAGAGGACGTTATTACACACATGATGCAAAGGTTACACCATATGAGGTATATAATAGAACACGAGTTTATAGCGTGTAATGATATTACATAGTACTTAACAGGGTTAACATAATTTGCAACTATTTTTACTTATTTCTTATGACTGACAATGTGTGCGGTATATTTCGTTATAAGGAACATTGGCCCACCTACCATTTCGACGCGAAACCTATGATTTGCAGGTATAAACTTGATTCAGTTTTTAGATATATTCTTTGGCAATGAGAAATAGTTCTTTTCTAAATCCAAACTCGTTTTAAACAACATGTAATTTAGAGTTTTTGATGACGTAGTGATGTTAGCTGCCTAAGTTTGTATGTATTGATCTTTTTGTCGTTGTTCTACCGAATTTGTTAAACTTTAGCTGATACAAAACTTCGATTTCTCCATACTTAACTTAGCCCAACATTATTTAATATAGATTTTATTCCAAGAAACCATTTTTTTTTGGTCAGAAATCGACATCTAACCATATAACCGTATATACATATACCGATCATTAGAAAACACTTTTACATGGGCATGTGACGTTGATCAGGGTCCATCTACGTTCTCAGGAAATTGTCCCACCCTATAACCAGACATACAGTTATTGAACATGACCCCATGGACTCAACCCCATTACCATTACTTTGAAACTATTGAGATTCCCACACTATAAACAAATATACAATTACTCAGCATGAAAAGACGAATCAGACTTGCAAACTAATGTTTGCATTTAAATCGCCTAACCTCTGTGGAACCAGACCAAAATGGCATAGACTTTGTGGTGTGTCTGAGACAAGCTTGGTGCGTGGATGTATGTGTTTTACAAAATAGTTTACGCCGCATTATTTTTTTCCGAAAATACTACTTATCAACCGATATGTATGTATGTAGGTAGGTAGGTAGGTAGATAGGTATGTGTGTGTATGTGTGCGCGCGCGCGCGTGTGTGTGTGTGTAATGAAACGAAATAAAAAAATATGCTTTAATCGTTTCCAAGATCATCCATAATTCGTCTAATCTTATATAGAAACAAGAAGAGGACATGGAGAGATAGAAAAACGATATAAAGGAATACATCACATGACATGTAGCTAGTTATATATTTATGAATATTGAATATCTCCTTCATCTTAAGCACATGAATGTTTATAGGGAATATGATTAAAAGCCATACAGAAATCAATATCGACATAAAATATCCATTAAAACATCAATGTTTGATCAATATTTAAATAGAGTAACGTTTATAGTAACATTATTACATTCATTACCACGTTTTGGGATGAAAACCGCTGGCCCATGTATACCTTTCCGGCCGGCCGTACATATGTGCCTGCACATGTAAAGTCAAGTTCCTTCTACGCTAAAATTTCACCCCCTAACCCCCTCCCCCCAAAAACAACACAACAACAAACGAAGAGAAAAACCAGAGACTTAAGACTTTGTCACGTACCTTTGGATGATCTGAAAATGCGCACAACGGTTTTACAGTTTCATCTCATCTTGGCTGGAGGTGGAGACGGAAATTGGGGAATTGTGGTGGGGATTTTTTTTGCAGAGATGTAAAATATGGTTAGAGATAAGGGATAACTGAGAAAAGCGTGGAGATAATTTAGCGTTGCTGCAGATGTCTGGTTTCTATATTTAAATGAATTTTAAAAAAATGTAAACTGTCTGAAAATGATAGGTCCATGAATTCACTTGGCCCTTATATATGCTAGTTATTTTTAAAAAAAAATACAAATAACCCAACACTCTATCAAGACATGGTGCCAAAAGATCAAATTAGTGAGGTATATGGTTCAATGGAGAATATAGCAATAAAAACTTTTAATTAGATTTAGCCTATTCTACTTTATCGACACGTCTGAGCTCGTCAGGTCAATGATATTTCTCGATAGCGTCTGTCAGAGATAAACAATCTGATCTCATATAAACGTTTAATGAAGGCATATACGATGGTATTGTTCGTTCAACAAGATGCCAGTTTAAACAAGGACAACGCTGACACGCGTATAATACAATCGGATTTTGCTCCATTAATCATACGCCATAAGGGTAAATATAGATCTGTACCCGCAACCTGGATATTGCAGAGGGTAATACGGTACAAGTCATTCGCAATGAGGTACCACTAATATTAAACTAGTATCACCATGATGCTGAAAATTATTTTATTTCTAAAATGTTCGTAATGATAGCTATAAAAAAAAATGTACAATAAAATATGGCGACTTTCAAATTTGATTCCATTTCTTTTATCTAGCAGCAACAATAAAAAAAATATTCGAAATTTTCAGTATAAGTCATGCTATAAATGAGAACTGACAAGATATGTCAGCCGCGGGAAGTGTAAGAGGCCAGTAGATAGGATCTAAAAACTGATTATAACACAGATAGACTTCCATATAGCACCTGATCTCGGCTCCCGCGATGGCATCGTGACCGCGATATAATCGGAACTATTGTTAATTTTGGCCTCCTGGGTTCCCTTGAATTGGTTCCCGCGTTCAGACACCGCCTAAGAGCTATACAGGAACCATACGCACGCGGTAGAGCATAGCCGGGGCGGGGGGGGGGGGCACAATCTATGCAACTGAAGGGGAAAAAAAACTTCTTGTGTGTGCTCACTTAATATATAGCCTGTATTTCGCCTCAAAATCTAGCATCTGTCAACGAAACCCAGACCATTACTATTGCTGGCAAAAGTATCAGGTATCGTGTGATTTATAGATACACTGGAAGCTTTTCGGCCATTCTGGCCTAATGTACCTCATGCATATAAATGGTCATAACTTGGAGTTTTCAATAATTTTTCGTGATATTGTCAGCATGCACTAACAATTGTAATTAATTCACATGGTTTAAGTGACATCACACAACTACTTTACTTTTATATGACATACTAATAGGTAGTCGTGGTTATTTCTGCTTTGCCTAAAGTTACATTCGTACAATTTGGTGACAGAAAATCACTTCAAGCAAGCTATTGCAAGGGCTCTTTAAAAATTGTCAGCGTAGTTTTTTTTTTAATAGCTTACGCCCATGTAGGAAGCAAAATATGCAATACGTGGCCTGCCAGTTCATCCATCTTCACTTCCAGACAGTTATTGTTCGAATCCAGTTGAGGGTTTCGCATTTCTTTATAGCTAGCTACACACGTGTCTTCCGTATTTTTAAACAGTGTTAAACCTGCGCCTGACTTCAGGAATCGCGATCTTTTAGCCAAATTGGGCATCCTTCTTCAAGGTAGCTTAGGCCATATATGACACTTCTTCAACCGTTGTTTCATCGCAGTGACCTGATTTCAAGATCATGTTGAGCAAATGCTTCAGACAAACGTACTAATATATACAGAAACCTAACTACAAAAAGCAGGGCAAATTCATGAATGAAGTCAACAAAGACGAATTGTCTGCCTTTAAGTTATAAAAACAAAGGCTATGGGTTTCAAGGTTAACAGATGCCATATATATATACATGATGCCAGTAGATAAGTGAGTTATGATATATTCATCGTGGAACAGGGATTGCAATTGGCGGGAGTGTGCAGAGAACTTGTTGCAATCCAACGAGACAAAGAGAGTGTGGCAGACACATGTAGAAGTATCCTGTAAGGATTTGAAGACCGCCGCCTAAGTTGCCAAATCTAGCCTATGATCTAGTGGGCAGTGGGCATGTCAAAAGGGCGATTTGGCGAAAAATTAACTTTGGATTCCAACGACATTGGTCTGGAAGTGAATACTTTAATATTTTGCTCCCTAATTGAAGGTAAGCCCTTGAAAACACCTGCGATACATAGTAAAGGAGGTATTTTTTTCTCTACACGTGAGTTTTTCGCATAATTTTTTTTTTCTCAGGACAAAGGAAACTGGGCCTTTATTAGAGCAAGAATCTAAAATGTAATCGATTGGAAAACACGTGTTTATTAAAACATTGCGGATACAATGGTCACTGGTTTTTGTTATGTATTTTCAGGTGATTGCTCATTCGGCTGAGGCGAAAAACGGTCCCCATCCGTCGTACAATCATCTACAAAAGGACTTTATAATGCAGTATTGGCTGTATTATAAAGTTAAAAAATATTATAAACGCGAGTAGTGAAGGGGAACGATATACGGACATTGGGAAAATACATTACAGACACACACACACCCCGGGACGATATACGGACAAAACACCTTGGGACTATATACGGACTGTATACGGACAAGAGGAATGGAACAGGGGAGGTTACGTCACGGTACTGACGATTAGCAACAATGTTGCAAGGAGCTGACCTCAATTGACCAAACAGCGGGGGTGGGGATGGGGTGGAACAGAACTCTTGGCGGGAACGGGACTGGCGGGACAGACAGTTAACACAGACAACAGACGATAGACAACAGATAAAGAATTATACAACTAACTAAAAAATTGTAGGCAAGACAGCAAATCTTTTTGAGGCATATGAGTGGCCCTGAAAAGGGCCTTTAGGTTCTTCTATTTTCTCCAGGTCTTCCACCATTTTCTCACTTTGTCAATCATTCCCTTCTTCTTCTTTTTCTCTTTATCTGGTATCCAGTCAGGATGACCCATCAATCTAAATTTCTCCTGCACTTTTATCCAGTTTTCATTTAGTCTGTCAAACTCGTCTTTTTTCTTTCTGTTTTCTCTTTCCTTTCTTTCTTAAGACCACCTTTCTTTTTCTCTTTTTCACTTCTTCTTCCATCACTTTTCTCATTAGTTCTTCTGCTTTCTTTAGCTGTTCCATTCCCCACTTTACAAAAGAACACTCTGTTCAATGCAGTATGTCTTCCAAAAATACACCTGACTCGGAAGTTGAATGAAACCTCGTAACGTTTTGACTTCCTCTTCGATCATGCCCTGAACCAGATGATCATTGGCTACTTTCAGACTGGTCACTTGATTTGTCACAAAGTCCTTGGTAATTGGATACCTCCATTCCTTTTCTAGCCTTTCAACTACATAGGCGGCATCCATCATCCAGTACCAACTGTCCTTTAACTGGTTAAAAATCTCTACGGTCATCTTAGTTTATTCTGTGTAGAATGGCTCGAACTATTCTATCTATATTGGATTAAAGAGGTTACCGCTCGTTCGAGCATGTACGTCTGCTTTATGCCTACACGGTAGGCTATTTATTTGCTACTAGGGGAAGGAATTGGAGCCACTTCCCTAGGTGGCGTGAACGACGAACGCTTTGACTTTATATTTGTAAAGCACGTACGTGAAGGAAAACATCCCCTACACTCACTTCACACATTATTTACTATCCATACACACGAGAATGAGAAAACCAAACCCAAAATGTATACTATAAAAAACCCAAAACATACTATCCACACACGAGAAGGAGAAAAATAAACCCTTACTATACTATCCACGAAAGCCATATTATACTATCCATACACACGAGAAGGAGAAAAAACTAACCCAAAATATAATATAAAATACCCCAAAATATACTATCCACACACGAGAAGGAGAAAAACAAACCCTTACTATACTATCCACATAACCATATTATACTATCCACTCACGGGAAGGAGAAAAAACAAACCCCAAATATACTATCAATAACCACAATATACTATTCACACACGGAAAGGAGAAAAAACAAACCCAAATATACCATCCACACAGAAGGGAAGGAAAATAAAACTCACACTCTACTATTCACACAAACGTACGCAAACGCTTACAAATCCCAAAAATCTACTATTCACACAAGCGTGTGCTCACTTATACAAACACACACTCTACTATCTACACAAACGTAAGTGAGCTTATAGAAACACACACACACGTAAAGGAGTGAGTGTTTATAATCACACTACTAGTCACTCTCTCAAAATGACAATTTCAATAGTCTCTTTTCTAGAGTATTGGGTAGCCCTGAGAAGGGCTGTTTGTTTTTGAACTCCAGATGCACCGGGTTAATGGTGGCACCTCCCTGGTCTTGCGCCACAGACACAACGTCGGCTCCAGTCAATGCGCGGAGAGCGCGGAGGCAGCTTGAGTGGCATCAGCACCACAATCGTCCGTCTCTGGAATAGTGAAAACTTCCCTCTGTCTTCTCCTACTCAAGACCCGAGGATGATGTTGTTGTTGTTGACGTGGTTGCTCTCACAACTCCTCCTTCCAGTTTTCCATCTGTGGGATTACGACTCTTGCTACTGGTGGTAATGGTTGTGGCAGTGGCTGTAGCTGATGTGGTTGTTGTGGTCCTGCCTGTTGAGGTATCCTCACTCCAGGTTTGACCTCACACACTGGCTTCATCATTACGTGAGGTAGGATAGTTGTTTGCTTTTCCTCATCTTCCTTCTTTTTTCTTTCCTCCTCCTCTTTTTCTACCCCGGCCTCTTCGGCTATGGCCTTCAAAGCCAGCTCATCAAGGAGTCGCCTGGCATATTCCAGGTGCATCTGGAGTTTCAGTAACTTTGCTGTTCTGCTACTCATTCTACACAGTTGATGAATCAACAATGGGTAGCCAGACTTACAAGCGTTTTCTTTATATTTGTCAAGCACGGACGTGAAGGAAAACATCCCTGTCACCAAAACTTACATTGCTCACATCATTATCCCAATAAACATGGATCGCGCGGACTTAAAAGAAACAATCACTCTCTTTTTACTCAGAAACCCTAACTACTATCAAAAACTCTTCACTATTTGACAAGCTACTGAAATCGAAGTGCTTATAGACACACTTGGAACAATGTCAAACAAATGAAGTGCTTATAGACACACTTCTAACAAGTTAAAGAAACGAAATGCTTATAGACACAATTCTATGTTTTAACTTATTAACATACCATTGGCAATTAAATTAGTATCTCTTTGCTAGCGTATTGGGTAGCACTGAAAAGGTCTGTTTTTGTGGACGAGGAGTGATGGCAATCTTTTATTGTATAAGATTGCGTCCTTGTTTGATGACAGGCATTCCTACAGGATAGGGTCTGCTTCTCCGGAAAGAGAAGGAGAAATCTTTGGTGTCGACAAAACCTCTGTCACGTTCCTGCTGTTGATGTTGTTGCAGCTGATCTCTCTGCTGTTTCTGAAGTCTGTACTTCTCCGTCCATTCTTCGTTTTCTTTCTTGATTTCCTCTCTGAAGAGCTCTTCTAACAGGTCTTCAGTCACTTTCAACATTCTGACATTCTGTATCTTTGCAGGATTCGGTATCAGAATTTGCCTGACACGATGTAAATTCACGTAAGCTTCATTCAGCTTGGCTAGTCCTGAGCACATCTTCATAGGAGGATGAGTCAACAATGGATGGTCAGACTGGAGATTACCCCACTTTATATTGTTCAAGCGCGGACGCAATAGAAAACATGCATACACTGTTTAGAGTCGGAACACTAGGATATTTTGATTTGAAGGTGAGGAATAGAGAGAAGTCAAAGAGCATGGTTCATCATAAAAATGGCAAACAAACGGGAGACGCATTTTTTCAAAACACAACATTTTTATTCAAATAACTAATATCCAACAATTAATAAATTTTTGAATTAACAATCTTATAAACAACAAACATTTTTTCAAAGAACAATCTGTTTTGGACAAGACTGACAACGTTGTGAAGTAAAGTTAGCAAAAGACAAAAGATAACCATAATGTTCTCAAAACCATCGATCTACTTTGTCATCGTTTCTAGATGAGTGACGATCAAAGTCACCAAATGTTCTAAAGAATATCCAAGACTGCGTTGATGAAGAAAATACACACAATATTGTCCACACACCATGGAATCCGTGCCTTGTAATTTCACATTATTGAATCGTGTCGTCTGGGCATTTCTTCTTATAAAGCCAATGATATCGTCTTCCAAAGGCGGCAATCCATACGATTCAAAATACTCTACACAAACTTTTTAGGAAAGTAGACGGCTACCCAGTGGGTTGAAGACATACGCTTGATGATCTTGAGGTTTACGATGAGACAGTTCATCTTTGGCACACACGATAGGATTCCAAGAAGTAGTGTACGAACTGTGGTTCACAAGGTAATACAGTTCCCAGGTATCCATTTTTTGTGTTGTTTTGTTGTTTTTCATGTTGTTTTTCTTCACAAGTAATGATAAAGTGATCAATTCAATCCTGACTTTCTGTTTAAAAATGTCTGACAAGTAACCGTTACTTCGTTTCGCCTCTGCACTCTGAGCTAAGAGAGCTTCGATGTGATAGATATCTAGAATCATCAATGGAGGAGAGGAATGATCACGCAAGTCTTTATACCACTGATGCAACACGGTTTCGTCTGAGATGAGACTCAAAGGTTCGTCCAGATCCTCGTCCAATTTTTTTTCTTGACTCAGCATCAGACATTTATCGTGTTGATTTGACAGGTATGATCATTTTAACATCCATAGCAATATTTCTAGATCAATTACGTACTTTTTCTGCCAGGTGTTTGTCAAAACAAGAGACTAACTGTTGTTTTTGTTCTTGCCATCTGGACTTCATCACTATATCCTTTTCGTCTTTGTCTTGGGGTTCTGCTTCCATGGTATCCACACATTCTATTTCCATAGTTTATCCACCATTCAAAGAGGAATTACAGTCTTCTAATAACCTAGAATGACTTCTCTCAAACTATTGGTTTCTATGGTATTATCAAATTTGGCATACAAGATGACGTTCACCGTTTCGTCTCGGACTTTAGTTTGATTAAACTGAAGTTCCACACGAATCTGACCTGATTTTATAGGGTGAAAATATCCCTCGTCACTGACTTCGTCTGGAGTGAAATCAAAAGCCCACAAAGCGTAGCCTCCTGCATAATCGTCGTACGTAATACCGTGACTGGTGTTGGTTCATAACTGTCCTGTGGCTTCGTACAGGAACAAGTACGACCTCAAGTAATTCTTCCTGTCAAAGTTAGGTTCCAAGGGTCTGTTACACAAGGTCTTGCCATCGCGACTGATTTAAATTGTGCTCACGTTGTAGTGCTGAAATTAGAAAAGATTTTCATTGTGAAGTTCGTTGAAGGATGAATTGCTCACGATACCAAGGATTAAACGCTTGGGTAACTGTCTTTGGAACAGATGATCTTCGATCATGGAATACGAATTCCTGGGAATGGTGAAGGTTTTTACTTCCACGCGTCGTATTGGATATTTGGGGGTCGTTCTGTGTCACTGATATAGTTTCCTACTTTAGGTAACACTTCCACGCGTCGCAAGTACAGTCTGGCTTCTTGGATGACGGTTTGTACTCGTTGGCATGAGCCATAAAATGGAAAGCAGCACTGCTACGATTCAGTGTCAGGCGGATATCCACCCCGTTCAGCAAATACTTTCTTGCAACCACATGTCCAAATGCAAACGATCCATCAGTTCTAAACTACCTCAGTGCTTGATTTATTCTTGGCGAGCAGCATATCCTGCATTGTAAGGATTGTCACCATCTGGTTTGTTTATTGTGACGGTAAACGTCTTCTCTCCAGCTGTATCAGGTTTCCATACCACGCAAGCATCCAGATGAGTGTTCTTGGCCTCTTTTCCATACGTCAAGAGATTTTCCAAGTACGCTTGGTAAGGGTAAGTGTCCATGCTGCTACTGACTAGCTTGTTATTCAAGTACAAATTCACTTCGCTAAACAAGGAATGCATGAAATTGTTGTGGGGAGCTACCTTATTATCGTGTCCTGGAGGGTTGTTGTCTGCCACTTTTTTCACTTGGACTTTCAAGTAAAAGTAACTGCTATTCAGATCTATGTAATCTTCGGGCTGTCATTTGCTTTCAAATTCGATGGGACCTGAATCCGTCAAAGAGCAGTTGGGATGAAATGCTACCCATTGGGATTCTTGCATCGTCATCATCGTGGGTGGGATGGCAAATAGATCCAGTTCCGATCTGGAACAGGCGCAGGACTCTCGGTGCATCATTTTTTGTCTCCATGATTTAATAATCAAAAACGTATAAGTCTCGGACGATTCTTCTTTTCTTATTCTTTCTAGCTTTATGAGTGTGAAGGCTTCTGAAGGGGCGTTTTCTTCGTCGTCTCTTTCTGCCTTGTCCTTGATGTCGCGTTAGGGAAGCAGGAATGCCTGACTCGGCAGCGTTCAGAGCATTTATAGGAGTTTCTCGTCGGCACAAATTGTCAATGCCTGTTTATAGCAAGACATTTTTGTCTGCTCTGAAGAATGCTTCTTTGGGGCTTTGCTTGTCAATGATGACATTTTGGAGAAATTCTTTACCTTGCGTCAAGGCGGCATCTTTCAAGGCGTGCAATCCTCGTGTCACCACCGATTTCAAAACAGGAGCCACCGAACGAAAGGCCGACCTCAACATATCTCCTAAACCATGTCCTCGCTGTCGAGCGATGCCTCGGTACACTGAATACATGACTTACGAGTCGTTAGAGAATCTTTTTCGAAAACGTAGTTTCACCGTGACTTTCCCTTTGGTGAATGGGATGTTTTGTCCCAGGTCTCTTTTTATAGCTATGTTGACGATTACTGAGGGGTAAATAGTGAGGATGTACAAATTCGCGGTGAACGTGATAGGTGTTTCCACCTTCCTTGTCTGCGTTCGTGGCAGAATCCACTTTGAAAGGAATGACACGCAGTAACGGCACGCAGGTGTGTCCCACCACGTTATACTCGACTACATCGGAGTACACAAAGATCAAATTCAGTCCTCGATTCATTTCAACAGGAAATCGAAAATATTTTGCAAAATCCAGGTTGCTGATAATGGCTGGTATTGCGTTATTAATATTGATCATCTTGGTGTCTTCACCCAAAATGTCAAACAATTTAGGACAAAATATAATGGCCAACACTTTGTCGTCTAAAAATTTCATCAGTAGGGGACGAGCTATTTTATGGTACTCAGTGGTAAAACGTTTTGTTTTTTGTACAAGGCTTTGCCAAACACTGCACTGAACCTGACAGCAATTGTATTCACCATATGTTGACCTCTAAATAAATAGCCTGTTGAAACTGAGTAGAGTAACATTCAGTTGGGTTTTCATTCAGGTGCATTTGGTTTTGTTCGTCATGAACTTCGACCTAAAACATTTGATTTGGAAGGACACTGAGGACTTGTGTAGGGTGAATCATTTCTACCAAAGCCATTTCCCAATGGGCTTCGTGATCTAATTGGATGGCCTGAGGTATTTTGGTCGTGTAACAACACAAAGTGTTTTTGGGGAACTGTCACTGGGTAGCATCAAGTAAAATTGGTTATTGTTATTCATAATTCCAGAGTTATGCTGTTGTCCGAGGGGTCACTCGAAGTCGGAGGAGTGTCTCTGTCCAAAATGTTGTTTTTGTTGGGATGGTGACTCAAGTTGGGCACAAGGCTGCCGTTATTCCCGTTCGAGGAGTATTTCAGGGAAGGATTGGGAAGAAGGTAACCGATGCAACTGCTCAATAAAATAGTCCACAATTGTTTGTCTCCTTGTCGCATACTCAAATTGGCAATTGCCGCAACGATGACACAATACACCACAAAGATTTGGCAGAAAAAGACGATTTGCGTCTTAGGCACACGTTCTCCATACCACACCAACAAGGGTTGCTTTTGTAGAACTTGCAGAGAAGAACTCGGTGAAGTGTTGCAGTGCTAGCGGTAGCTGAGGTTGCGTGGAAGGGCATGATTGTCACTTGTTTTTTTGTTTTTTATAGTCGATGACTTGCGAAGCATCGATCCAAGAATCAAAACCGGGAGGATATCCTTTCCAACGCACTTAGACTTTTTTCCAACTTTACGAGTTCTTCGTTCGAGAATGCTTTCGATGTCGTACACGTCGTCTTCTTTTTTGGTGACACGTTGTAACTCGGGCAAGTAAAACGTTCCTTTTAACACTTTCCCGTTCATGTCTTCCAGTTTATAGACGGTAGGATGACGGCTACGCACTCGTCCAGTGACACGAAGCAATTCGGTGGTCCAGTTGAGTAAATAACCTTTGTCGAAAGTGCATTTGGTCTTTGGGTCTTCAGGAACACAAAAAACACTGATGACCATTTTTTTTCCTCAGATCTTTTTTATACTGGATCGCGTCGCCACTGGTTGTATCAACTTGATGACAGGCATCACGCGTCGTGGAGGGGTTCGCAACGGACTAAATCGGGAGAGTTTTTGCTTGGACAAATCCAGTAAAATCTGTAACATGCCCGATCTCTCTTAGACTTTGATTTTGGGAGCAGGTACTTTGTGAGCAGCTTCTACTGCAGCTAAAGAGAAGGAGGGTGTCGCCGCTAGAGGAGAAGGTTTTGTAGACCTGGGTTTCCATTGCTTCATCAAATGAGGAATAACTGGTGTCAAATTGGATTTGACTGGCATCACCAGCAACGGAGAAGTGGAAGAACCTGAAGCTACTGGAGACGCGGGCACCGTCGCTGCAGGTTGTGATTTGCGAATGTAAGATTACGTCCTGGCCGAAGTGTCTCTTTTGAGGGTAGAAGCTGTTTTCTGGTGGGTTTCTTTCTTTTTTGAGTGACTTTTCCTTTTCTTTTTCTGTAGGCTTTTCTTTTTCTGGGGTTGTGACCTGGTCTTGCCACCACTGCTCATTTTCTTCCTTGGGCTTCGTTTGGAATTTTTGGGTGTGTGTTTTTTTTTTGTGGAGAACTTTGGGGGCGTTATGATCCCATTTTAAGATGGAGTGAATGATGACACTTCCTAGAGAACCGCTACCTCCAGGTTTCAAATGATTTGCGTTTTGGTTTGAGTGTCGCTGAGGCGATCGGCCAGTTGCGTCAAGGCTACTTTGTGTCTCTCAGAAAAGCGCTTGGTTTGATGGGGAATGTGAATGATGTCTTGCAGTAACTGACGTCCTGTCACCGTAAACCATCGTAAGACTTTTTTGAGACTGGCTTCTAAGACACGAGCACGTATTTGTGGATTCTTTTCGCGACTGATACCGTACAAGACATGAATCAATTTGACGGGAAGATGGACTGAAAGTACGTAATGTTGACGCTGTGTGAGACAGACCCAAAGTGTCCTAGGTTTTTATAGATTTTTTGTTAAGTCGACGACGGGGACGTGTACAGGACAGGCCCTCCGTCTTGACACCAGTGGTTAAACAAATGGGTACGAAATCGCTAAAAAATAATCCGGGGTGGTTGGTTTAAAATCGACGAGTAGATAGCCGTGTGGGGTTTGAGTGGCAACGTTGTACGCATGAGTCAGCCAAGGCGTTCCTAACTGTTTGGCGAAGACTTGCACTTTGCGATTTATCTCTAGGGCTTTTAAACAAGACCACGTAATAAGCATTAAGACGGACGGTGCGATGGGCTTTACTTTATTGAAACAAATTTTGAGTATTGTAAATGACACTGGCATTACGATGATGCCTTTTGCGCGTAAACTACAGTTTAATTTCTTCTTCGTCTTCTCCTAACATGTCGTCGAAAATGACCAGATGGGTTTGGCTGGGGTCAAACACGATTTCGTCGTCTTCACTATGAATGCCTTACACAAACACGATGGAATCGCCTTGACTTTTTCGCATTCGTTGAGGTGGACAAATTCGGTTTTGCCTCAACCACTAGGTCCGGCAATTAATATGTTAAAGGGATGGCGAAGATACAAGGTCTCCCAGCTGGTACGGTCTAAGTGTTCGTCGATGACTTTGAAAGTGGAGGAAGAGGGAGCAGAGACAACAGAGGTAACCATAGTGCAAGGTATGTCACTTTTGACACGAAGACAGACAAGACAAGAGTTTGTATACTTTTTCAGGACACGTTTATTGCAAGTTAAAATGGAACAACACGAATGACAAAAATACATAAAAGCCATATGGTTAAGTACTGCAATAAAAAACGATCAAAGTGGAATATAAACAAGTCACTGTACAGCACGATTTTGGTAACCAAAGTGTCCTAGAGACAGCTTGTAATGTTCTTATAGTATCTACATGGGGTACAGTCACACATGTGTACTCCCGGAATGGTTTTTCGGGAATGTCCACGACAGTCCTGTCCTGAATGAAGTGGTTGTCCTCGGTGACGGGTTCTTCTAGCACTGTCACTAACACAGGTTTAAAAGTGACCTTTTTCCTTGGACGTTTGAATTGAGGATCACATCTCTTGAGCATAATGGGCCACTTCTTTGGTCCAAGTCTCAAAACCCCAATTTTTCCAGTCACATGCATATGTCCAGTGAGGGTGTAAGTCACAAGCTACACCCACATCGTCATACACATCTTCGGTACCTAACAGCTGACGAATCTTTTTTTTTCCCGTAGAGGTCGAGAGGTATCCAGATGAAAACGCAAAGCTTTTAACAAAATGAGTGTCTCGTGGACATTTAAAGGAACCACTTTCATGTTCTTTCTGGTGGCGAGTACTGTTCATAAAGAGTCCACAAGGAATCGGCTGGTAAACGAAATCCCAGAAAGGAAGTCCCTAACACACACACCACCCGTCGACCCCAATTCATTTTAGACAGTTCTCGTAATAAGTGTTGGTAATCCTCCACTGTTTGAATAGTGTCATTGATTTCCTTCCACAGAATCGGTTGTATCACTTCTGATAAAGGCTGTGGCATGGTAGCCAGTTTTTATATTTCTTTTTGTCGGAGGCAATAAGTGTACTTTCTACATAAAAATGAGTTTACTCCAGTGGCGAATCTAAATGGTTTAGTCACTAACTTGCACATCATAAGACACTGTTCTAGTCACAAGATGTGGACGAAATGCACGTCATTGTAATCAGACGTAGATATGGCCTCACACATCGCCTCCCCGGGGAGTGACCCTTGTTCTAGGCGGGCATGTACCCAGGCCTCCGATTGCCCACCTGGAGTGGTGGCATTCTTTCGGACATTACCGGTGTGAGCAGAATCATCAGTTGGAATCTGAATCTACCACAAAAGACATATCCGTCAGGAGGGTCGGAGGGATAGAATTTTGGATTTCAATACGTTCCCAGTATCTTTAACCAGGTATAAACCATAAAACCACGAAACCACGTGATGGAAAATTTCAAGTCTTGAAACTATCTGACTGGCACAATCTGTAAATAACCTTTACATACAAAAATAGAAATGGGGATCACCTGATAGTCAAGCCATCTAAGGACTGCACTAAGAAGAGGCTAAGAGGGAGAGCCATATGATTTTAAACTTAAATAGCAAATGATTGAGTGTAACAAGAAAATTCTAACATAATTAGGTCACAATATGCCACGGCATATGGAAAAACTGAAATGCCAATAACACAACGCAACACATGCACACACTAAACAAAAAACAAAAGCACTTAGTCACCTTATTAATTTTTTTACACCAAATATTTTATTTTCGGTTTGAAATTTTCTCACAAAATTTTGTTATCGCACTAAGCTTAGATAAGAAAACATGACTACAATTAATTTGATCTAGATAGAGCTGTCCGTACATTTATTTGGGTTCAAATACAACACAATACTCATCAATACACGATACAAGGACAAATGACTCTGACAAAGTTACTATAATACAACTAAAATACAAGGGACAAAAAGGAAAGGAACCCATCCCTTAGACTCAATAGTCTTGAGGGAGGCCAGTACTATCCTAAGTTCAAAGTGATGATAAGTTGGAAATCAGGCCCATTGCCAACCCGTGCATAGGGAAGAAAGTACAATTATCTAAAACTTTTTCTGGGATAATGCAAAACTCCGTAACTATCATTTGACGAACAACACAGAGAGCAACCCTGCTGAAATTAATTTATTTATATGTCCATTATTATTTTATAATAACACCAAAACATGTAATACTAACTGGGTGGACAGGGAAACCTGACACCTCTCAAAACACTTTTAGAAAACTAGGGAGTCACTTCTAAGTCTTAACCAACTAAATGTGTTAGGATGAGAGTAGTGAATGAAACTATGATGTGTCAACAGTAGAATCAGCATTATGATGCTATAACACTACAACACTTAAACCAAAAACAATGTAGTATAACTTGTGGTGTAGCTTTCAATTTACCAAAACTGTACCAACAAATCCTTCTCTTTTTATGTAAAGAATGCAAGAGTTTGAAATTATCAGTTTGCTTAAAAGAACAACACTTCCTTTCAATTCACAATGCCAAGTATAACTTTCAGTTTGCCGAAACAAACAGTATCCAGACTTTGCGCATAACAGCATTGAATGAAGCTCAACCTCCAAATAATTTAAAAAGAACATCCTTACTAAAATTGATAACCCTTTTTATATAACCTCATATATAGATATGATATTGTTCAGTGACAAAAAACAATGATACAAACTGGAATAAAATATATTGTTTTAATCACGTTCGCGTGATGTTGATTTTCAATCCCTACAGAAGTGCTTAGGTATTTCCACAACAGAACTAAAGACTTAAACATACTGCCTACATGTTTTCTATCACGTCCGTGTGATAGAGATTTTCGATCCGTTTTGGGATGCTAAGGTATTTCAAAAGTAACTATGAAATGACTTGAAATATGCACCAGAAATTTTACAACTTTACTAAATTGTAACTAACAAAAGAATAACTCTCTTGATAATTATGCCATCATAAATGTGCACTCTAAAGAGAAATTACTAGAGAGAGATTTAAGATTAACACAGAAAACTTCATTCCCTATAACAAGTGCTAAGGCACTTTCAAGTAAAAACTTAAAGCACAAAACAATGTTTTCCATCACGTTCAAGTGATGGAAGATTTCAGTCCTTTTCCAGGCACTAAGGTGCAACAATACAAAAATAACTGGACAACAACATGCCATGGCGTGTAGAAAAACTAGATAACAAATAACAAAATGTAACTCATGCACTCATGGTACAAAAATACTAAGCATATAGACACTTTTTTAATTTTAACACATATTTTTGGTTTCGATTCAAAATTCTACACAGACAGGATTAGATAAGAAAACAAACCATAGAAGATTTGACCTAGATAGAGCCATCCATACACGAAAAAGGGGACACAATACAACATAACACATATAAGCACACAACACATTGGACTAAAATGACTCTGGCAGAGTCACTACTCAGTATTAAAACAACAGGCGAAAGGGAAGGAAAACTACCATGGAACTTAAATAGTCCCCAGGGTGGATAGTACTCCCCTTGGTTCAAAGTAAGGAAGGATAGAAACCAGGCCCAATGCCAGCCCAGGCATAGGGAAGGGAGTACAATCGACCAAACTTTAATGGGATAATTTAAACTCTATCATATGATGAACAAAACATAGACTAACCCTGATTAAATTTTTATCTTCATTCTTCTTGGAGACAAACAAACGTATAGCACCGTATGGGTGGACAGGGATACACAAAGCACAAAACACCATTAGAAAACCAGGGTGTCACTGCTAAGTCTTAACCAGTTAAATGTGTTGGGATGTGACTAAGAAGTGTCAACACAGTAGAATCATCTACTCTCGTATCGTCAATGTTGTTCCGTACGGACTTACCCATGTATGTAAAATCATCATATACAATTATCAGGCTCACCGATACGAGCGTTTGGAAAAGAAGAATTTATGTGGAGAGACAAGGCTGTTTGAGGAGAGTCCTGTTCTACAGACCAGCAGTCAGAAGAAGTTTGAGGAAGAGAAGATAACCTATGTGTTGCCATCTATGTTAACGGAATGATGTTAGCAAACAACCCATGGCTCTTTTCAGGGCCACTCATATACCTCGAAAAGATTTGCTTTCTTACCTAATTTATATATATATATATAGTTAGTTGTATAGTTGTTTGTGTTGTACAAGTTGTCTATTGTCTGTGTTAACTATATCTCTGTCCCTCCAGTCCCGTTACCGTCAAGCGTTCTCTGTTTTATGTCTCCTCCCCCCCCCCCGCTGTTTGGTCAATTGAGGTCAGCTCCTTGCAACATTGATGCTAATCGTTAGTACCGTGACGTCACCTCCTCTGTTCCATTCATTTCGTCCGTGTACAGTCACAATACTTTTGTCCGTATATAGTCCCGGGTGTGTGTGTCTGCAATGTATTTTCCATTGTCCGTATATCGTCCCCCTTCACTACTAACGCGTTTTTGAAAAGAAAATTTAATTTTGTAAACACAATAATGGAGATTCAATAAGTATCGTGACTTAAATTTTCTGCCCACATCGTGGTGCGTATATCGGTAAAGACGAAATCAATTTCTGTCCAAATCGTGGTGCGTATATCGGTAAAGACTAAGTCATTATCTGCATCGGATAAAGCGATCCTCGTCAGGAAGACAGCAAAGTTCATTAGTTCATTACTTCCCGGAAGAAAAAGAAGAAAGAAAGAAAAAAAAAAAAAAACGCATTTTCAAAGAAATGTCGATGTACGATCCCTAAATAACAGTTTGTGTAAGGGTCCAAATCCCATATTTTTCTCGTTAATGACAGTAAGCAACTATACCTAGTTCTAAACTTAGGTATGATGTACCCATGTGAGAAAGAACTTACATCACAAATGTGTAACCAAAAAAATCAAGATGGCTAGAAGCAAGTAATAGATGCATATTTTTAAATGCTAACCAGACAGATAAAGGGTAAAGTGATCGTTGTCTATTTCCACCTTTGCTCTGAAAACAAAATGAATCAAACATTCAGGATATGATCCTTTACAAGGCGAGCGCTTTAGACCATTCGGCCATTCGGGTCCCCTAAGCCTAAATGTATTCCAACAATGAAAATAAAACGTGTAATACATTGTCTTAATGTAAGGATAACTGTATTTCAACAATGAAACTAAAACGTGTAATACATTGTTTTGATGTAAGGTTAACTGTATTTCAACAACGAAACTAAAACGTGTAATACATTGTCTTAATGTAAGGTTAACTGTATTTCAACAATGAACATAATATGTACCAAAAATTCAGATTGTAAGCCTAACTGTGTTCCAACAATGAAAATAACACATATCATACATTCAGAGGGTAGGGCTAACTGTATTCCTACAACGAAAGTAAAATGTATTATACTTTCAATGGGTATGCCTAACGGTATTCCAACAATCCAGACTTGTATATGCTTCAAACAAATATTTAACAAAACTATGTGGAATTTCGACTCCTTGTGCTTCAAAATATTAACAAACTTAGCATTTTATTCATCACTCATCTCAAATTGTTCGTATAAAAGACGTGTGTACCACACGTGTTACACTGGACAACAAATTTTTACAAAAGTCATGTTACTGAAATAAAATTAGTCAATTCTTATCAATTTTTATGTGCTGAACACGAATATGACAGTCAAATTGCAAAATTGGCTCTAGTTTTTTTGTAATCAAGGAAATTAATGTTTACATAACGAAATGCATTCCAATAGTAAAAGGTCAACTGTAATAGCCTACCTATAAAAAATCAAGTTATTGACTACATCTTAGATTTCTTCGCCTGTCTCTTGTACAGCTGTTCGGGAGCATCTCTGAGGAGTGTCCAGCAGTAGTCAGCCAGCATTGTAGTGGACCATTTTCCCTGGTATCTTTGTTCCATTGTTGCGATATCTTGATGAAAACGTTCGCCGTGTTCATCACTAACAATACCACAGTTGCTAGGAAAGAAATCCAAATGGGAATGAAGGAAGTGAATCTTTAGAGACATATTGCAGCCAAGTTTCTTATACTTCATCAACATGTCTTCTACTAGTTCCTTATAGTTTTCTGCCCTAACATTTCCGAGGAAGTTTGTAGAAACTAGGCGAAAAGCATTCCATGCTTGTTTCGCGTCACCTTCCAGCAAGTTGTTGAACCGGTCATCTTTGAAAAGCTCTCGAATCTGAGGACCCACAAAAACTCCCTCTTTAATCTTTGCTTCGCTGAGTCGAGGGAATTTTTCATGCAGGTATCGGAATGCTGGCAAAGTCCGGTCAATGGCTTTCACGAAGTTCTTCATCAAACCTAGTTTGATGTGAAGGGGTGGTAGCAAGATTTTCTGAGCCTCAACCAGAGCTGGGTGTTGGATATTCTTCTCTCCAATGGCTACATTCTGCCTGTGAGTCCATTCCTTCCTCATGTAGTGCATTTCCCTTGCTCGGCTATCCCACTCGCATAAGAAACACATGTATTTTGTATATCCTTGCTGCAGTCCCATTAAAAGGGCAACTACCTTCAAATCACCACAGAGGTGCCAGCTGTACTTGTTATACTCAATGGAATTCAGTAGCTGCCTTAAGTTATCGTATGTCTCTTTCATGTGGACAGCATACGCTACTGGAATAGATGGAAGAATGTTTCCATTGTGCAAAAGCACAGCCTTGAGACTCAGTTTCGAAGAGTCCACAAATAGTCTCCATTCTTGTGGGTCATGAGTGATTTTTAAAGCATTCATGAGGCCCTCAATATCGGAACAGAATATCAGATTACTTTCCTTTCTGAAGAAAGGCTCCAATTGCTGGTGGCGCTTTCGATATGCAGTAATTGTGACATCTTCTTCTAGAAGATTCCATTGTTGGAGTCTTGATCCTAGCAATTCTGCCTTGTTCTTTGATAAGTCCAAATCACGAATCAGGTCATTTAGTTCTTCCTGTGTTATTCTGTGTGGGGTTGATGATGCACCACAGTGAAAATCTGGATCACTGCATGCTGATGGACCAGGAGAAGAACAGGTCGACTCACCTTTGTCTTCGTCAGATGAATCAAGAGAATATTCTGCTGGAGGTTCTGGAATAGGAAGTCCCTCACCATGTGGAACTGGTCTCAATGCAGACGGAATGTTTGGGTAGACTATTCTCGACTTCTTTCGCTTCATTATTCCGCCGGAAAGAGGAGGAACCAAGCAGAAGTAACAGTCATTTAGGTGGTTGCTTGGCTGTCTCCACACCATTGGGACTGCAAACGGCATTGATGACCTTTTGCAATTCAACCACTGTGAAAGCTGTGTTGTACATGTAGCACAGCATATATGCGGAGCCCAAGGCTTGTCTTGGTCACCAACCTTGCATCCGAAGTAAAGATGATATGCCTTCTTCACTTGAGAATTGATACTTTTCTTCTGGTTGGCAAATGTCACTTCCCCACAAATATAGCAAAAATTGTCCGCGGTATTAACACACTTTCGAGGCATTACTGTTCTTTATTGTACGTAAATGGATAAAATAATAAGTTTTATGTAACAGTAGCTTGAACTGTCTCGCACAACGTCTAAAATATTTTAAATGCTGAACCTATCTGATTGGGCTTTATATAGTACACTGCTTACGTCAGCTTCAGCAGCCGCCTGGCATTAGTATAATAGGCCTACACATGTATAGTACACTGCTGACGTCAACTTACTTCAGCAGCCGCATGGCATTAGTATTGCATTGCATCAGAAAATGATGCAATCAACTGTGGATGATGTGAGCATGATGGTATTATGCAATGTTACATCATTATTCCGGATGTTGCTGCAGTCCTACTGGAGAAATTTACACAGTGAAACATAGAAAATGAGGTATATGAATATCTTCAAAACGAGAGCCAATACAAATTTTTCACGGTTATATTCGTGTTCGGCACACCAAAATACTACAGATTAGGGCCTTTTCAAGTCAGTAATGATTTCACTGTTGACCAGTGTTATAGGATGGCCCTTCAGACTTAAACATGCCTCCTGCATTGTCTACCATGCTTTCAGACTCAAACATGCCTCCCGCATTGTCTACCATGCTTTCAGACTTAAACATGCCTCCCGCATTGTCTACCATGCTTTCTTGTGGTATTAATTCCGAAAACATAATAGATTATGAACTATGGCAACTCGACGAAGACATGAATTGACATAGTAATTTCGAAAGAGCGTTGCAGATAAACTATTGGAAATGTCAACATGCTTCCTCTTATCGACACTCTTATTGACCCATGACCGTATGACGTCACAGCACGATAGGCACAACATTTAAATGGACTCTAAAGGTAAACAACGATGCAATTAATAATCAACGTAAAGGAAGAACTAAAACAAATGGAATAGTGGTGCCACACTGCCAGTGAAAATACCACGTGGAAAAAGTCATACTATTAGGATCAATAATTTCAAGAGTTTTAAGATGTTTACTATACTGACTATGGTTGATGTCATGTCAGCTTCATGTTGATGTGCGACCATCTGCATTATCATAAAAAGTCTTTATTTTTTGTTTGGGGGGTTATTACATGTTAATACGTCCGTCCATTCCAGAGGACGAACATATTTGAGATTTTCAAGATGGCGCTATATGGTTGGTTCGATCAGCACCACATTGATGCAGAATCAAGCAAATATCAGTGACAGTCTTTAAGACCAGACATCATTTCGAAGCAAACAATCCCGCTGGAAGAGTACAAAAACTTAAGATTTCGTCATGATATACGGATTCCTAAAGGTATGTGACAAGTGACCACAAAAGATGCAGACACCAAGGGTTTTGAAACAGCATCTTACATAAGTGGTTCAATCATCAATACAAGTTTTTTCAACATAAAATACTGATAACTGAAGTGATAGACCGAATAAAAATGACGTCATAAATACGAGGTCTTTGATAGTTCTTGTACTATTTATAGCCTTATCATATTAGATAGACAATGTAAGAAATGTACTGAAAGCAGAACAGTACCAGTTTACCTGCCTGACGCCATCAGAGACCTGCTATCTAAACACAATAGATCACTATTTCATCATCATCCTCAAGAAAAGGACAGGTCTTTGTCATTGACGCCATATGAAGGCATCCAGTTTAGTTATCATATGTGTACAATATATCAACACTGACTGCATGATGCTATAACAATTTGATGTTCAGGACTTTTTGTACACTATTTCCTCAGTTGACTATCGTTTTTGCATTTGCTTATTAGGCAGATAAAATGTTAAAATATGTTCTGACATAATATATTCTGAGTGCCTTAAGACTTGAGCTATTTTTATGGCCTTTAATAGCAAATCTCCATGTTTTTTATTCTTATATTCTCTCCCGCCGGACTCCCTCCCCTCCCCCAACGTGGACAAAGGATGGTAGCCCAAAATCCATTTGATATATTACGTATCGCGCGGCTAAGACCGTATCCTTAACGTTTGGTCACAAATAATATTCAAGCCACTGTAATCGCGATAATTGTACATTTCACCTATAACTTTGTCCATCCACCCACTCACAGACACCCTCTCAGAAAACCAAGAAGAGACTAGAAAATTATCACCCCGTTGAAGCTGATTATAATAAAGACAGCATATGTACCAAGTTTCGTCAATTCAACATACCAGTTTAAGAGAAGATACAATTACCAACATCCGGTCAGACGGACGAACGGACTCACACACGAATCGTATCAAACTATCCTCAGATAAAGGGTGGGAATAATAAAAGCGAAATCTCTGCGCTTGTATATTACTTAGCATTTGCCTTACAGACGGAATGAATATTAGACTTCAAAAGTTAATCAAGTGAAAGTTAATCTGCAGTCTTGAAGCAGTTGAAAAAGAGTGGTGTAATTTTCCAGTAAACTAGAAGCTTTGCTAAGTTTTGTGATTAAAAACCGAAGAAGAATACTGTATACCATAAACAGACATGAAATCAACTATTTTGAGAAAACGATACGTAAAATAAAGCCAGAATCCTATTTTATGGATATGGTAAGCAACATTTTGAGAGTTTTCCCCGAAAATAACAATGGCAACAATAGTAGCAGTAGCAACGACAACAGCACAACTCAAAGCAGCTACTTGGCAGATATTTTACACCAAGTCTTGTCAAACTGGTAATAGGTTCGTACTGTAAGGCGTTTATGAGTTCATTTATTTACCTATGATCCATCATTGCACAACAGCTTAATCTTATGTCTGGTGTTGCACCTTATCAATTAGCAGTCTGGGCTTCAACTTAAGTTGGCAATAATTTATGAAATGTCAGTTTTGCACAATCTGCGATATTAAAATCTATTTTATTCCTTACAGCAGCTGTCGCAGCAGTTTTCATTCCAATGAAAACGTCATGAAAAAGTATTAAATTTGATATATGTATCATGTTTTTCGTGTGTAAACATGCCATTACACCGATTTTATTACAAGACGTAACAGTGGTTATGATAGTATGGAGTACTAGTAATTGATAATAATATTTGTCGTGTGTTTCACTGCTGCTCGTAATCCTACAAAAAAACACAATGCAATAAATTATGTTCGAAATTCATTGTCTACCCTGGTTTGTCATTGGACAAGGCACTTTATTTGCCACAGCACCATATAACCATAAAAGTTTTGATTATGCCATAAAACAAAAGAAAAGGAAAAGAAAAGATGTTTTCAAATATTTATCCTGCTAAGCTGTTCTGCTTCCATAAGCTACTAATTCGGTTACCATGGATGTGATTCGTTAAACAAATATCAAAGATTTTCAACATTATAACGATTCCTTTGGTCTGTTGAGATAAATTTATTTTGCCTTCTCAAATTTCGAAATGTGTAAAATACTTCCTTTCTAAATTACCATTTTCTCTCCTTAATCTAGGCAATGAGCGAGAAAAGATCAAAACGTAAAATTATTGATCGAAATTGGTTACCGTATTTCCAAATGGGACTAAGAGCAGCTGCTAGGATCATTTTACTCGTCGTTGTGCCTACTACTGAAATCCAATCCATCCAAAGTAGCCACAATATCTGCGATGGCAGTTTTTCATTAACACACGGGAACTTCCCTTTTCATCCTTTGACCTCTTATAGAAAAAGTCAATTTAGTTGCTCAAGTCAATTAATCAGATGTTTCTGCCCGATTTCTTACAATAACATCTTAACCAGAGTTTGAAATACGGTGGAAGTAGTTTTGTCTGCCCCATTTACAACTCTGTTTATTGATATGTTTGTAAGCGGGCAAGCAATCATTACAACCACCAGGCAAAACCACTTACTTGCCACATATACCCGAATGCAGCCAGATACCTATGCCAAAGGTGGAAATTCTATTAACACCAGACTAAAATTAGTACTTTAGAAAAGTACCAAGATAGGACGAGAGTAAAATGTCTCGAAACAGAGTTGTTATTGTGTTCTTTATCCATGAAACCAATACATGTTAAAGATGTTTCCTACTTACACACTTATAAGTGATAATAATTAGTTTAAAGGTCTGATCATTACAACCACAAATGTTGTGTTTTCTATCATTGAAACCAATACGTATTAAAGATGTTTCATCCTTACACACTTATAAGTGATAATAATTAATTTAAAGGATTGATCATTACAACCACAAAGGACTTTTGTACGGATGCTAAAAGAAGTGACACTAGTTAATGCACACTTCCGGTTCGATGATCATGCATGCGATTGTGTCTGTGAAAATATGCAACATGCAAATCAAAAGAACAAGTGAAAATATTCAGTGGAACGTGAAAACTGTATGTTAGTTCTATGTATCTTCTGCCTGTGACGAATTGCGAGCACACCTATCAAATTTCATCGTTGTTTATACAAAAGTGTGATCACAATGACCTATTTTCCTGGATAGTTAGTAGTATCCTCCAATGAAAACGTACCATTTTAGCGATATCGATATGATTGGCTAGCAATCAGTTTGAATGTTTCACATGTTTTAAAATGCAGTTCGATGTATAGCCGCTCCTGGCGCACTTTGCCAAAGAAATTATTATCGCTGGAAAACTCTAACCACAACATGTCTGGAACCCTCGTTTGCTTGCATGTCGACCCTAATACTCGCTGTTGATATCCACCCCACAAAAGTTCCCACAAATCGGCTTTTGAGCAGACCTCCCTACTCAGTCGAACCTATGACGTGGCCCATGTAATAATAATAATAATATGTGCGGAGAACAGCGCCTAATCTTTAGAAGCTCTATGCGCTTTACAATTTAGATAACAAGATCAAACATATGCAACGATGAAATTACGAAAACTAAAACCATGAATTTATAAAACCAAAAGTGTTGGCACTAATTAAGGAAGTAAACAGTATTAAGTCTTTAATTATGTTTTTGCAGCCGAAATAGGCGAGTTGTAAGAGCAGTCTTGAACGAGGTCACATTGTTCTTGTGTCTAAGATTAATTCGTATTACGTAGCTCAAGAGATTGGGTCAACATATATCCGCTTAATGTAAACAATCCGGCGCGTGTCCCACTTTTTACCTTATTTTTTTTAGACTATCTACCAGTTTATTGTGCAGGTACAGTCCGATAAAGTTTACATCGGACGCAGATTGTGGTCATTTAACTACCCGCAAGCCCGTCAGTGTTTTGATGTCATAATGACTCCACTGACTACATAACTACTAGCGTATGTGTTATCACTAATAGACACGTAAACAACAACTTGAGCTTATTCCAACCAGTGGCTTTGTTGTTTCTTTTTATTTTATTGTTTTCAATACGAAGTTGCAGAACTGAAAAAGTAAAAGTAGATGTTCCTTCATTGATGGTTGAAACGTCGTCGAGTGTATTTTCAATAGCTTTCTTTTAGAATGAGCTATTATTCGCACATCCAGCTAGTACGTTCGGGTAGTTTTATCAGAGTCCCACGAGAAAGAGACAATGACGTTCTAATTACTGTCATAACAACAATAAGTATACATTAACTTACATCTTTTTATGTCAGAAAAAAAGCTTGAATTGTTTCAGTCCAGGTACACTTAAACAATGAAATAGGGGAACACAAATACACAAAAATCGTTCTCAAAATATATATCGCTGGCATCCTCAGTCTATAAATGGAAAACATCTGGCTGTAAGCGTTTGAATATGGGGTAGTCAAAGAAAACTGGGTTTTAATTAAACCTGTTTATCTTTTAGATATAAAAAAAATATGCCATAAATAACAGCCATATCGTCGGGTCACGCTTGTGTCAAGGTCTCCTCCTCTTGTCTGCAGTCGCGTGTGCGTCACATTTCATAAAGTCACGTGTTAGGTCGGTGTGCTATCTCCTTTTTAAATTATTTTTAACAAAAACTATCATCTCTTTGTCATTGTATGAGTGTTTTTAACCTCGTTGCCCTATTTATAACCTCGAGCACGCGCCCCATAAATTAAATATATTGTTGACAATCGATTGTAATATTACTCCAGTTTCTTTGTTCGTTGCGTTAGTTTGTTTTTGTCACACTGAAAATAGATTAGACAAGTAGTTACAAAAGAGTTCAGATCCTAATGGACACTATAAACTGAAAATATTAAGAGGGGTGATATTATAAAAGGAAGGGTCGGTCTAAAAATGTCAGTTAAATTCTGATATCGGTAATTTTATCCGTTATGCTTTGTCTGCAGGTAATCTGTTAAACAGTAGGCACTGCTGTCCAAAGAGGAGGCCCATAACTTAATTTTGAAGCCGAAGCATCTCTTTGATTGACATTGGCTCTTCAGTCTTTCCAAGTGAGTTGTGTTGCTCGTCCAGTTTAGTACTTTTACCTTGAACGCACAGCTTTTCTATGTTTGCATGATGCTTTCATCCATATCATAGAACTATGTCATTATATACGGCAGAAATGATTCTCATGCACGTGTCATTAAGTCACAAAATGCTTTGCCAGTACAGTTTTTCATTAACTGGTATTATCTTTTGTAATTTATTAAACCGCTGAAAAACTAAATTTACAGCGTAATATTTTTAAAAGCTTTGGAATATATATATATATATATATATATATATATATATATATATATATATATATATATATATATATATATATATATATATATATATACTGCATATTTTAGTTAAAGATATGTTGCAAGTATGAGGATTCTTTGAAAACTATGTTAATCAAAGGTCGGTAGCACCTACCTATTTCTTATCTAACCGTAGATGATTCATCTGAAAAAGAATAGTTCAGCATTGTTTTATGTAAATATTGCAAATTGCGAAATAAAACGTTACCTTAACAGCATCTGTTCTATGAAATAAGGAAATGGAATGCTAAATTTCCAATATCCTCTAGCAGACTCCAAACTAGAGCTAGTAGATGGGCTAGTGGATATTAACGAATTAATTATAGACTTTCTTCTATTTATAAACGCCGTCATCATGAACGTCATTTTGTACTTGCGTGCTTATTGTACAAAAGGTATAATGTCCAAATATATAGATAGATGTCCAAAATTATAGACAGATCCTTCAGAAAAACATAAAAAATAAGTTTAAATGTTTAAAACATTGGAATGCCCATAATATATTTTGAATTTTAAACATTCACATTCTTACATTTTTTAAAGCTTTTAAAAAATAAAAACAGCGTCCTATATTCATATATCTGCTAAATATTTTTGACTGACCATTGTGTTATGTATATTTAATTTGCATTGTTAGTTATTTTATTTAGTTTTGTTATATCATTATATATGCTATGAAAAAATGTTGTTGGACTTGAACTTCTCAAAAATCAAGTTCATTTTCTACTTGATCTGAATAACTTATTTTTAATTCTGAAAATATCTAATAGCAAATAGTTTCCAGTGAATATGGGTTAAATATTAGGATTATTTTAATTTTCTTGAGTCAAGAATATTGTGTTTACCACATTTTATATTCTAATTATAACTAATATTTTATTTTGTAAACATTAGGAACCGTCTAGAAGGTTATTGTCCATTAGGTAATAGCTTTTTGTTTAAAATAAAATGTTAATTGTGACTCGAAGTCAAGTAGTAGACAATATGATCTTGTTTTTCTAGAAATTATTCATTCGTGCTTTAAGAACTAAGCATAATCAATTGTTTTATTGTTCTGTCCAGTAGTTCATTTGGGATGGAATTTTTATTTATTCAAGTTATTTATTCACTGGAAATACAAAGTGCTCATCAAAACTAACATTCTTGGAAACAGAGACTTGAATTTATAGTGAAATTTCAACTAAGGCTATGCTATTGGATTGTATTATTGCAATCCAACTAAAGCCTTTTGACATATCGCCAGTACACAGGCCACCAGAGGCACATAAACTCGTCCAGTGTTGGATTTAATTTGGATTACCACTTAAGTTTAATCAGAATTTTAATCATCAGGACTTGTGTCTGTAATTCTAGGATTTATTGGGCTTTAATTCGCAATACCTTAAGTCCATTATTATGTTTTCACTTGTGCATTCTGATGAAATTCATTATTTGTTGTATTTTAAAAGCCCGTTGCTTCTCACACTTTTTTATTCCATAATTTAAGACCATATAGTCGTAATAATTGTTTCAGCGTGAATTTGAATTATATGACGTCTGATTTTATCTTCATGTCATTACCCATAACAACGGAAATATATCTTTCTCCCTAAGGAAATATCTGGTGAATTAATTTGCTTTTTTACTTTCATTGATCTACATCAGATGCATATGTAATTTCGTATCGTACTAAATTTTATTTGCATGTAGTACACCATGACGACGATACCTTGCATATTGTATAGCAAGATGATGATACCTTGCATATTATATACCAGGATGATGATACCTTGCATATTATATACCAGGATGATGATACCTTGCATATTATATACCACGATGATGAATCCTTGCATATTATATACCAGGATGATGAATCCTTGCATATTATATACCAGGATGATGATATCTTGCATATTATATACCAGGATGATGATACCTTGCATTTTGTATACCAGGATGATGATACCATGTATACTGCATACCATGATGATGATACATTGCATATTATATACCAGGATGATGATACCTTGCATATTATATACCAGGATGATGATACATTGCATATTATATACCATGATGATGATATCTTGCATATTATATACCAGGATGATGATACCTTGCATTTTGTATACCAGGATGATGATACCATGTATATTGTATACCATGATGATGATACATTGCATATTATATACCAGGATGATGATACATTGCATATTATATACCAGGATGATGATACATTGCATATTATATACCAGGATGATGATACATTGCATATTATACACCAGGATGATGAATCCTTGCATATTATATACCAGGATGATGATATCTTGCATATTATATACCAGGATGATGATACCTTGCATTTTGTATACCAGGATGATGATTCCTTGCATATTATATACCAGGATGATGACACATTGCATATTATATACCAGGATGATGATACCTTGCATATTGTATACCATGATGATGATACATTGCATATTATATACCAGGATGATGATACCTTGCATATTATATACCAGGATGATGATACCTTGCATATTGTATACCATGATGATGATACCTTGCATATTATATACCAGGATGATGATACCTTGCATATTATATACCAGGATGATGATACCTTGCATATTGTATACCAGGATGATGATACATTGCATATTATATACCAGGATGATGAATCCTTGCATATTATATACCAGGATGATGATACCTTGCATATTATATACCAGGATGATGAATCCTTGCATATTATATACCAGGATGATGATATCTTGCATATTATATACCAGGATGATGATACCTTGCATTTTGTATACCAGGATAATGATACCATGTATATTGTATACCATGATGATGATACCTTGCATATTATATACCAGGATGATGATACCTTGCATATTATATACCAGGATGATGATACCTTGCATATTGTGTACCAGGATGATGATACATTGCATATTATATACCAGGATGATGAATCCTTGCATATTATATACCAGGATGATGATACCTTGCATATTATATACCAGGATGATGATACCTTGCATATTGTATACCAGGATGATGATACCTTGCATATTATATACCAGGATGATGATACCTTGCATATTGTATACCAGGATGATGATACATTGCATATTATATACCAGGATGATGAATCCTTGCATATTATATACCAGGATGATGATATCTTGCATATTATATACCAGGATGATGATACCTTGCATTTTGTATACCAGGATAATGATACCATGTATATTGTATACCATGATGATGATACCTTGCATATTATATACCAGGATGATGATACCTTGCATATTATATACCAGGATGATGATACCTTGCATATTGTGTACCAGGATGATGATACATTGCATATTATATACCAGGATGATGAATCCTTGCATATTATATACCAGGATGATGATACCTTGCATATTATATACCAGGATGATGAATCCTTGCATATTATATACCAGGATGATGATACCTTGCATATTATATACCAGGATGATGATACCTTGCATATTGTATACCAGGATGATGATACCTTGCATATTATATACCAGGATGATGATACATTGCATTTTGTATACCAGGATGATGATACCATGTATATTGTATACCATGATGATGATACATTGCATATTATATACCAGGATGAGGAATCCTTGCATATTATATACCAGGATGATGACACCTTGCATATTATATACCAGGATGATGATGCCTTGCATATTATATACCAGGATGATGAATCCTTGCATATTATATACCAGGATGATGATACCTTGCATATTATATACCAGGATGATGATACCTTGCATATTGTATACCAGGATGATGATACCTTGCATATTATATACCAGGATGATGATACCTTGCATTTTGTATACCAGGATGATGATACCATGTATATTGTATACCATGATGATGATACATTGTATATTATATACCAGGATGATGATACATTGCATATTATATACCAGGATGATGAATCCTTGCATATTATATACCAGGATGATGATACCTTGCATATTATATACCAGGATGATGATACCTTGCATATTATATACCAGGATGATGATACCTTGCATTTTGTATACCAGGATGATGATACCTTGCATATTGTATACCAGGATGATGATACCTTGCATATTATATACCAGGATGATGATACCTTGCATATTGTATACCAGGATGATGATACATTGCATATTATATACCATGATGATGAATCCTTGCATATTATATACCAGGATGATGATATCTTGCATATTATATACCAGGATGATGATACCTTGCATTTTGTATACCAGGATAATGATACCATGTATATTGTATACCATGATGATGATACATTGCATATTATATACCAGGATGAGGAATCCTTGCATATTATATACCAGGATGATGATACCTTGCATATTATATACCAGGATGATGATACCTTGCATATTATATACCAGGATGATGATACCATGTATATTGTATACCATGATGATGATACATTGCATATTATATACCAGGATGATGATACCTTGCATATTGTATACCATGATGATGATACATTGCATATTATATACCAGGATGATGATACCTTGCATAGTATATACCAGGATGATGATACCTTGCATAGTATATACCAGGATGATGATACCTTGCATATTATATACCAGGATGATGATACATTGCATATTATATACCAGGATGATGATACCTTGCATATTACATACCAGGATGATGATACCTTGCATATTATATACCAGGATGATGATACATTGCATATTATATACCAGGATGATGAATCCTTCATATTATATACCAGGATGATGATATCTTGCATATTATACACCAGGATGATGATACCTTGCATTTTGTATACCAGGATGATGATACCATGTATACTGTATACCATGATGATGATACATTGCATATTATATACCAGGATGATGATACCTTACATAGTGTGTACCAGGATGATGATACCTTGCATATTGTATACCAGGGTGATGATACCTTGCATAGTATTTACCAGGATGATGATATCTTGCATATTGTACACCAGGATGATGATACCTTGCATATTGTATACCAGGATGATGATACCTTGCATATTATATACCAGGATGATGGTACCTTACATACTGTATACCAGGATGATGATATCTTGCATATTATATACCAGGATGATGATACCTTGCATATTGTATACCAGGATGATGATGCCTTGCATATTATATACCAGGACGATGATACCTTGCATATTATATACCAGGATGATGATACCTTGCATAGTATATACCAGGATGATGATACCTTGCATAGTATATACCAGGATGATGATACCTTACATATTGTATACCAGGATGATGATGCCTTGCATATTATATACCAGGATGATGATAACTTGCATATTGTATACCAGGATGATGATACCTTTTTGTCCATTTAGGCTCATGAAATGCATAAAGATTCTCTCCATGAAGGAAATCTTTCACTTTCTCATGATAATTAGACTTTTATTAATTATCGCAGAATTTTTATATATATTAGATGATCATATTCGTCGTTTAAAAATAATAAAAACAAGACGAGAATTTAAAAGAAAAGTCAGAAATATGTTAAAAGTACGAAAAGCGTGTTTCTGTTTTTTCCATTTGTTTTTTTTTTAAAACTTCTCCTCCTCCCCTTCCTGCATCGACCAGTACTGCTACTGCTACCATCGCACCAACATCACCGGTTCAACGGTCCCTTAATTCACAAGTCCTTCGAACGTAGTGTAAGAGACTCAGTGCACAAAACTAATTTAATATTTTCTGTAATGGATACTTAAATTTACTGATTTTAAATTGCTCGTGACTCTGGATTTTCAATCCAATCTCACCTTTGTTCTGCAAGACCAAATAAAAATGTCAACCGTAACATTCTTTCAATGCACTGTATAGCATCGGGATTCTTAAATTATCTATTATTTATTTTGCTTCAGTTTTTAAAACTACGTTTGATTCTCCACAGAGAGAGAGAGAGAGAGTTTGGTTATGCCCAGCATAACAGACTTTTTCCTATCCCAGGGTAAGGTAAAACTCATCTTGCATTTATTTTCTGCTATAAAGAAACATTTCCAAAGCATAATATTTATGGGCTATTTAAGGGTCTCTGCGAACATTATTTTCAAGTACATGTGCTATCTAAGCCTAAGGGGAAGAGATGGCCTGATGTAGGCTAAATCAACACACCTGCTTTGTATATGATTTATGAATGGACGGGTGCTTTTACATCTATTACAGAAAATTGCACATTTTTTTAGCTCTATGATTATTGAATGAATTACCAGTCTTCTTCTGTCGCCAATCAGGTAAACTAAATCTTTGATTATGTTACGTTCTTAAGCCATAAACTGATTACAGTATTTACATCTTTAGTGATTTTTTAGGTAGTAGCAAATAAGAATAGTCACAAGTTAATCTTTCATCAGATTACGTGTATTTGACAGCAAATAAAAATAGTAGTAAATAAGAAACGGGAATCCTTCACAAAACCGTTATACTACATGTATAAAAGAGTTACCTTATATACTGCTTTTAAGATGGGTCAAACTGAAAACAACGCATATCCTGATCTACCGTAGCATAAGTGCCCGCACATCCGGGTCTATGCTATTTTTTCTATTGATTACTCCTATCAAACTGTACAGACCCAGATCTGCCGGAGCATTATGATCTGGATCTGTGCAGTTTGAAGCGGGACTCGGCTTACAAGGGAGTACATACGGTGCTAAAACTACTAGTTAATAAGACACAGGAGTAAATAAACTGGAAGTATTCCGATAAAATCCTTCAACATTTATTTGATCATTGAAATGTGAAAACATTTCCAGTTTAATACATTGCGATAACAACTACTGTCAAGCTAGCTTGAGCTTTTATTGCCGTTAACAGTTCTCAAATTTTCAAAGCTAATTCGTTTTAATTAGGTTTCTTTCAGACGACCAAGAACAACTGCAACAAATTGTAAAGTTTGTTTTGTGTATGTTTTGAAATACATATACTCTTTACATTACCTTATTTTTTTAAACCTTTATCACTGACAAATGACGCTAGTGACAAAGTTTTGGTAAGTCGCTTGGATCTATATACCAGATTAATTTTCTTTCAACACCTCATACGTCATTTCCCCCATAAATTCACGAATTCAAAGAAATTTGAATCATCTGAGAATATTATTTCTCATCCATGCGACAGAGAGATCTAGCTGTTTTGCTAATCTTACTTTTCTGATCTCAGTCTAGTCATCTCAGACCAGTCGTCTCAGTCAATGTGTCCACGCGCTCAGAACTATTTTTTAAAAAAGAAACCCTTGTTGTCTTCTGATGTGCCTGACGTAGTTGTTCTAAAATCAAACTACAACAAAAACGCCAACAAATATATAATAAAAACATAGTACTTAAGGTCAATCCATCTTTGAGAACACACTATACAAAAACATTTCGAGAGAGACCAAGACACAAACGCATACGATGTAGAGCTTTTTGGTATTATGCTAGTTCGTTCCACACAGCATGGTAAATTTTATCCTATATGCAAGCCTAGCTTAGTACATTTTCAGGTCAGCGTCATTAAATGTAGCTTAAACCTAGTAACAGCCAGAAATGTGTTATGTCAAGCACGCTTTATTCTAATTTTGTTAAGCATTTCCATTGTGCCCTAGTTGAATCAAAAATATACTTACAATATTTAATGACAAATGATGCACTTACCAGCCAGAATGAATCATTTATCCGTCAACACATTAATCCATAAGCAAATTTCACGGTAGCACTTCCCATATTTCCATGACAGAAAATAAATTTTCAAAAAATCCGTGAACTTGAAAGTTTCGCATATAATTATCGGCTAGGGTCCGTATTTGGAGGGTCTTTGATACACAAGGGTAATTTTACAATCAATATTAAGGACAGTACAACTATGTCACAAACAGTTACACCTCCTCCAAAGAAGAGAAGAGTTATATACGATAGTGACACATGTCACTAATTACCCGTGAATAACCAGAGCATGGACACTTATGCTACATGTAACTTTTCATTATAATAATACCCTATACTACTACACTAGAGGTGTGCGCCCATTATCGTTTCATTCTTTACAATATAATTTTCTTAATTGGAACTGATGAAAATGAAACATTTTCTTGTAATGCATATTAGCTATTTATTGTTAATTTCATATAACATCCATATATTAAATGTGATAATACCTCAATACTATGCAACGTTTTATGCATAAAAACTGTGTACTTCGGATAGCACGGTCACGCCATAGTCCTCATAAACATATTTGTATTAATCCACCGCATGTAAACATTTGCGCGTGAACTATATTGCAAAAGTGAGAAGTTCTTTTTTACTTTAAAGGAAATTATTGTGCGAGAAAAATAATCTACGTTGGGTTTTAGACCGAGTCAAGAAAATCCCAGTCGCGGGGTTACATTATAATATTAATAATAATGAGGACTTTGTATAGCGCCTAATCTTTAGAAGCTCTAAGCGCTTTTCAACATTAGACATCACCTATAAGATAAAAAAACATATAATGATATCATTACAAAAATATACACCATGAAATTAGAAAACATAAAACACACGCTGAGAATATTTAAGGTAGGAAGCATTATTAGGTCTTTAAGTTTGTTCTTGCAGTCGAAATAAGTGAGTTTTGAGAGCACTCTTGAATGGGATCACTGTGGCTTTGTGTCTAAGTTTAGTAAGCATCGTGGGGTGACAAATAAAGTAACCCCTTGATTTGGATTTCCTTCTTCTCGGTCCAAAACTTAACATAGATTATATCTCTATCTACATGCCATTCAGCATACGCACTTACTCCAAACTGAATGAATATATCATGTAATATACGAATGACGTTCTTGCATGCTGATATGTGATATATGATTCACGTTATTACATGCAGAAATTGGATATACGGTTAACGTCAATGCATGCCAAAATATGATATATTTATAGGTTACTGCATTTGAATCGGAAAATATGAACTAGTTTTTTGGATGGATATACTGCACGACCTTGGGAGTGCAGCATATCCATCCGACAAAACTAGTTCATATTTTCCCATACAAATGCAGTAACCTTTTTATAATATGCTCATTTTCTTATTGTACCTAAGGCTTAATTATATAAACAAAAATACCCTAATGAAACAAAATAACTGGATGGATGCAATTGCACTTGGAATATAGTCGAGATTACAGTACAATTTCGAAATGTGTAATCAAGCTTGAGAAACCATGACATGGCTCATGTAATTCGGATTTGCAGAACTAAGAAAGTACATTTTTAGGAAATTCAGTATGTAAAACTGTAAGTATATTTTTTGCCATTATTATTGCAGCTTAAGAAGACAGTTTATGCCTTGTCGCTTGCATGTTATTTGTAGGGACCCAGCAATTTTATGGCGTCTATCGCTGGCCTAAATCCGAAACAGCGTCTCAGACAAGTTAACGCGAAATGTGTCAAAGCAGCTGGTATGTGGCAGTCCACTAAACATCTGCTTTAGTTCATTCAGAAGCAAATTTAATCAACCAAGATTTAAAGCGTCTACTATGTGAGTGTATATAATTTGTTCACAAAGTAGTTCCTAATACGCTAATGGGCACACGTGTTGTGTACGTGAGTGCAATATGAAATGCATGTAGGTGCAATATCGTAAAATACTGCACGATTTTGACAATGTAAAGTTAAATGAGAAAAAATGAGCATATAATAAAAGGACGTTATTGCATGCTAAAATATTATACACGAATAGCGTTCTTGCATGGTTATATGTGATAGGTTATTGACGTTATTGCATGCTAAAATGTGATATATAATTGACGTTATTGCATGTAAATATGACATATAGTTGACGTTATTGCATGCTAAAATGTGACATATAGGGGCTTATTGCATTATAAAATATGATATATGCTAAACGTTCTTGCATGTTTATATGTGACATATGATTGACGTTATTGCATGCTAAAAGGCGATACATAATTGTTGTTAGTCCATGCTGAAATACTTCGCTCCGATATGGTTAAGTAGTTTTCACCTTTTATTATGGAACCAGGTTCAAAGAATATTAACAAGCGAAGCAGAGCGAAAAATGACTACATGAGTGTAACAAACGGCCGACTTTTTTTTTTCATCCTTTTGAAAGCGGTTTTAGTAGGCCTAAACTTTCCATGTTAAAGATGCGCGGACCGGAGATAAAGGTTGGCGTTTCGAACGCCACCGCTAATAAATATGACCACGTTTTTCTTAGTTTTTGTCGGATCGGGTAAGAGCGAATGACAACATCTTTGACAATAATGTGCCGTTTCTCAATCGATATCTGCGTAGATACAAGATTAACAGATCTTCATATACGCTCATATATATTCTTGCCAAAGGTCAAAGGTCAAATAGAAATTGAGACAGCGTTGGGACCATCCTGTTGTGCCAATACCAACTCAAGGCCAGGCTTAGCTCGTTGCATTAATTATAATGTGAAAACGCTAGGTTGCAGACTACAACGCTAAGCGTAAAGACACGTGAAACATGTATACAACAATGAAGTGGAATTCATTGACAAATACACGCCGGTTACATTCCCGTCGACTATATTGAACAAATATTTACTCAACTAAGAAAAGAAATCTCGACTGTTCTTCAACAAGGACACACTTGTCCGTGTAACAGTTCTTGGGCAAAAACAAGAATGGTAATTTCCAACATCAATCAATGGCTTAATCAATGTGATTCTAAGTGAAATTGGTGTCAGGCCACCAGAAATTACAATCGCCGGAGACTTAAATATTCCACAAGCAGATATTTTCTATCATTGAGTACGAGTAAAACTGGGCAATCGGTTAGGAGTGCGTGTGCGAGCCTGTCGAGTATATGTACTACGCGATCACATTACTAATAGAAGAACTGTGATGGACCCTAAAACCTAACTACGCGAGAAAATAATAGAAGCATTACAACAATTGTGAGATGAAAACGTCTGAAAAACCATTTTGATCGCCAAATGCAAAGCGTTGTATGTGTGTTGTCGTGTATTCGATTTGTGCACTCGTCGCAGCAACAATCATTTGCCTTGGTGTGGCAGGAATTGCGACTGTCACATGCTCACCTATCGGTATAATTATCGGATCCATATCGCTAGAACCGGTGTAGTAGGTGACCCAGGAAAAATAATTTCATTATGGTTACATTCGCGAATATGTCTATATTCTGAAATTATCTCCACCGTACAAAATAGTCTCAGCACTATTGCCATGCTGTATTTGGTGGCTATCGAAGATAACACGATTAAGTTGGCAGGTACAGTTTCGTAAATTGGCCTCTGACAAATTTCTAAACTTAAGGCTCTGGTGTGACTTTTTCAGCTATTATTGTTTACTATTTGAAGATATGGAAGTATTTGTGAACTAGGTGTTTCGTGCTTGTGTTGTTCTTGAAATTGATGTCAGGCATTTATGCTCTGCAGTATGTTGAAAGTGAAATACCAATAGTTGGCTAGGAAGAAGAGCTAGCCTCCCATAGCAGTAAATACATGGGTTTGGGGCAAGTAGAATGTCTCAAAAACGGCTTGGATGACAACTATTTTCAGCTGCATCAGCTTGTTTAGTACACACTGTTTTGCAGAACTGTCATCTAGGAAAAGGGCTTGTGTTTGCACTGTGAGAATCACATAGTGTTAAAAATGACCTTCGGATATGAAAATTGCAGGTAGAAATGATGTGGGGTTGGGGTGCAAAAACTTCTTCTGCTATGAACTGCCATTGACTTCTTTGGTCAAATGGATAAACATTCTTATGCTTTGTTTTAATATATATATATCCAAAAATATGGACCTTTTTGACCTCACTAGTGTATTTGATTTTTTTATACTAGGTCGCTGATTGCGGCATTAAATTTGTTCAATTTGTTCATAAAAACTGGCTCCTGCCCCCTTAAGGAAAACTGATAATTTTTATTGGTGCAGTCAGCCACATCTATTATACTTTTTTGTTTCTTTGTGTTATTTAAATGATTTTTATGCATTAGCTTCTTCCTTTTTCCATATATCACTTAGTGTTGAATGTAATGCTTGTGTGATTTGGATTTTTAACGTAGCTTTAACAATTTTTCAGTCACATCGTTACGATGTCTGCAGTGTGACAGTGTGACAGTTTATCGTTATGTCTAGCAATGGGGCATCATGCCGCAGACATGTAGCACGATGTCCCACCCAGTCACATTATCCTAACACCAGGCCGACCAGTCGTAACACTAACCTCTTAATGCTGAGCGCCAAGCGAGGCAGCTGTTAGTACCATTTTTGGTATGACTCGACCGGGGATGGAACCCACGACCTCCCGCATCCGAGGCGGACGCTGTAACCACTAGACCACCGGAGCGGTCTACTGTGTTTTGTACCTCAATGTGAGAAGTGTTTACGTCATGACAAAGTAGCATATTTTGGACTTAACTTACTAAATATGGGAAGAAAATGGTGACCATAATGCATTGTCTTACTCTTTCTGTGAGTTATACCAGAGACAAACTTTTTTACTAACAGCTGCCTCGCTTGGCGTTCAGCATTAAGAGGTTAGTGTTAGGACTGGTCGGCCTGGTGTCAGGATAATGTGACTGGGTGGGACATCATGCTACATGTCTGCGGCATGATGCCCCAGTGCTAGACATCACTGTAAACTGCCACACTGCAGACATCGTAGCGATAAAAATGAAAATCACATGACATCACATGACATCACATGCTCTTTCTGTAGTTTTCAAGGTTTGCACCCCTATTTTTATGAAAATTATTCACATTTCAATACAGACACACAGAAACAATTGCATAGCATGTCAACAGGTATTCTTAAAAGTAGTTTAACTCCACAGGAGCAGATAGAATTCAGAGGAATCATACATAAACATACTGTTGTGAATGTTGAATGTACCAGTGGAACGGTTTTAGAAATAATGATGCATATGGCATATTACTTGCTATATTTTGTTGAGAAGAATGAAAGTTTTAGCACACCGACATAATTTCTACCTTCATGACCCCGCTGTGAAGTTGACATAAGAGATTCATATCTCACACATGGGTGATAATAGGAAATGTTTCAGTGTTATGTATATAACTTGAAATATCTAGGTTCAGTTAACAGCTGGAATGCGCATATCGATCACTTATGTGCAATGGTAGTCAAAAGAATAACTCTATTAAAATTGCTTTCAAAATTTCTACCTCCACAATCACTTGAAATTTATTTTTCGGGTTATATACTACCACTGATAGATTACGGCTGTACCATATGGGGAAACACATCAAATTATAATCTGTCCAGAATTGATAGACTCCAGAAAAGGGCAGCCCGAATAATACTGAAACTTCCTGTTATGACTCCCTCAAATGTTTTGTTTTCACGTCTGAAATGGCTACCTATACAAAAACGTATTCTTTATTTTAAAGGAATCATGACATACAAGTCTTTAAACGGTCTTTCTCCAGATTATATCTCTAGCATAATTGAACTAAGATCATCAAATACTGAGCTTAATCTCCGATCGACGACAAACAACGATCTCCAGATTCCTTGGTCGAAAACTAATCATTATAAAAGCTCATTTTCTGTATCAGCACCTACTGTATGGAATTCCTTACCAATGAAGATACGTAATTCAACATCCCTTGCTTCTTTTAAATTATCATTAAAGAAATTCTTTCTAGACCAGCTGGAATGATATATTAAAAGCTCTGAATAGAAAACTTTAAAATCATATCCATAATTGATATATATTTGTATGTTTCCAAGTATAGTCACACATAGTCATTCATGTCAATTATGTACAAATGAGTGTGCGACGATATATGGTTATGTGCACGAACTTCTATTTTATTATTTTATTACAAAAACTGAGGACCACATGGCAGATGGGTCAGTCATGACCAAATGTGTTATCCTCGTTAAAGATAGTTTATTATTATTATTATTAACAAAGGGGAAAAAGCTTAAAATTAAGTGGCAGTTTCATGCATTTGACAATACACATACAGTGTCTCCTCTGAAAGGTTTAGGTTTTCACTGAATGTTAAAAGTACATCAATATCACTTGTTTGTTTTTTTTTCTTTTTGCAGGTTTCAGGTTGCATGGTAAAAGATTAGGATTAATCGGTTAGTCATGCTGACAGAAACAATAGCTTGAATCTCATCCAGATACTCATTCTGATCTAAGTGCACAAGACAGTGACTTTGACGGACAGATTTAGCTTCCGCAGGAGTTGTTTTATGGTACGTGCTTATTAAAGCCAAGTAGGTAAAATGCTTTTTACCTTGAACTGAATTTTCCGCTGTAAATATTTGTTCTATACCTTGTCTCATTATTTGCTATGATTTTGTAAACTCCATAAATCATTAAAGTCAACTGTAAATGAATTGGTGTCTGAAATGAAATTTCTCTTAAATTGTATTGAGTAATTGTATATGTGTGATCAGTTTCAGTGGCTATGCATCAATGAATTTATTTGATATGTCCATTTGTACGTTTAACAGGGTCCCACACATCAGTATATCAAAATTCTAGCATGGTCTGATGTTAATTGATTAAACTTTGATCTCTCCAGATTAGCTAGACTGTTGTTGTGATTACACCACCACCACCACCACCAACACGCACCCACACAACATGATTGCTGCTATTAGCATATCCACAATGATAAAGAAAGGTTAGGAACTGCTTGTTTTATATCAATCTAAAAGTACTTCTAAAGCACATTATTTACTTAAATATGTGATTTCGTTAAGTTTGCTAGAACTGTTTATAGAAACTTTTCGCTTCTGTCACTGACAACTAACATAACATTTCTGTCATTCCCGCTTAAAATTTATAACTTCCAAATCTCTTCTTGACATTCATGAAACATTGTAAAGGAATTTTTATTCTGTCCTGATGCTATGGTGGTAAACAAAGACCAAAAGCATTGTAGGTTGCAAACAATTTGAAATCTTTAAAGAAATGCAGTCAGTCATAACTCACAATGTAAATAATGCAGTGCTTTTTGCCGAAAAGTAGTAACTTTTCTAAAAGCGTAATACCACTTTTAGTTTTGTGCACAAAAGTTTTCCTTTATACCATTTTAATAGATAATGTCTAAATATGTGATATGTACACAGCTTTTGAATAAAACATTTTCAGCCAAATTCTTAAGGTGGCAGGGTACAGTTTCGTAAATTGGTCCTGGCAAATTTCTTAACTTAAGGCTCTGGTGTGACTTTTTCAGCTATTATTGTTTACTATTTAAAGATATGGATATATTTGTGAATTTAGTGTTTCGGGCTTGTGTTGTTTTTTAAATTGATATCAGGCATGTACACCTTCTGTAGTTACTCTGCAGTATGTTGATAGTGAAAACCAATAGTCGGCTAGGAAGAAGAGCTAGCTTCCCATAGCAGTAAAAACATGGGCTTAAGGCAAGTATAATATCTCAAAAAACTGCTTGGGTTACAGTTTAGTACACACTGTTTTGCAGAATTGTCATCGAGGAAAAGGGCACCACATGGTGTCAAAAATGGCCTTCTGACATGAAAATTGCAAGTAGAAATTTGGAGTTGGGGTGCGTAAACTTCTTCTGCTATGAACTGTCATTGACTTCTTTGGTCAAATGGATAATATTCTTATGCTTTGTTTTAATATAGGTATCCAAAAATATGGACCTTTCTGACCTCACTTGTGTATTTGATTTTTATGATTTTTATACTAGGTCGCTGATTGCGGCATTAAATTTGTTCATAGAGAGAGAGAGAGAGAGAGTTCATGATCAGCTTAATTCAGTTTTCATGTCTAGCTTCCAAAGGAGCAGAGTTTCGAAGAATGTGTGTGTGTGTGATTTGGATTTTTAACGTAGCGTTAACAATTTTTCAGTCATATCGCTACAATGTCTGCAGTGTGACAGTTTTGTAGTGATGTCTAGCACTGGGACATCATGCCGCAGACATGTAGCATGATGTCCCACCCAGTCACATTATCCTGACACCAGGCCGACCAGTCCTAACACTAACCTCTTAATGCTGTGCGCCAAGCGAGGCAGCTGTTAGTACCATTTTTGTAAGTCTTTTGTATGACTCGGCCGGGGATCGAACCCACGACCTCCGGCATCCGAGGCGAACGCTCTAACCACTAGGCCACCAGAGCGGTAGTTTCGAAGAAAAATTTGTACTTTGGCGATTAACATATGCAGTTTCGTGGGCAAATGAGTATGAAAGGATGCAGATCTCATTGTGTACTCCCTCGTCTGGGTGAGATTGTTTAACCGATGGTCACTCTCAAACCTCAAACAAAAATGAACTAGCACATGTGCTTTTGATAATAATATTCTTAAGAACTGCTTGTGAATTCTCACTGTCCACGAATAGATAAATAAATGAAACAAAAACGCAGCTGATTTAATTTTTTGCAGTGCCATAATGATTCACTTTGAGAAAGATATAAAGGAGTGCGTTTTGTATGGGTTTCGATGGTTGCTAATGTCTGACATGCTATCAGCGTCACATTTGGAATACTTCTGTGCAGAGCGCGAGAAAATGATTTACTTCTTATCTAAACTATTTCAAAATCCGAAACCTGAATCTTATTTATTTCGTGTGTTTTAAGCTTTATTTCTTTTGGATGCTTTTTGTGCGCGTGTGTGTGCATATTCTCTCATCAGAAACGTGAAAGTTTGGAATTTTTTTAAATGTATTTTTTCTCGAATTGGTGCTGCAGTTCTCTGCATGCATTCCACTGATTTCGCAGATAATGAAGTGGAATACTTATACAGTTTCACTTGGATAAGTTATACAACCCTCCTGTGGTTTCCATATTTGATAAAGATCGGTGTAAGAAAATGAAAATTAATTCTATCAAACAAAGCCATGCAAAAGCAGGCACTGAAACATCTATATATTTTTTAATGTTATCAATATTATAAGATCAGCATTCAATATTAATGAATGTTATCCTTACAAGACCAGTTAAAGCCAAAACTATATAAGTGTATAGTCTGAATGCAAAAAGCTTGTAAGAACTATATATATATATATATATATATATATATATATATATATATATATATATATATATATATATATATATATAATTTTCATTCTGTTTTATCTAAATACTTATCCATAATGCGTGCATGATCTTTTTAGTTACATCGTTGGTATGAATATTTTGTACCTTACACTATCTCATTTTCTAATGAAAGTTAAGACCTATTTAGTGTGTGTGGACAAACACCTAGTTAAACAATAATAACGCATCATGTACATGCCTTTAACGTTTCCATGTAAGTTATATATCCCATGCATTTTGTTTAAAACAGTGATTTCCAATTCGGAAGCCCATGCGATAACAAAGGATTGTGCTCTCTGTATAACAATAGAGGTTTCTAGAAATTCCTTACATAAAATCCTTGAAACAAAGATACAATTTCTGTGTCAATTAAAGAAGTATGCGAGGTTAATGGGTCGAATATGAACGATAGGCAATCAACAATTTAATATTTGAAGCCGACATTTTGATATTACATGAAGAAAAAAACCAGAAATATTAATTGGTAGGAGCTACTAACCGATTACAACAATTCAAATAACATAAGACTGCAATAGTCTTAAACCTTTATATTTAATTCCTAAATTGAAAATGACATTAAGAAGTTAATTACAAACTCATAAATGTATGCAGAGGAAATTCATATACAAGGAGAAAGTTCTAATGAGAATTATATGCAGTCCAAAAGAGTCAAGCGTTAGAAATTGCACTATATGTTACAAAAGAGATAAGACATAAGACCGGGATATGTGATAGACCTAAATGATGAGATTTTAAGGACAGGGTTACAGGCATAGGAAAGAATAAAATATAAGACATGGGGATGTGTCTGTGTGAAACTAAATTTGCCTTCGTGCAAAAATTCGGTTTCATCAATTTCTGACCACGTCTCTGTCCTTAATCAAGAATCCGAGGAAGATAGTCAGTCAGTCTCTTTCAGCACATCGCCTAACGCGGTTTCTAGCCAAATTTGATACTATCAGTTCTATCACACCATCTGATTCTACAGAAAAGCTACCCTTTAGAACCCATTATTTCCATAAACGTGCCATCAGAATTATTCGAGTCAGCATCCAACCGAACAATGCAATAACTGACGTTTATCTACACGTCTACTAATATTGTAACTGTTATAGAAAAGTACGGCCCAACTAAATCCCACGTCTACAAATATTGTAACTGTTATAGAAAAGTACGGCCCAACTAGAGCAAACATGGTAGCAGGGAACTTAGATGGTGACTAAAAGTAACTCTTCTGCAGCCGATTTTGAGAGTGAAAATATCTTACAAGATGGTTGTTACTCCCTACCGTGAAAAATACACGGAGTTTCACATGGAACCATAATCAGGAAAATATTTTGGAACTATGTCTGTTGAGCGTGGGGAAATGATTAAGTCGACAGCACTAATATGTCACAGACGTTTGACATCAGATGAAATTATGAAAGCAAACAGAAATGTCTAAATTTTAAAGTGTCGAATAAATCAGCAGAGAAGGAGGAAACGAAGAGAAAAGCGTTGAATAATGAAGAAGAGAACTGGGAAAAGAAAGGAAATTAAAAATAAATTATGGCACATATTCTTAATAAAGTCACATTTCACTAAGAAGAACTCCAATTAAATTAGAATAATGAAATTTGTTGCAATAATCCCGATTGATTACTCCCCATATCTTACTCAGCCATGCATTATTAGTCTGCTTCAGCAACCGCAGTTGTCGTTCTCATGTCAGTGACCTCAGTGGTCTGAGTATGACCAAATTACCCAAGTCTGGTGGGTAGTAGTATATATTTTATATGGGTAGCAGTAGAAATTTACATGGGTAGTAGTAGAAACTTTACATGGGTAGCAGTAGAAATTGGACATGGGTAGTAGTATAAACTTTACATGGGTAGTAGTATAAACTTTACATGGGTAGTAGTAGAAATTTGGGTTGCAGTAGAAATTTCACATGACGAAAGAGTTACATGCTGCCAATCGTCCTTCAGTTGTAAGAAATTGCTGAAGTCGTTTGAGTACGTTAAGTTGTTGAGATCGTTTGAGTACGTTAAGTTGTTGAGGTCGTTTGAGTACGTTAAGTTGTTGAGGTCGTTTGAGTACGTTAGGTTGTTGAGTTCGTTTGAGTACGTTAAGTTGTTGAGGTCGTTTCAGTACGTTAAGTTGCTGAGATATCTTTAGACAGTCTTCATTGATTTGCCAGAAATATATAAAAAGACACACAGACAGATAATTCATGCCCAGCGCAAAATATCAACAGCAATAATAATAATAATAATAATTCGAAACTTGGAATGTTTAAAACAACTCGATTATTATAGATTCTTTAAAAAGCTAATTTGATGTACCATCTGAAGTCCTCACTTTTAACATGCAGACAGTCCTGCAATATTATTTATCTGAAGAAAATGTTGTACTGAGTATTTAATCCAATTAAAAAAAAGTGGGCATCACGTGACCGTTAGAAAAAAAACAACATGGAAAGTTAACTTTTTAGAGCTATCTGTATCCTTGTGCTGTAATTATCAATTCAAACTTGCAAAGTGATTTCATACATTCCCCCACCCCACCTGGTAAAAATAGAATCCGCTTGGTCAGTATTCAAAATAAGTAATATGACGATTATTCAAAGTAACCGAAGACTGGTCACAACAGTCCAATCGTCATGTGTTCCATTATGATTTTCCATAATCGATTATAAGCATTTAGTTTTTAAATATGTTTTTCTTCTCTTTTTTTAGGTTATTTTAAATACAGATATTGTTTCAGATAAGCACATATTTATCCCGGTATAGTTAGTTGACCTCTTTTATGACGAGTGTATCTTTTGATTGGGGTATCATTTTTAATGAGACGATGTACATACTTACAGTAATCAAAATTGAATTGATCAAGCTGTCAGTTTTGTCAGTAGTATAGTAAATGATGTCTATAATCCCACTCATTATTTAGTTTTTCGCTTTCACCAAACATCCGCAATCCAGTAGTGCAACCTTGGTGCAGAGAGCAGCATTTATTTGCAAACGATTACCGAATCTACATTATATCCTATAGAAAGTACGTTCTCTTGAGAACCTTGAGGTTCCTGAACTTGGGAAACATGGTCAAGAATACAAAATCATCCAAATACTATTCAGAAGAATCTTGTATTGGCACGCTCAGTCTCCTAAATCGTAAAGGATGCTAATTTACGAGACTGCGGTGCCAGCAGAAAAAGATGTCCACAGCAAGTTAGACAGAGCAGCTACTTTTGATAAAGACTTCGAGCACGCTAGCAGCATTTGGATTTGTTTCGTATTACAATTTATTTGGTATTACAATTTATTTGATTATTATAAGACATGCTGCTGCTATCAGATATGTTTGAAACATGTCATATCTGTATGTGATATGTACAGCTAGATCCTGCCTGGTATTAGTCTTGTCGTGGGTATCGTGGGATGCCGCTCTCAAGCTGACAAGCTGGAGTTGCTTACTGATATGCACATGTACACTTATATCGAAAAAGGAATCCGATGTAGAATGTTGATCTTAACATACTTCAACATATTTTTTATAATCCTTTCTTTGGGCGTTACGATCTCTTATAGTCTTTTATCAGATATTAGCGTGGACTCCTGTCACAATTATGTTCCCTATATTGTCCCACATTTTTTATCAGTATTGAACTGCCAGTGTGTTAAAATCCTACAGAATCATACGTTTATGTAAAGTATCTATACAGATGATTTGACATTCAAGTCATCATCACAGGTAAACACGCATGTTTTTAAGAGGCTGGACTGTAAACAAAACAACGTACTATGGATAACAGCTGTCGCTTTAAGGCCTGCATCAACGCCTGATTACTCACTGGCCAGACCTTATATTTATCGAGGCCCAAAGCGCCACGCAGGTAGCTGGGCCCGGCCAGTGGAGTTACTGTTGTACGCCTATCTTTTGTCAATTGGAGAGTGCCCAAGCCGAACCGCCTTGCCCATTCAAATTCTCATCGTGATAGGACCAATATAATGTTTAAGAGCAATGATGTAAAGCGCTTCAGTGTCAAAAACCATAACAGGGGACCCAGAAATAGAAAAGTGTCAAGATCCATAACAAAGACCCAGTAATAGAAAAGTGTTAAAAACCATAACAGGGGACCCAGTAATAGAAAAGTGTCAAAAACTATAACAGGGGATCCAGTAATAGAAAAGTATCATAATCTTAAAATGCGACTCTGTAATAAAAAAATACAGCTCCAGAGAAGCTGTGCCATATTCAATATTATTTAGCGTTGATCTCTCTCATGAAGACCTAAGCCATCTCTTTAAGGTAGTATATATCACTACTGTACTATGAACTTGTGCTGTGGATTTTTGCAGGATACATTGAACATGTTATAATGAGGCATCTAATTCATCAACCTGACCAGTGGGAAGCATCCATCTCCTCCCCTTGTTCCACATCCAACTGACTACTGGGGAGCACCCATTTCTTCCCCTTGTTCCATATCCACCTGACCACGGGAGAGCACCCAACTCTTCCCCCTTGTTCCACATCGACCTAACTACTAGAGAGCACCCAACTCTTCCCCTTGTGGTACGTACCAGACGAGACACTAGAAGAGATAACGTATGATTTCTTCATTGTCATAGATAAGTCAGATGTAAGAAAATGAGGTGAAAATGTGCTAGATATGTGGCTTTCAAATTATACTGTGTTTGCCAGCGTAAAATCATTATCCTTAACATAGTGATACTCAAAATGTGAAGCAATTCAAGTGACTACTCATCCCCCGAAGGTAAATGAGATTTCTAAAAGTTTATTTATCAAATATGTTCATCCATGAACAGTCAAAATGACTAATAAGGTACACCAGATACATTGATCCACACGAGAATTTTGGCTGATTGAGATTAACCGTTACCAGATCTTCCGTCAACATAGATCTTTCTGATTCAAGAGAGAGAGAGAGAGAGAGAGAGAGAGAGAGAGAGAGAGCAATTCCCAAAATTTGGAGATATATATGTTTAGTTAACTTCCTGAGGTAAACTGAGAATTGATTGTACTGTTCTTGATGGTACGAATATCCAATAACAGTACATTATTAAGAGAGGGAGAGAGAGTACCGCCATTTTCAATCCACAACGGGCTTATACATTGAACAATAAAATCGTATACATTGTTATCATCATTGGTGTAAGAATACCTATCATATCACGTGGATCAGAATGTCATCTGTTTTATTTAGCACGTGCTTATTAAGGCAGGTACAGTATTTATGAACTTGACTGACTTATCCAGTTACTCAGCCTCGTTCATTTTAAACAAAACAACAAACATGTCTAAACTGAGTGTAAAATTAAAAGCAAAAAGTTAAAATTAATTGCACTTAAAGTCAAGATGCTTGCAGTACTTTGTGTATTACATGCAGGAAAAGCACGAATTTACTGTAAATAGGTGGGCATCCGAATTTTGTGTAAATAATAGTTTGTGATAACGCACGTTTCAGTTGAGACAGTCGTCAGTACAACTTTCAGACTCACAAAGACACCATTATACTGATGAGCATGGAAGGAATGGTTAGATTTCGTTCATTCGCATGCTATTTTGAGTAACGCTATTTGCACGTGTGCATCAATTCATGATCACTTCCGAAATGTTCTGAATTAAACGGTGATAACCCATGAAAAACGCATTGCTGTTGATCATCTATTTAATAACTTCGGTTTCTTTCAATTTTTCTTTCTTATTTTCAATATGGACGCATCAGGAAACAAGCTGTCTTGATGATAGTAACTTCCATCCACATATCTCCAAGAGGTACCAGTCACAACAATAACAACAACACTAATCTATGCAATCACCACTCTTTGTGAGGTACAACAACTGACATTGTCTGTGCGATGATCTGGGAAATTTATCATTTCTATCCAAAACCAAAATTTGCTTTCATTAGTGTGTAATATAAGCCATAGGTATAAATCCAACAAGATAATACTGACTTACACATGGTTGCCTCTTCCTATATTTATATCTGCAGGAGCTATTGGGTTTAACATCGAAGACAGAGATTTTTACGATTTCTATTAGTGATACGGCAGTGACTACATCCACGCATTTGTCGGAAATGGAGACCATTGTCTATTATATATCAAAGGTACGCGGTTATTAATTTATTTTTAACCATAAACTTCTTCGAACAATGATTAACTGTTGAGTATCTTTGGAATAATATCTTGCATGTTTTTATTATTTCCATCTTTGTTATCTGCAGATCGACCGGTTCATCTTTCTCATGGATATTAGCTTGTATACATTGTGATTTTCCTTAGACTTATAATGCATTTTTGTCTCCTTGCCTTAAAGTTTCTTTATTTTATGATTGTTTGCCGATTTATGGGTATTTTTCAATCGAATACGATTGACTAACTTTCACTATTTCTATTTACTTCTTAAAGAAAAAACAAATCTGCGTATTGTATGTACATCAGGCAAAGACATGAAATAAACACGTTTCTTTATAGCCATATTTCTGAAAGCGGTCATATATCAAAAAAATTGTCTAACAGATAATTCATCTACTTGATGAACATGTCTACAGAAAGTTATGACTACCTAAAAAATTGTTTATTGTGTTCCAGGAATGTTCTGATATTTTTTTCGGACTTAATGATGATGATGATGTGTGCATGTGTTTAGTTTAAATTCAAACAAAGTTTATTGTTATAATATTATATCGAGCTAGTTTTGTTTGTGCCTTGTACCTAGAGTTACAAACGTTGTAGGTTGGCAAGGGCCAGAACATATGCTTTACATTCCGTTGGTAGCTTGCTGGCAAGAGTGTACCAAGCCTTATTTCATGATACAGCATAGAAGCTGCTCCCAGCTATAAATATCAGACATTAATATTATCAGAATACTTAACTAGTGTTTCAGACTAATTCTACTCTCAGCCAATCAGAAGCGGCTACATCATTCAAATCTCAGTCAATTAGAAGTAACTACAGATGTATACTTTCAGCCAATTAGAAGTGACAACAGAGTTCTACACTCAGCCGTTTAGAAGTAAATACAGAGTTCTTCTCTCAGCCGTTTAGAAGTAGGGAGTTCTACTCTCAGCCAGTTAGGAGTAACTACATAGTTATACTCTCAGCCGTTTAAAAGTGGCTACAGAGTTCTTCTCTCAGCCGTTTAGAAGTGGCTACAGAGTTCTACTCTAGAATATTAGAAATTACTATAGTTTTATTTTCAGCCATTTACAAGTAACCACAAAATTCTACTTTCAGCCAATTACAACTACAGAGTTCTACTTTCAGCCAATTACAAGTAAATACAGAGTTCTACTTTCAGCCAATTACAAGCAACTACAGAGTTCTACTTTCAGCCAATTAGAAGTGGCTACAGCGTTCTACTCTCAGCCTATTAGAATTAACTACAGAGTTCTATTCTCAGATAATCAGAAGAGACCTAAAAATGCAAAATTTAATTTTCAAACTTTAATGCCAGATATGGAGTTTTGTGCTTCAGCTTCTTTTTATTTCAACTTCCATGCCTGAAAACCCAAGCTTTTGTTTTTATGATATTCTTTTTTCACGAATTCATGCGTTTAAAAATTAGACCCCACAAAAAGACGTATCATTAGACCAAAGTAGAAAGTTGTCAGTGTAGGGAACTATGCAATAGGTTATGAACAATGACATGGAGGATATTTAGGAAATTGTAGCTACAAACGGTATGTCTGTCATCAGCACTGTCATTGATTTTAACATGAATCCGGGGGTAGGACATTTCTAAATACAATATACGAATTGCAAAGTGAAAATAAACACATCCTGAACATCGAATGTTAAGACCATAACCCTCTAAAACTAAACTGCTGAGTAGTTTTTTGTATTAAATATGGATTTTCTCCCCCACCCATTTAAGTGTCAACTCTTTTGCTGTGTTCTACTTGATATTTGCTACGCTCTCCTTTTTGTATTTCTCATTTTTTCCCCGTTTAATGAATAAGACAAAGTTAAAAGGAATATACGTTTTCAATTCAAATTTATGCACCCCACGACATGGATTTACTTATTTATATTATTCTCTCCCCGATCACTCTCCACCCCACAGGGTGACAGCCCCATATTTTATGTCTTGATCCTTTTTTTCACGTTCGGAAGGATTTGTGACATTGTTTACAGCTGTAATATGTCTGGAAGAAAAAATTAAATAAGCCGTACACTCATAGCTCTTTACTATATTTGGACACTATAGGTTAAGTAATTCCATATACCATAGGCTTTCGTCGTTTAAAAATTAAGAATAAAATGCGACTGCTCTTGTGTTTGGCTCAAACATTGTGACTTTATGCTGTACAGACATAATCTTCCTTGTATTTATAATGACCGTTCAGTCAATATCTGTTTCTGGAATGACGTCACATAAACTTCAAACAACTCACATGAAAGAAGTAATGTAGTGATAATTGAGTATTGCAGTAAATTTGGAGAATTCTGTAGGACCAAATTTTTACCGAAGAACGTATTATTTAATCACCCATATTTATCTGCAGAAAGCAAGACTATAGTAGTTATTGAAGATATTCTAGGTCGTCGACCTTAACATCTCAAGGACTGGTCTGTTTTCGACCTTTTCTCTCTTGACACTTTAATGGTCAATGCTTTTGTAGGTCAGACGCATAAAAGTCTGTAAGAAAGAGGCGTTTGAACAACTGTCTGATTAACATATGAATTATGAGAACATAAATTTAATCGTCCTAAATGCTCACGCATGTCTTAAGAGGCGCTTAATGGAGGCAGAAACCACAATAGCACAATGGTTAGCGTGCTGGATCGTGAACAAGAGGGCGCAGGTTCAAACCCTACATTGATCAGATCAGCCGGAGTCGGTTACCGCGGCGTATCCTTGGACAAATTACTTTATTCCCATAACCTTTGTATTAGATAGGTTACGTGTGTTTAAATGATGTAAAACAACACAGCAGGCCAAACAAAACCAAATCAGTTTTTCACTGTCTAACATTTCAACTTTCCAGAAATTTCTGACACCTCATTTTGACACAAATCTACATAGCCTTGAGTTACCAACTCAAAGTCAGAAGTAAGATTCTAATAATTTTAAAAAATCGCATGTATATTTTTGCAACTTCGTCCATATGTCGACATCTGTAGGTTTGTATAAATTTGTTTCTTTCTTCAAATTGACGGGGAAAATAGGTGAATCTATGCAGTCAGCACCTGTTGCAGTAATAACTCGTTGAAATTTGATTCTGTAAGTGCAATGATTCCATATTTAGACAACTGAGATTACAGTACAATATTTGGTGTCAGAAGTGGGACATTTGTTATACATTGTATTGCAACACAAAGACGCATCTCAGTCATCACCTGAGTGCCATAATAACTCATGATTAGTGACTGTTAAAGTAACAATATTTTAGTCGATGAATTGCTGTTATACCCCTAAAGCGCAATAAGTATCAGAACAATTATTGCCCACGATGTCTGGTCTAAAAGGATCCTTATAATTTTCGAAAAAATGTTTTGAACCGAGAACATTAATGGAGAGTTATTATTTTAAAGCAAAAGTTTTCTAGGTCTTAAAATGGGCTATGCAGTGAATTCAACGGAAGATTTATACTTTTGTTAGTTATATATATCTATATCTATATAGATATACGAAGAAGGTCTACAAAAACGGAGACATCAATCTTTTTAGCTGCAGACCAAACAACAACTCACATGAAGACACACACACACCCCCCTCTCTCTGCAAACAGGAGAAACCTTCCCAACGTGAAGCAAACAACAAGACTCATTGGCACCAACGGGACTGGGCTGACAGATCGGGCCATTTATCACCATGGAAAGTCTATTTTGTCCAAGTGCTGACCAAACACTGGCTGTGTGTGTCTACAAACAAAGTATCAGTACCCCCGCTGTTCAAATTACATTGCTACCAATGTGATCGAGGGAGAACAAAAAACTAAACGAGTCATCATCGATGTCTACTGGACTCCATCCTGCTTCAACGCTGGTGTTCATTTCGGAAATTATGCGACCCTTATTTTTAAAATTGTTCTCCAGGATGCCACAACTAGACAGAAATTGAAATAAAATGAACGTAAACCAAGCGACGTGATTTATTGGATGGAAAGAACATAATTCAATTCTGAGCAGATTCGCTGTCACAGTTGTACAGACAATTGTCCAATTTACGAAATGTCATGTTCGCTATAATTAGGCCGTGCCTGGAATTTGAATAAGAATGCTGTAGTGGACACAGTAAAAATTGCCGTGAAATTCAGTGCAGATTTGTCCTATCCCCTTAGGCCACAGAACTGGTGTCAGTGTAAAACCAATCATGAAAATTCAAATAATTGAAGCAACAAAGCGCAATAAAACTTGTTTAATAAAGTATATAAAATAAAAATAAAATACGTTCAATTATTGGATGTCAAGAAAAAGAAATAAATCACGCGGCCAAAGAACGACCCACAGCGATGGTACTGTCCATCTAAATGCCTATTTGGTACAAAAGTAAAAGATAATTTTAATTATCAGCGAGGATACAGTTTTCTAGTTATAATAAAGACGTATTAAACACCATACATACATACATACATACATACATACATACATACATACACACACACACACACACACACATACATACATATATATATATATATATATATATATATATATATATATATATATATATATATATATATATATATATATATATATATATATATATATATATATATATATATATATATATATATATATATATATATATATATACATACATACATACATATATACATCTTTTATTTCAAGTCATCACTTTCCAACTTTGCTTCGGACCGATGCCAAAGTCTAGCTAGGTCTTGCGTGACCAAAACTAGTTGTTATTTCCTCTATATAGTCGCTGCTGTTTTTTGTTGTGCTTAGAACAAATACAATTCGCATATTTATCAAGTGTCCTTTTTGTGAAAAAGGAAATGTCCCCAAATTTGAAACAGAAATATTTGGAAGATGACAAAGAGGCTGACCGCTACTTCACCCGTTCTGGAGTTATTGCTGGCACCATGGCCGTGTTTGTCCTTCTAGAATAGTTGACAAGCAAAAATCAATGTTTCTCCTATTATTTTGTTTAACTCAACAAACGGAGACTACTTTAGGACCTTGGAACAATTCACGCCTGATAGATTGGAAAGATATCCGAACAAAGTAAACCACTCTGTCCATGCTGACTTTCATTGATCATTCTTGCTATTCTAAACCCTATAACAACAGTGGTCCATTTGACAAGGTAATAATTAATTTGCTCGTCGTCTCTATCATTGTTTTCCTCTTCTGAAAGATGTCAAATTAATTAGTTCTGTTAATCACTGTCATTTTTTTTAAACTCTCAAAAATGAAGCTAAACTTATCCAAGCTTGTAAAGAAAGAATTTAATTATCAGCTTTTGGCTTTGATTTTATCAATTATGTGACCAGGGTAAACAAAAATTTGTTTATTTTCATTTAAATCATCTCCTTTATTTTTAAATTTAAAGTACGATTCTAAATAATCTTTAAAAATATGAAATATCAGATAACATATAATAAACCTTACCAATAAACATAAAATTCATGCAGATATGACTGTTATCCTCCACGTTCTAATGTTATGCACATCTGTCAGATACACCAACAGGTGAAAGAAAATATTGATAAAAATTGTTTTGAAAGATTAAAATTTTATTTAAAGACATACTGTTTAGAAACAAAGTCTGTGTGTAGATTTATCGTTGTTTGTAAGATTCTAGTGATGTCATTGCCGGTACTGTTCTAGTTATGTCATTGCCGGTAACGGGCCCCGAGTGGCCGAGTGGTCTAAAGCGCTCTCCGTTACGGATCACTGCCATCTCACCTCTGTCTGCGTGGGTTCGAGTCAAGGATTCGGCCAATGTGGGTATGTGAGAAAGCTTGCTAGTAGCTTCTCGCGGGTCGGTGGTTATTCCAGGGGTTTTTCCGGGTTCTTCCTCCACCATTAATACTGGCCGCCATGCACAGCCTATCGTGTGCTGAAAAATGGCGTTAAACCCCTTAACAACAAAAACAACAACAACATCATTGCCGGTACGATTCTAAGTTATGTCATTGTCTGTACGATTCTTGTTATGTTATTGCCGGTACGATTCTAGTTATGTTATTGCCGGTACGATTCTAGTTATGTGTCTCTGTACGATTCTAGTTATGTCATTGTCTGTACGATTCTAGGCATGTCATTGCCGGTACTGTTCTAGTTATGTCTTTGCCGGTACGATTCTAGTTATGTCATTGTCTGTACGATTCTAGTCCTGTTATTGTCTGTACGATTCTAGTTACGTTTTTGCCGGTAGGAGTCTAGTTATGTTATTGCTAGTACGATTCTAGTTATGTCATTGTCTGTACGATTCTAGTTATGTTATTGCCGGTACTTTTCTAGCTATGTCATTGCCGGTACGATTCTAGTTATGTCATTGTCTGTATGATTCTAGTTATGTCATTGCCGGTACGATTCAAGTTATGTCATTGTCTGTATGATTCTCACCTTCAGTGAGGATGTGAATACCTAGATATTTTAGAGTGCGTTACATGGAAACCGCAATGAAATCGATTATCATGGCTAAATCAATCAACCGATCTATCCATCATTTAATCGTTCATTCCATCTCTCTATCTACGAATCACTCAATGCTTTTTGTCAATGGCAGCACATCATTGGTTATAGTTACTTTCAGGGTTGCTATTTGTATTTCATAGCACATCACTATATATAGATTATCAGTATTTCAATTTAGGGTTGCTTTTTGGAACTAAATGGCAGTAGTATATGGGGCCACTTTAGCGACAATGGGACCTTACTGTTTAAAATGGGTATATCAAACTTGGCGACAATGGGACTTTAATATGGGGAATACAGGGCCGCCACTTTGGAGACGATGGGACTTTAACATGGGAATACATTGCCACTTTAGCGACAATGGGACCATAAATGTTAAAAACGTTAAAATTAAAATAAAAAACGTAAAAAAACGCATTTTTTCTCAATAAATAAAAAAAGAAAAAAACGTTCCAGTAGTTTTTAGGCAACACAAAAATCAATATTTTACTTATTTACACGCCACATACCAGTTTTAAAGTTTCAGTGATACAAATATGAAAAAATGTCAAAAGTTTTAAACCGTAGTCCAGATAACATTGAAAATTTTTTCACTCAATGTCGTTATCACCATCTGACTGATCTGACCACTCTATGGTTTCCTCCATATAATTTATATTGTCCCGGTTTTCCTTTAGGCGAAGATTTGCATACACAAACACTACATCTCGCACTCTCTTGCACTGCATACGGTTTCGCTTTTTCGTGTGAATGAAGTCATTTAAAAAACGCAACAAAATTATAAACGTAAAAAAACCGCGTTTTTCGAGGTAAAATAAAAAACGAAAAAAACATTTTTATCATCTATGAATGGGACCATAACGTTAAAATAGGGGTTTGCACTTTGGCGACAATGGGAATATGAGAATGGCCCCTGGGGTCAATGGGAATTGAACATGGGTGATGCCATGGGGTTTATAGGGTCAACACTATTTATAGGGTGAAATGCATTTATATGGGAAAAGGTTGATAGGGACAAACATAGGCATACAGAAACAAACAAATACACATCCAAACAAAGAAGACTTAAACACACAGAAAAGAGGACAGAGATGCTCCAAAGAAAGACTCACAGACAGAATAGAGACTCCAATAAGAAAAGTATTATATGGGTACAAAACTTTAATTCAAGTATATACATGGGCTCTCTGGCCTGTGCTATGGTCTAAGCACTATCCATTTAATACATAAATATTTGGACATGAAACAAACCTATTTACAAGTTATTTAGTTCTTGGTTCAAGTAAACTACTTTTTAAAATTAAACTTCATGAATTCATAACAACATTTCATGTACAACGTATTTACATTTCATAAAAGAATTCCATTTTCTTTCATGCTACATTAAATGTTCATTTTTAACAAAAAGCTAAAACAAGAAACAAACTCTCTCTCTCTCTCTCTCTCTCTCTCTCTCTCTGGCAAGTTGTTTAGATAAGACATGTTACTGAAAAACTGAGTGCAATTTCAAAATTTTGGACTACACTGTGTTACACGATGTTGGTATATACAGTTTTATAGCTTTCCTTTGTGAAATAAATTTTGTATGATTTAGAGCTGACTAATTTATTGTTTCATCAGTAATTCCAATCTGTGCTTTGGCTAAGAAAACAGTCACAACGAGACAGAAATATCCTTTTTTTATAAACTTGGCATTCATTAATGAGACAAACAGGTCTCCATATACAAACTTGACAATCTTTTGGTTCCTATTCCTCTAAATGTACAACTTGTCAGATATGTACAAAAATTAATTTTGAACCTTTTTACCATATCTGGCAGATATGAATGTAATTTTAACAGTTCCGTACAACAACTCCTACGTTTCCAGCTGTAAATGAAAGTTGTCAAAATTTAGATATATCTAAAAGAAAATATGAATTATGCCTCACAAGAGATAGGTTATGAATTTAGCGATCATTTTAAATGCCAATATTTTGCTGAAAAAAGAAATTATATGTGACAGATATCTCAAAATTGTAAATGCATACAGATTTAGTGAGTTACTAAATAACAGTAAATTTATAGAACTTGCATTTAAATCACTTTGTTGCCATGTACACTCGAAAAAGTCATATTTTTTCTTACCATTTTTCATTCGACCTGAATTCTCATCTTAAGAGAAATCTATAAAGAATGCAAGCGACAATATCGGAGTCTGTCAGGTGTGCTGTCGTGCATCTGACATGATTTATGGCATTACCCAATTAACCAATCGATAAACTGGGAGAACAATCCTAAATCAGCATCGGCATCTCTGTTAGCTAGCTAATGTTCAAAAATTGATTGAAAGTCAAAGAATATTCTTTGCAAAGGTCGTCCCGTTTTCTGCGCATGTGGATTCGCATCCGTCACTCCAGCGTAAGTATAATCATCTTATCATCGAACCAATCTGATTGCTTCCTAGAAATCATACTCATAGTTAATACCATACTCCTAGTTAATACCATACCCCTAGTTAATACCATACTCCTAGTTAATACCATACTCCTAGTTAATTCCATACTCCTAGTTAATACCATAAGATGGTGGTCAAGGATTTCAAAAGATGTAACTGTAAAATGATATAAGGTCCGATTTGTGTAATTTCATATAAATCTAATTTGCAAGAGAATAAATATATTAAAATTTTAATAGTCCTTATTCAATTTCAATTAAATGTCATTAAAAATGTAACAAATGGATACATAAAATCATAAGAAATGATAATTTATCAGACCGCGACAAATACATTCTTACAGCCTGTCGAATGATTACGAAAATTTCACAAAAAGGATCCTGCTTGGCAAAATTCGCTCCACGCTGGCAATAGTTGTTGTTGTTGTTGTTATTGTTGTTGTTGTTGAGTTTAATTATAGTGACGTGCGCACAATTGTGCATGTGCCACTTTTTTTCTGACTGCACAGCAGCCTGCTAGTTGTTCCTGGGGAAGGGGATGGTGCCACCTCCCCCAGGCTTTTATGGATTCAAGGAACCGTGATAGTTTGGCCTCAGTCTGTGGGTCCATAAAGGTCCCTACAGTTGAATGGTTGGCTGTCATTAGTGGGAAGGAGAGCTCCGGAACGGTCCTGGTTGCATCACATCGCTGGTTTCTTGTTGCATTTGCCTGGTGTTTCTTGCGGTTTTTTTTCGGTTTTTTTTTTTTTTCGTTTTCTTCAAAATGTTCTAAAAAGGGTGTGTGTGTGTTCTATGCTGTTTATAGAGGTTGTTAGTAGAAATCATGGCAATAGTTAGTGATAAAAAAATATTTCATTGCTTACCAAGTGTGTTGATACTGCAATGTACCGTATTTCTTCCTAACTTTTATTTAATCATGGATTGTACTTGTAGCTCATCAGAAGTGAAATTTCAGTTTCAAAGCAACTGCTGCCTTATCTGTACTCTGTTTTACACACTTATTTTGGGTTTTTCAATTAAACTCATAATGTACTCTGTTTTACGCACTGCCTTTGGGTTTTCAATTAAACTCATTATGTACTCTGTTTTACGCACTGCCTTTGGGTTTTTCAGTTAAACTCATTATGTACTCTGTTTTACGCACTGACTTTGGGTTTTCAATTAAACTCATTATGTACTCTGTTTTACGCACTGCCTTTGGGTTTTCAATTAAGCTCATTATGTACTCTGTTTTACGCACTGCCTTTGGGTTTTTCAATTAAACTCATTATGACGCCCTGTTTTAAGCACTCTCTTTGGGGTTTTCAATTAAACTCATTATGACACCCTGTTTTAAGCACTCTCTTTGGGGTTTTCAATTAAACTCATTATGACACTCTCTTTTACGCAGTGTCTTTGGGTTTATTAATTAAACTCCTTATGACGCTCTGTTTTACGCAATGCCTTTGAGTTTTTCAATTAAACTCATTATGTACTGTTTTACGCAAAGTCTTTGGGTTTTTCAATTAAACTCATTATGTACTCTGCTTTACGCATTGCCTTTGGGTTTTTAAATTAAACTCATTATGACACTGTTTTACGAAGTGTCTTTGGGTTTTCCAATTAAACTCATTATGTACTCTGCTTTACGCATTGCCTTTGGGTTTTTCAATTAAACTCATTATGACGCTCTGTCTTATGCGGTGTCTTTCAATTAAACTCATTATGTACTCTGTTTTACGCAATGTCTTTGGGTTTTTCAATTAAACTCATTATGACACTGTTTTACGCACTGCCTTTGGGTTTTTCAATTAAACTCATTATGTACTCTGCTTTACGCATTGCCTTTGGGTTTTTCAATTAAACTCTTTATGACACTCTGTTTTACGCAGTGTCTTTGGGTTTTCCAATTAAACTCATTATGTACTCTGCTTTACGCATTGCCTTTGGGTTTTTCAATTAAACTCATTATGACGCTCTGTTTTACGCAGTGTCTTTCAATTAAACTCATTATGTACTCTGTTTTAGGCAATGTCTTTGGGTTTTTCAATTAAACTCATTATGACACTCTGTTTTACGCAACGTCTTTGGGTTTTTCCATTAAACTCATTATTTACTCTGTTTTACGCAACGTCTTTAAGTTTTTCAGTTAAATTCATTTTGTACTCTGTTTTACGCATGCCCTTGGGTTTTTTTTCAATTAAATTCATTATGACGCTAATTTTTATTTATTTATTTATTCACAAACTGGAATCAAGGAAAGTATGATGCATTTTTCTTTAGATATAATTGAAATCAAACCTAAACAACAAACCTTTCGTTCGACTTGGTCGAAAATGCCAATCGACAAATCTCTGACACTGATAAATTAACAACAAGCAAATAAATGAAGTGCACGAAATTCAATTAGAAATGATCGTCGATATTTTCTAAAGAATTAACACTAAAAAATTGCACCGAAATATTTTGCGTGCAGAAAGGACTTTTACAGCTTTTAATTGTACAATCATTTGTCAAATTCAGTATTCATTGGAATAGTGGACCATGACCTCCTTTTTTCATGGGTCATCGCTCTGAAAACAGGATACTTCATAAAAATTACTGTCCCATACCCATGTACTTGAAATAATAATTGATAGGACTAAAGACCGACCCAACATCTTCCTCCTTCCCCCTATTGTCAACCAATCATAAATAAATTGCTTTTAAAGAATGCGAAATTCCATAGAATAATAACATTTAAGAGGAATCCACTTCAAAGAGAAAGACCCTTTTTAAGGAGGAAAACAAATACAAAGCGTATCCTGACAGGGACCGTTACAGCTGACACGAACATGATGGTTTGGAGTTCCGGTGGTCATTTGGACCTTTCTGTGACCTTAAAGGGCCCGATAAATTTTATATCTTTAGTTATTTGAACTCGAGGCATACAGAAGACAAAGACCATCGTTCGTGCAGGTGTTACAAGGGTACAGAGTCATTTGTTACACCTGAATGGGGATTTAGAAGACATTATAGAGGAAAGTGAACAAAAATGCATTTTAAATATTGCAATAAAATTATTTTGAGTGCTCTTTTCAAATGTCAGAATTTTTTTTTACAAAATGGAGAATATTTTGAGAGCACTTCACGGGTGATAAAATTTCCGTGAGACAAATTTGTAACAGCCTGGCATTAGGACAGTGAAGTAGTTAATAATAATAATAATAATAATAATAATAATAATAATGGTGTAAACAAATAAATATACTTTGTACTCCGTTGATGGGGAGTATTGGCATTAATCATAATGTAATCCAGTCTTGGCTTGATTCGTGCTTGCAGTTGTGAAATTTTAGCATGTGAGTGTAGCGGGATAAGAACCATTTTTCATGTCGACGAAGCGCCTTGAAGATATAATCTTCTTTCTTAATTTTTGTTTATGATGCATATATGTTGGTTATAATATTCCTATCACAGCTGATGAGAGATAGACTAACAAGTCTTGAACACCAGCCAATATTTCAACATTATAGTATTTTTCTTTCTGACATTGCACTGCTATTTTTTGATGCATTCAGTGGTGTTACAGTTATCGCATTTTTTGGGGGGGGCCAAGTACATGAAATGCAGCTGAAGGAAAAGATTCTATTTGCCGGTTACTCACACCAGTGAGTTCTTTAAAAATGTATTTAATCTCCTTGTGTAATAACATACCAATAAAGTACAACATGCTTCCATGCAGTTACTGTAAGCAGTCGTGAAAAGTTATAGTTCTTAGCCCGATCACCAGGTGGTGAGTGTGTAAGGTAAACCACTCATGACTGTTGATACACGATATGTTCCGATAATGATGATCTTGGTATCGTTTGTAATTCTATTTCAGGAATATTTGTACTTTGGAGATACAGTAAAGATTGATGTGTGTGACTTGAACCAATGCAATATATATTGTGTAAAGTATCCTTCGATGTTCAGTGTTTATAATGGATCAAGTTATCCACGGTGTTATTTTATGATTTTTTTTCTCAAGAAATTGTCTTCCATTTTACACACAGTGCTTAAATTGTCAAACTCCTAACTTGGTCTCATTTAATTAAAATCGTATTAACACATTCTATAGGTCTTACGCTTCTTACTGCCTGTCTAGTGGACTATTGATGCGACTTCTACAAAGTGGCCTTACGCTTCTTACTGCCTGTCTCATGAACTATTGATGCGACTTGTACAAAGTGGTCTTACGCTTCTTACTGTCTGTCTCATGGACTACCGATGCGACTTGTACAAAGTGGCCTTACGCTTCTTACTGCCTGTCTCATGGACTACCGATGCGACTTGTACAAAGTGGTCTTACGCTTTTTACTGCCTGTCTCATGGACTACTGATGCGACTTGTACAAAGTGGTCTTACGCTTCTTACTGCCTGTCTCATGAACTATTGATGCGACTTGTACAAAGTGGTCTTACGCTTCTTACTGTCTGTCTCATGAACTACTGATGCGACTTGTACAAAGTGGTCTTACGCTTCTTACTGTCTGTCTCATGGACTACCGATGCGACTTGTACAAAATGGTCTTACGCTTCTTAGTGCCTGTCTCATGAACTATTGATGCGACTTGTACAAAGTGGTCTTACGCTTCTTACTGTCTGTCTCATGGACTACCGATGCGACTTGTACAAAGTGGCCTTACGCTTCTTACTGCCTGTCTCATGGACTACCGATGCGACTTGTACAAAGTGGTCTTACGCTTTTTACTGCCTGTCTCATGGACTACTGATGCGACTTGTACAAAGTGGTCTTACGCTTCTTACTGCCTGTCTCATGAACTATTGATGCGACTTGTACAAAGTGGTCTTACGCTTCTTACTGTCTGTCTCATGAACTACTGATGCGACTTGTACAAAGTGGTCTTACGCTTCTTACTGTCTGTCTCATGGACTACCGATGCGACTTGTACAAAATGGTCTTACGCTTCTTAGTGCCTGTCTCATGAACTATTGATGCGACTTGTACAAAGTGGTCTTACGCTTCTTACTGCCTGTCTCATGAACTACTGATGTGACTTGTACAAAGTGGTCTTACGCTTCTTACTGCCTGTCTCATGAACTATTGATGCGACTTGTACAAAGTGGTCTTACGCTTCTTACTGTCTGTCTCATGGACTACCGATGCGACTTGTACAAAGTGGTCTTACGCTTCTTACTGCCTGTCTCATGGACTACTGATGCGACTTGTACAAAGTGGTCTTACGCTTCTTACTGCCTGTCTCATGAACTACTGATGCGACTTGTACAAAGTGGTCTTACGCTTCTTACTGCCTGTCTCATGAACTATTGATGCGACTTGTACAAAGTGGTCTTACGCTTCTTACTGCCTGTCTCATGAACTATTGATGCGACTTGTACAAAGTGGTCTTACGCTTCTTACTGTCTGTCTCATGGACTACCGATGCGACTTGTACAAAGTGGTCTTACGCTTCTTACTGCCTGTCTCATGGACTACTGATGCGACTTGTACAAAGTGGTCTTACGCTTCTTACTGCCTGTCTCATGAACTACTGATGCGACTTGTACAAAGTGGTCTTACGCTTCTTACTGCCTGTCTCATGAACTACTGATGCGACTTGTACAAAGTGGTCTGAATATGGAGAAAATAAATCACATGACAAGTTTACTGTTGAATGATACCAGTGAGGCAATCTTATTCCCTGCTTCATGCGTTCCTCTGCTATACACAGTGGAGTTGCAAACTAAGCAAGTAACCTGATAAGGCCCCAATATTGTATAATTTTTTTTTCCGAATGTTTTTCCTCCTCGCTTTTTAAATAAAAGAAATTTCGGGAATGCGTGAGGGGCAATTTTTTAAAAAAAATTGTGTTAGGAAGCTTAACTCCATTATTTGGCAACGGTATTATGTTATGAATCACGATAGATGTGACTGAATGGAGACGATCATAGAATTGTAGGTTGTCATTTTACGTGACTCATTATGCGCTAAAACGGCTTCATTGAACATAAAATCAGACGACAAAATACGAAGGTCTAAATTTAGAATACATTCAGTCGTTTTCTGTCAATATAAATCAATGAGCAGTAGTCAATGGTATCTTTTATGCATTAGCAAGCGTTTTGCTGTCGTCCATTGTTTAACTTTCACGCAACAGCTTATCTACTATAGCCTGAAATTAGACGTTAGTGTTGGTAAATATTATTACCTGCAATTCGTCTGTGTACACACGAAGAATAGATTTATCAACCGTCATTTCTTCGTATTGAAAGTATCTAGAGATGCGAGTGGTGCTTCGGTTTTTTTGGATTGCATAGAAGAGCCCTGTTTTCTGTTAAAGTCGAAATGAAACAGCGATTAAAATGTCATGGAAGAGTCCTTCCACCAGCTAATTTAGAGCAACATGTAAACCACAACAGAGAATGTGTGCACCAATTTTGATAATTATTTCTTATATTTCTGGCTGTAGGAGAGAGAGAGAGAGAGAGAGAGAGAGAGAGAGAGAGATGAAGTAAGCGTACGTCCGTCTTCTCTATGCGGGAATGTTTTCGATCTATTTTTACGTATCCATTTATCTATTTATTTGTGTTTTTCCGATATATTTTTGAGCGAGAAGTCATATGACAAGTAAATAACGCTTTGTTTGATCCATGTAAACCAGAAGGAAAACACTGTGTTGTAGATATGTAACTAAAGTACTGTATTACGTCACTTAGAACAACAAGAACATTAACAATAATAATAATACAGTCAAGTCATACTGCAATAACAAACAGCACAAACGTTAAATCGAGCGAGAGACACTATGAAGTCGCATGTCTGAAAATCAGGATAGCGAGAAGAGTCATGGATCTTCGATTATATGTTGCCAAGGAATATTTTTATGACGGTTGATGATTCTTTATAACCTGATGTAACACTGCGGTACAGATATAATGCGCATGTCTGGATGTAATTTATAGCATATCAGTGTCATAGTGTATCATTATCTGACAACATCCGATTGAACCACTTAGTGGATACAAGTTGATGTCTACCGCCTGCATCAGTTTTGTTATTTTTATTTTCATTTTTATTTGTAATTATTTATTTACCTATTTCTTATGATTATCTACGCCTACGTTATGCTTACTTCCTTTCAGTTGTCCTGATTATTAATTTGATTTCAATAGTTCTGGTTTATTCTTCACGATCGTCTATATTAAGCAATATACTTTCATCAAGCTTAACGTGTGTGATTTCACTATTGACGTTTCTATCATCTCAAACACAGTCGAGACACTGTTTATCCCAGACTCTATTTTCGGATGTATCAAATAGTCGAGTCACATGTTTTGTTGTTGTTTTTTCGTTAGTTTGTTTTTTATGGGTTTTTTAGGGACCAGTTTCTAAACGGGCTTCCTCTTAAAGGAAAGTATAAGATATCAGCACCAATGTAGATTCTTTTAAAGAGTGAGCTATGCAAGAGAAAAGGACAGGAAACAGGAAAGTTGGTCTTTTAGCCTCTGTGGCTGTAATGCTTTGTCTGTAAGTGACGTAAATGCAACAATTAGAAACAAAGATGAACATATTCCTTATTCATTGGTATCCTTCTTTTCTCAGTAATTAAATCAACAAAACGTCTGCAGAGATCCAATGAATGGCTGCTGGTAGCAAACGCAACCCTTTTCTTGACACATATCTGGGCTTTGTATCAAAATTCATCCACATACAACGTTCTTGATCACCTCCATCCTCATTTAATGTATTTGTAATAAATTTAAGATTTAATGTTTGCGGTTTTAAAATTCCTGTGATTTTGTCCTAATTAGGATAGCAATCCTTTGTTTTGCTGTTATTCCAGATCGTCATATCTTTTCTTTGTATAAAGAATTCGAGCAGCTTAACTACGCCAGAATGCATTGAACGTCTGGATGAGCTTATGCTTTGTTATTGCTAGTATTATTTGGAAATTATATTAACGGCATATCGTCTCAAGCTCGTGGGTTTTACATCACGTGAGATTGACTGGAATGGCATGGATGTATACAAATCCAACATAAACAGCATGGACCCATATCTGTCATTGCAAAATGAGCCGGCAAAAATCAGGGTCTTGAATGTTGACTCAACTTAAAACTTCAAAAGGACGTCATAGACCCAAATCTATTTATGCATTATGCAACTGCAGTTCTGGGTCTACGCTGTTTGCGGCTCCGTTTGAATATTACCAAACAGTTAAGTTAATAACGGTTACAGTACTTTTATTTCGTCTAATATTTCAACGTTTTAATTAGTTTAAATTTGTACTCCTATTTCACAGAAATTATCTTTTCGAGTGGACAGCACGTTTTATTTTACTGTATACGTCCCAAACACCTTACATACATCAGTGAAGCTCACCAGTCAAAGCCAAAGATCAGGCCCCGACTTTCGACCCCAGGAAGAAGGTGGCATCGGGTCGCGTCATGGTCTCGTCGGGTCACTGGCGATTCACGATGGCAGACCGTAATGGCCTGATATATATATATTTATCGTGGCATTCTTCAATTCTAGCATTTATGACGGGGACGTTTACATTAATATCATAGGAAACATCAAGTGTAATTACAAACAGCTTTTAGGTCTCAGGTGTATTGAATCGTTCGCCATTGTTGCATTCTGGAACAGATAACAGCGTTTCTTGATGAAAAAATGAGGCGTATGGCAAAAAGATGTAAATGCAAATACTTTCACACAATGTAAGTTGTGCAAGGTTTCAGCCAACACAGTACTGTTGACGGTGATACAATATTCGCGTCTTTACCCCGAGTATGTTTGGGTGTCACATCAATGATATATTCGATACAGTTTTCCTCTTTTGAAACAATTTTCAATTTTGTCTATTACTGCACTGTAAGTCAAGGTTTCCTGT